>JAZKJV010010334.1:155000-755000 GCA_037367405.1 Ottelia alismoides | reverse complement strand
AAAGTGCTATCTACCCGTGTTGTTTGCTTCCATATGCTTGATAATCATGTCATGTGCTCCTTTTTCATGTCATCTTCTTGGTAATCATGTCATCTCCAGGAATAAGACTATAGCATTAGTAAGTTGGCTGATGTCCTAAAATACACTCTCTACTCTCAAACTTCCATGATATGTACTGGAGTCAGAATTTATATTATATGTATTACAGACAACCATTCTTAATCCACTAATAAGGAGTTCAAGAAATGAGAGCAACAATAATTATGTTGTGATGAATTGGCTTATGAAAAACATTGAGCACAACTAACCCACTATGGAAATGAATGGGTCAACTTAGAGAGAAGATACCCATATTAACTTTAGAAGAGTTTACGTGAAAATATTATAGAAAACATAAATTTTCTGTCAAGGATATTTGTAGAGTCACTAATCCCAATTTCTGGAAGCCTCAATTGGAGAACTTATCTTAAATCTGAGCATAGCAATGACTTGAAAATAACTATGAAGGAAAAAGAACATGGAAGGCAGCAAGAGAGGAAAAAGATTGTACCTTGGATTGGCTCCAAATGCTGGAGAAGTATAATGCATGCAGCAAATGGCTGCAAGAAGGCTGCTTGAAAAGCAACCCTAGCTGCTTGGAGAAGTTCTCAACTTCAACAGTGAAGGAGGAGCAGGTCTGCAACAACTTTTAGAGTTGCTGGACTGCAGCTTACAACACTTGAATGGCTCCAGAAAATGGCTTCATTGGCCCCTGAATATGGCTCCAATTGGCTCCAATATCATCCAAAATTTAGGAGCTTAATATGCAATAGCTGCTGCCTGGCCAGTGGACTCCATCCGTATGAAGATCTTCAAGTTTTGGAGATGAAATTTGGCATGCAGCAGCTCCTCCAATAGCAGCAGCAGCAGAAGTTGGTGGCTGCATGCAACGGTCCAAAGGCAAGATGTATCAGGTCCTTCGGTTGCTTGGCTGGGAGGAGAATTAGCTCCCAGGCTGTTGGACTGTAGCAGCATCACTGCTACTTGAATGCAGCAGCTTGCAAGCTGCTGGAGATAGGCAATAGCCGTTGAAGCTGCATACAGCAGCATCATCTGATGGTCAATGGAAAGTTGCAGCAGTGGCTTGGGTTCTCCAGCTTGAAGAAGGCTGCAGCTGCTGTTGTAGAAGATGGGAAAGGTTGAAGCTTCCTTCGGATGGGGTTTGGATAGAAAAGAGGGGATTTGGGGCTAATATAAATAAGGGAATGGGTTGTTTATGTGTTTGACAAGTGTAACAGCATTTAGAGCCAAATGGAGTAAAAGATAGGAGCTAATTGTCACTGTCTGCTGTGTTCTGACAATAGCAGAAAAATTAATTTTTTTTACTTTAACTCTCTTTCTTCTCTAGAATACCGAAGTCAATCATATACACACCTCGAGCCTCGGATTTTGATAAATAATAGCTCGTTTCGATCGTCTCTGAATGGCGATCAAAATGAGTATAATATTCATATACTTTGGATCGAAGATGAATTCCCGAAATTTCCGAAATATGGTCTAGATTTATGGTTAAATTTCATGGTTTTAAACTATCAAACGACCTCCCTTCGATGAACGGTCGATTCTGTTGGTCTTGTTTTGTTGAATCGAATTTTTAGGCGGTCTCAGTTTATTTCGCGGTTTCCGAATTTGCGTCGCGGCTTTTTCGAGCATGCATTAGGAGGCGATCGATTTTTGATCGATTTCATCTGAACGACTTTTGATTCGTGATCAATTGATCGATTTATGTTATTTAACGTTGATTAATAACTTTATTGAGTTATAGGGACCCAAATCGGGTTGGGTTCGGGTTTGTGCAGATCCAGATGTTACAATGATGAATACTCCTTTTCTGGATCTACACCACAGGAGCTGGATTATCTTTTTTTAATGGTGTTGTCTTTCGTGTGGAGAGATTTTAATGTTAAGAACATTTTTACCATGCTAATACTCTTCCGAAGTCCTGGTTTTTGTAACTTATTTATGAGATTGTAATATGAATCGGGTACCATCCTAGGTGTGTTTCCCCTTTATTTGCTTAAAGTGACAATATATTATAAAGCATCTTTTTATATAAATTCAAAAAAGAGAAAGTGAATACCCATATCCACATCCGTTTACTTTTCAATATTTATATTTACGAAACTATAACCAATGATTATTCATCTTCATAGTCATTTGATGCAAAATCTAAATATCCATAACTTAAATGAGGAATATTTTTACGTGAAATAGAGACGGGGAGAGAACAGTAGAGAGAGAGAGAGGGTGGTAGTGAACATTGGGGTGAGCACCTCCGCGTGTGTCCCCCTTTTTTTTGGAGCTTCAAAAAAAAAACATTGGAGGAGAGAAACTGTAAATTCATCTGAAAGGGTGCAAATGAATGCTGGGTTGAAGGGGAGGGACCAAAAGAATGATAGGAAAACCGGTTGGCGCATCGTCTAGAGTCATCCTAACCGTCGGAGTAGGGAGGCTTTTCGAGCGGGTCTTTCTCGCAAAGGTCATTGCTTTCACTGAGGTGGCACATGACATGTAGCTGCGATTTGTGTGGGTGTTAGAAGTTGTTTCAAGTATGGCGGCGGTGGTCATTTTCGTGTTGCGTGCAAGTCGTGATGGTCGTTATTGAGGATGTGTTGGTCGAACACGATATTGCAGTGGAAGAGGTTGAGCATTAGAGTCCCTAACGGAGGTGCTCTTTCATTGAGGTGCTAATTGGGAGCTCTAATCGTTCGTAGCAGGGGGTTTGCTTAAAGCATGAGGGTAATGGTGCCTCATCGGGGATTCACATAGGCTTTGGCTCCTTGGGGATTGTGGATGTCGAGGCAATAATTAGTTGCATGAGGGCAACCCTGTGAATATGCTTTGGTGGCGATATGCCATTGATGGGCCACTTGGTTTGCATATATGGCCTTTCTGAAGTGGGGTGCATGACTCTTCTTGCCTCTGGTGAGAGCTTAGGTTTCGTTGGCATAGACCTCGCTTCTCTAATGGAGAGCAGAATTTGTTGTGCGATCACTGCTCCGTATGATGGGGGTGCCACTCTTTTCCTGGGACCTGTCATCTCTTGGGTCTGCCCTAAAGGATCGTAGTGATATCGTAGCAGTGTTGTTAAAAGCAAGAGGCGCTCCAAGGCGCTAGGGGGTGCAAAATGCCCGAGGCGCTAGGCGCTCCCTAGGCGCTCGCCTAAGAAAAGCAAGGCACCATATACAAAGATAAATAAATTATGCACGAATCTATGTAATATATGCACATACGTACATGTATATGTATGTGTAACTTATATTTCTATCCGAGACCAATCCAATATATTTATGGGTGTGTTTACATGCACGTATATAAATGTGTACGTGTACATGTGTGTGTGTATAGTTGTAAATATATGTATGTATAGCTTATATTTCAATTTAAAACCAATCCAACATATTTGTGGGTGTGTTTATAAGCGTGTATATAAATGTGTGCATGTACATGTCTACGTCTATGTATGTGTATGTATATGTTATCACCAAATTATATTTTGCGATCAATCCACTATTTATTAATATGTGTATGTATAATGTATGCATGTACTTGCATATATATGTACAACAACAACAACAAAGCCTTTTCCCACAATTAAGTAGGATCGGCTACTTCCATATATATGTATATGTATTAAATATTTGTGTTTATGTGTGTATGTGTATCCGTATGCATATATATATATTTGCATACATGTGTATGTGTTTATGCATAAGTATGCGTACATGCCTATGTATACATGTGTGTTTTGTCTATTTATATGTGTATATATATGTATTTATAATACTTCAAGCTAATATATAGAGAGAGAAGAATATATACTTTTAGTCAAAAAGTATGTAATATTTAGAATTAAAACATGAATGTACATGTATACGTATATGAAATAGAAGTGTGTGTAAATTACATATACACATATGTGCATATGTACAAGTATGTGTGTTAATGATACTTAGAACTAATATATATCAAATATAAAAACTTATATATGGATAAAAATCACACAAAGTCGGCAAAAAGCCTTACTTTTGCCTTAGGCGTTAAAGGCGAGCGCCTAGAGCCTCAAGCCAGGCGCTCGCCTGAGCGGCGCCTGAGGCAAAACGCCTCGCCTGGAAGGAGGCAAGGCGCTAGGACCCCGCCTCGCCTCGCCTGGGAGCCTAGGCGAGCGCCCAGAGGGTCTTTGACAACACTGTATCGTAGAGATCATGTTAGGTGGGAGGAGACTAGGA
The DNA here is from genome assembly GCA_037367405.1 of Ottelia alismoides. Classification (NCBI taxonomy): domain Eukaryota; kingdom Viridiplantae; phylum Streptophyta; class Magnoliopsida; order Alismatales; family Hydrocharitaceae; genus Ottelia; species Ottelia alismoides. The sequence goes on along the minus strand of JAZKJV010010334.1, from coordinate 750,732 downwards.
TCTGACATTAACGTGGTCGTTGTTGTCATGATTGACTGGACCTCCATAAAAGCCGAGTTTTGCCTTCACATGGGCGATGGGGCTTAGGAGGCGCTTGAGGAGTCATGCTTCCTATTAAGCACGAATGTGGTCATCGAACGGGAGGTCGAGCCAGAGGTGCCTTTATCTTCACTATCGATGTGCCACTTCAAGGTAGAGGTGCAACAAAGGGCTCTGACATTAGATGTTGAGGTGTCTTTCTTGAGATGCGCGAGGGCAGTTTTCTCACGCATTCAAGCACTGACAATCCCCTTTCTATTATCTTTCAAGTAGATTTTAGGGATTTCGTGCACCATACAGATGATCCCTTAGTCTTTATGTTGTGCATCCCAAATCCTTATTCGGATCCGGGTGTGGGCTCTACTAGTTTACGCTTTCCACTAATTGAATACGATGCCCTTGAGGTCCTTTTATTGGGCCCATTCGGCTACATGTTGAGATCTCTCAATTCATGGGAGTTAGAAGGATATCGGAGAGACCTTTATTTGTGGTTGACCGCCCTCGGGTGAGACGGGGTGCAGACCCTGACTCCCCTTTATTTACTGATTTTGTGGGGGGCATGTCTTTGAAGGTTCGGGATGCAGTAAAGTAGACACCTATTACACTTGGTAGAGTTTGATGTTGCGTTCCCGCCTGGATCACTTTCTTGGTTCATCGAGTTGCTTGAGATATTCCCCTTGGCCTCTGTGCTTTCTTTTTTTTGAAGCCAAACAAGGGAGAAACACTCAGAGGTGTCCACCCCACAAATGCATTAACAAAACAAAAATGTCAGTTACAGAGTGAGCGTCTAAGAAAGCCACAAGTCTAAAAATCCCGACACCTGGATACAAACATTCTCCCTATAAAACCTTTGGCCAGAGAACAACAGAGCATTCCTAGCCAACCAAATGACTCAGACAACAGCGACAGGGTAGAGCAGATCCCTCGGACGGTTCCTGGCCTCTGTGCCTTCTTTACTGTGGTCACATTCTGATTATACACTTATCTGATCATATTCAGATAAGGCTTGCCGTACAGGTTGGTCTGTTTCACTTTAAGTGTTTGTGGATGTTTGAGGATGGCTTCATGGAGTGGTGTCCTATTGTTGTCAGGACCTTTTTGTGACCGAGTTAGCTACCATTGTGATGGTTGTGAAGATTAAGGGTTTTCTTAAGATGCTATCTGAGTCATGTGGGAGGTGCGGACTCGACAAAAGGAGAGAAGGGTGTGGATAGAGGAGGATGTGGTTCACCTCGACTCTCGTGAGGATACTAGAGAGTTGCTGAAGGAGGAAGGTGACTAAGAGGGAGTATGACTGGGTCTTTCTTGAGAAGGATAAAGGAAGCATGAGGTGGAATGCCGACGACAATCCTAATATGTGTAGCTAAAGGAGGGTGATCTCAACACTTGGTTTTTTTGATGATGCAGTTAGATGGAGGCTGGGACACTACTTTATACACTTGAACGAAGTGGGCAGAGATGTGGTGAAGGGTGATATGACCATTGAGGCTGCTGTGGTTGGATACTTCATGAGAAGAGGAGGAGGATTCCCCATGGCAATGCGAGGTGGGATGGTAGGGATGTACCAAGGCTGTATGAGATGCAGTGGTTTGGGTTGGTAAGACCTTTCACATCTGGAGAGGTTAGTGTGTCAGTGTTTACCTTGAATACAGATGATTTGCTAGTCAGTACGACTATCTGATCTTCTTTATTTGGGAATTTTGTAACTTTGTGGGGTAGGGGGTTGTTGCGGTCATCGAGGAGTTGTGACTGAGGATCTAGGGCTTTGAGTATTGGAATCTCTCTATTCTTTTCCTTCTGCCTTAGAAGGATGCTGTGCGTCAGATAGAGAATCTGAGGCCTGTTGCTCTGTCCCATGCTGTTTACTTATAGTGGTGAAAGTCCTTGTGGATAGTCTTCATGTGGTGTTAGACTCCATCATTGCATCCGCATGTACAACATCCATTCCTGGCAGGCACATGATGGATGCGATGGTGATGGCATTTGAGATTGTTGCTGGTTGGCTGTGGAGGAAGGTGAAGAGATGCTTGGAAGGTTGATTTCTCCAAAGTGTATAATTGTGTGGATCGACGGTTTATATGGGCTTCATTTTCTTATCAAGGTTTTCAAGGAGACTGGATTGACTGGATGAAGAGGTGAGTTATGACGACTTCCTATGTGGTGTCGGTGAATGACATGTATGTGGGGAGTTTTTCTAGCTTAAAGGGGAGGGGGTTGATAGGGATATATGTTGGCTCCTTTCTCTTTGTCTATGTGACATATGCAATTTCCAGGATGGTCTCTCGTGCGATTGCTTGGGAAGTCTACAATGGTTTCAAGGTTACGGATATTTCTTGGCCATTACTTAGTATGCGGATGTTACCATTTCTTTGTTGAAGGTGGTGTTAGGGAACATAGGGTGTTACTGTCATCACAGATCTGTTTGGTGCAATATATGGTTCGTGGTTTAATGGTTACAAATCCACGCTTGTTCCTTTTGGGATGGAGGAGGTGGAGATTCGGACATGCATAGTGGCTCTTGGCTACTTAGAAGGTGTCTCTACCTATTAACTACTCGGGTTTTCCTAGTGAGTACACAATTAAGGCGGTGCGATTGTTTGCCTATGACAGAAGACGGATTGATAGCTTGCATGATGGATAACATCTTTTCCACTGCGGGGCATCTCGTACTCTTAAATGTGGCATTTTCTCGTATTCCAATGTTTTTCCTATCTACTTGATTGCTTCCTGTCATAGTTTATGGATGTCTTGAGAGTTTGATGTGTAGAGTTTTTTGAGTACATAATAGTGTGGTTATAGGGTGCCTTTGGTGAACTGAAGGGCAATGGCGTTAACAAAGGATGACAACCTTAGGGTGTGGATCTTGGAGGAGATAAACATGTCCTTGTTGACCAAGGGGCATGACATAGATGTTGCACATTATTAATACATTTGAGGTGGGTGTCCCATCTCGGGGTTTAACCCTTTTTTTTCAAAAAAAATCTACAGAGTGTTGATGCACTTATCATGACAAGAGGGAGCGATGCGTGCTCCATCGTATTTTTGGAGGGCATCTCTTTGGTGCTGCTCGCAGTCTCGTATTTCTACATATCGGCTTTGGGGAGATGTGAGTGATTTTCGTTTCCAGTTAGATTATTGGGCTGATCACGACGTGTTCTACGATCGATTTCTGTAGCTCTACGCTCTAGTGGTGGATTGTAGGGCATCTGTTGATGAAACTTGAGATGTGGATGATTGGTGCCTTTTGTTTGGTTTAGATTTGTCAGATTAGAGAGTGGCTGAGTTTATGGTGATGTTTGGAGGTTCTTTTGAGTTAGGAAGGCCTATTGCTGGGCATGATCACTGGAACTTGAAGAATGGTTGTTTCTTGGTTTAAAAGGCGTACAAGGCTCTGTAAGCAATCACGATCTTTAATCCATATATTCTCCATGAATTTGGACAGCTTTTGAGGCGGAGGATCCCATTGTGAGTCTGGGTGTTCGTATGGTTGATGAGGTGAGACCATGCATTGACTAGAGATCGGAGGACCAAGTTCTTTCAGGGGCGGAGGGATCTTACTAGTGGTGTTTGGAGGCGCTTAAGGATGCTCATTCCATTCTTTCTGCACGGTTCATCTAAGGAAGTGTGGGAGGTGGTGGATGTGGAAATGTTCATGCCAGATTGTGCCTTTACTTTTGGGATTCCATAAATAAGTGGCATGATGGGGTGGATTTGTCAAGTATTGGGCTGTGGCCTTCTTATGAGCCATGTGGTTGGCCATAAACAAGTTTATATTTTGTGGTGAAAGATTCTATGTAAAGAATGTTGTAGAGTACACCAAAGTTCTCTGTAATTCTTGATTTTTGTGATTGGCATACATTAACTTGTGAAATTCATCATTTCAAGTTTTTTAAGATAATCTTGCGGTGGGTCCCACCTTGTAATTCACCACTTTTCATTCAATAAAAAAACCTATGGATTTTAAGATTTTGGGTGGGCATCTTCTCGACGTATTGCCCTTTTTTCTTGAACAATCCTCTATACAATGGTTTGACGGTCGGGTACATTTTTATGCCCTTCCTTCAATATGCAGATGATGCCATTTTCTTTGTTGAAGGTGATGTTATGGTGGCAGAGTGTATAAATGCAATTCTGGATCTGTTTGGTGTAGTACTGGGCTTGCGAAACACTTATGGCGAAGCCATGCTTGTTTCTTTTGGGAGGGAGGAGGTGGAGATTGAGGCGTGTATAGTGGCTCTTGGACCTCAGAAGGGGTCACTGACTACGTACCACTTAGATTTTCCCAGTAAGATGCAACTAAGAAGTATGATTGATTGTTGATGATTGATAAGATGGACTGGAAGATTGCTTTTGGATGGTTGGCATCTTGTCAGTCGAGGGGAGGGGGGTTTCTCATACCCCTGAAGGTGGTGCTTTCTGCGATGTCGGTGTTTTTCCTGTCTATTCGTGTACTTCCTATTGGAATTCATGGATGCCTGAAGACTTTGATACATAGATTTGTTTGAGCGAGAACAAGGTTGAGGTGATGCCTTTAGCGAACTAAAGGTGGTGATGTTGGCAAAGTTGGATAGTGGCCTTGAGGTGAGGAACATAGAGGAGATGAACATGGTCTTGTTGATCAAGTAGATGTAACACAGATGTTGCACGGTTCTATGGATTGTGAATGGACTTTGCATGGTAGAAGGGGATGGTGCGTGTTTCGTTGACTTTTGGAGAGGTACTTTTTTTGGTGCTGCATGTAGGGGCATATTTCTTCATATCTGCTTTGGGAGGTGGGAATGATTCCTGAGCCCGACTTGAGGATTGAATTGGCTGCAACGTGCTCTGAGGCTAATTCCCTTGTCTCTTCGCTCTTGCAACGGATGGTGGGATGTCTGTTGGTCAAACCTGGGATTGGGATGGTGGTTGCCCCTATTTTGTTCGAAGATGTTTGATTAGTGGGTGGTTGAGTTTATGGAGATAATGGGGGCTCTTTTGCGATTAGGGTGCCTATTGCTAGGCCTGATCACTGGACCTTGGCAAATGATTGTTTCTCATTTTGGAAGGCTGTAAGCTATCACGATATTTGATCCTTGTGTCGTCTCCATGGAGTTCGGACATCTCTGGATGTGGACGTTGTTTTTGCGAGTTAGGACGTTCCTATGGTTGATGAGGCAAGATTGCGTCTTGATGAGAGCTCGGAGGGTCATGGTTATTGAGGGGAGTAGTGATCTTGTTAATATGGCCTCAAATTTCAACGGAATTCCACTGAAATTCTCTGAAATTGGAATTTCTTTAGGTCACCAAAATCGAAACGCTACTTTATTTCTTTTTCCTGTATTTCAACGAAATATCAACGAAAGGTCAACGAAATTTCATTAAAATTACATGTCATTTCGACAAAACAACAAAAATAAGGGATTCTACCCTTTGCTTTCATCGAAATTTGCATAAATATATATTTATGAGTTTTTACTTATTTATTCAGTAATTTGTTGAGTTAGATTGCATTACATTGTTTAAAGAAGTTTCTTTAGCTAGTTTTTAAATTTTAGATGTAAATCCAATCAAATAAGTTAGACACTAGATTTAAGAGTTAAATCCAAGTTTTAACTGAAGATATTTGTATTTTTTATTTTCCTTTATTTTGATATATCTATATGTTTTTATTAGTAGGTATTATAGGTGTCACCTCATTCTTATTGAAGAGGTGTTCTTTCTTAGCCTATGTTCTTCTCTATTATTATTGTATGTGTCACCATTGTCTTCATGTTCAAGAGGAGAAACCAATGGCTTCTAATTACGATTCCAAATCTGATTTTGGTTCTAAGCAATATACTACTTTTTTGACTGTTGGGACTATTGAATGGAAATTTAATGTAACGTATCATGTTAATATCTCACTATTAGAAAGAACCATCTTTTTATCTCATTTATCGAGTTAAAGAATATTGGAATTCTTTATTTTTTTTTAAAAATGAGTTTTCACGTAACTTCCCCAATTTCCGATCATTTCATCGAAATTCCATCGAATTTCTTTTTCCAAACTTTACTGAAATGAAATCGAAATCTGGCATTTATGGCCTGGCTTGTTAATGGTGTTTATAGGCGCTTGTGGATGCTATTAGCCTATTCTTTATATATAGTTCATTGAGGGAAGTGGGAGGTGGTGGTTCTGGACATGGTTTCTTTGGATTACACTTCTACTTTTGGAGTTCAATGACTAGGCATCATGATGGGGGGCAGATTCTGTCAGGATTTGGATTGTTGAAAGACACCCAAAAGAAACATGGGCAGGGAGACGTACGCCTCCGACATAGTCGGTGAAACATGGGCAAAGTGGTATAAAAAGACCCACTACAAACTTCTTAAAATTCGTAGAAAAATACCACAAAAAATGGGCGGTGAGAGGATATATAGACACGTATACCTCCACTTCCGATGAGCAATGGGCTGATCCAAATCCTCTAAATGATCCGAAACTAAGGTGCTAACTGCTCAATCTTTAAAATATCCTGCAGTACGGACAAATCACTAGTGCCATCATTAGAAGCCAAGTCCTCAAAATTTTCCTAGGGTATGCTGGATGAAGAGACATGAGTTGGGGGTACAGTCGGCTGCTTGCAAGTGTAAAAGTAAGGTCATGTTTGGGCCATAGGAGTAGGCATCATGTGAAGATGTGGAGGTGGCGGCGGCGTAGGAGGAACCACGAGAGAAGGTCGTGGTTGTGTAGGAGGAATGTAAACCTCTTCACCAGATTCAGATGGGGTCCTGTTACCTGTAGGAGTAAAATACATTACCGACTCAGAGAAAATGACATCGATGGTAACGTAGTACTTCCGTCTAATCGGATCAAAGTATCCCTACCCTTTATTGGTCCAAGAGTATCCGACAAAGAGACACTTGATAGCTCTAGGAGAGAGCTTATCACAACCATGGGTCAACCGGTGAACAAAAACCAATGAACAAAAGATACAAGGTGTTAGTGTGAAAAGATCCATATCAGGAAAAGCAATTGAATAAGGAACCTTTCCTCCTAACACAGAAAACGACATCTGGTTGACCAGATAGCATGCAATGAAAACTACATTTCCCAGAAGGAGTGGGGAGCACTACTCTAAATAAGAAGAGTCCTAGTCACATCTAGAAGATAATCGTATTTGCATTCTGTAACATCGTTCTCCCAAGAAGTGTAAGGACAAGACATCTGATGTATAATGCAAAGAACTAGTTAGTTGAGTAGTATAAAACCCCAAGGAATTATCAGAGTGAACATATTTAATTATAGAAGAAAATATATTTTTTATTTCATAAATAGAGGATTAAATGACAATCTCATACTTATTTTTCAAAAGAAAGTCCCATGAAAGTCTATAATAATCATCAACAACCACAAGATAATACATGTGCCCTTGATGGTCGGGGACATGTCTAGGATGCCAAATATCAAAATGCTACTCAAATAAATAACTACTATTCAGGCATCCGATGCGGAGCATTTTTGGAGATCTATTCGGACGGTTGGTCTTGTGTCATCCGGTGATGTCTCCAAAACCTTTGCCGCGCTCTGGGCTATTTGGCTTGGCAGGAATGATTCCACTTTCAAGGGGCAACGTTTTTACTTTGAAAATGTTCTTGCCTACTGTAATGCTTTGTACAATTTCTGGATATCCAACTGATGTACCTTCTCGTTTTTAATGATTGCTTTGGTACGGTGACTCCTGCCTTGGGATTGTTCCCCGTTTTCTTATTAAAAAAAATAACTACTACTAGACTAGGATGACCAGGATAACCAGTATGGCGATGCATCCTAAGCCGACAAGCCTCGTATTGAAAGGTATATCGAGACATAATCTGAGGGAAGACACCGCACAACTTCTACATAAGAAGATTACTGAACCGAAGATGTCACATGTAGGGGGAAGCTAACCCGATGAGAGTGGAGGAAGAATCGACATACAGAGACTTCACTAGTCTATTGAGATCCCCCTTGCTTATAATCACATCCAAGCACCTTGCCCATGAGTATATCTCAAAACACAATAAAATAGGGTGACATATGTCATAAAATGCAAATTGTTCTTGGTAATTTGACTAATAGATATTAAATTCGTGGAAAAATCTAGAGCATGAAGAACATTCTTATTATGTATGGACTGTATCAACTGAATCTCCCTTATCCTGTGGGAGAATGTATCCCATCGACAATAATACTTGATCTACTAGGATGAACTGATATGTAGGAAGTGAACTGAGCTTTGTCTACATATAGGTAATGAGAGGCACTCGAATCCGTGATTCACTCATAGATGTCTACCATATGACAACTAGTAAAGGCATAGACTATACTTGAAGTACTAATAGATGCTGAGGTGGTGATGTCAGATGTGCCCGATGGAACACTAAAGGGTCCAGGAGTGAGAGACATGATCTCCCTCATACGGGAGACACTCATCGAACCTCTGATCAATAGAAGTGGTAGGAGCAATAGAAGTCTCAACTTGCTCTCTGACAACGACATATGCTGGAAAACCGTTCTTTGAATATCATGTATCCTCGGAGTGACTAGAATGATGATACTAAGTGCATGGCTGACGTGAACGAGCACCTCCCTTGCCACAAGCACTGCATAATCTGAACTGAGAAGATCCTCCTCTACCGCAAGATGCGGTCATAACCGAGGATGTTTGAGTGGAGGTCAAAGAAGGGGATGTAATCCTCTTGAGTCTGGGTATGCTTCCTCCATAGGAGGTATGGTAGCGTCTGTAAGTAATTGAGACCGTGCGGTATCATACTCAATATCAAGAGACGCTAAAAACACCAACCATGGCGGCAATCCTGTACGCCTTTTGTTGCTTCGGAGATGCTACCAGAGGCATGGAACAATGGAGCTTCTCAAACATGCCCCCCAAGAAGCATATATAAGATATGAAGAGGACGACCATTCTCCTTGACTGTGAATATATTATACTGGAGATGTAGTTTATTCATCTCATTACTCGCCTGAGAGTAGGTGACGACGAGGATGTCCCACAGTACCTTGGTAGTGGGCTGATGCAGGATATCATTGGCTATCCCCATGATCAGTGTACTAGATAAACAAAGATGCACGCACGTGTTATTCATTAACCCCAATTTAGTATGTCGGCTTTTCCTGTGTTAGAATATCCTCTTTCCATTGCACATGATAAGGCTCATGAACTGCATGACCCATAAGTCATAGTTGGTCCCATCCATCTTGACTATGTATGCCAGACCTTTGAAGGCAGTCGAAGGTGTGATATCGACCCCTCTGACATGATGCCGGGAAAAGACTTGACTAGGGCTATAGACATAAGAGAATGTGCCTACACGAACATACGAGGAATGTGCAAACTCATGCCACAACCATTCCCATCAACCAAGAGAGTGCTTTAGGGAAGGCCTATGAATCTACAGGTTTGATTTCACTGGAAATGACAAAAAAATCAGGCCATTGGGAAACCTCGACAGACGCAATGACGAGGGCCGGCCCTAGGTGGTGAGAAAGAGCCTGCTAGGTGCTGCAACAACTGCCGTGGGGTCGCGTGGGGCTGCTAAAGGCAGCTGTGGTGACCGGCAGGGGCCGTGCGGTGGATCTACGGCGATCGGGGTGCTGCTAGGGTGGCGACGTGTTCTGCATAGTGGTGTTGCGACCCGTGCTGGGGCTTGTGGCAATCGAGGGGTTGCGTGTGGGGCTTCTTGGTGGCGGTGGCCAGAGGGGAGGCCAACGGATGGGAGAGGGCTAGGGAAATATGGCTCCGGTTTAGGACCATCGCTCTGATGCCTTGTGGAAAGAGAATTATCAATTAAATACGAAAGGGTGCTATAAGGCTCTCCTTTATAGAGAGGAGAAATACGCGATGACAAATAACATAATAGAGACAAAATATATATAGAATACATAAAAGGTAGGAAAAGATAATTTATTAGCATAGCAAATATCTACTACTTTTCATCTTGCTGTGAAGAACAAAAGAAAGAAGACCTTTCCGATTATAGTTGGAGCTCATTCAGATACCGGGAATAACTACTTTTCATTTTGAAATTGATAGATTAATATTTGTCTTCCTTAATTTTTGGTATGCGCTTCAGCTGATTGTGTGGTGGTAGTTCAACTCTATATTTCTTTTCTTCTGTTTATGCAGAACAAAACGGTTTCTGTGTTTGAGACAACCATCCGTGTGCTTGGTGGTTTACTTTCAGCACATCTTGTCGCCAGTGATTATGCAACGGTATGTTGGCTGAGTTTTTTCATCTATGGTTAGTTCTTTCAAAAATGCAAATCATGACATATGGCTTGGATAATTATTGGTGGAACAGTTTTGATAGCATGTTAGATGTGTTACAAAATGATTGATGGATGAGGTTGATGATGCCATGTATATGGATTAGAAAAATGAACTAGAAATAAAAGAAACAATTGGAGTTCTTTTACAATGAGTCGTCATGCACAGTTTCAATATATGCTGCTTTTGGTCTATGTATGGATTTTCCGTTGATTTTTTTTAAAGAGATCTTTCGTTGAGGTTACAATTGGAAATCTTCGACAAAAGTGGAACTTTTGAGCTGTGAGAAGATTCAGAAACTTTATTTTGCTTTAGAATCAAATGCATAAAAAATTATAGGGTTGTATCAAATTTTCATTAATGAACAAAAATGAATAACCCTTTCTAAAGAGATTGTACCAAATTTCATTAATAAGAAAAAAGGCACATCCTTTTAAAAAAACTAGAAAACAAATGCATGATTCTTCAACTTACGGTAAATGATTTTTTAGGGGGGGTGTCTTCTATGCGAGTAATGTCCTTACTCTTCTAATGGATGATGATTTGCCCGGATAACATGCCTAAAATTTTTTATATTTTTTGAAGGAAAAAAGGATGTTCGTCGATAAGCCTCCCACCCCCCAAAAATACCTTCATACTTTAAAAATATATAAGAGTGCAATTCTACAAGAAAATGTAGCGAAACAAGATTACACAGAAGATCCGTACATAAACTTAGCATACTTAGTCCTCGAAATCAGGCAATATATGGCCTTATATAGAGCCCAAGGGCATGGTTTCAGAAGCTTTCCCATCTAATTGAACAACAAGGATTCAAGAGATCAAATGCGGATCACTCATTGTTCGTCCAGAAGACTCCTAAAGGTACGGTTGTCATCATGGTGTATGTTGATGACATTTTGGTTACATGAGATGATGCTCAGGGGATAAATATGACAAAAGCATTTTTGGGCCGTCAGTTTGTTATAAAGGATCTGGGTACTCTACGACATTTTTTGGGATTGGAGTTTTCCAGGAATGCACAGGGTCTTGTGGTGACTCAAAGGAAATATATTACAGATCTTCTTGTTGAAATGAGTATGGTTGGGTGGAGACCCGCAATTACTCCTATGGACCCAAGCATGAAATTATATGATAATAATATCGAGGAAGTTGGCAGGAGAAGATATAGAGAAATGGTGGGTAAGCTTCTTTACATTACTATAACTCGACCCGATATTGCCTTTGCAGTTAATTGAGTTAGCCAGTTCTTGGAACATTCGATACAGGTACATATGGATGCCATATATGTGATACTGATGTATCTTAAGTTGTCTCTAGGCACAGTATTGCTATTTATAAAGGAAACAAATTTATCTATTTCTGCGTGTGCGGATGCGGATTATGCAGGATGCCCTAAGGATCAGAAGTCTACTTCGGACTTTGCAGTTTTTGTTGGCAGCTCAATTGTTTCTTGGAAAAAACAAAAAACAAACTGTTGTATCTAGATCTAGTGCCCAGTCTGAGTATATGGCCATGGCATAAGCAAGTACGGAGATGATGTGGGTTCGAGCCGTACTAGACGACTTGCATATAGATGTACCTCTACGCATGCAGTTACAATGCGATAACCAAGCCGCATTGTTCATTGCCAATAATCCTGCCTTTCATGAAAGAACAAAACATATTGAGGTAGACTGCCACTATACTAGAAATATGATCCAGAAAGGCCTAATTTCTACCTCACATGTGAGTTCAAGGGAGCAGACGGTCGACATTTTCACCAAGCCATTGCTTATAGGACCATTCCAGAAGTGTTCTTCCAAACTGAGCATAATTGATATCTATGCTCCATCTTGAGGGTGAGTGTAGTGATATTTATGTAGTCGGTGTACTGTTTATCAATTTTTATTTTCGTGGCTACTACTTATGTAATTTACCCATAGGTTCACTCTATATAAGAGAGCCTAGGGTTCTGTGGACTATTGAATAACACGTTTCTACCAACAATAATATTGCAAGCATGTATTCATTGTGTTTTAATATTAAAACATGAAGATATAAATCTCTAGATGGGCCTCGAGGGGTCGTCGCAGCGGGGAAGTATGCAGCGGGGGAGCTCGTCGCAGCGGGGAAGTTCATCGCAGCGGGGGAGCTCGTCGCAGCGGGGTTGCTCTGACAAGGGTCTTTCGGAGCAGGGGGCGATGGGTCGTTTGCAGTAGGGAGGCGTTGTGCCTTCGTGGCGCGGGGTCGTTCGGAGTGGGGTGGCGATGGGGTGTTCGCAGTGGGTTGGCGAGATGAAGATCGGAGTGGGAAAAGGGTCGTTCGCAGCGGGGAATGGGGGATGCTGGATGGTGCGGGTGGCACGGTGCAGTTTGCTGGGGGGTGACGATGAGTGGGTGCATGTTTCCCACAAGAAGCCGGGGAAAAGATGCTTCCGTTGTGGTGTTCGTGGCCGCATAGCGTCTTTCTGCCCTGTCCCGCCGAGGTGTTTTTTCTGCGGGGAAGTGGGCCATCGACGAGCCACATGCAAGATTGTTTTCAAACGTGGTTTCGGACGTGTTGTCGTGCGTAGTTCCGAAAGGCAACCCATGCAACAGGTTAACGCTGCTGTCGATGGTCGCCGGGGGCAACGTAGTTATGCGGCGGTGGTTGCGGGGGATGTCCAGGATGTTGGCACCCATGCAGTGATCGGCTCCACTATGGGACAATGCATCTCCTTAGAAGTTCTAAAGGTCTATCTCACTGATTTCCTTGGGTCACGGTTCTCGAGGGACGTGGTATCACTCGGTGGTCGTCGGTGCTGTGTTCGTGGCCTCTCTTCGGTACAAAGAGACCTCCTGCTCTCGAGTGGCGGGGTAGACGACGTTGTTTGGCGACCTCTCCGATTTGCGGATGGAGCTATATCATACTCGGTGAGATGCGTTGTGAAGGTGCGTGGTGTTCCCTTCCTGCCCCTTTCGGTTTTTTGTGGGACAGGCCATCCGACGATGGGGCTCGGTGCTCGCGGTGCTTGAGGATGGACTGAGATCGGGTTCGGATCCGGATGTCACGCTTTTGCTGATGGAGTGCAGCAAGTCAGTTGTAGGTCTTCTCAGAGACTCCGTCTTCTTCGCGACTTTGGATGTTGGACGTTTCTGTTTCCGGGTGGAGATGCAGGTCTTGGAGCCCCCGCTTGCGTCGGAGACTCCGATGTTGTCCGACGTCGCTTCGCCTTTTGCGTCGACGGTGGGGCTTCCGAGGTTCATGTCACTTGGTTCGAGGCACGAGGACGTTTCATTACGACCTTTGGAGGCCTCTCCTCGGGTCTTGTGCCTTTTCGCCCCTAACTTCTCTTTGCCTGCTGAGGTGGCAGGGTTGGTGCCCTCTCTCCCGTCAGCACATGTCTCTCTGGCTCTTGGTCCTGGGCTCCTGCTCGAACGCGCGGACTCTTCTGCATCCCATTCCTTGGGGGTCCAAACCCGATTACCTCTTCTCGGGCCGTAGGGGCTTCTCAGACCCATTGGTAAGCTCGCTGTTCTCGGGCCGGGTGAGCTTATCGGATCCCAAGGCGTGCTCGCCCCGATTGGCATCGTGTGAGCTGTTACACAATTTTGGGGGGGTCCTGGGGCAAGGCTGTCGACCTCCCTCCGGAGCCGCCGCTCTGCATCAGTGCCCTTATGTCCGCCTCGTCTTCCGCTGGTGCTCGGTCGGATGTGGCCGAGGATTCGAGTGATCAGTGTCGAGACGCTCACCCTTCAACTGCATCACTGGTGGATTACCCTGTTGAATGTGGTTTTCGTCTTGATGAGGGGGCTGGCGACAAAAAGTTCGGTAATAGATACAGATGACGATAGAGATCTCGACCTCGACTCATTGAGCCTCAGCCGTGCTCGGACCTAAAAGCAAGCATTGCAGAGGTCTCCAGTGTGATCCGTATTCAGGGACTGTACCCATGTTCTAAATGAAGGTTCTTTCTTGGAACGTTTGGGGACTGGGGGAGCTGGACAAGAGGAAAATCCTTGGTTCACGTTTCATTGAGTGGAGTTGTGATGTTGTCATGCTGCATGAGACAAAGCTTCAATCCGTCTCTAATGTTGTTTGGAGATCCTTTGACGCTGGTGGCATTGATGAGTTCAGAGCGCTGGATGCTGTCGGTGCCTCTGGAGGTCTACTTGTGGCATGGAGGTCTTCTGCCTTGACTTACAGCTCAGTGCTTCGCGGGAGACGCGTTCTCTCTGTTCTCCTGAAATGCGTCAAATATTCTACACCTTTGGCGGTCTCGTGCGTCTATGGCCCTTGTAATCTTGTTCGGCGGAGGGAGTTGTGGGAGGACTTGCAAGAGGCGATAGAACCTTTGAGGGTATCCCCTGGCTCGTGGGGGGGGATTTCAATGTTACTCTACGAACAACGGATAGACCGCGCTTCAGGGGAGGCCAGGACCTGGGCTCGGATGAGTTTGCGGGCGCTATTGACTCCATGGCCCTGGAGGTTATGGACGTGGGGGGCTCGGCTTACACTTGGAGGAGCTCCAACTCTCGCTCTCGAATTGACAGATTTTTGGCTTCGGCAGAATTGCTTGAAATGTTCGCGCTGTTCTCTGTGATAACTCACCCGAGAACCTTGTCCGACCATTCACTGATACTCTGGGACTCCGGGGAGTCCCAACCGTAGAGGGGTTTCTTTAGATATGAGAAGAGCTGGTTGTTGGAGGAAAACTTTAGGGAGATGGTTGTGTCGCATTGGTCCAAGGTGGGGGTTTCTGGTTCGGCCGCGTCTAGATTTGTGCAGAAGTTGGTGTCCTTATGCACACGGTTATGTTCTTATGAAAAGGAATTCAGAGCTGCCAGGTATGCCGCCAGGTTGGAGGCAGAGGCGGTGGTTAAGAGTCTTGACACACAGGACGATCTTAGGGAGCTCTTGGTGTATGAGCTGGCCACACGCTCGCTGGCTCACGAAATAATTGCGGCTGAAGATAAAAAACGCATCACTGAATGGAGACAAAGGTCAAGAAATACATTTCTCCAGGAGGGGGACGCAAACACGGCTTTTTGGGAGGCGTAGGTCAAATGCTATGAGATCGATTATGATAAACGGAATACGCGTGGAAGGCGACAGAAAAATGGGGAAGGCGATTGTGGATCACTTCAGAGACTTGTCGTCGATGAGGCTGACACGACTTTGGAGGTGGACGAGACTTGGCGCCCCCTCTTTGCCGACCTCTATGGTTGAGGTTTTGACGCAGGCTGTCTCTTTGGAGGAGTTGAAATCTGCGGTTTGGAACCTTAATGCGGATGGGGCTCCAGGCCCCGATGGCTTCCCTGTTGCTTTCTACAGGGATTTTTGGGACCTCGTTTGCGAGGAGGTTTCGGAGGTCATCTCGGAATTTTGTGTGGGTAATGTTGGTTTTGAGAGAATAAATAAATCCCTCATCTTTCTCCTTCCAAAGAGTTCGGCGACGGAACGTATTGAAGATTTCCGACCCATTGCATTATCAAACGCCCTCTACTTGATTGTGGCGAAGGTGCTCGCTTTAAGGCTTAGCCGTACTCTGGAGACTATTATATCTCCGCTCCAATCGGCCTTCGTCCTGGGCAAGCACATCTCGGACTGTCTGATCCTTGCCTCGGAAATCATTGCGGACTGGAAGAGGAGGGGTAAGGCAGGTGTTTTGTGGAAAGTGGACTTTGCAAAAGCCTATGATACTTTGGATTGCAAGTTTCTCTGGTCGGTTATGCAGTGGAGAGGCTTCCCAGATCTATGGATTTCTTGGATGAAACACTGTGTTATGACGTCATCCTTTTCAGTCTTGGTAAACGGCCGCCCGAAGGGTGGTTTCTTCCAACCGCGTAGGGGCGTGCGACAAGGTTGCCCTCTGGCACCTCTGCTTTTCGTCATTGCTGCGGATGTACTGGCGCGTGTTGCGTGCTGCGTGATTGATGGCGGCTTCTCGGCGGGCTACTCGCGGGATGAATCGAGGATCCCGCTGCTGCAGTATGCGGACGATACTATTTTTTTATTGAGGAGGGCGTTGAGGAAGTCTCGGGAATGTCCATGGCCTTAGATCTATTCAGTGAATTCTCTGGGCTCTTCAAGAATGTGGATAAATCAAAGTTTGTCCTCTTCGATTTGTCAGAGGTCGCGACAATTGCTTGTGGCCATGCTTTAGACTCGGAGTGCAGCTCCCCTCCGATCGACTACCTTGGGATACCTTTGACGGTGGGAAGAACAAAACTGAGGGATTGGTTACAGGTTGTCGAGAAGCTTGAAACCAGGCTTGCGGGTTGAAAGTCGGCCATCCTTTCCAGGGGGGGGGGGGGCGACTGGTTCTCTTAAGAGCGGTACTATCCTCGATCCCCGTGTTTTTCTTGTCCACTCGTCGCATGCTGAAGGGGATCCGTAGTCGTCTTAAGAAGCTAATGCATAAGTTCTTATGGGGTAGGCACAATGGTGAATCGGGTGGGATGCACCTCGTTGAGTGGGATGTGATCACGCTCCCTAAAAAGGCGGGGGGCCTGGGAATCCGGATGTTGGACGAAATGAATGAGGCCCTGATTTTGAAATGGGCGAGCAGAGTTTGAGGCCCTGGTGATGATATTTGCTGCAGCCTTTTGCGTAAGATTTATGATGTGCTTGGTGCGTCGCCGCAACCTGAGGTTTGTGTGAGGTCTCCCACGCCATTCTGGAAGGGGATGATGTAGGTCTTTTCCCGTCATCGCTCGTTGTTCAAGCCGGTGCTCGGCAACGGGGAATCCTTCGCTTTCTGGATTGATGTTTGGACGGATGGGGGGCCCCTGAGTACGCATTTCCCACGCCTTTTCGCTTTGGCTACTGATAAGAATGCGTCTGTTGCATCTTACTGGTTGGATGGTAATTGGTTCCCCACTTTCTCCACAAAATTTTCGGACCAACACCTCGAGGAATTTCTATTGATGCTGGATTCTTTGAAGGAGGTGGGAAGACCGTCTGCGGGAAGAGACCGTTGGGTGTGGTATAAGGGCACCTTCTCGGTCAAGATGGCTTTTGGGGCGATATGCAGACCGCCCCCTTCGCGCTCGGACGATTTGCTTCGGGATTGCGCCTTCCTTTGGAGTCTGAGCCTCCCTAGGCGTATTGGATTTTTTCTGTGGTTGTTCAGAAGGCAAAGACTGACGACGAGGGACTGATGTGCTAGGCTTCTGGGCTCCATCTCTGATAGATGTCTCCTGTGCGATGAGGCGATTGAGACCCTTGAACACCTGTTCTTCAAATGTGCGAAAACGTATCCCATATGGGGCGGGGCTGATCCGGCTTGGACGTGCACGACGGACCTGGCCTCTTTTTGTGGCTCCTTGGTGAGAAACAGGAATAGACCCCGACGGGAGCTAATTAGACCTAGTGCTATTATCTGGGCCTTGTGGCTGAGCAGAAATGCGCTTCTTTTTTCTGTGCAAAGGTTCTATAAGGAAAATGTTTGGGTACACTCCGCAAGATTGGTGGGTGATTGGGACCTTTAATTATAGCGTTTGCTACTGTTTCTCTTTGTCTTTCTTTGTTATATTTAAATAAATTTTGGGGTGAACACCACTGAGTGTCTCCCCCTTTTTTGGTCTCAAAAAAATATTAAAACATGAAACTTATATCATGTTTTCTGATAGTCATTTTGATTGTGAATTATTGAGAATTTATTTTTCGTTAACAATCTCATTCGATCTTATTTCACTTTGAAGAATTACGCTAAAAATCCTCTAATTATTTTAAGTGTATGGGGATCTATTTTATTTAGAACTTCTCTAAAAATTATTCTATATTTTTTTATTAAATTGAATTTTTTGGTGGAAAAATGAGGCTTCCACCTCAACCGCCTCAAGGTTACGCCTCACCTCGATTCCATGGAAACCGCCTTGGTGTAGGGGAGCGGAAGATGGTCTTTCGCTTCCTTTCATTTGCAGCGATTTCACGAAAGAAATTTCAAGTAGGGCAGGGCTGGATTGGTTGGAAATTTCTGGCTTGGATGAATTTTGGAGAACTTCTGGTGTCGAGACCTACTACTCTAGAATGGAGAGGATGATGTACTTGTTGATTTTGTTGACATGTGATTAATGGAGTTACTTCTCAGTGGCCATCTGCCATGACTCATGAGTGGCCATCATTCTTTTTAAATATTTTTATCTGGAATGAGGCCTAATTTTGATCGAAATTGGATTGTGATCTGTGGAGTATGTCTTATTACTTTATTTTCAAAACTGAAATGATATCAATGTTAATAAGATGATGATGATGGATTGACCTACTGAATCGGGTTTCAAGTGAAAAACAGGCAGCTTTCATATCCAATACTTGCACCTAGAATGAGGCCTATAAGTTGTATGGTTTTACTCCTTGCAATAAATGAGGGCATGAAGCATTTAGAAAAATATACAGGCTATGAAACTTAGGCATTTTGATACTTCTCTTCCTTGACACAATTTTTAGTATATAGATACCTTTAAAAGTGAATTTCTTTCAAATTTCAATACCCTTAAAAATTTTCAGGGTATGAAGATTCAGTCTTATGATAATCAGTTGCTTCATTTGGCAGAGGATTTGGCCCGGAGGCTTCTACCTGCATTTGACACACCTACAGGTACAAACTTGATTTCTCTTCAATCATCTTCATTTCATGTATCCAGTTACATCACTCTCTTTAAATTACTGGTGTGGCAAAAATTCTTTCCGAAATCGAGAAATACTGAATTTAAGCTGAAACTAAGTTTGCCATATGAAGATGTCTTAGAATTTTAGATCTATCCTAGATTGGACGTGTACTTCGGATCCTGTAATCTGCTATCCGTGATGATTTTACCGGTCCATGAGCTATTTAAAGCTGTAATCGTCCTTGACGTCCTCATTTATCTGACTATGGCATTTGCATGGAAAGGACCTTGTGAAGGGAACACAATGAGGTGATTATTCAAGAGGTCTAGGGGTCCTTGTATTGGACTAAACCCTATAAAGCTCAAAAGAGAGAAAAGTACATAAATACCCTCGTTGGGGTTACAATGGAATACTAAAACACAATCTACTATAATCTCTAACACCCCCCTCAATTTGGAGCATATCCATTGATCATGTCCAACTTGGATGAAATACAGGAAATGCGCTTCCTTGATAAGGCCTTTGTAAATATGTCTGCAAGCTGAAGATCTGTCGAGATGCGTGGTGTTGCAATCTTGCCTCCTCGTACAACATCACGAATAAAATGGTAGTCAATCTCAATGTGTTTGGTTCTCACGTGGAATACAGGATTAGTAGCAATGTAAGTAGCGGATTTGTTATCACAATATAGAGGAACATGAGTGGTGATATCAATACTGAGTTCTTGCAGAAAAGTCAGTAACCAAGTAATTTCACATGTAGCCTGAGCCGTTGCCCTATGTTCTGCCTCCGAACTGGATCGAGAGACTACAATCTGCTTCTTGCTCCTCCAACTAACAAGGTTTCCTCCCACCATCATTCCATAACCTGTAGTAGAGCGACGATGCTCAGGCGAGCTTGCATAACCAACATCAACATAAGCAACAACATCAGTGTATCCATTTGCCCATAGAATAGGCCATGTCCAGGTGATTCCTTCATGTATCGAAGGATTTGAAGTACGTCCTGCCAATGACTGTAACAAGGTCTCTCCATGTATTGGCTAGCTCTGCTCACAACATAAGATATGTCTAGCCTAGTAACAGTAAGATGCAACCGTTTTCCAACCAAGCTTTTGTATCGTGTAGTGTCTTCAAATGGAGGATCAACAAAGGTAAAGTGTTTCCTTGGTTCTGCAGGAATGCCAGAGGGTTTGCATCCAAGTAATCCTGGCCCAGTTAGTATATCCAAACAGTACTTTATTTGAGACATATGAAGTCCCTTCTTGGTGCGTAAAATTTCTATGCCCATAAAGTAGCGAAGTTGTCCCAGATCTTAGTGACAAAGACCTTTTTACAGAAAAAGGTTAGTCTCCAGCACCCCTTTCTCATCGTCACCTGTAACAACCTTATCATCTACATGTACAACAAGTATAACAGTACCAGATGATCGTTTTGGGACAAAAACAGAGTAGTCAGATGTAGTTCTCTGGAATCTCAGAGTGTCAATCTCTGTACTTAGTCTGCTAAACCATACCCTTGGGCTCTCCTTCGGGCCATAGATTGCTTTGCGAAGTCGACACACATACTCCCCCTCGACTTCGTAACCTGGAGGTTGCATCATGTAAACCTCCTCCTCTGGATCGTCATATAGAAATGCATTCTCGACAGATCGCCATATAGAAATGCATTCTCGACATCCAGTTGAAAAATATTCCAACCCTTATTCACTGCTACAGAGAGGATGGTTCGTATGGATACCGTTCGTGCTACAGGTGAAAAAGTCTCGAAGTAGTCAATTCCATATGTTTATGTAAAGCCTTTAGCCAGAAGTCTTCTTTCAATCTATCAATGGAGCCATCTGGTGACTACTTTGTAGTAAAGAACCATCTGCAGGCATCAAGTTTTGTTCCATGGGGATACTGTACAGGATCCCATGTCCCTCTAGAATTCAGAGCATCCATTTCTTCATCCATTGCTGTTCGTTATCCAGAATCTTGTAGTGGTCTTGAGTATCCGAAATTGTCATAAGAGCATTTGTATATCTTTTGTCAGAGCATGATAAGCTATCAATGGATGTGACATGAGATATAGGGTGAAGCGTACATTACCTCTTAGTTCTGCGCACAGTGATAGGAAGCTCATGAGGATCATTCGGGTCAGAATTAGTGGGAGCACTTGAAGATGACATATTCTCCTGCACTTGAAGAGGGCTTCTCGAGGCGGAAATCAAGGAGAGGCAACACCTTCTCGAAGAGTTACTACTTGAAGACAGAAAAAAGAGGTGGAGTGGCGGCAAAGATGTAGGCAACAATGGCTTAAAGAGGGGGATGCCAACACAAGATTTTTCCATTCCATGGCCTCTGGGCGATTGAGAAGAAATTACATTCACGAGATTGAGGTAGGGGATGGGAGCTTCGTGGGAGGCGACAATCAAGAGTGCCTTAAGGGGACATTTTCTGGAGGCCACTCGGAGAAAAAAAGGGAGTGGATGGGTGTGGTTGGGGACATGGGTGGAAACCTTGTCGGTCGAGCAGGAGGAGGGGCTACTGGTCCCTTTTTCAGATGAGGAGGCGAAGAGAGTGGTTTGGGACTTGAACGCGAATGGAGCTCCTGGTCTGGACGGCTTCCCAATGCTTTTTTATCGTGAATTTTGGGATCCACTGAAGGAAGAGGTGTTGGGCATGCTGAATGAATTCAGGGAAGGAAATAGAGGACTCGAGAAGATCAACCATGCATTATTGTTCCTGCTGCCCAATAAGGACACCCCGTGAGGGTGGAGTACTTTTGGCCTATTGCACTTTCCAACGTGATCTGCATCATAATTGCAAAGTTTCTGGCGAATAGGCTTATGGGGGTTTTGGAATCGGTGGTGCTTCAGGGTCAATTGTCATTCATCCCAAGGAGACAGATGGCAGATGGTTTAGTGATGGCTTCAAAGATTTTCCTTGAATGACAACAGACAAAGACGAGAGGAGCTCTATGGAAGATTGACTACGTGAAGGCTTATGATTTTATCGACTGGAGATTCTTGTGGATGTCTCTGCAGAGGAGAGGTTTTTCGGATATGTTGGTGGATTGGATGAAGAGATGCGTCACTACCTCTTCCTACTCCATCATGGTGAACAACAAACTGGGGGGGGGGGGTTCTTCCAACCGTAACGTGGGGTAAGGCAGGGGTGACTGTTGGCCCCTATGCTGTTCGTTCTAGTGGCGGATGCTTTGGGGGTCCTCTTCAGACATGCTACTGTGGAGGAATGGTGTGAGGGGTTCTGTAAGGAGGACATCTCCATCCCTCTGTTGCAGTAAGCAGACGATACGATCATCTTTTTAGGTGGCACGGAGGACTATATGGTTAATGCGGTACAACTAACTGACATCTTTGGCAAACCCTCGGGTCTGGAGATTAATAAGACTAAGTTGACGGTTATTACCTTTGGGATGAATGAAACGGACCGATCCAACATTGCAAAGTTAACTGAATGCACTTTGGGAGATCTCCCCATATGTTACTTGGGTCTACCTTTAGTAGCTGTGAAGCTCTAGAGCACCGATTGGGAGGAGGTGGTGCAGAGGATGGAGCAGAGGCTGACATGATGGAAAGCATGGAAGGACATATCGATATCGATATCGTTTCGATATTGTGTCGATATCGATATATCGCCGATATATCGCTATATCTAGGAGTTTTTCTGAAGAAAATGCCTGAAATCGGATATATCGATATATCGATTTCGATATCGGTCCCATGTCGATATGGATATATCGGCGATATATCGCCGATATATCGGGATACGGCCTTCCATGATGGAAAGCACTCATCTTATTTAGAGGGGGAAAGTTGGTTCTTGTGAAGCACATCCTTTCTGCTATACCTATCTTCTTTTCTAGTAGATTGATGCCGATGGGGGTTGGAACGCAAGTTGAGTCTTTAATGAGAAGGTTCTTCTGGTCCGTTGGAAAGCAATTGGGCCCGAGGATGCACCTGGTAAGTTAGGATGAGATTACGAGGGGGCACAATGAAGGTGGACTGGGTGTTCGTGATGTGGAGTGTATGAACAAGGCACTTATCGCCAAATGGGATTAGAGACGAACTTGTGACTAGAAGAGCACGTTATGAGTCTCCTCTCTAGGCCGGTATCCGTGAGGTTCTGTCGTGGTTGGTGCCCAGACTCAGGCTGTAGGTGGGTGATGGACACATATTCAGATTCTGGCGTGATGATTGGACTGGAGAGGGCATGTTGGAGGACAGATTTCGACGCATTTTCCCGTTAGCAAACTTGAAGGAGGCAACGCTATCGTAGATGGGGGATATGGGAACGTGGTCGCCGACGTTCCTGGTAGACCTCTCAGATCAGCGCATCGAGGATTACCCTAATATGCAGACTGATCTTCCACAATTAGGGGAATTCTCGCAGGACAAAGATCATTTTCAGTGGATGGACAAGAAATTCTCTATAAAGAACGCTTACAAAGAGTTGAGAAAGATGGAAGAAGAACAAGACGGAGAGCTGTGCCAGGACATGCGAATCGCGTGGACTGCAAGAAAATCCGACCAAAGTTAAAGTTTTCTTATGGTCCTTGAGAAGGGGCCGCCTATGTGATAAAGCACGGAGGGGGAGAATGTATGTGTGATGGATGCGGGGAGGCAGAGGAGGATTCTGAACATTTGTTCTTCAAGTGCACGACGTTTGGGCGAGTATGGAGAGAGGCTAGACTGCCTTGGGTGGCAAGCGTTGGGACAACAGAATTCTGGAGATCAATCCGAACGATCGACACCAACTCTAATGATGACTGCTCAAAACCTTTTGTTGTTCTCTAGGCCATTTGAGTCGGACGAAACAATTTGATCTTTAACAACCAGTGGTTTTATAACGAGAATGTAATGACTCACTGTAATGCGCTTTATAATTTCTGGCTCTCACGGTAATGTACTCTAAACTCTTTTAAATGGATTTTTTTCGGCGGTAACCTCCACAGGGGGGGGGGGGGTTTCACCCGTTTCAGATTAAAAAAAAACAAAGGAACATGAACAAGACTAGAGACTTGTTTTCTTTTATACACAATAGGTGGAGGAGGAAGATCTAATGGTATATCCGACACAATCTGAGTAAAGAACGAAATCTGTTGAAAGAATGTGACATCGAAAGATATGTAATAGCGATGGACAGAAGGATCATAGCATTTGTACCCTTTTTGAGTCTGGGAGATACCCATGAAAATACATTTAATCGCACGAGGAGATAATTTGTCGGGAGTATGAAAATTGTGGACAATTGCCGTGCATCCAAAAATCCGTAGAGGCAGAGGGAAGGGTGAATCATTTGGGTATAGTAAGCCAATGGGAGTGGAGCCCTTTAGTGATGCCTAGGGGACCTTGTTTATAAGGTGGACAACAATGAGTATAACATCTCTCTAATAGGTCTTGGGAACCTTCATTTGGGTAAGAAGAGAGCGGGCAATATCAAGGAGATGTCTTAGTTTTCTTTTTGCTACCGATTCTCTTGAGAGGCATACGGGCAAGTTGTTTGATGGATGAAGCCCTGAGAGGCAAAAAAAGGCCTTCAGATCATTTGTTGTAAATTCCAAGGAGTTATCAGAATGAAGATTTGAATAGTAGTGGATATTTTTGACATAATGAAAGACATTGTTGACAATGTGATTAATTTATGAACGTTCCTTAATAAGAAAACCAAGATAATCTATTGTAGTCATCCATAAATACAACAAAATATCGATGACCATTCGGAGTTTGGACTGGACAGGGTCCCCAGATATCACAATGAACAAGAGAAAAAGAAGAACTACGGCGAGGCTCAGTCCGTGCATAAACGGATGCTCTATGATGTTTCTCGAACTGACACGCCTTACACTCAAAGGGTTTGAACGTTGAAAGTTCAAGGAACATCGTGGACATGGCTTTGGATGAAGGATGTCCCAGACGAAGGTGCCACAGAAGAGGATCATCAGATATTGAGACTGCACCAGCAAAATTTGAATCAGAAGAGATGTTGAGGTAATAGAGGCTGTTCCTCTCATAGCCCCACCAAAAATCTGCCTCATCCACATGTCCTGAAAATAACAGCAGATTTGGTCAAAAATAATACGACAGTTAAGTCTACGACACAACTTCTATACATATAAAACACTGAGAGGAAAAGCAGGAGCACAATGAACATCTGTCAATCGTAGCTTGGAAGAGAAATCAACAGTGTCGACAACTGTAATTGAGGAATGATCTCCATTAGCAACACGAACGATCTTCACCATGGAGGATGGTTGGGAAGACGTGGGCAAGCTTCCCTCTCCCGTCAGATGAGTAGAGGCTCCAAAATCAACAATCCATGCATGTTTAGAGGTAGAGACTAAGTTTGCTACTGTACTTGAGGTAGTAGCTAGACTAGCAGTAAAAACAGAGGTGTTATTGTTGCCGGCAGAGGAAGCAGAGTCTTGCACCCCTATAATTTGCTGAGCAGATGTATCTTCAATAACATCATAACATATGCTTCATCATAGGCATTGTTGGCATTAGGCTGCAAGCCAAAAGTCGCCCAGCACCTGTCAGAAGAATGATTCAAGTGTCCACAGTACACACATGCTTGATATCAAGCAGTAGAAGAATCACAACCACGACCACGTTCAAGTCCTCGTCCAGAGTCACGACCGCGTCCAGATTAACGACCACGCCCACGTCCAAAATTGCGACCCATGCGTCCTTGACACTCTCTATATCCTGAGTAGATATAATGAGCCATTGTCTCTGTAGATGTGTAGATGGTAGATTGCTGAATTGGAGTGTCAAGCTCTTGTAATCGTCCGGAGATGGTCTCAAGGCTTGGTTGGGTGCCCACCATTAGAAACTGATCTTTCACAGGATTTGTATTTTGGATTCAATCCCGAAAGAAATTTGTAAACTTGCCATTCAACACGCTCGCCTACCTGTTTATCACAACATGCTGGTTGAAAAACTAGAAGCTTCTCATATAGGCTTGTAAGAAGCCTGTAGTATCCAATAAGACTCGAATCTCCTTGAGTGTCTGACCAGATCCTTGTGTATGTGTCAGAAAGACAAGACTTGGTCATCTTCTGAGAATATGTACGCTCAAGGTTTTCCCACATCTTCTTTGCAATGTCTTTGTAAAGAAGATTAGCAGCAATGTTTGGATAGACACTGTTTGTCATGCAAGTGATAACTTGGCAGTTGTCAACAAATCATGTTTCGTAGTCTTTGTCAGTTTCTGCAACTGAGTCCTTTGTTAGAACAAAGCTATTGCGCTGGTCACCGATAAAAACTTTGAAGGATCGAGACCATTGAACAAAGTTTTAGGAACCCTTTAGCTTGATAGAAGTGCCCTGTACTATTAAAGAAGTAGGGTACACATGCTTGGTCTTGGTGGACGTCATGGTGGCGTCTTAGATCAAGAAGAAGTGACTTAGAGGATATATCTTGTTCTTAGTCGAGCATCAAGTGTCTAAGCATGCAAGGAGCAATACATAGCAATATTTCACAGGCTGCACGATTGGTCGGTGCTAGGGCCTCATGACAGTGTGCACATGCAGCACAAGGTTGTGGAGGTGGTGATCCAAGGTGTCACGTGGGATTGGGTTTGCGCCGTCCGGACTGGAGGTCCGTCGCGGGGACCCGCTGGTGGCCTAGGCACCCTTGTCTGGGTGCTTCTGGGAGCCTAGGTGGTGCTCCTAGGTGAGTGGCGGCACTGGGGACCGCAGGGAGGGGCCCAAGGCGGTGTTGGCGTTCGTTAGGAGGGGCCTGAGGCGGCACTAGGGGCCCGTGGTGGCGCCGAGGGCCGTTGGGGGGAGCCCAGGGCAGTGCAAGGGGGGGCCTGAGGCACTGTAGGAGCCCTAGGTGGCGCGAGGATGGGCTGCTGGGGAGTCCGAGGCGACGCTCCCTAGGGCTGGAGGTCGCATGCGATGAGGCGGGGAGGAGGGGTGGGTTGGTTGTGGGGGCGGATTATTTGGTTAGAACACCAATCTAGGACCACTACTCTAATACCATGTGAAGGGAACACAATGAAGTGATTATTCAAGATGTCTAGGGGTCTTTATTTAGGACTAAACCCTAGAGAGCTCAAAAGAGAGAAAAATACATAAATACCCCTGGTGGGGTTACAATGGAATATTAACACACAATCTACTGTAATCTCCAACAGACCTGTTACAGGTGGATTGCTTTGCTTCTGGCTCTGACAATACTATCGTTAGAACTGAAATAAATGGAAAAAATACTCCACTTTTTATTCTTAAAAGAATCCCCATGATTAATTGTAAATCATGAAATTTCTATGACTGGGGATGGACACAGCTTCTTCTTCCGGACTAACGATTGGCTTTGTTTTAGTTCCCTGACCTCTCGATACCCACATTTGTTTGTTCTTGTGGATGACAAAAATGCTTGTGTTTCTGATATCTGGGATGATGGTGTCAGGTTACCCTCTTTTACTGCTGGTTTCTCTGATCAGCTTCTTTAGGATTTGATGGCGATGATGGAATCTCTGAGCATGGTCGAGGGTCCTTCTATTGGTAGAGATCACTAGGTGTGGAGAGAGGAAGACTTCTCAGTAAAGGAGGTGTACACGTTTTTTCGTAATGCAGCTGGGACACAAACATGATGATCTTAATAGAGATTACAGGATGATCTGGGACCTAGAGATCCCGTTGTGCATTAAAGTTTTTTTATGGCTCTCGGAGTATGGTAGAGTTTTGACCAGAGAGAGATGGGCTCGCATTTTTCGTTTTGGGGATAGCTCTTGCATTCTTTGGTGGTCGATGTCAGAATCAGTTGAGCATTCGTTTATGGAGTGTGAGAAGGTGGCAGAGTTCTGGTAGGCATGGGAAATAAAGTGGGTAGATCATAGCAACATGTCTTCTTTCTGGAGCCCCTTTTCAACTTATGTTTTTGCTTTAACATTGAGAGAATCGAGTCAATTACAGGTATTTAGGCCTTCTGGGTGGCTAGAAATGGTGTGATTTTCCACTGGGAGCCTTATTATGTTGAAAATGTAGTCCATCACCCAAAGACTCTCTTCGAGTCTTGGCTTTTGTGATGGTTCTTTTAGTTTAATAATATTTTAGAGCGGGCACCTATGCTTGTTTCCCCCTATTTTTGCCTAAAAAAGGAAATTACTTATGATTGTAGTGTGGTTGGGGGGAGGGGATGGGGGGCTTTCTAGCGACAATCATCACAACCAGACCTTTTTCATGTTTTAAGTGGAGTTTACTACGTAGATTGTTCCTTCTATACATATCTAATTTTGTTTATGCTTGGGGTTAAATGATAAATCCAAAAAGGTAATATATCTTTAATTAGTTTCCCTTGATCTTCCTTTCCTTTTTATGAGTTTGTTTTAACTTCTTGCGCTGTCGAACCAGAATGCTATATGACCTTTATTTGCACATGTTCGTGCTGCCTTAAATGAGCTTCTCGTTTGGTTTTTAGTAGATGTCACACCATTCTTTTGTTTGATACCTCCATTACGAACTGAAATGTTGTTTCCATGTCGCCTAACAGTCATCGAAGCATATTCCTTTTAGATGTAAATATTATCTAGACATAACATAGTTTAACTACTCAACTCTACCGCACTAAGTCATTGCCTTTCAATTGCGATCCCAAGCTTGAGTAAGTAAGAAGGTTTAATTAGGTAGTCGACGACCATTGTAAAATTATTGGAACATTTTTCACATGGATTATTACATAATATCAATATTTGCTGTGGTGTACCTACCTTACAACGTGAAACATTTGCTGAGTGCTGTGAAGAGTTGGCAAAGGCTGCTACACCAACCCATATGTAGTGCACAATTTGCAAAGCTTTAGCATTAGTGATAGATGTTAGTAAAGAAGCTAGTTCCGCTACGTCGATGCTCGAGTGTAGAAGTTAAATCAATACCTTACTTCGGGTGTGGCCTACCTTGGCTCCAAACACTTTTTCTTTTTAAATATTGGGTGCCTCTTAAATAAGGCAAGGGTTTCTACAATATAGTGGGTAGATGTGTGGGGTTAAGGAAACTGCTCATCTAAAAACAAGATGTGAATTGAGGCATGGGATTTTTACTTTTTTAGTAGCCTCATAGACAAGCGTATTGGAGAAATGGACTCAACGAATGGTAGTTCCTCTTGATCGAGGTTGTAGAGTTGTTTTAGTTGGCCTTAGTCTAGTCTCTATCATGATCACACTCAAGGTTTTAAAAAACGTGAGGCGTATCGAGGCGTTTTCCCAGTATTGCCTCGAGGCGTAAGCCTCAAGGCGTATTGAGGCGTAAGCCTTACTCGTGGAAGAAATTTTTTCATAAAACATCATAATTAACCATAACTACAATTTCCAAGTTCCAGAAATTTAATAGTTATGAGTAAATACATAACTCCATGACATTTCAAGACAAACATCATGGTTTAAACATCAAAGTTGTTATATAACACTCTTTTTTGGACTCTAAATCAGTAAGGAGTCAAGTAAATATGAATATGCAAGCACAATAATAGGTAACTCTCTGCAAAATTTAAAGTCTTGAATAAAATTTACTAGAGGGGCTAGATGTAACACAAGATGCATACTAAGAGTAGAGGCATTAGATTTAATATCTCAAGATCCAAATTTTTGTTCATGTTGATATATAAAGAACATGCATAACAAAGTAAAAATAAGCTCAATACTTGAATAAACTAAAAAAATGCATTTTAGTGAATTGTGAGCTTAAGGACTTGAACATACTTGTCTATGAAAGATGAATAGTCCACAATCAAAAAGAAAAGAAAAATATTGCAGACAAAATTCAAAAAATCAGCACACAAATGAGGCTACGCCTCGAGGCACGCCTCATAAGCCTCGAGGCTTAAGCCTCACTGAGGCTGCATGAGGCTATAGCCTCGAGGCGTACGCCTCAGCGCCTCGAGGCGTGTTTTTAAAAACAATGATCACACTCTTATCATACCCCACTATGTTTAGACTCTAGTGAGAGGAACACACCTTCCTTCTTTGGTTCGAACACTTCGATGCGAGTCTGCGATATCAGGCATCAGAATTATGGAGGTTTCAACAATAGATGGTTCACTGACAAAGCGAATAACTCCGAAATTGGTTGCGCTCACACCAAATGTTTATTACTTTCAGATGAGAGACTCAAACCCATCGAGAATAGAGAACACTGGGTTAAGAGTAGGTCATTGGGTTAGACAAAATTGCAGGGGACTATAAGCTCGTGGTCGAGGAGGTTTAATGAAGGCATGAGCTTCGAAAGATCATAAACGAGGAAGATTGAAAGAAGGTTGTATAGTGAGGATGCTAATACATGGTTTTTTCGTATGGTGGTTAGTGGGAAACATAGGAGGAACTTATTCATCCTATTCTCATGGGAGAAGAGATGTTTCATGCACGATATTAAAAAACATGCCTCGATGTGAGGCATTCCCATTTAGCCTCGAGTTGTGCACCTCGATCCAATTATGTAAGGTATACACCTCAAGGTGAGGCGAGGCATTCTGCCAAGGCGTTTTAGTCTTTTTGAAGTGTTGGAGTATGCGTCATCGTAGAGATGCGTAATTGGATCCCTCTAGCGTCCAATAACCACATCTACATGTTTAGTCCACATCTACTATTAGTGGGACTCCGGTCAGTCGGTGGGTCTATATAAAAAGCCCTACACCCATTGTATCAGTTGAGAAAGTGAATAAGAACATCAACCCTTTGAGGTAGTTCTCCCGTGGTTTCATCCCGCTCTTTTGGAGTAGGCTTCCACGTAGAATCCCGATGTTCTTCTGTGATCATTATTCTTTCTCTTTGATATTACGCTTCCATATTATCGTTTTCTACATGGTTTCAGAGCATAGTTCTACATGGTTTCAGAGCGGGTTTGATTCTCGAAGATTTAAAAAAATTTATGTTTATGATTTATTCTTTCAATTATCAGTGCATATTCAATTTTGGTCGTTCATTCTTGAAAATTTATCTTTGAATATTAATTCATTGATCTGCTCAAAGCTTGAGAAGAGTTTTAGGATGGGTTTTCTGAAACCATAAAATCTACAAGACACGACCCATTTGTAATCATAAGTTTAAAATCTGTCCATGTTCAAAATTGAGATTCAAGAAAGATCCAGGGTTTCATCGAACCCCTTATTCCATACGACAACTCAATTCTGCATAAGAGTTCTTGATTTGGAACCCTATTCTAGTCTATATCAAATCCATGCATATGTTATGAAGATTCAAGTTTCTGAAGAAGTTTCTAGGGTTTCTGCTGAAACCCTAATCCAAACCAAGTTCTATAATCATCTTGTGAATTGTTGTACAAGTTCTTTGAGAAGAAGATATATGCCCAAATCTCTATCTGACAATGCCATGGAGAGCTTCATCAACCTTATCAATCGCATCCAACATGCATGTACGGGCCTAGGCAACCATAGTCTCTCTTCTCGCCATTAAGCAAACAACCTTTCGAACAGGCGGGGGCGATGCGATCTCAGAGAAGATGCTTCTCCATGCGACCATCCTAGCCCTCCATAAAAAATTCGACGTAAGAACCAATCCCGAAATCAGTGTTGCCTAATAGCTCTTGTGCCTAATACCCTTTCTTCTAGCAATCCTCAACTCACTACATCATTCCCTTATCTTCCATGGCAATGCGAGGACCCTCTTCTCCGGTGGCGCAACCCAAACCTGCAGAGAACCCCAATTGCCTACTATCTATGTCCCTCCTTCTCCCCCTCGTAGTGCGGAAGTTCTCCATCTCCAAGAGGCACCAACACCTCCATACGACACTACCATCTTTTCTCGACGATCTCCAGCGTAAGCATAAACATCGTGTGCCGCCTCTCTTATGTCCCGGTGGAGGCAACGAAGACTCCTTCATGCAATGCCGGTTGCTTCTCCTTCTCAGGCAACTAGGCAGCGACACCCTCTCCACGACTCCCCCACTTGCCGCACGATTAGGTTCCCTCGTGGAAAACCCTAGAATTTGATCGATAGACAACCCCTTTGATGGGATTTAACAACCCAAGGTTGGGTTGCTGAAAATTCGAAAAAAAGATGGGGAAAGAGGGGGTAACAAGAGGTTTATTCTAGGCCTATGCTGGGCTGTTGATTTAAAAGAGAAGGGGGGTTGCTAAATTTTTTTTGGACTCTTTTTAAAAAAAAAGAAATTATGTTTTTTCAAAGGCAAGCCTATAAAAAAAGAAAAGCCATATGCAAACAAAAAATGATTTTAAAAAGTTATGGGAAGAAAAGCCGAATAAAAAATTGAGATGATTTATGTGGTTTTTTTCTCCTTATCTTTTCATGTCTTCTCCCAACTTGGTCATTGTCATCTATTTCGACCGGTATGGGAGAAAGGGAAAGTATTACGTAGAGTTTTACAGGTCAGACTCGGATTCTTCAGTTCAGTTTTCATGTCGGATTTCAGACTCTACAGTTACATTCAGACTCTATATTCAATTTTTTTCAGAGTCTACAGTTTGATTCACATAAGTATGCGATCATTGTTTGTATGGTCCCTATTTTGATTTGGACCTAGAGTTTTCTTGTGATCCATAGGGACTATAGAGTAGAGATCCCATTCTCTGAGGCAGTCTTGGAGTGACCCAGTTCTCTGATGAGGAGA
This sequence comes from Ottelia alismoides, assembly GCA_037367405.1. Lineage (NCBI taxonomy): Eukaryota > Viridiplantae > Streptophyta > Magnoliopsida > Alismatales > Hydrocharitaceae > Ottelia > Ottelia alismoides. The sequence goes on along the minus strand of JAZKJV010010334.1, from coordinate 718,241 downwards.
CTTTTAGACTTCATTCTCCTGCAACCGTATACTCCGACGAGGATGTTTCCACGATTTTTTTTCCAGTTTATACCTTAAGAGAGATAGAGCTGTTGTGGGACGTAGTTCTCCATGTGGAGACTCATTGATGTTTCAATGACTCTGACAGTCGCAATACAAAAGCACATGTTCTCCGACGAGGAGATCCAGTTTAGTTCGTACTCCATCCCTTTAGTTCGTCATCTCCAACGTGGCATGAGAAGCAGTGTCCTTAGCAATCAGCCAGTAGAGTATGTGTTGAGTTGATATTATATGTAGTTTCTTTTATTGTGAGTGAGCGATTTCTTTCTATTTGTCCAAACTGAGTATTGCATGCAATGCTCCGGTTTAAGGGAGATTGTTGGAGAATGCATCATCATTGAGATGTGTAATCGGATCCCTCTTGGGTGCACTTATTACATCTACATGTTTAGTCCACATATAATGTTAATGGGACTCTGGTTAGTCGGTGGGGCTATATAAAAAAAACCCCACACCCTTTGTATCTGTTGAGAAAGTGAATGAAAACATCAGTCCTTTGAGTCGGTTCTCCCATGGTTTCATCCACTCCTTATGAAGTACGCTTCCACGTAAAATCCTTATGTTCTTCTATGTTCTTTATTCTTGCTCTTTGATATTTCGCTTCCACATTATCATTTTCTACATGGTATCAGTGTGTACTTCTAGATCATTTTCAAAATTAGGTGAGATATGTGTGTCATTCAATTGAGAAGGATAAGAGAGTAAGTAATGAATCAATGATCATTTTTTACTTTACCATAATGATTAGGGGGATAAAATACTTGAATATTGCATGTTATGACCATCTTTGTTTATGCATGCTTTGGTGTGTATTAATTTTGTCCCGATTGAATAGAAGAAAAGATGAGACATGTTTACAAAAATATGCATTTCTAAATTTAGGTCAAAGTAGGGTACTTGCATCCAAACATTTTATAAAGTAAGCATTTATGCTTGATTCACATTAAAGAGTAAAGGCATTATATTTAAGGACTCGAGACTCAATTTTTTATTCGTGTTGATTTACAAATAACATGCATAACAAAGTAAAAATAAGCTTAATATGCTAATAAACTAAAAAAATGCATTTCAATGAATCGTGAGCTTAAGGACTTGAAAAATGCTTTTCTACGAAAGATGAAAAGCTCACAATCAAAAAGAAAAGAAAAAATATTGTAGAAAAAAATCAGCTCATACACGAGGCAGCGCCTCGAGGCATGCCTCATAAGCGTTGAGGCGCATGCCTCACTGAGGCTGAATGAGGCTATAGCGTCGAGGCATTTTTCCTTGAAAAACTCCTCGAGGCGTACGCCTCGGCGCCTCGAGGTGCGTTTTTAAAAATAATGTGTGCGAAGATAGCTCGGGAGGTGGGTGGAGATGTGGATCTAACCTCATTCATGATTTTAGATGCATTTGGAAGTTCCCCTATTGAGACCTGGACTCTATGTGGTTGATGAGAATGCAGTAGATCATTACCAGGGCTTATAAAAGAAGATGTGCACCTTTTGCCAATATCATGTGCCCATTATGTGGGAGTGATGATGCGATTATTGAACACTTGTTCTTTATTGGTTTTTTGCAGGGACATGTTTTGTAGATACATCGCCACAGGCAATGTTATGTGACCTTTAGGCAACATAGTAAAAGCAGGAATACACAGTCTATGTTTGGAGGCATGATCGCTTTGAAGCACTTGCAATTAATTCGGGGAATTTGGCTCTTGAGAAATGGTGGGGTCTTTAGGGATTTAGGGTTGTGAGGTCTTACGTGGATTTTTTTTTTGCTTTTACACTCAATTTCGTTTGCCATTTTTTTCTTTGCCAAGGTAGGTTATATTATTTTTAAGTTAATGCTTAATTAGTACGTTAAAGAGGCACTGTTTCTACGTTCTGTTCTCTAGGCAAGTGCGTGGATTTATCATTTGTGATGGACCCACCAACCGTAATTGGAATGTCTAAGGTTTCTTTCTATATATTGCACTATAATTTCCATTGTTTGGACCCACCAACCGAAAGATTTGTCGTACCTTGAAAGAATCACTAACAATATATGGAGGAGGAGATGGCGAGTGCGAAGGCGACTGGCGAGTGGCGACTGCGAAGGCGAATGGCTCTGCGGGAGTTCATGTGAGCGCAAGTTCGAGGGGGAAGGCGGTGGTCCAGGGAGGAGGGGACGAAGGTGCGGGGGAATGGACGAGGGTCTCTCACAAGAAGCCCGAGCGTAGATGTTTCCGATACGATGTCAGAGGGCATGTGGCCTCGAGGTGCCCTTCTCCACCTAGGTGCTTCTCCTGCGGGAACACGGGGCATCGTCAAGCTTCCTGCATGGCATATCGAAAGCGGAGCAATGGGCCTGCTTCGGCGTTAAAGCTTGGAGGTAGCGGCGGCCTGAGGGTCCTGCTTGCGGCGGTGGTCTCACGGGATGGTCCTTCCTACGCGGAGGTGGTGGGCCACAAGAGTGGGGGTGCTGGACCTTCGAAGTTCGCGAGTGGGTCTGGGGTTTTGGTGGGGGGTCGTCGGCTTTCAGTCGAGGAGGACAGGGGGGGTCGGAACTCTGGCATGCATGCACTCGTCGGGTATGTAGTGAGGGGAGTTGTCGACAAGGACGTGGTTCGCGCTCACCTACGTGGTTTCTTGGGCCCGCTTTTCGCGGGAGATGTAGTGCAGTTGGGTGCTACCAGATGCTGCGTTAGAGGATTATCGGCGGAGCAGAGAGATCGGCTTCTTCACAATGGGGACATCACCAACGTCTGCTGGAGGCTCCTTCGATTTGCCGATGGTGCCAGTTGGCCGTCCGCTCGGCGGCGCAGGTGAAGGTGGCTTTAGAGGATAAGAAGCGGGTGGCGGAGTGGAGGCAGCGATCGAGAAGCGTGTGGCTTCGGGAGGGGGATGCGAATACTTCATACTTTCATCGTATCGCTAATGGGAGGCGCAGGACTAATGCGTTGCACTCCATCTGTAAGGATATGGTTAGATCCTCAAGCGCATCACGGAAGCGTGAGCGTCGCATCGAATACGACGAAGAACGACTAGTCGCACTAGTTGTTCTATGCAGCGGAAATTAAAAAATTTTCTTGCGACGAAACCACATGATCCAAGAACACTTCTCGGATCGTTTCGTCTAAACCACAAACAAGTATTAGATTTACCTCTTGAAGCGTGGTTGCGATCGAGTCTCTAAACAAAAAGACCTCCTGTCTCAAGTCCGATCCGACGGAGGAGACGCTTGCGAGCGCGGGGATGAACCGCGTGCTTCTCGCAATCCATGTTGATGATCCAAGCGGCGGATCTCCTGATCTCGACACACGAGATCCGATGTCTTCTTCACGAGCGGGACGCACCGAAGGAGACGGAGATCCACGAGCAAAATATTGGGCAGCATAACGACGATGCCGCGGCGATGGAGAACCTCTCTAGGGCATCCATGGTGGACGGCCACATGAGAGAGATAGAGAGAGGACGTGTAGAGAGAATGAGAGAGAGAGAGAGATTTGTTGCCTCAACTTATGTGTCAAGAAGAGCAATGGGGTGCCTCTCCTTTTATAGGGTTTTGGGATCCATGGATCTCAATCCATGTGTCAACACAAATCCAATGGTCCACATCAATTTGTGTTTCTTTCAATGGTCATGATTTGTTGCTAAAAACACAACAACAATTAATTTAATTTAAATTAAATATATGTTGATAAATCAACACAATTTAATTACAAAATTAAATCATCAATACATGGAGATAATGAAAGGAGAGAAAGCCTCCTTCCATGTGGAGAGGGGGGACGGCCTCCCTTTCCTAATAGGAGTGGTGGCCGTCCACCCTCCTCCATTAGGAAGGTGGCTATTTCACCTTTTATGTAATCTCCATTATTTGCAACAACTTTTGTTGCAAATTATTTCACAAAAAATAAATCCAATTTATTTTGTGAACATTGCAATCATGCCATTGAAAAATTGTGAATCACATTCACAACCCAAAACAAAATGTAAATTACATTTTCAATTTGATGTCCAATGTGAATCCAATTCACATTAACATTTAATTAACAAATGTAAATTACAAATAGCTATCTCTTATATATTATAAATCACATTTATAATATATATGACTAATATGGATATTGCTATCCACATTATTCATATCCATGATAATTAAATATATTTAATCATCTTGGATCTCTATTCTCTTGTGTCCAAATAATATGAATCACATTCACATTATTTACATCTTTGATAATTAAATCTCATTTAATTATCTAAGATAACTCTCTTTATAATATGAATCAAATTCATATTACTCATGATAATTAAATCACATTTAATTATCCATTTTCTCAATGCTCGGATACATATATCAACAATAGAATTATCCATGAACTCCTTCAAGGATAATGCGCTTTCTCCGCAGATACTTGGAGATAAGGACAGGGCGATTGTATTGTTCCACGTATAGTGACATGGATATTGAGATCGTATCTCAAATCCAGATCGCGGGCCTCCCATAGATGCTTGATTAAATCAAGACCGTAAATCTAATCTTCTCATTGTATCTGAATCACATTCAGATCAATGTCCAACACTTGGACCAAGATCAGATCACTTCTCTACTGAGAGGAGTCACTAAAATCCAGACCCGTTTCATCACTCCCTAGGAATGGAAGCGTCATGGTTATACAATCGTTTATGATCACATCACCCTCAGGTATTCCCAATACCTGTACATCCTGCATACTGGAAGACTCAGACTAAACCCGAAGTATTCGATCAACTTTACACTGTCTACTTCTTGGTTTTATCAGTAAGTTTCTCATTCGATCATTGGGAGTCGGTATCGATCATATACTTTCCAAAAGCATATATCATACCTAGGTCTTGATCATATACTTTCCAAAAGTATATATCAAACCTACAAATTCAGTCAAGCTTCCAAAGCGAGACGACCGTGCGCACGGAATTTGATTCTTCCCAATATCTCATGAGTGAGCTCATGTCTTCCGGTTCAGTAACTGAACCTGTATGATCCCTTTGAGAGATCGTATTACTCATATGCCCTTATATGCACACCAGCGCGCCGGTGTATAGACCTTGATTAGGTCATCAACCTATTGGTCTGCCAAATGTACATACTTAGACATATAGCAACACATCTGTCTCCGGTCAGAGGATGCGAGCCTATATCATGACAGCATACGATATAGGACTTTGGTTATCTCGATCTCGTTAAGTCAACTCTTTTGACCTAAGTAATCTGACACCTCCGAATCTCTATTCCTATGCAGAGGACCTGCATCAAGAGGTCGGTCAGATATCAGCCTTCAGAGATAAGGATTGCCATCTCCTACTCAGGCTGGAGATCATCTCTTAACAATCATTTGACGGTGCTTGATGAGTCCTCAATCTAACTCTTTAGATATTCATCCAAGCACCAGCCTCTATGATTCAATAGTTGAATCAACAGCTGTATGATCATCAAGATGGCCATGGTACATAACCCTAATTGTACTAAGGGACCTATTATGCAAATTATGTATTCTTCATTTCAGATTAAGGAGTGAATTGCAATAACATTTATTGCATAATGGCTCGCCGTGGGCTCGCATTTCCAACACCATCACCATTGATGGACTTCGCGTGGAGGGGAACAGGGAGATGGGGGCGGCTATTGCGGCCCATTTCAAGGGCATGTTTACTTCTTCTATTCCGAGGTTATGGAGATGGTTAGGTCGTGGCACGCGTTTGGTGACAGCCTCACACGCTGACTCGCTTGTTCGGGATGTCACTTTAGAGGAGCTGAAGGATGCGGTTTGGGATTTAAATGGCGACGCGACTCCTGGCCCGGACGGATTCCCGATGGCATTCTACCGGGATTTTTGGGATCTGATCTTCCCTGAGGTACTCAAGGTGGCATCTGAATTCCTGCGGGGGAACTTTGGTTTCGACAGGATCAATCGCGCGCTGATCATTCTTGTGCCCAAATCCTCGGCGGCGGTTTGCATCGACGACTTTCGCCCTATTGCGGTCTCCAACGCTATTTACTTCATTATTGCGAAGGTGCTTGCTATTCGCTTAGGCCGTATTCTGGACATCGTTGTCTCCCCGTTTCAATCAGCGTTCGTTCCTGGGAGGCACATTTCTGATTACCTCACCCTGGCGTCTGAGATCATTGCGGGACTGGGAGAGGATGAATGTGAGTAGGGTACTTTGGAAGGTGGACTTTAAGAAGGCATACGACAACCTGGATTGGAGGTTTCTATGGTCGGTGCTTCGGCGGAAGGGTTTCCCGGAGCTGTGGATCTCGTGGATGAGGCGATGCGTCACCACCGCCTCTTTCTCTTTTTTGGTGAACGAACGCACGGAAGGGGGGTTGATTCAACCTCGGAGGGGGGTGCGCCTGGGGTGCCCGTCGGCTCCTATGCTATTTATCTTGGCGGCTGATGTTCTTTCTGATTTTGCGACTCGCGTGGTCGACCGAGGCATCTCGAGGGGTTTCTCCAGGGGGGAGGTGAGGGTACCCATCCTCCAGTACGCTGATGATACGTTGCTATTCATTGAGGGGGGATTCTTGAGGCGAGGGGAATGGCCTCGGCGCTGGAGATCTTCGGCAAGCTATCCGGGCTTTTCAAGAATAATGCCAAATCCAAGTTCATTTCTTTCGGCCTTGCGACTCAGAGCGGTGAGGAGTTAGCGATGGCTCTGGGGTCGGTCTGCACCTCTTTGCCGATGGAGTACCTGGGGATGCCCTTAAGCGTAGGGAGGACTCGTTTGAGGGATTGGCTGAGGGAGGTGGAGAAGGTGGAGGCTCGTTTGGCGGGATTGAAGTCCGTGTGTCTGTCAAGGGGGGACCGCCTGGTTCTGCTGAAGGCGGTCCTTTCCTCCATTCCAATTTATTTTCTGTCCAACCGAAAGATCCCTAAGGGGATTGCGACCAGATTGGAGAAGCTGATGAGGGCGTTCTTATGGTGGTAGCAGGGGGGAGGGTCGAGGGGGGTGCACGTGGTGGGTTGGGAGGATGTTACCTGCAGGAAGGAGCAGGGTGGTCTTGGGGTGAAGTCGCTCAAGGATATGAACGATGCCCTGTTGCTTAAGTGGCGACCAGGCTTTGGGGGCCGGGGGAAGATCTTTGTTGTGCTGTGTTGCGAAGGATTTATAAGGTGGGTGGGGGCTTGCCGCTGTAGTTGCCCCGGGTGGCGTCTCCCACCCCTTTTGGAGGGGGGTCGTGGATGTGTTCTTGTGGAACTCCTCGCTTTTCAGGCTGGTCCTTGGTCGGGGAGAGTCTTTCTCCTTCTGGGCGGATGACTGGGCGGGGGGAGGGGGGGGCATTGTGTTCTCGTTTCCCGCGGCTGTATGCGTTGGCTGAGGATAAATTGTGCTCGGTGGCGGCTTGCTGGAGTGATGGAAATTGGTGCCCCACCTTTTCCGCGAATTTCTCGGATAGGAGGTTGGAGGAGTTTCTCGCTTTGCTCGATGCGGTGCGGTAGGTGTGTCGCCCTCCGGGTGGGTGTGACCATTGGTGCTGGCGGGAGGCCCCGTTCTCGGTGAGGAAGTTGTTTGGGGCTATTAGTCGGTCGGTGCCGTCGCTGTCGGAGATTACGATCCAGGATTGTGCTTTTATGTGGACGCTCAGGCTGCCAGAGAGAGTTGATTTTTTCTTGTGGCTTCTCGGAGGCAGAGGCTCTTGACAAGGGACCGGTGTGCCAGGCTTCTGGGTAACATCTCTGATAGATGCTTGCTTTGCAATGAGGCGATTGAATCGGCGGAGCACCTCTTCTTTGGGTGCCCCATGGTGTCGCAGGTGTGGCAGTTGTCTGGTTTAGAGTAGTGCAACGCGAGCGATATATCATCTTTCTGGAGGTCGCTTCAGGAAAATAAGGGGAGGCCGATGAGGGACCTGCTCCATCCTATCGTCATTCTGTGGGCGATTTGGCGGGGAAGAAATGATCTTGTGTTCTCGGGGCAGAGGCTTTACCGGGAGAATGTGATGTTTTTTGCTAACCACCTGGTTGTGGAGTGGGCGTTGTAGGGGTGGGGGGGCGGACGTTGTAGGGGTGGGGGGCCGGGCGTTGTATTGGCTTCGGAGCGTGGATGTTGTCTTTCCTTTTTTTGCTTTTCTCTTTCTCTACTTGAATAAATTTTCTGGGGCGTGCACCTTCGAGTGCTTCCCCCTTGTTTCTGGATTTCAAAAAAAAATAATTTCCATTGTTTGTTTCCCAGTTTGCATGATTACTTCATATCGTCATTGAGGTATGATAGTATCATTCTATAAAAATGTAATCCATTAACATTATTGAAATATGCAGTTTGTATGCTAAGGGTTCATTGTTTATGTTCTCGTGTGATCACTGGTTATATATAAATGTGATATTCTTGATAAGGGTTCTATTTTTTCAATATTTCCCTAAGCTTATATTCTTAGCCATTGTTTGTCCTGTTACACGTGAAATCTCAAGCAATTAAGCTACTGCTTCCAGAAACGTGTACTCTATTCTTTTTTGTTTCATATAATTTTTCTAAGTTATGCTGAATTATTTCAATCTTGTGCCCCTTTTACTCCAGGAATTCCCTTTGGATCCGTTAATTTGATGAATGGAGTTGATGAGCACGAAAGCAAGGCAAGGTCTCATTTTATAATCAGCTGACTTTCTTCTTATAGTTTCATATTTATTTAGATTCAAAACATTATAAAATTGCATTTTTCTCTACCTTAATAGATTTTTCGAGGTTTTAAATCTCGATTTCAATTTTGTTTTGATGTGGGTAAAAAACGAAACAATTTCAAAATTTCGTTGAAATTTCAATGAAATTTCGGGCAAAATTGGCATAGATTTGTGAAGGGTTGATATCGAGATTCCAATTTCGATTTCCTTGGAGTGTTGAAACCAAAATTTTGAAGAAATTTCACAAAATTTGAAACACCAAGGTTTTTCTTCTATTAAATACATATCTAGGCCTTGAAGATAGTTCACTTCATCAAGTCCCCTTTGTTGACTCCATTTTTTTGAAGAATGACTTCAATTGTTTAATAGACCTACTTTTGGAAGTTTATGGTTGTGATTATTTAGTTAATCCTTCTGCTCTTGCTGTTTCTTGCGTTTGTGCCGTGGTAGGATATCTTCATGAATATATTATTCATTGCTTGACTTCTTGCTTTGTTATATATTTAGTAATTTTAGATGGTTTACTTGCACATTTTTTAGGGAGAAAGTTCATTTGTATCATTGAGGTCTGAATGATCATTTGTGGATCTTGTAGATAACTTCAACTGCTGGTGGAGGGACTCTAACCCTTGAATTTGGCATTCTGAGCCGGCTAACTAATAACCCTGGTTAGTTTAGTTTCTATTCTGACGTTCTTTCTTTTATTTTGTTAAGTAAATTGTCTACCCAGAAGTCATTAATCTTAGAGGATATTTTGGTATTGATATGGTTTTCATTTTTCTGGCATAGCTTTGATTTTATGCTGGTACCAGATAAAGGCAAATATCAAAATGGACTAATGATAAAATTTCACTTTTCTAATCTATGTCCGTTTTGACCCGTCAGTTTAATTGTTTGGCTTTTCATACACACTTCTTTATCACATTGTTATTTGCTATTTGTCTTTTTTACATTCTTACCACTTTATATGTAATTTACTTTATTTTGGATTGAAGATGTAATTCTTTATACCCCTCCTGGCTAGGGTTGCATTAAAATCATGCGAGTTATTCTCTTTTTTTACGGTATTAGAGAGGTGATCTTAGGCCATTTCTATCTGGTTACATACCTACCATGCATGAGACCAACCATGTTCTCTGATTAATTCAGCACTTGTTTCACTCTCCTTTCACTTGTCCTCAACCGTAACTTGCAAATTCCTTAGTACTATCCCGGGACTACATAGTTCCCAGGTAGTGCATAATATTTTTTTACTTTAGTGCAAAAATATTGCATGTTTGATATACGACACTCATACAACATTTAGAAAATGCGATTTCTATAGTATTGCAAAGTTTGGACTTCGAAAAAAAATAAAAAGATGGATGCCACATTTAGAACATGCGACATCCAAATTAGACAATATGGATGTTGCATGTTCCAAATGCGACATCCATTGAAAAGAAATAAAAAATGAAACTCACATTATGGTCGAGTTGACAAGTCGCATTCATGATGAGATACCTTGGTGTATGCTGATGATATGGTGTTGATTGATGAGACTAGAAATGGATTAAATGATAAGCTTGAGGTCTGGAGACATGCACGTGAGACTAAATGATTTTGTATTAGTAGGGCTAAGATCGAATATATGGAGTGCACTTTTGATGGAAGCAATAATGAAGGAATCAAGATGAAGATTGGTGACGATAACATTTGAAAGAGAGATTCTTTTAGATACTTGGGGTCCTTTCTGCAACATGACGGGGAAATTGATGGAGATATTACTAATAGAATAAATGCAGGATGGCTAAAGTGAAGAGGAGCGTTTGTTGTTCTCTGCGATAAGAAAATTTCTCTAAAAATCAAAGGAAAGTTCTATAAAGCAACCATAAAACCTGTTATGCTTTATGGATCTGAATGTTGGCTCGTGAACCATAGACATGTGCAGAGAATGATAGTTGCAAAAATGAAAATGCTAAGGCGGATGTGTGGACACACGTAGATATCATATTCAGAATGATGCAATCAGAAGGAAAGTTGGTGTAGCTCCAATCGAGGATAAGATGCGAGAAAACTGCTTAAGGTAGTTTGACCATTTGCAAAGGAGGTCAGCTGATGCACCGATTAGGAGATGCAAGTTTTGGAATATTGATCCAGCTAAGAGATGGCGAGGACGACCCAATAAGTGTTGGAATGAGACTATACGAAGGGATTTTAGTTTCTTGGATATAAGCTCGCGACTGACCCAAGATAGATTTGAATGGAGACAAAGAATTCATGTAGCCGGCCCTATTTAATTGTTGGAAAAGGCTTTGTTGTTGTTGTTAATGGTGTTGTTGTTTTGAAGTCCAAGACAAAGAATGTATGAAGAACGCCACATTTTCCAAATGCAATATAAGTATCGCATTTCAAACATGCGATATTTCTGCACTGCTTAGGTAAAAAAGTTATTTTGCACTACTCATGAAACTATGTAGTTCCGGGACATTACTAAGGAATTTACCTAGATTGCTCAAATTTTTATCTCCTCTATTCGTTGCATAAGGTATTATGACACTTCTTCTCAACATAATTAAAATCTTCTTGCTTCGCTAAATAATGTTGAATAACATTGCAAACCATGTAATAACTTCCTTTCCAACATGTTTGAAACATCCTCTAGAATGTTGTCTGGTCTTACTTCTTTTCCTGTCTTAATTATTTTTGAAGTCACCATCTATTTATGATTTCACCAGTAAAAATACGATTCAGTGGGATTCAGAATATGCATGCTCCTTGAGGCCTGTCTTGGTTGCATCATTTTATCAAAACCTGTAAAATAATTCTTCCATGTTTACTTGATATCTTGGCTGAATCATTTACCTGATAAATGCTTCATTCCTCATTAAATTTCATGATACCCAATACCTAGCAAAAGAAACAAGCAGTGTGAAATTTAATTTTACTATTCAGAGTACCTTAAGTTGTCGGCCTTCCGCGTCCTCTCATCCAATACTAGATATGGCCACAAAAATTGTTGCTTGTGATTTTGGTCATCACCTTTAGTTGGTCCTTGAGCAGATCTTTTCAAATTGGAGAATGGTCAACGTGTGTATCCATTTATAACGAGAAAGTGTTTCATTAAGTGATCATTCATGTTCTGTGTCTTTGTACTTATGCTGTAATGCTTATATGCCTCCTCTAGTGCAGTTTACGAGCAAGTTACAAAGAATGCAGTTCGTGGTATATGGGCTCGAAGGTCCAGAATTAATCTAGTTGGGGCTCATATAAATGTTTTTACTGGTGAATGGACACAAAAGGTAGTATTTTAATATGATGGTTTAGCATGTTTTAGAAATAAAATTCATTATTTTTATCTATTTCTGCTGAATATTTCCATACATTTCATTTAACAAATTTGGCATGGAAACAACATATGAATTCAGTTTAATTCAGCAGATAATGACAATCTTTGAATCATGTCGACATGGAGATTAAAAATCTAAGTGATTTGTTAGTATCTGGACTGATAAATACTTTTTACATCTATTGAGATCTCTACTTCCTGATTGGGACAGTACATGCTAGACATGTTTGCGTCAACATGTTTGCATCGACATCACGCATGCAGGCAATCTCATCCATGCATCACGCCTCCTGTGGCATATCAAAAGAGGGTTCCAGTTGGGAACCCTAAAATATATAGAAAAAAATGCTCGTTCATGCGAGCTCCCTCCGCTCCAGGCACCGCCCATTCCTCCCAGGCGATAGCTGCCGCTTCCTACAAGCAACGTCGAGGCTCTAGGCAGAGACCTCCATCTCTCACGTACAATAGCTCCAGGCGGCGACACACCGCCCATGCTCCAGTAGAAGAGTCGAAGGTTACTATTCTGAAGCCGTACCTCCCTCTCACGCTCGCGTGCCTCCTCCCCATCTCCCAGGTAGCTGCGGCATTCACGAGCAGCAAGCATCTGGAGGCTCCGCCACTCTTCCGCTCCATCTCTTGCAACGACGACAACTCTTAACGAAGAATCCTCAATCTGGGGGGTGGCGGCTTTGTCACGAGGGTTCCCTGCTAGGGAACTCTAGATAAAGATCTTAGAACCCAAGTGGGCTGCATTGTTGTAAAAAATGTGTTTTTTGTGTGGGCCCAATTAAGCCGAGAGTTAAAAAAATATGGAGAGAGAGTCCAGTCGTATATTGAAAAAAGGAGAGGGGCTGATTTTTAAAAAAACTTTAAAAAAGGTGGTAGAAGAAAATTGTATGCAACGAAAAAGAAGTGAAAACCGTAAAAAAATTTGTGAACGACTTATTTTAAAAAAATTAAAAAGAAGAAGAAGAGGTGACGTCTATTTTAAAAAAAGAAATGAAATAGATGGAATAAATGATTGAGAAAAATCGAGAAAAATGTGATGGCTTATTTGATTTTGTTTTCTCCATTGTCTTGTCTTCTCCCAACATGGTCGACATCATTGTTTTCCGACCAGTCTTGGAGAAATGGTGAGTATTGTGTAGAGTCACAGGTCGGTTTCAGATCCAGATTCCATGCCAATCAGATTTCCGGACTTTACGGTTTTTCAGACTCAACATCAGATTGGTTTCAAGTCTCCAGTTTCAGACACGCACATGGATGCGATCTTTTCAGATGTGCACATGTATGCCATCATTTTTTCAGTGGTCCCCATCGTTTGTTTTTTGGTTATGGTTGTCATGTGTTCTATATGGACTCCAGAATAGAGATCCCATTCCCTATTGTAACATCCGAATCTACACAAAACCCGAATCCGACCCGATTAGGGTCCGTTTAATCCAATAAAGTTATTAATCAATGTTAAATAACATAAATCGATCAATTGATCGTGAATCAAAAATTGTTCGGGCAAAATCGATCAAAAATCGATCGCATCGTAATGCGTACCCGAAAAAGCCGCAACGCAAATTCGGAAACCGCGAAATAAACCGAGATCGCCATAAAATCCGATTCGACAAAATAAGACCAACGAAATCGACCGTTCGTCGATCGGAGGTCGTTTGATATTTTAAATCGTAAAATTCAGTGCCCAATTAAGATCGTCTTCCGGAAATTTCGGGGATTCATCTTCGACCCGAAGTATATGAATATTATAATCATTTTGATCGTCGCTCAGAGACGATCGAAACAAGCTATTGAACATAGAAATCGGAGACTCGGGGTGCGAATACGGACGACTTCGATACTCTAAATAAGAGGTAGAGAGAATGGTTAAAAATAATGATAAAAATAAATAAAAAAATATAAATTTGAAAGTTTCTGCAGCAGACAGTCGGTGGAGTTGGCCTCCGTTTTTCCCAACACATGGTCTGCATGACTTTCCACTTGGCAACACCAAGCTCCTCTACTCCTCTTATTTATATCAAACCCAAACCCTTCCCCTTTTCTCCCAAATAGCTTCCAAATTCGCTTTTCTTTTTCTTTCCAAGACGAGAAGGGTACTTCAGCTCTTCTCTTTGGAGCTGCTACTCCATGGTCCTGTTCCAAGCCACAACTGCAGCAAGTAGTTGTTGTTACTACTCTCTCCAGCAACTGTGGACTGCAGTCTTCAGCAGTGGTACTGTTGTTGCTCCTCCCAGCCAAGCTGCTGGAGCTACAACCTTACTCCTAGGATCGCCAATCTCCCTGCCGGAGTTCCTATTGCTGATGCATGCAATTGATTTTCAAAAAGAAATGAAGATCAGAGGTACAATCTAAGCCACCATTGCTGCTCTCCATGTATTTTCATCCACCAATCATTTTCCTCATCATATTTTTCTCATGTTTCAAGCTCCTATGCTGCCCGTTCTTTCCAATTCAAAATGGAAATCACCTACTTCTGAAATATATATATATATGTTCTTCTCCCTAGATCTGTTGCTGGGTGTGGAGTGCATAGTTATATAATACGAACTGGGTTTGGTTTAAATATCAAAGCTATTCATTTATTCTTTCTTATCTAGGTAATACAGAACATACATAAAGGAATTTGAATTAAGTACGTATGATAAATTCCTAGGTTAAGAAATGATGGCTTTTTAAGATGGTCGGCGTGGAGCCTAGAGATTGTTGCCGCCATCAGTTTATCATGTTATAGTCGGCACTTTATATTACGTGATTTCCATACTTTGTAGTTAAAGACTTTCTCATTGTTTTGGATAACTCAATCCAAAACATGTTAGTTATGGAAAAATTATTTTGTTCCTTTCAACAGAACCATTTACTTGTCAATTTGATATATCCTAGCTCTTCTAACATGATAGTCCTGCACATGTGGTGAAGTCTGATAACTATTACGTATCGCACCTACAAATTGGAGTGGTGTGTGTGTCACCAACATATGTGTGTGTCATCAGTAGAAGAGTTATTGCTCTTTGAGAAAAGCTTGCATTGCAAAAAAAAAGGTTTGAACTCCTGGAGTTGGGTTATATATTTGTTCGAGGATTTTGTCATTTTTTTTATTTATTTCATGAAAGAGTCTAAATATGGGGATAGGATTCAAGACGAGTAACCAACATAGGGCTTGGTACCAAAACCAGACATGGGAGACATGGTACAAAATTCGGCATTTTATATGGTCAAAAGATTTCCAATTTGGCTCACACGAGTACTTTAACCTTGACATGACTCTTAGCATGGAACTATAGGCATCTTTGAATCATGTGTATCCATATATTGACATAATATTGTAGAGATGGAACCACGAAATTACATTCAATTGAGAACAATTCTCAAAATAGGAAATGCTAAAGTCAGTAACATATTAATATATTTTTTTACAATTAAAGATCTGATGCTGGCACATAATAGCATGATCAACAATATATTATTGTATATGGATCCATATTTGTATCTATAAAAAAGGTTTAGGGAGAACATCGTACTTTGGTGTTTCTTGGATCAATAATCATGTGGCAGCCGGAAATTAATGGTGATTCTTGGATCAATAAATCATGTGGCAAATTGAAATTTAAGTAATTCATAGTAAGGAAAAGAATAAGAGGCATGATCCACTCTTTCCCTCCGGCGAGAGCAATGGAGCTTTGCTTTGCAGAATTGGATTATGGAGAATAGATGTAGCAATTGCTTTAAGTAGGGTCTCCACTTTCCAACCTATCTAATATTGACCATCATTCATATCTCTATGGCTTGAAACGATTGACTCATGTTGAGTTTATTTTTATTGTTTTCGATACTATTCTAGCATTATGGATTTCCCATTGATCCAAATCCGAATCCAAGTCTAATAATCAACTTCAGATCTTATGATTTGAAAAATGAGATCATTAGGGTATTCTCATACGAGTCATTTAGAAATTCTAGATTCAATTAGCAGGCCACTAGTTTAAAGAAATAATTTATGATCAATGATTGAAAATCCTCGTGATCAATCCTTTAGGTATAAATCACTAATTATGGATCATTATTCAATAAAGTTGCCATCAAGATATCTAGATCGGTAAGGTTAACCACAACAGAGATTAAGAAAGGATGATGAATCAAGTCAGCACGGTGATCCAATAAAGACTGATAAATATTGAATGCCAGTCATGGTGATCTTTACGCCTGACTGTGCGAGGGTGCGGTGACCCTCAGCTGGGCGGGAGATTAGGAAGCCCAGTTAGGGCAGCGGCCGCTTAATGCGCGGGTCTAGGATCCCAGACTTTTCTCGGTTTTTTTCGCGAGCGCTCGCAGTTTTTACGCCTCTCTGGGATCCACAAGTTTCTTTTAAAGACCAGTTCCGCTGACCCTTGTTCTTTAGGGTGCCTAGGCAGGAGGACCCTTGGTTTTAGTTTTTCGAGCTCGTTAGCCCGAACTGGTCGGGCCGGTTTTTCTTTTAGAGCGACTTTTCTAGAAAGTCTCTCTCACCCGTCTCAGTGGCGTAGTTTTGGAGTAGACCTATCCCTCTATTGGACCGCCTTCCAATTAGAGGGCGAGACGGAAGAGCCTTTTGTAGGCTTCCTCACCGCTTGAGTTTTATTTATTTTTCGCCAGCAGACTTGGCGATGCTACGTCCAAATCATCCATGTATACATCTGAATCCTCTATGGCTACATCTAAATCAGTTACAGTTGAATCAGGAGAAGTTACATTTGAGATTGGATTGAGTTACGATCGAGTTTGACTAAAGTTGAATTACAGTCGAATTTGTTACATGGGAGCTTGGTTACAATTGAGTTGGTTCAGTTGAGTTGAACTAGTTACTGTTCAGCAAGTAATTCCTGAAGAAGAGAAAAGATCAATGTATGAAAATCATCCATTATCAGACTACGAGCTACTACCACAGTTGTTTAAAATAGCTAGTGGACGTGTTGGGAACTTAGTTAGGATGCATTTTACTCCACCGCATGCCTACGGAGGCACCCCAACCCTAAGGTTTCCTTACTACCTTAGAGTCATAGTGTGAGGTCTTACCCAGACCAAGACCACAGACTATCCACTAAGCTTGAGCAATTAAACAAGAAAAGAATCAAAACACTAGACCCATCATGTACACTTACTATGATCCATTCACATTATTCGTAAACATCAGAGAGAGATCTGGATCACCTCGATCATAAAAAGTATATATGAATCATAGAACTTATCAATCCTTGAAGTACTTCTGTACACTATTGATCATATGATATTTGTATGATTAATGTGGGTAACTAGTGTAGGATGAGTAGAATGGGGTTTTACATACCAAACAAAGCCTGTTTCATTGCAAGTAGCTTTAAATTTTAAATTATCATAGCCAATTTACTTGCTTTCTTTTGTAGACATTAAATATCCTGTTATTATTAATTAATTAGATGTACTCAA
Source organism: Ottelia alismoides (assembly GCA_037367405.1). Taxonomy (NCBI): domain Eukaryota; kingdom Viridiplantae; phylum Streptophyta; class Magnoliopsida; order Alismatales; family Hydrocharitaceae; genus Ottelia; species Ottelia alismoides. The sequence continues at coordinate 700,779 of JAZKJV010010334.1, read as the reverse complement.
CATTTGTTGATGTTCTTTTCTCCCTATTCCATGGATTGCAGGCAAAATACCTGCACCGTTGTATTGGGGGAATTGAACATCATCTTCTGCAGTTACCATTATCAGGTACGCATGCTATAGTTTGTTCAGGATATTATATGCTTTTATTTCTCTTCTGATAAATTGGGATGCATATACATAATGCAATTTCTGTTGTTACACTGATATGGAAAATTTTGCAAAATAATAGTGACATAGTGTAGTCCTGTGGCTTGTTATTAAATTTGCGAATGTCATCTGTATAAAAAAAAATTCCCTTAGTTTTCAGTACTCTAATGTGATCTTGAACGAACATGATACTACGAGTAATATGTAAACGGGTATCCAGATCCGTTAAGGAGCGGGCTTCACACCTATGCCATGTGGGTTAGGGTTTTCATGTGGTTTCGTAGGAACTTCAGAGTAGAGATCTCATTCTCTGAGCTAGATGGGAGGGACCTAGTTCTCCGACGAGGAGATTTTCAGACTCCGTTCTCCAATGATCGTGAACTCCCGTACGAGATCTTTTCGAGGTTCCTATGAGAGAGAACCACTTTGAGGTCCCTATGAGAGAGACCCATCTTCAGAGATTTACGTATGGATAATTAGCGGCATTCTTTATATGGCCCTTTCAAAGATGGAGAAGTTGTCCACATGTTGTGGCGGGCCAGAGTTCTCCGTATAGAGACTCATTTTCAGTTCTCGTGACTCTAACAGTCGCAGTACAGAGCACATGCTCTCCGACGAGGAGATTCATTCAACTCACACTCCAGCCTATTCGTCCTCCTCACATGCACGACATGAGAAGCAATGTCCTCGACAACAGCCGACAATTGTGCGCATTGAGTTGATATTGTCTGTAGTATCCTGTATTGTGAGTTGAGATTTCCTTCTGTTTGTCCAAGCTGAGAACTGCATGCCCAAGCTTGAGGGGGAGTGTTGGAGTATATGTTATGCATCACTTATGTGGGAGATGGGTAAATGGATCTCTCCACGATCCATTTACCGCATCCAGTTAGTTAGTCCCACATCTATCAGTTGAGAGATGTGGAGACTCGGTGAGGGTTATATAAGCCATTCACCCTCTGTATCAAGTGAGAAAGTTCAATAAACAATCGACCCTTTGAGGCGCTCTCTCGTGATTTCATCCTACTCCTTAGGGAGTAGGGTTCCACATTAAATCCCAGAGTTCTTCATGATTATATCATTTATTTCCGATTCCGCTTCCGTATTTCTATTTTCTAACACTTTTTGGGTACAAGAGTATCCAACAAACATGCATTTGACAGCTATTGGAGAGAGTTTGTCACGACCATGAGTAAAACTGTGGACAAATGCCACAGACCCAAAGACCTTGAGAGTAAGAGAGAATTTGTCCTTCTGGACAAACACAATCGAGAAAGGAACCTTCTCTCCAAGAACTGTGGAAGGCATGCGGTTCGCTAAGTATTAAGTAGTAAGGACCGCATCACCCCAGAACGAATGGGGAGTCCAACTCTGAATCAAAAGAGTTCTCGTGACATCAAGAAGATGACATTGTTTGCGTTCAGCAACATCGTTCTGCTGCGATGTATACGCACATGAAGTCTAGTGAACAACACCAAGAGACCTGAGGAAGTTTGACAATTGTAAAGTGGTGAGAACTCCAAGGAATTATCTGAATGAATAAACTTCACATGACAACAACAACAAAGCCTTTTCCAACAATTAAGTAGAGTCGGCTACGTGGATTCTTCGCCTCCATTCAGATCTATCTTGGGCCTATCCCGGGCTTATATCCATAAAACTAAGATCACTTCGTATGGTCTCTTTCCAACAATTCTTGGGCCGTCCTCGCCCTCTCTTAGCCGGCTCAACATCCCAACACTCGTATCTCCTAACTAGCGTATCAACTGATCTTCTTTGCAAATGTCCAAACCATCTTAAGCGATTTTCTCGCATCAAGCTTATTTTTTAACAAGAAAATAGAAGATAAGAAGTCATCTACAACGACCAGATAGAAATGATGTCCTTGATTTCCAGACTAGGACACATATATCAAAATGAAATAACTTAAATGATTGACTATTGTGGCAACTCTAGTGACTCGGAATGGATGAACAATGGTGCTTCCCATGGTGACATGCCCCACACTCTAAGGTGGTATGAGGAGAAATCTGAGGGAGAAGATGACATAGCTTCTACAAAAGAAGGTGTCCAAAGTGAAGGTGTCCAAAGCGAAGGTGTTACAGAAAGGAGTCTGATCCAGTAGGAATAGTCGCAGCACATGCACATAGAGGTTGGACCAGTCTGTAAAATCCTTGCTGCTCACATCCACTTCCAATCACCCTGCCCGTGGGTATGCCCTAAAATATAAGAGTTGATGGCTCAAATATGGCACAACAATGTAAATTTTTGTAAATTTACTGATAGACAAAAGATTCGTATGAAAAACTGGTGCATGCAAGACATTCTGCAGATGCATTGAGGGTGCTACAATAATTTCTCCATGGACAACAATGGGTAAGCGAACCCAATTTGCAATCACCGCAGATCTCCTAGGAGGGAGAGATATGTAGAAGCTAAACTGTGCTCTATCTCCGCACATATGATGACATGCGCTAGAGTCCTTGATCTAGTTAGTCAAGTCTGAGTTGCTACAACGGGTAAGTGCATAGGCTATATCTGAGGAGTTAGTGGAGGCTTTGGCGGCAACAACGGTATCTGATAATCTTGTGGGAGGTGCAATCAGAGTAGTCATTATTTCCCTTAATTGAGATATCAATGTCATCGAGCCTCGAGTACTAAGTAGGAGAAGTAGCATCGGTCTGCTCAGCCACACATGCATATGCCAGATAACCATGCTTCTTATAACATGTAACCTTTGAATGACCCGGTCTATGACAGTATGTGCACGGACCTCGATGACATCCTCCACCTTGATCTCATGGACCACGACCACGAAACTGCGAGGTACCCCCATTGATGCGAGAAACAACCATCACTGAGGGAGTTTGAGTCACTGTATGGGTTGAACTGATGATCCTGCTTAGTCTTTTGTATGTTTCCTCCATCTGTGGAATAAACTCTCCCGTAAAGAGCTAAGTACGTGCATCATCATACTCAAGAGTCGAGAGAGGACGGAAACACTCCCGTTATAGTAGCATTTTTGTAAGATTATTGTTGTTCTATGCTGGCAGAAATGGACATGAAGACATGTAGCCTCTCAAACATGCCTCGAAGATATGAAAAATTGACATGGAGAGGTCGACCATTCTGCTTGGTCAAAAAAATGTCATACTGAAGCTGGAGGATCTTGATCTCAATCTTTGCTTGCCCATATGTGCCAGTTGATTGATGAGTCATTGGCAATCTCCATGGTGAGCATCCCGGAGAGCTAAACCTGTACATATGCATCATCTTGCTTCCAAGAAGTATTGGCCCCAGTCTTATCCTACGGCTCTGCATCTATCAGGATGTGTGCCTTGTTATTGCATTGCATGAGGGTGAGAAACTACATGGACCACAACTTGTAGTTGGTGCCTTACATTTTTACACGACGGGAACCGACCCTTGAAGAAAATATATCACCCTTGTTCTCTAACATGAAAAAAAAGCGGCTGACAAACTGAACTCGACGGGTAGTTGACCAATCTGAGCGAGTCTACACGATCATACGGAGGATTGGTTATACATGTAGACTTATACAACCATCCTCGTTAATCCTTGTTGCGCTAGGGCCGGAAAACGCGATTTATAGGTCTGAAGTCGCGTTTTCTGGTAAAAAACATACAGGTTCAAGCCATAGATCATCCTCCTAGAGAAGCATGAAGGGTACGCGGTGAAGTACGGAGGCACCGGAGGGTGCAAAGGAGGTGCATCCCTGCCTTGGTGGCAACAACAATATGCCCTGGCGGCTGCACGAGGTATCACGGTGGTCCTAACAACGGCGTAGGATCACTGTGCTTGCTGCAACGAGCGTGCTAGGTGTCACGGTGGCCCTGACGGCAACGTTGGGGTGCGGCGGTGACCTTTGGCGACGACACCTAGGGTGGCGTAAGATGGAGGGAGAAGGAGCTTGTGGTATAGGACGGATTGTAGGTCAGGACTCTAGTGTAGGATCGTCGCTCCGATGCCATGTAGAGAAAATAGAATGAGATACATTCATAGAGACCCTAGGGCTCTGTTATATAGGAGAAAAGCCCTTGGATAAATTACGTACGGTGGACAAAGAGAAACATAAATAGGAGATGGTGATAAAAGAATACATGTATCTCAACAAAAATAAATTGGAATCCCTTAAAAAAATCTCCCTTTTCTAAACTAAGGCCTTAAATATTAGATTTCGATTTTGTTCCATAAAACTCCGAAAGATAAAATTTGGAAAGTTTCGCTGAAATTTCATTGAAATAGTTTCTTACCAGAACTCATTTTGTTGACTCTGAACTTGTTTTTTACTAGAAATTAAGTTTTTTAATGTTCTTAAATCATTTAAAAAGTACCCACATAACGGTCTAGTGGTAGTATAGTGTGTCTACCACACAAAAGACCAAGGTTCAAATTCCACTCTTGCAGGGTTGCGTTAAGTAGTCGACGACCAATGTAAAAATTAGCTGAATTTTTCAACATGGATTTGAGCAAGAATGCATGTAGCCGACCCTACTTATAGTGGGAAAATGCTTAGTACATTTTTTTAAATCATTTAATAAGATAGAAGTACCCACTTAATGGTCTAGTGGTAGTACAGTGTGTCTACCACACAAAAGACCAAGGTTCAAATCCCACTCTTGCAGGGGTTGTGTTAGGTAGTTGACGGCCAGCGTAAAAAATCATTGAATCTTTCAACATGGATTTGAGCAAGAATCCATGTAGCCGACCCTACTTTTAGTGGGATAAGGCTTACTACATTTTATTTAATAAGATAAAAACATAACAAGTGCATAAAATAAAGTGTAAATATAAGTTTTAAAATAATATTATCGTCATAATCTTCGCTACATGCTTATATGTAGTAGCAACATGTTGCACAAAGTTAAATTTGAATTTTCAACTGGAAGCCGAAGCTATGTTCACCTCTTCAACGGGAATAGAGAGATTGCATGCAATAATAAAAAAATTTATATATCAATCAAAATAATGAAAGAACAAATATGATATTAGGTTAAAATTTGGCTTTAACTCTTGGAGCTTCTATCTAACTAAATTGGGTTGGATTTAGACCTTAAATTTGAAGCTAACAATATAGGTTTGTTCATGCAATATAAAGCTTTTTAAAAGCTCATCCCATCAATAGAGTTATTGGTAGAAATTCGATAATAGTGACGAATTTTGATGAATGTACTGGCTAGGTTCCTTATTTTTGTCATTTTGTTGAAACAACAAGTAATTTCGGTGAAATTCCACTGATTTCACTGAAATACTGAAAAAGAAACAAGGCAACATTTATATTATGCCAACAGTTAAATTTGATAAAATCTCATCGAAGTTTGAGGCCACAGAACCCCTTTTCAAAGACACTTACTAGGGTGATGATCACAATTTCCCCATTTCCCTTCTTTTCTTCGTAATAGAGAAATGGTCATCAGGTCCATTTAGGGTTGCATGAGCACTTGGCAAACGTCTCTTCTTTGACAGTCGTGATGCTCTAATGACAGTGTGGCACCATAATAGATATTTGATAGTGTAAAGATGATACTCTCTCTGGTGCAACGCTCGAGGTGGATTTTGGCAATGATGGTGGTTGAAGACCATGGGGTGGTATTGGCGAAGAAGCAGCAGGCTTTGATGACACCAAAGGGGATGGGAGCAATGGAGATTCAGGAAGAGGCTGAGTCAATAGAGTTACTTGAGAGGAAGAGGTATTGACTATGGATAATTTGTGCCTCGTGGCTTGTTAGATGAGGGAAAAAGGAGGGTTACTAATGGCTGGAGGCGGTGAAGAAGTTGCGCGGGGGAATGGGGCTGGTGGTGGTGATGGGGAAGAAGAGACAAGGAAACATAATAACAGCTTTGAGAGAGAATGAACGATTGAGGAGGGAAAGAACATGCCAAGCCATGTAATGGATGAGAATGAGGTTGAAAGTCTGAAATGGCGGATAGAAGAATAGGGGGGGGGGGGGATAAAAGCCAAGGGCTAAGCAGTAACCAAAACAGTAGAAGTGACTTTCTTTTAAAGGAGTTTACAAGGTGGTCCGAGGCATGTCTTGCATTACAGTATCAAACACTATTGTGATAGCATCACAATTTTCAATATCAAATGAGGAACACATGTTCCAAAGGAATCTTTTCTACTTTTTTGCACTTTTTTTGAAGGCGTATCATCTATCATGACAGTTGAGCCAGCTCCTAACGCCATATTTTCATAACAATCTGTTTTTAAAATAAATTTACTCGTTTCTAATTAGCTCATATTAATATGTCCATGCCTTCTGTTTTTCGCTCAGCATTTCACTTCAATTTCGTTAAGGAAGATATTATTTTCCTGATGTTTTCTTATCTTCGTCTATGTCAATTAAATTGCAGGATGCTGGAATAGGCACGAGTATTGACTCTTTCTATGAATATCTTTTGAAGGTATCTATTCTCTACATTGTTCTAGATTGGTCTCCTCCCACATTTGGCTTCTCTGAAGAAATTGTCGAGATTTTTATGCTTTTATCATAAATATATGTTTGATTGTTAATCATGTCAACATATTTTTAATCAGGAGTAATAAAATACATCAGGAACATAATATTTAAATTCTGTTCCTATCTGGTTTCTTGGTATTTAAAAAATGGCTGGCGAAATTCCGGACAGTAAAATAGATTTATACCACATGTCCTAGTGTTTGCAGGTTGTGTACTTGAAACTGAATAACTAAGGGATTTTTACACACGCATTGAACCCTCTATAATTTCATAAATTACGCATTGAACCCTCTATAATGTAAATTACATGGAGAACCCCGGATTGTGAGTTCCATTTGCACTTAGACCCCTCCATCCTTTTCACCATTTACGCCTAATGGTGGTAGGCTAACCACCTAACCTACAACCGATAAATCGAGAATCACGAGGTAAAGATAATCACTTTGGGAGGGTGGTCTGGTTGATCATGTCTTCCCCCTCCACAAGATCTTGTTTCCTTGCAAGTACTTTTCCGTACCCAACTATACTGTTGCCTGCACCATGCTCAGCATCGCCTACGAGAAGTTCCTCTCCAGATTGTCTAGTTGCCTGAAGAACGACATCATTGTGAACACTGTCCCAGCATCCATCTCCTTCCAGATCACCATCGATGTCCAGATTCCATGAGCTCAACAATGCCATGAACGTAGTGCTCGAGATTGCCACTAGGTTGTTGAATGCATTGGAGAATTTGGCAAGCCATACGAACTCTACCCCCCAAAGTCGTTGGATCTTTGCGAGGAAGTGGCCTTCCTATGCATGCAACCTGATCACATGCACGTTGCCCAACACCTTGTCTGTGGCCTTCACCCTCTCGTCCCTCTTCGCCATGAGCATGAGATAGTATGTGCTGGCTAATGCCTAAAGGCGGCGATGAGGACCGCAGTCAACACCATAGCAGCCACAGACGAGATCATAGTGACACCACGATAGAAAAAGAAAAGCACGAAGGCCACTACAACCTGCAAGGGGAGTGCCCATATCTTGTAAAGCTATAGGGAGCATCCACAAACATCTGGGCATTGACGTCCATGCGGTTGACTACCTTTCCAACACCGTATTGCTTGCTAGCTGAGGGTGACTATCATAGGCCCTTGTGGTAGATGGAGGCTATTACTCATCGTAGGGGAGGAATTGAAGCTAATTAAATTGGAGATTTTCGTACCTTGAGATTTTTCTATCCTCTCCCTCCTTTCTCATTCTCACTCATGCACATCTTTGTGCTTTCTCCACCCAAATCCCACATTATAGATGTGTTTTCTTCTTCCTCCCACCCTCTCCCCCCTTTATCTCAGCCATGACCGGTCCCAAGCTCGGGTAAATGAGGAGTTTTGTGTTAGGTAGTTGACAAACAACGTAAAACAATCGGAAACAACTTCCTAAATGGTATTTTTTTTAAATTACTATTTTGGAAGTTGCCTCGTGACAGTTGGATCTTTTCAATCTCTTCAAGAAGAGGGAGGAGCATTTAATTACTTATATGAGATGAGAAGTGAGACAAGGAGCAACAAAGGGAGATGAGAAGTGATGGCGAGGCCATTATGAGGGGCCGGGTTTGGGCTGGCTGTAGATGTGGTTGAAGCGTTACTGTGACTAGATTTGGCTCGAATGGGTATGAGGTGGCAGTGGCTTTGGGATTGGAGTAGGAAGGTGGCGGCAAAGGTGGTTGTAGCGATGTTGGTGGTTGTTAGAAAATAGGAAATGTGGAAGCATATCAAAAATAAAGATAAAACATCACGAAGAACGCGAGATTTTAACGTGGAACCGTATTCCCTAAGGAGCGGGATGAACCATGGGAGAACACCTCAAAGGGTTGATAGTCTATTGTTTTTCTTACTAGATACATGGGTTGAGGGGCTTCTTATATGGCCCTCATTGAGTATCCACATCTCACAACTTTTAGATGTGGAATTATACAATTGGATGTGGCCACATATGAGTGATGCATAACATATACTCCAACACTTCCCCTCAAGCTGGAGCACGTAATTCTAAGCTTGGACAAACAAAAAGAAATCTCAACTCACAATACAAGACATTACACACAATATCAACTCAACGCACATAAATGTCGCTTGTTGTTGAGGACGTTGCTTCTCACGTCGTGCAGGTGAGGAGAAACATTAGGCTGGAGTGTGAGTCAAACTGATGTGCTCTGAATTGTGCCTGTCAGAGCTACTAAAACTGAATGAGTCTCCACTTGGAGAACTCTGACTCGCAACATGTAGAAGACTGGATCATGTGGACAACTGCTCCATCTCTGAAGGATCGAATTGGAAAAACCGTGGAGACATACTCATCGATGTCCATGGTCGTTGAAGAATGAAATTTGAAACGTCTTCTCGTCGGAGAATTGGTTCTCTCCCATCTGGCTCAGAGAATGGGATCTCACTCTTAGAGTCCCTATGGAACCACATGAAAACCATAACCCACATGACATAGGGAATGGGATCTCTACTCTGGAGTCCCTATTAATCACATGAAAAGTCTGACCAAAAACAAATGATGGGGACCACACAAAATAATCGTAAACACATGTGAATCAAACTGAAGACTTGGAAAACAATCGAGTCTGAAATCTGAAGAACTGTAGAGTCTGAAAATCTAGCCGGTCTGGAGAATCTGAATCTGACCTGTGACTCTACACAATACTCTCTGTTTCTCCCATACTGGTCAGAAAACAATTCCGTCGACCAAGTTAGGAGAAGACAAAGGAAGATGGGGAGAACAATATACATGAATAAGCCGATCTCAAAAAAAATTGTTGGCTTTTCTTCTTCATTCATTTTTTCTCCGGCTATTTCATTCTCCATTTTTTTAAATGGCCTTCACAAATTTTTTTAAATAAGCCATGCCCACTTTTTTCTCGGCTTCACTTTATTTGAATCATTTTTTCTCTTCTTTTTGAAAAAAAAAACTGCCCAACTTGGACGCAAAGATCACGACCCACACAGGGGATGAATAAACCTCATAAAAAGTTTTTAAATTGGGTCGTACACACAAGTTTTTGAAATGGGTCCCTCTTTTTCCGACCCACTTGGGCCACCGTAATTAGGGTTCCCAAGAAACCCTCCTTTTTTACACCCGCCACCCCCAATGGGGGAGCCTTGCTCCTGCCGCCCCCGATATGAAGGGGGCTCGATGCCGCCTCCGCCTGGAAGGGGAATCGTCGCCTGCTCGTTGTCGAAGCCTAGTGTCGAGATGAAAACGCCGCCTGGGCGAGCAGAGTGATCGGCCAAAGATCAGGGAGGCGGGCAGAGAGGTCTGCCATCGATGGGTTCCTACTGCGAGGATGCTCAGTGATGGATTAGAGCGGAGGGGCTCGTCACTTGGATATGTCGTTGCCGGCGCTGGAGGGGCTCTGCTTGGAACAGTGTGGCGCCGCCCTTCTTCTTTCTCGTTGAAGTGGTGTCAGACCTGCGGTGCATGGAGAAGGAATCTTCGCTTGGGGTTGTCATCTGAGCGTCTAGGGCTTCTTCCACCGTCGCTGTAAGCGGATAACTGTTGCCGCTTGTAGATAGATTTGAGGGCAACTGGTGCGAATGGGAAGAGGAGCCACCGACTGGGAAGAGGGCTCTCTGAAGGAAGCACCGCAGTACCGCTTGTTGACCAAAGATGAGCCATAAGATGTGCAACACTGCCTGGAGCAGGGCTTCGTGATGGAGGCGCCGCATGGGTGCGTGAGACTCCTTGTGGGAAGCCACGAGAGGCGATGTGGCAGGATCCACATGGGGTAACGAGTTCCACCATGGAGGTTTGTTGCGTGAGAGAATATCTCTAGGGCGTGAACAGAACCTGATTTTTTCTAAAACTGAACTTGAACCAAACAGGGTAATACTCTTCAAAGAATATATATTCAAGAACAAAAATCAAGTCTCGAATAATGACACAACAACAATAAAGCCTTTTCCCACAATTAAGTAGGGTCGGCTACATGGATTCTCCGCCTCCATTCAAATCTATCTTGGGTCAATCCCGGGCTTATATCCACAAAATTAAGATCCCTTCGTATGGTCTCTTTACAACATTTCTTGGGCCGTCCTCGCCCTCTCTTAGCCGGCTCAACATCCCAACACTCGCATCTCTAAACTGGTGCACCAGTTGATCTTCTTTGCAAATGTCCAAAACATCTTAAGCGGTTTCTCGCATCTTATCCTCGATCGGAGCACATCAACTTTCTTTTTGATTACATCACATTCCGAATCCGATCTTTACGTTTGAGTCCACATATCCACCTTAGCATTTTCATTTCTGCTACATCCATTCTCTACACATGTCTATGGTTCACAGATCAACATTCAGATCCATAAAGCATAGCAGGTCTCACGGGTGCTTTGTAAAACTTTCCTTTAATCGAGTCTCGAATAATGAACGAACATAAAATCATCGAAAATCGAACCCGCTCTGATATCATGTTAGAAAATAGAAAATGTGGAAGTGTATCAAAAATAAAGATAACATCACGAAAAATGTAGGATTTTAACGTGAAACCCTACTCCTTAAGGAGCGGGATAAAACCATGGGAGAACGCCTCAAAGGGTTGATAGTCTGTTGCTTTTCTCATTGGATACATGGGGTGAGGGGCTTCTTATATAGCCCTCACTGAGTCTCTACATCTCACAACTGGTAGATGTGGGACTATACAACTGGATGTGGTTAATGGATCCTGGAGGCATCCATTTACCCATCTCCACATGAGTGACGCACAATATATACTCCAACAACGATAGGTTTCATTTTGTATATGGAGGCTGTGGTGGCAAGTATTGTGTGGTAAGTGGGGTAGCAACGATGGGGGGATGTGGTGGCGATGACAGGGTTAACATGGGTGGAGGTTCCGTGGAAGAAGGCGGTAACAACAGCTTAGGCGGAGATAACAATGGTGTTGGTGGAGATTTGATAGTAGTTTCCATGATAGGTGGAAGTTGTAATTTCTCAACTTCAGTCTTTGGCGCCTCATTATCTTGTGTAACATAGATTGTAAATCCATTGGATCTCGCATTAACTTCATTGTATCTCGGAGATTTCAAAAAATCTGGAGCATCCTTAAAAGCGCCTCTTGGACTTCTGTGCATTTTGACGGCTTGGACGAAACACTCTCGGTCTGTGCTTCCTTGAATATCTAGATGTGTCATCAAATCATGAAAGCGATATGTAGGCCATTCTTTGATACCAATTGATTCAGATAAAAAAAATCGACACAAAAAAATAGAGAATGTGAGGAAGAATAATCAAACACATATGTAATGTGGGATACGTGGAGAAAACACGAATATGCACGGGAGGGAGAAGGAAAAAAGGGAGAGGATAGTAGAAACCCATTAGTTTCTAATTATCTTCGACTCCTCCCCTGCAATGACTAATAGCCGCTTTATTAGGAGGGGTGGGATTGCAAGATAAATAAAAAAGGAAACTAATGCCTAATTTAAGAAAACCCTGATTTAACTAAACCCTAAATTTAGCCCTAATTCTTCATCTCGTGCTGCATTACTGGCAAGGGCCTTCGTTCCTCTTCTATTTCAAACTTAAGAAAACATGGTTATTTCAGATGATGTTCAAGGAGATGATGCCTGACTTCTGGAGGTTTACTGGTTTGTGAGGGTTATTTGGCATGTAGGCGGACCACTAAGGTGGCTACTGTGAGAAAGCACCTATAAATGTGCAAGAGATTGACTAGACAACAAAGGAAGTAAAGGAGGATTGAAGTGTATGAGGTGATGGCAGTTTGGACAGGGCGAAGGACTGAGACTCATTTTTAGGGAAAAAAAAAGGGGGGAATACACGAAGGTGTCTAACTCCAAGTATAATAAATTAAGATAAGAGAAGATAACCTGGTTATAAAAGGCATGAGTCAAGGAGAGTCTTGTTACAGCGAATAACATTTTCTACATAGAAACGGTCGGAGTTAAAGATAACATTCTTTCGAGACAATCAGATTGCCCAAATAGTTGTTATTGGTTGAAGCACCTCTAATGGCACAGAATCTTGCTTTGAACAGTGAACTCCAGAAGTTCACTAGGCTGCTCGAGTCCACCCAACCAATTTCCAGCTTCTGCCAAACAGAAATTGACTTTTCACAAGAAAAAAGTGATCTACCAATTCCATCACCTCATTACGAAGAGGATACTTGTCAATGTCACCAAAGAAGTGTTTAGCGCATCGCTTTCTCATCAAAATTCACCCACAACGCATCAAGTGAAGGAAAATTCTAATTGGTGATGGATCTTTCTGGTCCAAAATAAATTTGCAATCTCGGAGTAGTTCATCTGGCAATGGATTTGGCAGCTTGTCAATGGATTTGTAGACGTGACGTATTGTGAAATCTCCATCTCTCCAATCCCAACTTTTGCTTCCCTCCACTAGACATCCCAAAGTCCTGATAGCATCCTAGAGCTCCATGAATTCCTCCATGTGTTGATCATGAAAAAGTCAGAGTGGAAGGTGGGTATCCAGGTTCCATCCTTCCAACACCTTGGCACCGACGCATCACGATCTGAAATGGGAGCAAACAAGCGTGAGAACTGAGTTGCTAATATCCACACATCAGTCAAATCATCCGTCTAGAAGGCGAAAGAGCAATCATCCCCTAGGACTGGATGCAAGAGCCATGGGAACTGAGGCATCAAATTGCATACGATGTTTCAGAAGGCAGAGGTGAAAAAGATGGACGATATACCAAGGATGACTGGGCGTGAATGCCATAAATCTCGTGGATGAGTCTGCATCATAAGTCCTCACTATCTCCCCATATCCTAAAATTCTACTTCAGCAGCAGGACTTTGTTCATAGTATCCAGGCAAAAGACTCCAAGACCTCTTTCCTCCTTAGGAAGCGTAACTGTCTCCATATCAACCAAATATATGCCCGATGCACCATTACCGGATTTGCTCCAAAAAAACGGAAGAATTTAGGTAAAGTATGGCACAAAAAAAGGTCATAATGAACCCAACTAGACTTGGTTAAAAGAAGGGGATACTAACATGCGTTTTTCCTTTCTGTCGCCAGCAATGGGAGGAATTTCATTCACTATTAAAGTGCCTGGGCTACAAATTCAGCGTGACATGAAGGTTAGGAGAGTTGTAGATCATTTCAAGTAGATTAGTAGGCACAATAGGATGATTTATTGATGTTGGATTGGAATAGGTACTAGCAGGTTGCGGTCTGATCATGTCAACTCATTGATGATTGGTTTTCCTGAGTGCGGATGATACTCTGAAACCTGATGGCTTCTTTTTTTCTTAAAAGAACTCTCAGAGGTTTTAAGTGCTGATGTGGCGATAATTGAGCAGTTCATTGTTGGGGATTCCAATTATAATAGATCGAACATAGCCATGATTTTTTTGCTTCCAAAGGAGGCTGCATTAAGGATCTTTTTGTGGCTGTTTGCCATGGCTTTATGATATGGAAACAGATATGTTTGCTACAGTGGATGTTTTCTGGGGCAACTCCAGGGCGATAATGACACACTGACTTTTATTTTCTTTCTTCCTTTTTCGGAGCTTAAGATTTCTGGTGTCTTTAGGTTGTGGGAGTCGTTAGGCTCTATGAGTGACTCCCACTTTGAGAGACCATTGGATATAGGTTGAGGGTGATTCAACTGTGAAAGAGGATCATAAATTTCCTATATATTTAATGCTCATGCTCATGGGGATGGTTATCTTGCAAGGGAGTACAAATTAATAGAGCTCAAAAGCGTCGTTAAGGGTTAAGATTTTCTTGTGGCTGTTGCGAATGTATCTGGTAATGATGGAGACTCTCAGATCCCATCTTTTCTCAACCACTGATGTTGACTGCCCTTACTGTCTGGGGATGTTGAGGATATTGACCTTTCATTCTTCAAGTGCTGATCCTCTTAACAGATGTGGATGGCAACCAAGGAGGACTGGACTGGGTGCATCTTACATGACAAGGTTTTTGCGAAGTTTCTAGGGCAACTTATCTATCAAAAAAGGGTGACGATTAGGACATTTGGTTTTTTTAGCATTCCGTTAGCGAGGATTGCTTTGATATCTTCTGGTGATCAGTTCTACATTTAGAAGTTGCAACTCGCTGAAGATTTCTTGTTGACTCTTAGCTTTTTTATGTGTAACTTTCTTTATTAATATTATATTCAGGTCATCACTTGCCTACAGTGATCACCCCACTTTTTCAAAAAAGTTATATGATTTGCTCTTATTTCCTTTTTCTGTTTTAGAAAATATTTGCTTGCTAACAAACTGACACATATATCCATTAAATTTGGTTTCTTTTTTTTCTTAGGCTTACTTATTATTCGGAGACGAGGAGTACCTCTTTATGTTTCAGGAAGCTTATAAATCTGCCATGCATTATCTTCATCATGATCCTTGGTAAACCTCAAGATCTGCTTTATCTAATGCGAATTATTAGACATTTACGTGGAAAATAAGGATTGGTTTTACTTATTATTTCTAAAACACTTTTAGGTATGTGGAAGTAAACATGAATTCTGCTGCAACTGTTTGGCCATTGTTTAATAGTCTGCAGGCATTTTGGCCAGGCCTTCAGGTTCTCTGGTGTTATTTCTGTTCTCCACTCGCATCTAGTTGTTGAAAGAAGAACATTAATAATGATCTTTTTGAAAGGTTCTAGCTGGAGATGTTGATCCAGCGATTCGAACCCATGCTGCTTTCTTTAGTGTCTGGAAGAAGTATGGATTCACGCCAGAAGGTTTCAACTTGGCTACATTCAATGTACAGGTATTTGGCTGGCTGCTGCTGCAACTACCAAAGGAGATTTAGCTTTAACTATTTTATCTAAAGTCTGAGTTCATCTGTTCAGATGCTTTGATTTAGTTAATATTCCTAATAGTGTGAAGTCATACTGAAATGCTTTGCAGTCAGGCCAGAAAAGTTACCCACTTCGGCCAGAACTAATAGAGAGCACATACTGGCTTTTCAAAGCAACTAGGGATCCTAGGTTAGCTTCATTCTGCTTTTACATGAATTCCTCAGCATCTTAATAGTCAAGCATGCTTGATATGCCCTTTTGAATACTGTTATTCTTTTGGGTGAACATCTCCTTGACGCTTCACCCTTTTTCCCTTTAAAAAAACTATATAAGTCTTATACAATATAATATTCAACTGTTTAATAGAAGAACATGGAGTTATACTCAATCACAAACATTTATGTTTGATCGATTATCTGTGTGCGTGTCAGGAAAGTGGGTTGATGCGACGATAAGTAAATGCACGTTGAGAATTGTGATTGATGGTATACCATGAATCCTAAATTATCAATTAGCTCGATTCAATTGCATGTTTATATTTTGGGAGGGGCTATATAGGTTTCAAAATTATTGTAAACAGTCATGTAATCTAGTGATATATCGGATCATGTACAAATGATGGTGTGGACCCCCTGAGATCCGGATACCCGTTTATGCGGCGTTCGTAGTATTACATTCACAAATGATCGCATTAGCTACATGAAATTGAGGGAAAATTTTTCGCTTTTTGTAATGACATTCACATTTAAACTAACCACATAACCAACAACAAGATCTCACCATAATTTCGTTTCGTTAATTTCCAAATATATATGTATATACACAACATGTACAAAAGGGATTAACAGTACATACATGTATCCCAAAATTGTGCAGAGGAGAAAGGAAAGCATGTACCTCAAAAACTGAACAAAAACTACAACTGTACCGTCTGGTATATGTATGGATGCCAGTAATCATCAGCCACTACTGTAGTGCAGGCTCCTTGCCTACCACACATGAAAAGAACAAGAGACATCAGCGACCGATTGGTACATTCCGAAAACTTATTAAAACAACAGGCATTTTAAGGTGATTGCAACAGAAACAAGTAGTAAGGTATAAACAACTAAAAATTGACAACTACTTGCTATGAACAAGGTTTTCAAGCTACCCAGAATGAATGTCATAAGTTTTACCCATTATCTTTCATATGTCATATTCTTATATCGTGGTTAATGACTCATATATATATATTAATCTCTTGTTATTTAGATATCTTGAATATTGATTTTGATAATAGGGAAGATGAGGTTTTGAAATGATTCTTGATTTTATCTAAATTTTCAAGTTTAGTAGATAGTATGTGGCCTTGGTCTGTATGTGACCTCACACTATGACTCTAACGCATGAAGAGTGCCTTAGAGTTGGGGTGCCTCCATAGGCATGCGATGGGGTATAGTGCATCCTAACTAAGATCCCAACACATCCATTGAATATATTTTCATGTTAGTAATCCAAAGATCCGATGATTTGCTGACGATTGATAATTGATAATGATTAATGATTCTATGCTAGGTTTGATTGCAGTTAACTCTAATTAATACCACCTTAATTGATCTCAACTTTTAGTCGTATTCTATTGTAACTCATTTAAATCTCAATTTGTAACTCCATTAAATATTCAACTGTAACTGATTTAACCTAATTCTAGATGATTCAGATGTAGCCATAGATGATTCAGATGTAGCATCGCCAAGCCTGTTAGCGAAAAGTAACCAAAATTCAAGCGGTGAGTAAGTCTTCTAAGAGACTCTTCTGTTTCATCCTTTAATTGGAAGTGTAGTCCAATAAAGGGATACTCCAAAATTACGCCACTAAGACGGACGAGAGAGACTCTCCAAAAAAGTCACTTTAGACGGACCTGACCAGTATGGGTAGACGAGCTCGTGCGAAAAACTAAATCTGAGGATCCCTCGCATGGGTGTCCTAAAACAGATGGTTGGCAGAGCTAGTCAAAAGTCAGGATCCCGACGAGGTGTAAAAACACTGCGAGCTCGTGTAAAAACCATGAAAAAAGACTGGGATGCTAGACACACGCACTTGGCGGTCGTTGAGGGTCATCACGCCCTCGCACGGTCAGATGTAAGGATCACCATGACCGACATAATGACTTGCCTCATTGAATATAGATTAATTTCACATTTCCAATCCAAAATTGTACATTCCATGTAGAATACATGATACCAAATCCATAAGATTGTGATGATGACATTACTCACGTGTAGATATGGGTCCTACTGTCAAAATCATCTGCCTTTCTCAAGACTTCTAGCTCAAAGTGAAGTATACTATCACCCATGATTAAGATCAAATGACAAGCTAAGGTGTTCCAAGCATACTTAACCAAATCACTCGAACACGAGGAAAGTTCTCATGGTGTTGTAGGCCATGCCCTTTCATTTTGATACATATATTCAGATAAACAACCAGGTCAACAAATACCAAGTACAAGGTAGATTCTTATTCACTAACTGGTTCCCGAAAGGCCTGCACCTATAATGATAAGATGTTAAGGTGGAAATACTGCTCAATGGATCAAATCCTGATCATTATGATAAGATGTTAAGGTGGAAATACTGCTCAATGGATCAAATCCTGATCATTATGTTGGTTTTTTTAACTCTATACTTAGGGCCCGTTCGGTAGGAGAATAAGCAGGAATAAGGATGGGGAATAAGGGGAATAAGGGTCTATTCTCTGTTCGGTTGGAGGATAGGAATAAGGAGAATAAGGTGAAATAAAGGTAGGTAAGGTGGGATAAAGATAGGAATAAGAGTGAAATAAGATGAAATAATGGGGAATAGTCGTACCACAGGGAAGCGTGTTGGGGGCTTATTCCCCTTATTCCATTCCTCCTTATACCCCAAACGAACAGGGCCTTAGAGGCTGGGAAAAGCTTATTTATTTTAAATGGGCCACCTGCACCATTACTCATTAGCACTCTGGACTTTTAACCAAATTATATTAAATTTATTGACTAAATTATTCTAATAGGAAAATGCCTTCAGCTATTAGCAAATCTAACTTAGATGGTCCACATGGAGAATATGAATCCACTTACAATTGCACTCGGGTTGGTATAAAATCATGGCAAATTTTAATATATATATATACACACACCTTATTTAAAGGCGGGATTTTCGTCCAGCGACTGACATGTGTTGTCATGGCTGTTCTTGCTTTAGTCTCTGCGCATGTTTCGATTTTACCAATTTTTTTCCACTCGCGCTTCTTTCCTCTGCGATTTTCACTTCTTTGTCCAGCGACTGCCATGTGTCGTCATGGCTGTTCTTGCTTTAGTCTCTGCGCATGTTTCGATTTTACCAATTTTTTTCCACTCGCACTTCTTTCCTCCGCGATTTTCACTTCCTTATCCAGCGACTGCCGTGTGTTGTCATCGCTGTCCTTCCTTTTCTGCTACCGCACGTTTCCATTCCGGTGCTTCTTTTTCGCTGACGCTTCTCTGAGCGGTTTCCCTCCTTTCCTCATTTAATCTTGACGCGTATTTCCTTCTTTTGCTCCACGTGTAAACCCGTATTCCCTCTTTCTATATTTTGCTTTTTGCCCTTTTTCTGTAACGCCTCTCAGTCGGTTATTCTTCCCTCCCCACTTCTCTCTGGCGATTGTGCTTTCTCCACTTCCCGATCAATCGCTACTCTCAAACCATTTATCTTCCCGCATCTATCTTCCCGTTTATGCTTTCTTTCTAGGTTGCTACTTTCGCTTTCGTTGCAGGTGCGATTTTTTTCCTTCTTCATTGCATATAGGGTTTGTTCAAGGGTTCTTTTGATTTGCCATAAATTTTATATTTTTCACAGCTATTTTCCTTACGTTCTGTTTTTCGATTGTCGTCTAATATTTTCTATCTTATGAGACCGTACTAAAGGTTGGGGTCAATATTTCTAACACTTTGCACAATGTGTATAAAGTACCCGCATGGTTTATTGCACTTATTAAGAAACTTAGAAACATATAAATATGTAGTAGGCAATAGCTTTGATCCACTTCATCAATTATTGGCCATGGTCCAAATAAAATAGGTTTTTAAAAAAATTACACAACAGTTTCAGACAGAAGCAGAAAATCAAAAATTTCTTAATCAAATTCATCTTTTCACTAATTTGAAATATCAGTTTACAGTAATACTACAGAGAATTATTTTCAAACCCAAATTTTAATTTTTAGAAATTTATTTCTTGGCATATATTCCCAAACTCCCAACAAAAGAGGAAATAATTATGAGAAACCCTTGCATGTCAGCAAAGAGCAGAGGAAAAAATTTGGATTGTACATATGGTTTGCTTCAAATTAGAGGAATTGGCAGCAGCTTGAGCTTCTATAAGGCTGCCATGGCTTTAGAAGATTCAATTCCTTGTAATTACAAGACTGCAGCAACCCAAGCTGCAGATTTCAGACTTTGGGAGGGGGAACCCAAGCTGCAGATTTCAGACTTTGGGAGGGGGAAGAACGGGGGTTTTGGTTGGAACTTGGAAGGAGGAGGGCTGGAAAGGCTCTACGGCTGGAGAGAAATGTTGGGGAATTGGGAAAAAAATAGAAAGAGAGGAATAGAAAGAGAAGAAGGGAAATGGGGAGGAAGCTTCCTTTTAATGACATGAGCATGACCTCAATAACATGACGTCACATGGTGACATCATTAGTGACGTCAACCATAATGAAGTCACTAACATTATCTATATGATATTATTGATAACCTTATTAACTTTTATAGTAAATGTAGAGATATATTTTATATTTCCGTACCCTCTGTACATATTTTCTTGTTTTCTTGTCTACTCTATGTAATTTGCCCATAGGTCTCTCCCTATATAAGAGAGCCTATGGTTCAAGGAATAAATAACTTTACGTTTTTTTCCTAACATGGTATCAGAGCGGCGGTCCTAGACAAGTGATGCGTGGCCCAACATGTCTGTATGTTGTAAGTTGATTCCTGTCTCCACCAAGGTTTAAAAAAGCGCGAGGCGGTCCGAGGCGTTTTCTCTGAAATTGAGGCGAGACGTAAGCCTCGAGGCGGTCGAAGCGTAAGCCTCAATTTTTTTGGAAAAAAATTAAAATTAAAGCAAAATACATTTAGAAAATATATAATACTATTACATTTTGTCAAAAACACATTCAGAAATAATTTAAAACTAGTAAAAGATACAATACATAAGCGATGAAGGCATTGAAGTTCAAAAAAACTAAACTAAGCCACTAATGTACAGAATATCAAGTTCCAATTCCAACTTCAATGACTCTATATGAGTATTAAACTAAAGTCTATACTTAATACTAAAGTACAATAGAAACCATAATCTTTAGTGCGAATAAAAAAATATTAATATGCCTTGAATACCAATCAATTGTCTTGTTGGACGTAGTTGGAGAACTATCCTATGCATCCCCTCCTGCCATATCAAACCCCAGCGATTTTTTTTACTAATGATATTATTTGTATTCAGTTACTCACAATAAAATATAATAATTATTTTACTTCAGTTTTCACGTGTTTATTTCTCAACATTACTTCATATATCATATATGTGATAACTATTCTAAGTTCACAACTTATACAACCAAACAACAACATCAAGTTGCAAACTTGCAACTAATATAAAATTCTATTACAATTCAAACAAAAATATGTGTAATAGAACTAGTATGTTTAGATGTATGATAAATTGAATATGATGTATACAAGATCATGTAGCTTCGCTTGTTTCAAGCTATTTCTTCTCTTTGCATAGAGCTATATATATAGAAATATGCAAGGTTTAACATGGAAACAAAAATACAAAAATAAAAAATATAATGCTAACAAAAAATAGGGTTATGTGTAACAAAAAATGTAAAAAAGGCCTCATGACTCGAGGCTTACGCCTCCGCCTCGCCTCGAGCGCCTCATGCCTCGAGCACGCCTCTAAGTCTGTACCTGAGGCGTGCGCCTCGGGGCGCTTTAGGCCCGCCTCGCCTTGAGGCGTACGCCTTTGCGCCTCGAGGCGACGCTTTTTAAAACCATGGTCTCCACACAAGTGATGCATGGAACCAGAATTCATAATCCATTCGACTACATCGGATCCACAACTGCTAGCAAGCGCATAAGTACTACCTATAGTGTTGGAGGAGGCTGAGGCAGCCACATCAGAGTGACTTCCAGGGGCTGACGAAGACATGGCAGGACTGGTTGGAGGTATAATGCCCCTCAATCATGCTACAAGATCATCAAATCGTTGTTCCATAGTAAAGACAGCTGGAGGCTTGGTCTCGCTCCTGCTGGGGCATATATAGTCAGTTGTAAATGGGTTTTCACAGTGAAGCAGAATGTAGATGATACCATTGATAGGTACGAAGCTCGACTTGTTGCTCGTGGTTTTACACCGACATACGTGGTGGATTATCTTGACATGTTCTCTCTTGTTGTTTGCCATTCTACCTTATGTATTCTCTTATCAATTGTTGTCATGCGAGATTGGCCTCTATTTCAGTTGGATGTCAAGAACGTTTTTCTTTATTGGTTACTTGGAGGAAGTCTACATGCAACAGCCATCGGGGTTTGCTGTTGAGGGGGAGTGTTCACAGGTGTGTTGACTTCATAAGGCAATCTATGGCCTTAAGTAGAGTCTTAGAGTATGGTTCCAGAAGCTCTCATACTTGTTTGCAAAACAAGGGTTTAAACGATCGAATGCATATCACTCTCTCTTTACACAGAGAACCTCCAGAGGTACAACTGTTGTTATGGTGTATGTTGATGATATACTCATGAATTTCTGGATCATGTTGATGATATACTCATGGCAAATTTCTGGATTATGGTGTATGTTGTTACAGGAGATGATATGCAAGGAATAAAGTGCAAAAGAATTTCTGGATCATGAATTTGTTATCAAGGATCTAGGAGCCCTATGGGAATTTGCCAGAAATAAAAAGAGGCTTGTGATGACTCAGAGAAGGTATGTCACTGACTTGTTGAGTGACACGGGTATGCCTGGATGTCGACCTGCGACTACATCCATGGATCCAAGCATGAAGCTCTATGATGATGATAGTGATGAGGTGGACAGGAGAAGATACAGAGAGTTGGTTGGAAAACTTCTTTATGTTACCATTACTAGAGTTGATGGTAAGGTATCTTTCATTTGCAGTCAGTTGGGTGAGCCAATTCATGGAACAACCTCATCAAGTCCATATGGATGCTATACAGATGATACTAAGGTATCTCAAATCATCTCCAGGTGCAGGACTACTATTTAAAATGGGTGAGTTTGTAACTATCTTAGCATGTGCAGATGCAGACTATGCAGAATGCCCCAAGGACAGGAAATCCACATCAGGGTTTGTTATATTCGTCGGAAATTCTTTTATCTCATGGAAACGTAAGAAACAAACTGTTGTTGTCAGATCTAGTGTTATATCTGAATATCGAACGATGGCACAAGCATGCACAAAAATAATGTCGGTTCATGCAGTCCTAACAGATTTACATATGGATGTTCTGCTTCCAGTTCTGCTAGAATGGGACAATCTGGTTGCACTATTCATTGCTAATAATACTGCATTTCATGAGAGGACAAAGCATATTGAGGTTGATTGTCATTATTTACGTGACATTATTCAGAAGGGTTTCACTCTCTACATCTCATGTCAGTTCAGGGGACCAGGCGGCGTACATCTTCACCAAAGCTCTACTTAGAGGGCCCTTCCAAAAGTGTTCATCCAAGATGAGCATGATGGATATCTATGCTCCATCTTGAGGGAAAGTGTAGAGATATGTTTTATATTTCTGTACCCACTAGACATATTTTCTTTTTCTCTTGTCTACTCTATGTAATTTGCCCATAGGTCTCTCCCTATATAAGAGAGCTTAGGGCTCAAGAAATAAACAACTTTACGCTTTTTCCCAACAGTAAATATATTAGTTCCAACTCTTAAAAAAATCAAAAGTTGCCCGTGTACGCAACTCGAGTCTCAGATTTGGATGATCCATAGCTTGACTTGATCGTCTCTGAATGACGATCAATATGAGTATAATATCGATATATTTTTGATCAGGCTTTAAATCCTCGAAATTCTCGAGATACAGTTTTAGCTTAGGGGTAAATTTTGTGAATTAAAAATAACAAACAACTTTCGATTGACAAATGGTAGATTCCGTTGGCCTTATTTCGTCGAATCAGACATTATGAGGGTCTCAGCTTGTTTCGTGATTTCCGAATTTACGTCGCGGTTTTTCTGCGGCACACATTATGATGCGATTGATTTTTGGTTGATTTCGCTCGAACGACTTCTGATTCATAATCAATTGATCGATTTAAGTTATTTTATACCGCATGATAGCTTTATTGGATTAATCAGACCCTAATTGGCATTACTCCCATAGATCCTAACATGGTGCTCTATGATAATGATATGGATGAGGTGGACAAGAGGAGTTACATGGAGCTTGTTGGGAAGCCTCTTTACGTGACTATTACCAAGCTAGATATCTCCTTTGAATTGAGCAAAGTTAGCCAATTTATGCAGCAACCACGATAGGCTCACATGGATGTAGTCTACATCAACCTAATGTATCTGAAGTCTTCTCTAGGTACATGGTTGCTATATAGTAGAGGGATATCACTTGCCATAATATTTTGTGCATGCAGGATGCCCTGAGGACAAGAAATCTATCTCTGATTCTGCAGTCTTCATGGGGAGATCTTTGGTCTCATGGAAAAGCAAGAATCAGAGTGTGGTTGTTAGATCTAGTATTGAGTCAGTGTATAATGCTTTGGTGTAGGGGAGCATTGAGATGATGTAGATCAGATCCATTATGATTGACTTATTTGTTGACACGCCTCTTCCTGTGCATTTGTTTTGCAGTAATCAGGCTGCTCTTTTCATTACCAATAATCCAGCTTTTCATGAGAGGATCAAACACATTGAGGTAGACTGCCATTACACATGAGATATGATACAAGCGGGCTTTATTCCTACTTCCCATGCCAGTTCAAGGGAACATACAACAGATATCTTAACCCATGCCCTTGTTAGGGAGCGATTCTGGAGGTGTTGTTCCAAGCTGAGTATGATTGACATTTATGCTCCATCTTGAGGGGGAGAGTTGGGAGTTATTTTGTTATTTCCTATTTAGTATGCCTCTCTTATATAATTTTCTCTTCAGGGTTTCTCCTCTCTATATTAGAGAGCGCTATGACCCTTAAAATAATTAATACATATGTTTATTTCCACAAGATATATTGAACATGTTGCTATACTAATATTCAATAGTTGCTACATAGTAAATATTAGTAATCTCATTATATAGATTCAAGTTGGGCTCCAATTGGTATTGATTTTTAATGCAAGCAGAAAGTTTAGTTTCTAATCACTTTTAATCCGTCTTTTTCTTTCTAATGTATGCCCACTTATTTTTGATCTAATTATAATTTTTGGTATTGATCCACCCATCTGTATTTTGTTTTTTCCTCTATTTTTTGTTTTTTTAATTGAATCCTTGGGGGACTTAGATCACAATATATCATTGTCGCGTCTTTCGAATTTCAGCTTATTTAGAGACTTAACTTATCTCTCAAGACAGTCAAATTTTAACGGTCTTAGATTTGTTGAAATTGACCCGTTCCGATGGACATGTTGGGAATGTATGTTTTACACAAAATTTGAAAGACATATACTACTTAGTATTTTGAGTAAATTCCCTAAGCATCCATTTCAAAAAGTAAAAAAATGAGAGAAAAAGGGGTGGCTATTATATAGGGCACTGGCCTATATATGGGTGTA
Source organism: Ottelia alismoides (assembly GCA_037367405.1). Classification (NCBI taxonomy): domain Eukaryota; kingdom Viridiplantae; phylum Streptophyta; class Magnoliopsida; order Alismatales; family Hydrocharitaceae; genus Ottelia; species Ottelia alismoides. The sequence goes on along the minus strand of JAZKJV010010334.1, from coordinate 675,550 downwards.
GGCTCTCCAATCGCATATATATAGGGAACCTTTCAAATGAGGCGGGTCTTTTCTAAGATTGTAAAAGTCATTGTCAATTTAGTAAAAACTCCGTAACAATTTTGTAAAAGTATAAACTGCACATTGTAAAAAAAGTGATTTTGTAAAATACAACATCCAAATTTAAATTAACATTTTCATCCAATATACTAATATTTTCATATTTTTATTTCACTATACATGTGTTAATATTTATTATTAAATCTATGAAATAAAAAATGTAAAGTATATTAGAAAGATGTCAAATTTGAGGGTGGCTCACCGTATATATGGTGAGACCTTGTCTCATTTAAAGTTTCTCCTATATATATATATGAGAGGAAAGGGATCCTACTCCATGGAGTAGGTAACTTACCTATTCCACTTTCTTTTTTCGATTTTTTTTTTATTTTTTTACTTTTTTAAAAATATTTCCATGGATTTTCATAACTAATTTCCTCTAATATGTCATTCAAATTTTGTCAGAAACAGAGACTCCTACGGCCTCCATCCAAAACATGAAAATACAGCAAATCTGTGATCGTTAAAAATGACTGTCCGGATGGAGGCCGTAGGAGGCTCCGTTTCTGACGAAATTTGAATGATGTATTAGAAGGATATAGTTATGAAAATCCAGGGAAGCACTGTTCAAAAAACATAAAAATTTTGAAAAATAGAAAGAAAATGGAATAGGTAAGTTACCTACTCTATGGAGTATGATCCTTTTTCTATATATGTGTGTGTGTGTGCGTGCGTACGTGCATACCAGCCAACTTGGCTGTTACACAGAACAGCTTCCCTTTCCACTATATATATAGAGAGAGAGGAGTGATCCTGTGAGAGCGAAAAGTAGTGAGAGCGTGAGAGGAGTTATTCTGGACCATTGCATTCAACCAGGAGAGAGAAAACAGAATCTAGTGGTTCAGAATCACTCCTCTGATGCTCTCATAACTTTTTGCTCTCACAGAATCACTCCTATATATATAAATATAGAGAGAGAGAGAGAGGGAGAGTTTAATGGGGTTGCCCCAAGCAATGGATGTCCCCGCGCCGTTTTCGGCATTTTTATTTTTTTCGAAAAATATCGCCATGTATATTCATCTCTATATCCCTCATATATGTCATTCGAATTTCGTCAGAAACAGAGACTCCTATGGCCTCCATCCAGACAGTCATTTTTTAACGGTAACAGGATTTTTTAAATCGACACTATCTCGATGGAGGCCGTAGGAGTCTCTGTTTCTGACGAAATTCGAATGGCATATAGGAGGGATATAGGGATGAATATACATGACGATATTTTTCAGAAAAAAATACCGAAAACGGCGCGGGGGCAGCCATTGTTGGCTGCCCCAAGGGGACAGACCCATTAAACTCATATATATATATATATATATATATATATATATATATATATATCTCCGTCCAATAAGACACAATCTTTCCTGAGTACAGTAGGAAGAAATATGAATCAGACCCATGAAATCATTGGGGGAGAAATGATCTAAAACAACAAAGGAATACGTTTATTGATTTGGACATATGCAAAGAAGACCATGATTTAATTTAAAGGTATGATAAATTGGAGGATGAACCTTGCAAAAGGCTGAACACAAGGAAACCTTAAAAGTTTACGAAGGCAAGCATCAGAAATGCTCTCTTATTTGGGTTTTAAGTGTATCAACTATATGTTTGAAAGTGGAGAATCCATGTAGCAATCCCATTTTATGTGGTCAACGGCTTGGCTTTTAATTTTGGTTAATTAAATGTGCATTGTCAATTTCAGTTCTCCCAACTTGACTTTCCCGATATTCTCCACATCTACGAGGCTCACGCAAGTGTGACGGAATGCGTTAAAATCATTGTTAAGAACATGGGGAAAGAATTCTTCTAATAATAAACAAGGTCGGGAAATGTCCGGTATTTTAGTCCATAACTTCTAATATATCTAACATTGCTAATAATAAACAATGGGAAAGGAAGTAAATACTATCTCGATGTGGCAGAAAGAAGTGGACAAAACGATATGGGGAGGAAAGAATTCTTCAGTTGAAATTTTCTTCAGTTTTGTTCAATCTGAAGGATTCTATTGCAAATTAAACAATTGTGCTCAACATCTTACAAACCTGACACTTGAAATGTTCTTCAGTTGGACAAGTGCTCAAAAGTTAATACATGGGGATCCAGTGAATTATGATCTTGAGGGTTCAGATATTTCTTAGTGTAAATGCAGTGTTTTAAATGAAGTAATTTGTATAAGTTTGTTTCTAACCGTTTTATCAAGTTTTTGTTGCATTTTGGCATATCTAATCTAGTGGTCTTCTCGAGCAGGTACCTTGATGCTGGCCGTGATTTTGTTTCCAGTTTACAATATGGTGCTCGATGCCCTTGTGGATATTGCCATATAGCTGATGTAGAAACTCACAAACAGGATGATCATATGGAGAGCTTTTTCCTTTCTGAAACGGTTAGACGGAGGTTTTGTCCTTTTAGCAATCATCCTCCTAAATAGTGAGGCGTTTTTATGCTACCTAAGCTTTAAGGATTGACCCTACTACCCGGGATAACCCTGATACTTAAGGATAAGGGTTTGACTCACCAGCTTTATTTCAAAGCTTTGAACTTTTGGATCTCAATCCAGAAAATATCAAGAAGAAAAATTACATTTTTCACATTCTGATAGCACACATGCATATTACAGGTTAAGTATCTTTGGCTTCTCTTTGATTTGGCTGCTGGACCAAGCAACATAATCGAGAATGGTCCTTATAGGTCAGCTGCTGCTTGTATTATGAAACCATGTGATATTTGACATTAGAAACTTCAAGAACTTCCTTTTTATTGTTTGCTTGGAAAAACTGTTCATAGGTACATTTTCAGTACAGAAGGACACTTCTTACCTGCTTCCCCGGAAATATCCCTGGTAACTGAGCACTGCTCCTATTTTGGCGCATTTTGCAAAAATCATCGGACAAGAGATGCAAGTTCCAAGAACCTAGCAGAAACCAATGAATCCGGGTTCTATAATTGGATCCCTTGGGGTCTCCAATCACACTCAAAGTTACCAGAATCAATTTTTGCCTCAGGTTTCATCAAGGCAAGTCATTTAAATATGTTAACAAAGTTATATGAATCCATCAAAGCACTGGGTCAACATTTGCTATTAATCGTAAGTTACATCATATTGACTTTTAAGCACTGCAACAGCATTTTTCCCAAAATGCATGAGCTGTTAATTATTTAACAATGGATGATATTCACAATTTTTTTAAGAAGGAAATAGGGTGTAACGTCGAGGAGACTCCCACCCCCACAATGAATAGCATTTTATACAGTGCCAATAGCTCATACTGTTAACTACTAGTTGCAATCCCTTTGAGTAGTCATGCCAATTGTTGTCATGTTTAGCAACAAATAGTACACTGTTTACCCAGCTCTTTTCTTGGTTTATGTCGCATGAATGCAAGTATGTGATTCTACATAGTGCTATTCTGCGATGCTAAATGCTTGAGTACATGCCTTGTATAAATACTCATGTGTGCATACTAAATAAATGAAAAGATATATGCTTTGCCGCTGTCTGGGTATAAAGAAGTTGACAAATGATCATTCTTTATGAAAATTAGCAATATCTATATTGCAATAAGTAACATCTTCATATACTAATAATGGCTCATGATGATGACGGACTATATTTGCCTTGCACCCATTTTGTTGTACAGATCATTTATATCTGCAGATTTACGAAATCTGTGCCACATCTACTACAGGGACAATGCCCGGGCTTGACGCATGCTCAGAAATTTGGTATATCATATGCTGCTGAGGAAGAAGAGAATACAGAAAGTGAACCTATCCAGGAAAGAGTTGATGCATCGCCGGAGCCTTCTTATCCTACATCATCGCATCCCATAACACCTAATAGCATGGACGATGTTTCTCCGGAATCAAGCAAGCACGCTCAGTTGGTCGTCATCACTGAAGAGAATGATGGCAATAACACCGGTCAGGAAAATGAACAAGAAATGCCATAAATCAGCTGGAGCATAACTAAACAGATTCAGCATGATGGCCTTCTAGGAAGATTTTGCAGATTGGCTTCGTTTTATCTGATTTAATGTTCGATGGTCGACTTCCGAGAAGCAGCAGATAGAGGCTTATCTTCTGACCTGATAAATTTTTCATGAGAACTGCTTCACCGTTTGGTCTTCAGTAGCTATAAAAGTCGACCAAACATTTGCAGAGAGATATCAGGTAAAATCCTCACAGAAATATTCTGGGGATTGATATTTATTTGGCAAAAGTGACTCCGCAGGAAATGCCATAGCAATTAGAATTTAAATATTGTAACATTTTTTTGCTTTTATTTCTTTTTTTCTGGATTTTATTTTGGTTCAATATTTTTATAATATAAGATTGTATTCTCATTTTATTTCAATGTCCCAGAGTACTTACAAAAGTGAAGAAACGGTATTTTCTTTGTTTGCCCATTTTGTAGACAGATAAAATGTAGATAGTTATTTCAAAGTACAGTAGAACAAGGGCTCAATCAGTTGGTGATGTTTTGGAAAGGTGAACGATAACAAAGCGACAGATCGCAGTTTCGGTGAACAAAAACTTTTCATGTTGTATATGTCAAGTTCCTGTTCGAACAGATTGCGTTCTGGCAGGTTCATAAGCTTCTCTTGCATCCTTGTAGTCGAAGGAAAACGGTCCAGACAGATATGCAGGAGTTTGTGGAGCAGCGCAATCCGGCCACGCACTATTGCTCGACTTATCGTTTCTTGTTCATCTCTCTAGGGAAACGACGATGATACGCATCCATTTCTTTATCTCTGCCTGCTCATTTTTTTCTCGGATTTTGTTGGTTCGATTTCAATCTTCTGGTGGACTCGCAATTTTAGTATGAATATGTGATAATACAGCACTGCTGACTTGTTTCCAGCAAAACGGGTTGTTTTTAGGCTTATATAAGTCATAATCTAGTAGGAAGACTCCGGAAGCCGACCAAGGAGCGAGGGAGAAGCCAAGCCATCAAAAGGCAGCAACCATCCTCGCAATAGTAAATGTCTCATTATAGCCCTTTTCTTTTTCTTCGTAGGGGAATGATCTTGTCCCCAAAACTACCAAAGTCGACCATTCTACCTTCAACACAAAGAAAAGCTCCCCAACCATCAGGGATCAGAAAGAAATGGGGATAGTTGTTGGGAGAATGCGGAGCGTCAGGTAAGTGTATGTTGTGGGTGGCGTCGGCCTCCCACAGCACCACTACGCCCTCAAGTCCCCACCCTGCTCCCTCAAACCCTAAATCCAATTTGATGAAAACGATCTGGTTAGATATTATTCGGATAACAATTGAACAAACATCATTCTGATCTAAAGTTGTGGATAATTAATTTAAAAAATATTGATTGGGTAAATGTAAAAGGTAAGATGTAATTTGATTGTTTTGGTTGTCGACTTTTATGGTTCAAATAATGATTGGATTTATTTGATAGAAGGATGTTTTCACAAGATAGAGACTCCACTCTTTCTTGCTATTCATCTTGAACCATCAAATTTGTTGCAGATCCAATTATAATTAGTTTTTCTTTGATTTCATGTGTTTTATGATGGATAGATCTCATACGATTTCGATGTAGATCACGATATTATGCACCATATTTGCTAGAGATTATGTGAACCCTTGAGGATTTGGGTACCCGTTTATGACATTTTCGCGGCATTTCATTCGCTAGAGATCGCACAAAGTCCCGAAAAATAGGGAATTTTTTTGTGCCGCTATATTTGCATATAACATTCACATTCTTTGTATAAACCACATGGATAAGAAGAACAAGAACCAGCACCACTTAATTTTATAAATTTTCGTATCATGTATAAGAAAATAAAAATATATATATATATATATTAAAAAAATTTACTGACAGTAATCGGCTGCTATTGTTTTTAATAATTTAATTTTTTTTATTTTTATTTATTTGACATATTTAAAAATGGATCGTAAATGTGCTTCGGATGTCGGATTTCGATGCGCAATATCCCGATTTGATCGTCTTTCAACGACGGTCAAAATGAGTATAATATTGTTATATTTCCGATCGAGTTTTGTATACTCGAAATTTTCGGATACGGTTTTTGTTTAGGTTAAATTTTGTGATTTAAAAATATCAAACGACCTCCGATTGACGAACGGTCGATTTCGTTGATCTTGTTTCGTTGAATCAGATTTAATGAAGGTCTCGGTTCGTTTCGCGGTTTCCGAATTAGCATCGTGATTTTTCACGGCACGCATTACGAAACGACCGATTTTTGGTCGATTTCGCCCGAACTTTCGATTCACGATCATTTGATCGTTTAAAATTGTTCGACATTGCCCAACAACTTTATTGGGTTAATCGGATCCAAATCCGATCAGGTCCGGATTTGATTGGAAACCGGATGTTACAGATTAAACTCATTAATAATATCGGGAAGAATAACAACTCCTCTTTGTTAATGATATGGTATTTGTTAGAGCCCTTACAAGTCCTCTTTATCTACTTTTAAGCATCCAATTAAATCGCATAGTGTTAGGATTGTTGGATCCGAACAATTATAATATCCATTTGTGATTATATTGAATTGGATATGCAAGGGATTGTGATGCGAGTGCAACAACGCCAACCGTGCATGATAGGATCGGAGAGTATCGTATTATATCAGGTGTATTATGTAGGGTTTAATTAAATAATATACAAATGTCGAGTAATTAACTTTTTCTAGAATGATTGCTACGAACTTCCTATGGAATAATGGAAATGAGATATAACTCACATTGATGCAGGTTGTGCTCCTTGATACATGACTAATTTGGCACCGTTTATAACTTATAAGTATTCATTGCAATCTCTCATATGCATGTTTTATAATATGATTAAATGACCAAAAATGACATATGAGTAGCTAAGAATAACTACACCTTTGTACCACATTATTGAATCTTTGAATAAACATTGTTGATGGCTTACTGATAATTATTGATTTGTGATTTTTCTTAAGAAAGAAATGTATGTTTCTACTTATTACCTCATAATGGATAAATATTGATGCGGTTATAAAATAGGGATTTTATCACTTGTGCCCCTCCGAGATATCGCAATTTCAGTTATGCCCCTATCTTTTTGGTAATATCAGTTGTGCCCCTCAAAACTTGCTCCGTCATCAGTTGTGCCCTTCCGTCAGGTTGACCGTCAATGAATTGACTTAACCATGGTTTTTTCAAACCTTGGTGTGGTTAAGAGGGGTATTATGGTCAAAATAATACCTTAGATGAACATGTATAATACCACACTATTTCCTTTGGCAATCACGCACATAATGACCAGCTGTCAGGATCTCTTAAGCGGTAGAGTTGTTGGAATTCCAAAGCCATCGATTGAATTTCATCTGTGGGATTAAAAAAATAGCGAGTCTTCTTCTCCCCCAAATCGATTTGAATCTCCAGACGGTGTCAAGGCAATCGGCGGAGCTCGATGATTTATGCAGTAGAATTAGTCGATGTTGATTTCAGTGCTTCCTCTCCGATCTCGGATATGTGCGTATGATTCCTGACTGCAGTGAACTCCGATATCGTACGTGATGAAGCGTCGACTCCAGATGGTTCGCGAGTGGATTCGAGCGGGACGGTGCTGGTGATTGGACGAGTACTGGATAGATTTGAATGAAAATAAAGTGATTTGGATGGGTTGAGGAGAGAGATTTAGAGAGAAAAAAAGGGGAATTATGAAGAGAACAGAAGGAGGATGCGGAAGAGAGCATCTAACCTGGAGATGACGTAGAGATGAATGAAGCGCCTGGAATGGAGGCGTGTCCCAGTGTGGAGGGAGGCGAGGGCAGGGGGGCGGGGGAGGTCTGGGCGGAGGGAGGCTGGGGCGAAGGGGCGGCAGGGGGCGGCGTCGGGGAGGGGAGACGAGGGCGGAGGGGTCGTAGGGGATGGGGGAGGTCGGGGCTGCCTCGAGGCTGGGGCGGAGGGGCGGCGCCGGGGAGGGGAGGAGAGCTCGGGGCGGAGCTGGGCGGCACGTGGCAGGGGCGGCGCCGGGGAGGGGAGCTCGGGGCGGAGCTGGGCAGCACGTGGCAGGGGCGGGGCGGAGAGGGAGGAGGAGGAGGAGAAGGAGGAAGAGGATGGGCAAGAGGAGGAAGAAGAAGAGGATGAGGAAGAAGGTTAAAATGACCCCCTAACCTTTTTTTTAATGTAATTCCATCTATGTCCTCAAAGTTAACGGCCGTTTGCACTGTGGATGGACGGTTACTAACCCGAGGGGCACAAGTGATAAATTAGCAAGTTTTGAGGGGCACAACTGATATTACCAAAAAGATAGGGGCATAACTGAAATTGCGATATCTCGGAGGGGCACAAGTGATAAAATCCCTATAAAATATATGATATGCATAACCATATACCTTAAGTTTTGCGATTTGTGAATATTGCAATTAAATTGAGATATTTCACTCAAACACTTGAATTAATTATAAAGATAACCTATGGGAGTCATGAACCTGAGGAACTTTGGGTAAATTGAGTGGCGGCTCAACCCAATACTTGTAATGGAAAGGAAAAGAGTTTAGGTCGCAATATGGGGGCCTAATGTTATAAAGCAACCTACTCATTTGTAATAGGAACATGAAATGAAGTAAAAGTTGATTAGCCATTGACTTTATTCTCATTTCCCCTTAGAATTTCTTTCTCCTCTCAAATCCTACAATCCAGTTCTCCTTTCTTATTTTCTTCCCTTCCCACGCATCCTGACATGCTTCTCCCTATCCCCTTACCCTAATTCCTTCTTTTCTCACTCTTCCAAAATCTCTAGTCCATATCATATCTAATCCTAAGAATGGCCCAAGATAGAGCTGAATGGAGGCAAAGAATCCATGTAGCCGACCCTACTTAATGTAGGAAATAACTGTTGTTGTTGTTGTTGTACTGATTATAAGGAGAGAAATGATAGAAAACTACTTTTTAATATCCCCAAGGCAAATGTAAACATCATTTTCGCACCAATTGCACTTGACTCGTACCTAACTTTGAAGAATTGAACCTCAACAATCAATGGGATACTTTTGGCAAAAAAAGCCAAGTAAAATCAGGCAAAAACCCTGAAATCAAGATAAAAGAACTTACAGACCGACAAAACAAAATGATGAAACGGCTGAATAACTGCATCATAGTTCATAGGACAAGCGCCCACGACACCATACTGAGGAAGGAAGCTACATGGTAAGAACTAGTCATCCCATCATGTAAGAACTATTTATTCCATCCTCATACATGGAGGGACTTCTCTTCGTCAGAACACGTCCACTTGGAGCAGAATCTTTCCGCCCAAAGTTTCCTACTGTGTATGATCTTTCATCAAAAACAAACTTTTCTTAACAGAAAACGTGAAAATGAAAGATTTATTAAGACCCGCAGATGCTGCTTATGCGAGGGAGTGTGAAAAAAATCCACACTTAGTCCTCAACTGTGCAATCACAAAAAGAATCTGGAGTCACAGAACACCAGAAGAAGTATTCCAGTTCTTGGGAAAGCAGTGGGTTCAAAGGAATATGGATGGTGATTTCAACAAGAGCACATTGGAGATGGATTTGATTTTGACCTGGTTTGGGTTTTGTTTGAAAGAAAGAACCAAGATGTTTAACAACAAACCCTGTTTAAGCAGCAGATTCCAGTCCAGTAGTCTCGACTCTCGATACGTGTGCAATAACGATGAGGAGATTGTGTGTTCGAGGAGGCTCACTTCACTTGATGTCTGTCTGCGCTATATAAAAATAATACAAACAATAACTGCATCATACCAAAAATGTTTTTTATCACCCTAAAATAATATAAACAATAACTTCAATGTTCTGGCGGCAGTGCAGTATGCTTACCACTCAAAAGAAAAATGTTCAAATCCCTTCTTATGGGGGTCGCATTAGGTAATCGACAACCAGCATAAAAACAGTCGGATATTTCCAACATGAAGTTGAGCAAGAATCCATGTAACCAACTTTACTTAAAGTGGGAGAAGGCATCGTCATTTTCTTAAATACATAATGTGTCTGATATCAAGTGGATGCATATGGATATCAAGTGAGGTGTGTGTATGATGCAAATAATGTGCGTCTGATATAAATACTATGTTAGTTATAAAAAAAATTTGTGATCATGATGCATTTATATGTAAATGAAGCAACAAATGCTGCTTGGCATTAACATTTTAAATGTGCCACTTTCAGTTACATGCATACGACTTTCAAATACATGTAGACACACGCACGCATATGCACACGCATCCACCTACCCACATAATTTATTTTCAGATATAACATTTGCATATACATGAATGCACAAATTTTAGATGTGCTCATTCGACGGAGCTTCGATGACCTTTGATGGTTGAATGAGGAGTATTTCATTTGGGATGTTTCTAAGAGAAAAAGGGTTAATGTGCTTTGGGGGAGCAGAAGATTATATCTGAGCACATAGACGACTGTAAATCATAGTTCTAAACCAAGAGGACCTTAAATTAGCTCAACCCTGAGAGAGACCCAAATGAAGTTTTCTTTCTAAATTTTATAGTTCTAAACATGATGTTACAATCAGGGCTAAGGGTTACAATCTCAGTCATTAACATATTATTCATGATTTAAAAAATAAGTTTCAAACAAATAGTTTTAGGTATTTCTCCATATTATTGCAATCAGTGTAGTACATTGTTCTTTGTATAATCAGAATATCTGCAACAAAAAATTGAAATTAACATAAAGTTCCACACATGATTTTAGCAAAACACGCAAAAACAGCAGGATGTGATTGTGACAAGATACTTGCAAAGGACACTTGCTCTCAAGGCACAACATCATGTTGCTGCAGTGTTGTATGTTTGCTCAATGGGGTCAGTAAGGCTGAAATGACTTACTATGAAAATGGAGGAAATTAACCTTTTAATAGGAGACCGCCACCTAAACATCAACATACTTCATCTGCCTTGGAGCTTTCATGGGAAAAGTATTCGAGATAAAAGACCAGACTAATCACCTGCTCGGTTACTGCAGAACATCATCAGTATCACGTACTAGTTCCATCGAAGGGAGTATCATTGCTGCGATCGGCTTGTTCTCAAAACCCCCATTTTCGTCGATTATGAGCCTGAGACCATCAATGTGGAGCGCTGCATGGTGACCACTAGCAATTATCACAGGCTTCTCCAACAGCTCCTTTGGAATTTCCCAAACATCCGCCCTGCCACTAAGAGCTTCCACCTTTGGAATGCTGGTATCCTTTGCTTTCAGGTATTTCAGTTGCTCTTCTACACTTTTCGACTTTTCGAGCCCTGCATGGACAGCTATCAGCTTACAGCAAAGCCTTCCTCCCTGTGTATCAATATACACATCATCCTCTTCATGAACCCAGGCCAAGCTTGCAAGAAATTTTTTGTGTTCTTTAGGAACTGCTTCCGACAAATTAGCGGAGCCGTGAGGAACACCATAGGATGCAAATGTGGGGGCAGCATCATAAATGGATCCCTTATACGGCATGTTCTTCTTATGATTCCAGCGATCGGTGATCAATCCTCCCCATCTCCTCCCTTGGAGGTGCATCCTCTCGTAACCGTCACCCTTGAACCATCCTTCCCTTGCCTCGTTCATTGCAAACTCTTCCCACGTCGCTGAGAAGTCCGAGCCATCGGGGGGTGGTGGGAGGGCTCCCACAAAGGCAGCAAAAGCAAGGTCATGGTTCCCACAGAGGAAAACATGAGACTGCTGCAGGTAACGGGAAGGGAGACAAATGAGAAAGTCCAGTACCCCCTGAGTGTTGGGCCCCCGATCGCAGTAGTCCCCTAGGAAGATGACGAGGGCAGTGTGAAATGAAGGCCCGACTTGTGACTCCAGCTTCGACCACAAGGATTGGAGCTTTGAAAGGAAGCCATGTATGTCCCCAATCAGGCACACAGTTCTGCTGTTTGAAACATGTGCCATTGGTGGTGCCTGAAAGAAGTAAAACCATCAATAAAAGAATTTATATCATTAGATTTAGAGACCATATTAACCAGAATAATCAGAAATCAGCATCATTATGACTTGTAGCACGGTGTAATTCCAATGTTTATTATGCACTTGAACAAAATCCACTTTATCATCCTCAATCGAATTTAATCTTCATCAATCAAGTGATGGAAAACAAGTTTTCCTATGCAGATCACAGAAAAATTTACAATGCATGATCATTGGCTTAAAGGTGCAAACCATGCGATCCAACTAATATTGGAAAGTCAATTTAATGAAATAGATGTTACATGTGCCATATAAGAGCTTGTCGATGTGCCCCCATAAAGTAGCAATGTAATCCCATGGGAGTCAAGAACTATTGCAGTTTATGCAGTGAACATTTCAAACCAGGACCAGTACCCTGTACTAAATATGTTTTTGTTGAAGGTGTGAAAAGAAAGTTGTATTCCATTTAACACTAGAGCTCTCTTATACAGGAGAAAAGCTCGAAGGGTAAATTACATAAACAAGACAAGGGAATAAACAATATAAATAAAGACTACAAGATATAAGAACCTGAACACTCCCCCTCAAATGGGAGCATATATATATATATATATATATATCATGCTCAGCTAGGAATAGCAGCAGTGAAACGGACCTCTCGCAAGAGCTTGGTAAACATGTCTGCAATCTGATCACCTGAAGCAACATGAGGCATGGAGATAAGCCCCTTTTGAATCAAATCACGAGTGTAGTGACAGTCTACTTTAGTGACAGTCTACTTCAATGTACTTTGTTCTCTCATGAAATGCTAGATTATTTGCTATGAACATGGTTGCTTGATTATCACAGTCGGGATGCATAGGAAGAGGCACCTCTATAGTTAGGTCTGTCAGGACAGACTTGACCCACATCATTTTTGTACTCCCTTGGGCCATGGCCCTATATTCTGATTCAGTATTGGAGCGAGCAACAACTATTTGTTTCTTACTCTTCCATGAAACTAATGAGCTGCCAACAAATACAGTGAAGCATGTAGTAGACTTCATGTCCTTGGGACAACCAGCATAATTTGCATCTACACATCCAGTAATTGCAAGAGATGTATCTCTTCTAAAAAGAAGACATGCACCTGGAGATGACTTCAGACATCTCAACATCACGCAAACTGCATCCATGTGGACCTTCCTGGGTTGCTCCATAAACTGGTTGACTCTGCTCATAGCAAATGATATATCATGCCTAGTAATAGTAACATATAACAAATTCCTTATCAGCTCTCTGTATCGTCTCTTGTCCACCTCCTCAGAGTCATCATCATAGAGCCTAGCATTAGGATCTATTGGTGTAGTAGCTGGTCTACATCCTGTCATGTATGTCTCAGATAGAAGGTCAATAACATACTTCCTTTGCATCATAACCATACCCTGTGGATTTCGTGCAAACTCCAAGCCAAGGAAGTAACGAAGCATGCCAAGGTCCTTGGTGACAAACTGTTGTCCAAGGAAATCCTTAGTTGCTTGAATGCCATGTTCATCACTGCCAGTCACAACAATATCATCCACATAAACCAAAACGACAACGATACCTCTCTAATTTCTCTTAACAAAAAGAGAATGATATGCAGTGGATCTAAATAAATCCCTTCTTTTCAATCAAATCTGAAAGCTTACGAAACCAAGTTCTTGGACTCTGCTTAAGGTCATATATAGCTTTATGAAGACAGCACACCTCTCTTCATCATCTGAAGGAATTAGCTTGTCACCTGTGGGAGAGAAATACATAATGGACTCAAGGAAAGTGACATCCGCACTAACATAGTACTTCGTCGGACAGGATCGAAGCAACGATATCCCTTTTGGATCTTGGAATACCCAATAAACACACATTTGACAGCTCTGGGAGAGAGCTTGTCAAGGGAGACATCTGATGAACAAAAGCCACAGACTCGAACACTCGAGGCGTAAGTGAGAAAAAACCCGTCTCGGGAAACGCAGTCAAGAACGGGATCTTCTCCTCCAAAATCGAAGAGAGCATGTGATTTACTAGATAACAAGCAGTAAGGACCGCATCCCCTCAATATGAATGAGAAACATGGCTCTGAATCAAAAGAGTTCTGGTAACATCTAAAAGATGACGGTGCTCAGTTACCCCATTCTGTTGGGAAGTATGAACACAAGATGTTTGATGCACAATACCATAAGACTTGAGGAATTGGGAGAGCTAAGTATAGCAAAATTCAAGTGCATTATCAGAACGTATAAACTTGACTTTTGCATTCAATAATAAATGAATGAATAACATGACCAGCATCATACTTGTTTTTAAGAAGAAAAATCCAAGACAATCTTGAAAGCTCATCAACAGCGACCAAATAACACCTATGTCCCTGATGATCTGGGACACGACTGGGACCCCAAAATATCAAAATGAATTAACTCAAACAAAGCATGACCACTCCAACCCTAACGACTCTAAAAAGTAGACCGATGATGCTTCCCAAGCTGGCAGGCCTCGTACTGAAAGGTAGAGTGAGGAGAAATCTATGGAAGAACATGACACAACTTTTGCAGAGGAAGATGACCAAACCGGAGATGCCATATGTAGGGAGACACAGACCCATGCACCAGTCTGTAGAGACCTCCTTGCTCACAGCCAGTACCAATCACCCTACCCATTAGAATGTCTTGAAACACAAGAGCATATGGGTCAAAAATGGCACGACAATATAAATCTTTAATGATTTGACCGATAAATAATAAGTTCATTGAAAACTCAAGAGCATAAAGAACACTTTGAAGTCTCATGGCAGGAGTTAGATGCACTTCCCCCTGACCAGTAATGGGAGAATGTGATCCATCTGCTATCAACACATATCTTCTAGGTAGTGTTGGATCAAAAGCATTAAATTGACTTCTATCACTACATAGGTGATGGGATGCACCAGTAACCACTATTGTAAAAGTCGGCCGACTAAGCCGACTAGTCGGTCCGACTAGTCGAGTCGGGGGAGTAGTCGACTCGATTAGGCCTAGTCGGCCATTAGTCAATCAAACCGACTAATCGGGCCGAGTAGTAGGCCTAGTCAGCCCGACTTTTACATAGAGGTTTTTTTATTTTTTTTATTTTTTGCTTTTTTTAAAATTAAACGTATTCCAATATACTTAGTATTGTATTTAAAGTCAATTACTTCTTTTGTTTCATTATGATAGTATAGAAAATGTACATATCTAGCAAATATATATATACATATGTATAAAAATGTTTTATATTGCAAATATATATGAATATATGTATAAAAATGATTTCTATATTTAAAATAATTAAAAAATTCAAAACTGACTAATGACCGACTAAATCCGATTAGTCACCCGACTGCCGATTAATCCTTAGTCAGAAACCCCGCCGACCGAGTACCTACTACCGATTTCTGCAACCTTGCCAGTAACAACTAGTAAAGGCATATGTTATACCTGAAGCTGATGCTGAGGCAGCTACCTCTAAGGATCCTGAAGGAGAGCTAGTAGACCCAGATGTAACAGGCATAATCTCCCTTAGTCGCGCCACAAGCTCATTAAATCTCTAATCAGATACAGGTGACGGGCTCACATCATGTTGTGTCTGTTCTACAACTCTAGTTGTAGCAGGAAACACATGCTTGGAATAGCAGGTTTCCTCAGAGTGACCTAACCTGTAGCAGTAAGTGCATGGCTAACAGGATCGACCACCTCTTCCTCTACCCCGGTTAGAGCCTCCCCTACCACGATATGGTGTATGACTTCCTCTACCACGTAATATAGCCATAGTTGAAAATGTTTGAGATTGTAAAATACTATCAAAGGAGACATCTACGTCACTGGAGCGTCAGACACGCAGGCGCACTAGGGCACAGATGCACGAGGTGATGCGCGAGCAGATGGGCGGACGCGCAGGTGCGCGAGCAGACGCGCAAATGCGCGGATGAATACGGGAGAATCAAAGGCGAGTGGCACAGGGGAGCGGCACAGGGAGGCGAGCAGCAGAAGGAGTTCCGCCTGCGATGGCGGTGGCGCGCACCTTGCCTCAACGGCGGCGGCGCTCGAAGGGCTTTGGTAGGGACGGATCTAGGGCACATGCTCCGGTCTAGGACTGTAGCTCTGATACCATGTGAAAGGGAAACATTAGAATTAGAATTTCACGAAACCCTAGAGCTCCCTTATATGGAAGAAAAGCTCTATGGGAAAATTACATTTGATAACCTGAAAAATAAACAAATATAAATAAAACCCACACGGCATAAGCATCTCAACAATTCCAAAGAAGTAGGAAGTAACCCCTCCTCCCCACCCCCCACCCCCACCACCTCCAATTCATATTGCCCTTCTAGTCTCCTTTTTCACTTGTTTCCTGTGCAGGAAGTTATGCCCCTCGCCAATATTCTAAATTTTAATCCCCTTTTTTATTTATCATTTCTTCTTGTTCCACATTCTTCTTGAATTAAAATCCTGTTGTTGTATTGCTAGATTGTGGAACGACGGTTTTACCATTAATTGAGAAAACTCTCAACCCGACAACTCTTCCCTTCATAATCTCCAAACATCAAAAATCGACACCTTTAATCACCGTGAGATCCTCATCATCGGTGAGTTCCATTTTTGGAGCTACACCCTCCTCCTCAAAAAAGAAAAAAGATTCGTAGAAATCACAAGGGTACAATTTCGAGCTACGCAACTTCTTAGAGGTATAATAGATATTTTTATAAGTTTCATAGAAAATAGTTTAAATGAAATTTAAATGATACATCTGATAATAGCTTACGTGGGTGTATAACCATATTTAAGTTATCTTTAAGAAATCAGAGATGGCTTGTTAACTTGTTAAAATTAATTATAAGTTTAGATTTACTTATTTACGTTGTATAACGCGAACCCAGGTTTCATAATGGCTAAAAGAACAACAGGCTCCTCTAAAGAGCCCAAGAAAAGATGTTTGTGATTCTCTTAGGCATTGAACACCACTTTCTAATTAGTGGAATTTTGATTTATTAAAGTTTGGTCACGCCTATAAAAAATTATTGGTCCCCCTCCCTGTTCAGATGGTAAGGAATGGTGATGGGGAGCACACTTACAGAAGGCGTCTAAAGCCAGCCATTCATTCATTATGCGGGGGTGTTATTCACTCAAAGGAATGTTGCAGTATCTAAACACAGATATACTATGAAGAAAATGCAGGTACACAATGGCCAACTGATGCAATCTAACATCCAACTAAATGTATAAATATGCAGGTACGATGCACTGCGTTTGTGAATCCCAATACCCAGAAAAATTCAAACAGAAGTAATAGCCGGAATACGATCCGGGAACTGCTGATGTAACCTCACAGATTTTTACTGTGACTACACAAAAAACAAAAGGATGAACAGAGACCATGGATGAATCACCACAGCCATCACAGAAGGCAGAACCGATGGGTTGATTTGACAGGAACCAGTTTCCAAAATTATGGGAATTAAATAAACGATACAGAATGTAGAAAATAAAGAATAAATAGACAAATATTAGACAATATTAGAACCGGATCTCAAAAAAAGAAATTGATACGACATAAAAAGACTACTGAACTGGACTCCAAAACCCTATAGGTAAAATAGATAGAAAAACAAACCTGCGGATTCCGGGGACTGCAGAGCCAAAGCAACAGTGCCCGGCGACGGGAACTGCAGCAGTTGCGGCGTTGCACTGGAGGCTGGGCGGGGGCACCGCGGTTGGACGGCGGTGGGTGTAGTCGGCCACGGAGAGGAAGCCGCGGCCGGTGGGGTTTTCAGCGGCGATGGAGGAGGGAGATCGGGTGGTGGGGATTTGTATGGTGAGAGAAGTAGGGAGCCAGTGGGATATTTTACTAAGAAATAAATAGGGTAAATTACAATTTGGGTCTCCATCTATGGATCCAATCCCAGAATGGGTCCCGATCTTTAAATTGTAACGATTTGGGTCCCAGGACTATTAATGTAAGGAACTTTTTGGGACTAATGACAAGTATGCCCTTGTTTAGAAGTTGGAACACGACCTACATTCTCTTCCCAACAAGGGCATATGTAAGAATCAAACATAAATTTCATACAATATGATGTTAATAATTAATATATTAAAGTAACCTAAACTTGTAGTTTGTTAAAAATTCATATCTATATCAGAAGAAAAAATAATTGAATTTGTATTCATATCCTAAAAAAATGAGAGTTGTAATATATTTGTATCCATGACAAAAATAACAAGTCACATATTTATTTATATCCTTTCTTTTTTTGTTGAATTTCAAGTATAAAAAATAATTTTGTAATGAATAATCTCTGTTACTACGTATTTAATAATGAACGATAAGCTCTCGTAAAAAAGTAGAAGACTATATGTACTCCAATGGATGTTATCCAGGTATGATTTTTCTTGTAGAAGTGGTAAATTGTGAAGGTAGACAATTAATATTTTCAACTAAAACGGGAAACTCCATGTTAACATGGATGATTTTGATTCGTATTTAGGTGGTTTTAATAAGTTATAAATAAACTTTAATATTAGCCAATAATAGAGAAAATTTAATGTGAGGAATACAAACAGAGTTATTGATGGTCATTCAAATTGAAAAATTTTGAAATAAACTTTGGTGGTTGTAACAAGAGGATGACTTTTTATTTTATGAAAACTCTAACTTCATAAAGCAATTACTTACAATACTAACAAACTAATTAATGTGAATATATTCATGATTTAATAAAGAACTATTACTATTAATGACTTATTTTGTTGTTAAGTGCATGTCAATCGACCCATGTTGAAGAAACTATTGAATATTATATTTTCATACACACATTCTCACATATGCAACATTGCTAATGCAACTATGATTGATCTAAATCCAACATATATGTATAAGAAACCATTAATAATACATCCATGGAAATAAGTAAATTCTAATTTCAGAATAACTATGATCAATTCAACGTAAATCAAATTATATATCGTCCTAAATCTTAATATCGATATATTCAAAAGAGAATTTTAGCATCAAACAAAAATAAGAAATTTTAATATAAAGAATATCTTGATTGTACCATCTTGTGTTTTGTAGATGAAAGAACCATGCAATATGGACACTACGATTCATGAAACCTATTTGTCAGAGATCTTGTGTAGGCGAAAGATCATGGGTTTTCATTTGATGGTTGGATTGTCTCCTTGCTTGATTGAGATTTTTTGTCTCTTTTGCATGAGGTTAGCCCAAATTCCAAATATGCAATTGTAAATTCACAACAATTAGATCCAATATCAAAAGACTCATGTGACAACATATGCGTGGGTACAAACTGCAAGGGCAAAGGAGAGTGAAGAATAAATTTTGGATTATTATTCGATAATGTGGTAGTGAGGGGACGTTACACCCTATAATTTAGGAATTTGGAGAAATTTATGGGGTGGGATGTCATTGGGAAATGAGGGGGTACCACTTTATAAATAATTCTTAATTGGGGGAGGGAGCACGGCTCCTACCCTCCCCCCTCGCCCGACGTCCCCCCACCCCTATTCATAGGTATTTTAAGGTTTTCAAAATCTCTGACTCGCCGATTTTGTTTGAGGTTGGGGTCCCCCCCCCCCTCGTCGAGGATGAGACAAAATAGTCAATGAACAGAAGAAGTGTAGCACCCCAAGCATAGTATTGCATCTAGTAATCATAAAGTGTGGTGGTAGCTTATAAGTAGTGGGGGTTACTAGTTGACAACTTGGACATTATTTACAATATACATAGCGGTGTATATATATATATAATATGTACCATGAATTTATTTACAATATACAACTTGGACTTTTTTACAATATAAATAGTGGTACATATACAATATGTACAAAATTTATTTTTCTGAAATAATTTATAAGGTTAAATAAATGGGTATATTTACAATATACATAGTGGTATATATACAATATTTCACAATGAATTTATTTTTGTATATTTTGATTTTTGTAATTTCTATTTGCATTTTTCTTGGATAAAAAATAATATTTACAAATATATAAAAATATAATATGAACAAATTGTAACACCTCCCAAAATAATGAATAGTCCCACACTGTGGAATACAAAAATTCCCGGGTGGGATAAATAGTAAGGAGTTTACTACTTGTCAACCCGGCTTAAGCATTTTGGGGGTGGTTAATCGAGTCCGCATGGGCCCGATCCCAAGAGGTTGTCAGGGTCAGTAATGCTCCGTTAACGGACCGGGGACCTAAGCCCGGGACGTTACAAATGGTATCAGAGCCGAACTCACTCTGATAGTGGAAAGGGCTACCCGAGAGGTGGAGCCGTCCCTATAAAGAGGTTGGAGGAAATGGCTACCCGGAGCGTGAAGCCGCCACTGTCACTGGGAAGAAGTGATGTGCCATGTCGCAACGAGGACGTTGCGAATAAAAGTGGGGGAGATTGTAACACCTCCCAAAATAATGAATAGTCCCACACCGTGGAATACAAAAATTCCCGGGTGGGATAAATAGTAAGGAGTTTGCTACTTGTCAACCCGGCTTAAGCATTTTGGGGGGGTTAATCGGGTCCGCATGGGCCCGATCCCAAGAGGTTGTCAGGGTCAGTAATGCTCCGTTAACGGACCGGGGACCTAAGCCCGGGACGTTACACAAATATGTATATAAAGTACTTGAAATAGTATATTCACATAGTATATAGTATATGCACAATATACAATACACTCCAAAAGCCACATTTCGCATATTAACTGTAGATTTTAGCGAAACCACTTTCATTCTAAAGCTTATTTTGTCTAGAATACAACGATTGTGAGTTTGCTTTATTTTGAGTTTTTATGAAGAATATATGAGTCTCACAAGTTTATCTTTTGCGGAAGTGTTATTATTTACACTACACTCAATGATTCTTCTTGTAGTTATTTTTAATAGTTAAAAATTATTTTTATGTACAACTTTCAAGAAGAAAATATTTTTATTTGTAATGAATTGAGTGATAAATAAAATTGAATAATGGATTATATACAAAATAATGGTGTATGTGCAATTTGTACAAGATGAATGGGATTTGATTTTCTTTATTTTTTTTTGCAAAAGCTCTTATCCCCCCTACTTTATTCCTTATCGACCAGGTCAATTCTTGACCTTCTCTCGGGGTGAGAGTCAGTCTATACAATCTTCTTTTTCTTTATTTTCTTTATTTATTTGTTTATTTTAGATTAAAAATAATGATATTTATATAATATTTACAAAAGAATAAGAAATAATAAAAACATTGATTCATTAATTTTTACAGGTGTTTAAGAAATAATTTTAAGCTAAAATAAGTGAATAAAAATGAAATGTAGATTCATCACCTGCCCATTTCTCCTCTATATTTTTTTGATTTCATTGAAAATGAATCCATGGGGATTTAGATTACAATATATCGTACTGGCACCATTCAAATTTCTTCTTAATTTGAGACTTTTAACTTGTCCATCAAAATAATCAAATTTTAACAGTCTCATATTTATTGAAATTGACCCCTTCAGATGGATATGTTAAGAATATATATTTTAAACAAAATTTGAAAAACATATTCTACTTAATATTATGAGTAAATCTCCCAAGAAATCATTTCAAAAAAAATAAAAAAATAGAGGAAAAAAGGAGATGGTGCATGTAAGTTATCTAAACATGGGTATAGGCTCTCCATTCTCCATTTATGTATACATATTTACAACTATTCTAAATGAATGTGGATAAAAACTCGTGTTTTTAACTCCCATTCTCATAGGAATAAATATTATGTTTCACATTTCGAACATATGGATACATGACATATAGGTTAACTCCTATCTTAAGAGTAATTATGGATTTTATATCATATCCACGATCTCTCTTGATTTGTAATCCAATTTGCAACTCAACATGTTCTATGAGGTTAGTTATATGTTGTTTATTATCAACTATTTCCACAGACAGTGGTGAGATGATATTTTGACCAACTACGCATTTTGGACCGTTGATGGAACTGAATGAGTCTCAAACTCCATACAAAATAAGGGTGTTTCGAATCCTTTAGAAGGATTTTTTTGAAAAAAGACATGTTGATTATAGATATTTATAATTGGTCATATATTTATTATTTCAGAGAGGAACAATGGTATATCATTGCCACAAATATGGATTATTGAAATGAATAAGTCATATTATTTGGTTGTTTCTCTTCAACCACAAAGCATTATGAAAAGAACATAAATGTTAAAAGCCATGTCTCATTTATACAAGGAAACAAAGAACAAGGGATACAAATGGAAATAAGCTTTTGTGTTTCTTAAAATAATCTGAATGCCAATTGTATCTCAAATATGATGATGTTTTAAAAGTTTCTCATTATTGAAGTAGATAATTCTTTGTGTATAAGCTAAATGTATGCATTGTCAGTCTATGGATGGTAGAAATTCCATATAAGTATGTTTGGTGATGTCCCCTTTTTGATGGGAACTATGAATCAAATTTATAAATACAAACAAACATAATAAATAATAAGTGGGGATGAAGTCAAGAATTTTTAGTGTAGGAGGCCAAATGGAACAAGAAATATACACTCTTATGTTATATAAATAAATTCCAAATTTTATGTAAATTCTAACAATATCATCATACAATACTTTAAATACAAAGTATTGATTATATGTTTTAAAATCAAAATCTTCGTACTATTTTTTTATACAAAAAATATTATTTTTGATTTGGCATGTTTAGTGAAATAAAAAAGGTAATTGTATTATAACATTTTAAAATAAGAAAATAATTAAAATCTAAAGTACTAAAATAAGAGCAGTCAAATGTACATGCAAATGGTGGCATTATTGAACTCTTCTCGATTCTATAGATAATTGTGACTTTTGAACATTAAATATATATTTATTAATGATGTAGTTATGATGGCTGGATTTCTTTAATTAGTAAGAACTCTAAGATAAAGTTATATATTATTTATTATTTTATTCAAATTCTCAATTTCTCGACCTTTGGTGAGTTTTCCACGTCCTTTTACCTTTTATCTTATCATGATTGTACTTCACATTGGATAAAAGTTCATTTTATTTTTAAATTTATTTTATTTTCAAATAATTAAGAATTGATTCTTCAAAATGACGTCCATTATATCCATTTTATGATTAAAAATAAAAACTATAACATAGTAATAAAATCATCATGATTTGATTGTTTCAAACAATATGGCTTCACATTTTTTTTCAAAGTTTGCAATAAATTCATGGCTTATATAATTTATTTAAAAAAAGGCTCCGCTGATATATTTTCCTATATCATTCATGTGATGGAGGACATTAAACTTTTAAATTAACAAAAAAGCAAAAATAAGAAAACAAATCTCGTTCGTGAATAAGAATATAGAAGAAAAGATCACAATTGAGCGGGAGAGAAATTAACTAAAAGTCCAACAGGGAGATAATAGATATTAATAGGCATCTTATGAATGAATTGACTAAATTATTTTCTATTTCTATGTATAGTAAATAGGAGTGTTGGCAAATATAAAAGAGTAAATTACACAAAAGCTCCTAAATTATATATGTAATTTCAATGTCATACCCGAAGTTTCAATAGTAACAATGTGATATTTAATGTTGTGCTTTAGTCACAATGTGGTATTTTGCTAACAGAAATGTTACCGAAGTTAACTTTTTTTGCTGAACGGACAAAAATGCCACCAGAAGTTCATTGCCAGTAACATTTAAATTCTATTTTGTTTCTTTTTATTCCATAACATTACATACCGATTTTCTTTGAAAACATTCGAGATTGGCCCTTTTCAAGAACAGGTCTTATATTTCATACTGGAAATCCATCAGGACCCATCCCCAACAGCATCAGCCACGGTTTACCTTAAAAACACAGCACCTGATCATCAGATTCGACTTTCATCAACAATAGAAGTCCTCATTCACAATCGACATCAAGATCAATGCAAAGCAACACCACCTAGAGGTCTGCTACCTCCAAATTCCCAGGCACCTTCGCGGAATAGCAAGAAGAATTTTAACCATCTCCGCCTTGAGCATAGTAGTCGATACCCTTCATACGAGCATCATCGACGCCCACGCCTCTATCTAGAACCCATCTGGTGCAGGACACGATCTGCCTATTCGAGGAGTGTCAAATATCACCAGTCAACCAACCATAGCATCGGGGAGTGGAAATCCTCAAGTTCCACCACCCCGAGGGGACATCACTCCCTAATCTCCATCAGCAAGAACAAGCAGCTCCTGATCTAGTCAAGCTTCAACCATTATGCAGACCATCACCAAGCATACTGTAGCCATCAACCATTCAGTCGTAGGAGCGGAGCCCACCTGGAAAATATCGAGGAACATGTGCAAGAAACTTCATCTTTTCAACACTGCCCTTTCAGGATTAATTGAAATCTAATGTGATAATCCAACCACAATAAACTTAATTTTTAACTTGTATCCACAAGGAACTGATATTTAGTTCTCTTAAAAAGAACATCTTAGTAACATACATTAAACCTAAGAAATAAACCTTTTTAGCCTGTTCCCAACTGCTTGAAAGACACAGAACTGGGCAGAATTCTAGTGCGTATGATCATGTACAGCAATGGCAACAAAAGTAGAGTGACGAATTCCAATCAATCCGACCATCATGCTCTTTGTCAATCCTGACTCGGCGAAATGCCTTTTGTTAGATATCACTAGACAGTTCTGCATCTTCATCAAACGAATCCGTAACAAATTTCTATTATGAGATACTAATGTCTGCCATCTGAAAATTGCAACATCTGGTTCAATTCTTTTCCTGTACATGGGCTTTTCAGTTCACTAATTTACAATGGAGATACTACCTCCGTAGAGATTTACAGCATCAACCAATTGAGATCCACATCCTACAAAGCTACGAGTACCACCGCCAGCTCTTTGCATCTCGTTTCCGATGCTTTCGCAATCCATACATGCTGTATTCTTCTTGCTCATGAGCAAATAATTGGGTGTGTGGCATTCTCCAAACATGGAAGTAGAAGACCAAAAAAATGTGGTATTGAGAACTTCATGGCTTCCCCATGTATGCAAGCCCAAGAAGCTGAGAATTCCCGACACAGATACAGTAAGCCTTGCCCATTCGTTGCGGCAGACACTAGGTTGCAACAGAATTAGAAGTGGTTGAATCTCTCAGCTGCTGCAGCGACCCCTGCAATGTTCTTTGCAAGGTTTCCGCAACTAATTTTAATCTTCCCTGACTAACATCTCCAGCAGAACTGCCACTTCCAAAATCCACAGCTCTCGCAATCCTCTGTTTGCATTTCTCCCAATCTTCCGACCGCCAACAGGCCCGGCCACCATGACTTCCATCCATCCCAATAAGTGACACATGAGCACTATCTCCAAATGAAAATTTCAATGTTACCGAAACACAGTACGGGAGCCAAGCAGCTCCTCCAGCAGCATTAACGTGGGGTATAAAAGCATGATCAAGAACAAAGGTCAGCGCAAAATCAACCGAGTCATGGGCCCGATCATGGTGGATATTACTCCTTGCTACAGAAGTGCTCGCCACGCTTTCATCATAAACCATGCCTGAATGATTTTCTAGGCAAAGCTCAACTCTTGGACGTTGAGTAGGTACACTGTCTGCACCCTGTGCATGAGAAAGCCCCTTCTCCCAGGCAATCAATTTCAAAAATTCTCGGATAACAGAAATCGGGAGGGTTAGAATTGTGACGAAAGATGCAACCCTAGAAGCATCGTATGGCTCGGAAGCAACACGTCTGCTGAAATAATCGCATATCTCACCGATTTCGGTGGAAGTCAATTCCTCTTGACTGTTGCATTGTGCTTGTTGCTGCTGGTGATGAAAACGCTTCACACTCAAAACTTGGAGAAGCAGCTGCACTCTATGCACACTCACGGCGAAAACATAGCCCCTAAAAAAGGGAAAATTTGTCAGGCACCAATCATAAAGGGGAAATAATCTGTAAAGCATTTAATTTCAAGTTTGGCCATTCTTGATCTTCCTAAACTTCATATGGTGATGTGCAACAATTGTCCCCTCAATAATTCATCCTTTTTTACACTAATAAGCTCAATAACTCATCCTGTGGAATAATTTTAGCAATTCAATGGTTTATCTGCTCAATCTGCCCTCCTGGACACAGGGTTTGGATTGCCCGGACTGGAGTAAGACTCTATCCATATTTATGTAGCAGGCATACTGATTGATCTCTAAATTGCCATGCCAAACTTAAATTTTCTAGCTTCTCATAGGAGGTCAAGTAAAGCGGTTCATATTGCATCCATGAAAAATGATTACATTTTATCAGATATAGATGGATAAGGAAAGGGATAAGGAGGGATAATGGATGAGGGGTTTATCAATCATTTTGTGCGGTTGGAGGGATATGATTTAGAGATATAAGTGGCAGTTATTATTTTTGTGCGGTTGGAGGGATATGATTTAGAGATATAAGTGGAAGTTATTTGCTATTCTTTGTTTGGTTGGATAAAAGGGATGAGGGATTGACAAGTTAGTTATGTTCGAAAAAGTTGTTTGATTCTATAAACATTTCATATTTTTTATGGCGGGAGAGAACGGTGATGGAGGGATAGGAAGTCAAATCATATCTTTCATCTTGACTCCCTCAACAAAAGATTTGCCATCTATCGAGAGACGACAAATTTGAGAGATAGGGAGGGATAAGGGCCTTATCCCTCTCTCTATCCCTAAACGAACAACTCAGAAGTTTAGGATTTAGGGTTTATTAATAAAAATCCTTAAAAAAATAAAACATCAATTAGTTTCATGTAGTTTGCAGTTGCACTGTCATAAAATTGCATCCTGATTGCAGAAATGAACATCGCTCGTCTCTGACCTTCATAACTAACTAAAAACACGCCCATGTTACATGTAATAGAAAATAAAGTTGGAAAAATTAAAGTATATATGGTGGATCACGTGAAGCTGTTATTTGCCTCCAGATCGATCAAGTACATGTGAAGAGCGCATCCTTGCAAGTCGCAAGAAGAATAACAAGCTACTTATTAATTATTATGCCACCATGGCTACAATCCTTTTGATGTGGCTCCTTGAAATATATGGGACTATCATACGTCAATAGTTATTCGTCCGGAGTCATGAAAGATCAGTATAACATATTCTAGACTTTTATTCAATGAAATAAATGTGTATGATAGCTTTTATCCGAGTTCTCAGAAGTAGAAATACACTTAACCCATCGCACGATATGAGTTTTAAGAGAAACAATTTGTCTAAAATATTCTTAACTCCAGCAGAACAGTGACGAAGAGAATCCTTGCAAAATAAACCTCCCACTGTGTTGTATAAAAGGTCAAAACATTATCGAAAAAAGAGGAGTGTGTACATCCCAAATGTGGAGAAGAATACTTTGTTGTGTTTATTCATAGAGCTCAAGGGTTCTCTTATATAGAAGAGAGAAACCTTAATATGCAAATTACATATTACGGACAGAGGAAATAAATAACTGTAAAACAGCGGCATAACATAAACTCTTAAACACTCCCCCTCAAGCCGGAGCATAGATGTCGATCAGTCTCAGCTTGGAAAAGCATCTCTGAAAGGATCTTCTGGCTAGAGCCATGGTGAGCACGTCTGTCGTTTGCTCACTAGAACGGACATGGGATGTAGAAATGAGATCTTTCTGGATCATATCTCGAGTGTAGTGGCAGTCTACCTCGATATGCTTAGTTCGCTCATGGAAGGGTGTATTGTTGGCAATGAACAGTGCGGCCTCGTTGTCGGATTGGAGGTGCATAGGAAGATACACCTCAATGGCTAGGTCAGTCAGAACTGATCTAACCCACATCATATGTGTGATGCCTTGTGTCATCGCTATGTACTCCGATTCAACACTCGATCGGGTGACAACTGTATGTTTCTCATTCTTCCATTATACTAATGAATTCCCTACAAATACTACAAACCATAAGTTGACTTCCTGTCATTGGGACATCATGCGTAGTGTGCATCTGCACAAGCTGTAACAGCAAGGGATGTGCCTCAGCTAAACAAAAGACCAATGCCAGATGGGTCTTCAGATACCTCAGAATCATATTAACTACATCCATATGGGGTTGTCTTGGTTGCACTATGAAATGACTCACTTTATTTACTGCAAAGGATTTGTCTGGCCTGGTGATGGTCACATATAGCAGCTTCCCAACTAGCTCCCTATATCTCTTCTTGTCGACCTCATCGGTGTCGTCATCATAGAACTTCATGTTCGGGTCCATGGGAGTAGTGGCTGGCTTGCAATCTGTCATACCTGTCTCTAATAGGAGATCTATAACATACTTCACCTAGGTCATCACCATGGAAGGTCGTATTGTGATATATCAGCGATATATCAGTATCGACACGTGACCGATATATCGACGATATGACCGATATTTGGCCTTGGTAGACCATTTTCTTCATGAAATCGGTTCGATATCAACGATATGGCATCGATATATTGTCGATATATCGTATCGACACAGTACCAATATCGATACCGATATTGATACAGCCTTCCATGGTCATCACAAGACCTCGATGTTTCTAGGTGAACTCCAGTCGAAGGAAGTAGCGCAGACTGCCAAGGTCCTTGGTCACAAAATGCAGACCCGGGAAAGCCTTGGTTGCTTGAATCCCTTGTGTATTGCACCATGTAATGATGATGTCATCAACGTATATCAATATAGCAGCGGTGCCCTTGTGGGTCTAGTGCCGCAAGGAAGACACCAACCAGTAGCATTCCTATACATCTTTCGCTGCTCAGGAGTAGTAGATGTGAGGGGCATGAAACTGTGGAACTTCTCAAACATCCCTCGCAGGGACGTGTATAGAGAATGGAGGGATCGTCCATTCTGCGTAATGGTAAATATATAGTGTTGTAGTTGCAGTATATTGGTCATTCCACGCCTGGGAATAAGTTGCGACGAGGATATCTCACATTGTCTTGGTGGTGGGTTTACGTAACACATCATTGGCAATCACAATCGCCAACGTACCAGAAAGCCAGACCTTGGCATATGCATCATCTGTCTCCCACGAGGCATTGATCCAAGTTTTCTCATCAGACTCCTCTTCGATAAAAATATGTTTCTTACTCGTGGATTTCATGAGGCTCGTGAACAGCATATCCCAGAGCTCGGAGTTCGTCCTGTCCATCTTGACAATCAGTGATGGACCTCTGAAAGCGCTAGTGGCGGGAACATCAACCTTACTCTCGGACATAATGCTGACTGAACAAACTAGGGATGGTGGATCAATAGAAATAATTGTCTCCACTGACATAAGGGGATTTGGTTTGGTTACATGTGTAGACTCAACTACAACCAACCCCATTAAGAAAACGAGCCTCGATGCGGCGACGACTTCAACCACAGGAGATACGGCAACTGCGACTGCTAAGGGTGCAGCGACACAATGGCAGGTGAAGGCCTCAGGCCAGGCGGCGCGCGCATGGCGAGCGCAGGGCTCGCTGGTGGCACACAATATACGAAGATCCTGTACGGAGGGGAGAGGCGCGGAGAGCAGGCGGCGTATGAAGGGGCGGCGCACGAAGGGACGACACGTGAGAGAGCAGGAGGTGGCGCTAGGGTTAGGATTTCAAGTACGATAGCTCCGATTTAGGACCGTCACTCTGATACCATGTTGGGAAAAATAAGAGAGTTGTTTATTCCTTTGAACTCTAGGCACTTGTAAATAGAGGAGAGACCTATTGGTAAAATACATAAGACATGCAAAAGAAAAGATAAATAAAGATAAATATGCATAAGACATAAGCTTCTTGATATAGATATATTTTGGAGTAAATAGCGATGCTTGGGGGTTCAGAGATAGGGAAGGGCGATCGGGGAAGGCCCCCCGTCTCCCGGAGGTGCCACTTGGGAGACCGGAGTTAATAGGGCAAGGCGATCGTGGGAAAGCCCCCTCTCGGAAGCATTGGTTGGTGGGAAACTTCCAAGTTGCACGGAGAAGGGCTTTGTGTTGCGGGGAAGGTGAGACCCATGCTAGGGGATCGCCTCTCTCATCGACGATGCTTTAAGTGCGGTCTTTCAGGCCACCTCGCTAAAAAGGACGATTTGCTACCGTTGTTGTGAGGAGGGCTACGTTCCAAAGAACTGCCCGTATCCGGAGGGCATGGAGATCAAGGAGGCCTCGTGGGACCCCGTTGATGAGGTCCTCATCGCCGAGCGAACGAACGAGAATCTGCAGAAGGTCATGGATATGGAGTTCGGCCGAGCCATCGGCAGTGTTGAGGATGGGATCTGGCTCTCGGAGACGATGTTGTGTATCCGTGGTGTGAAAAGGGCAGACATACGAGAGTTTCTTTCCAATGGGTGTGCGTTTTTCCAAGGCCTTCTGATTCATTGCCGAAGACTGGACACCAGTAGGACAGTGCTGCGGGAGATCGACGTGGTCGAGAACGTCCTTCAATCGGGCCTTCAACCAGGAGAGGATTGGGGAATGGTGTTTCAATGAAGGGCTACGGGAGACCGATCCCTCCGGTGAAGTTATTCCGAGTCGGAAGGGTAGCTTTTCGTCTTCACCTCACACGAGTGGAGGACCTCAGGCCAGAACTTCGGACGAAGACAACCAAGAAGTCGGATTCTACCGCCGGTGGCGGAGTCTCAGTCGACCGTTGGAGTGCCTCGTGTTTTGCGTGCGGATGCAGCGATCCGATCCCTGAGATTGTAGATAGACTGTGTGTGGAACTCAAAGGGTGGTTCGCATTCTATAGAGTGTGCTGGCGAACCGGATCACTACCTGGGTTCGGTGTTCGGATAATGTCCTCGAAACTCAATGATGGCTTTTCGAAAGGTGTCGTGCTGGACGTGACGGTTCAGATGGCGGCCAGGCAGGCTTGGGTCCCCTCGATGGTTATCTTGAGCGTGGGCAAAACTTTATTTCCAGTGGCAGTCTCGAAGGCATCGGCTGTTGCGGCGAGCAACGAGATGGTTGTTGGTGCCCAGGAGTCGGACAGGTTGGTGGGGAACGCAATCAATGCGGCGGTTGAGTTCCCCAAGGCACGTCCCTTTCACCGGGTCTGGAGCGAAACCCTTGGGGGGACCCTCGAGATCTGAGATTGGAAATGAGGGTTCGGGCTTCATTTCCCCAGGTCAGGCAGCATCTCTTTGGATCCGGGCGGGCAGCATCATTTTAGATCCAGACAGCGCATCCATTTTTGGTGAGTCTTTCAGGGCGAGTGGCACCTTTTCGGATCCAGGCGGTGCAGTCATTTTGTTGGGTGGCCTCACTCGGACCAAGTGAATCCTCCAGCATGGGTCAACGCAGGACCCGGTTATATTTGGGCTTTCAGGTGGTTTCGATTTCGATCCTCAGGTTGATGGTGGCTCAGCTTCGGTACTCGGTCATCTCTTCTCGGGGACCGACTGCTCAAGTCTGAAGGGACCACGATCTGCCTTGGCTCCTACGGCGGTTGGGGATGATGTGAGCCCAACTGCAGCATCTTCTGTTGAGGTTGAGAACCTGGTGAAACAGAGCTCAGAGTGGTGGGACACCTCTGAGGGGGAGACCAGCCAAAGGGGGCAATTTGGGCAACACAACTCCATATGGTCGGTGAAAGAACGACCATGGCAGCTTCGAATGGCAGTATGGAAAGCACTTGAGGAGGAGGACAAGGCTCTTGCAGAAGAAGATCAAGCTCTAAGGTGTGAGGGCACAGGCCCTGTGAACCATTAGCTGGTTGAAGTGTGTCTTAGCACGTTCTTTATGAAGATCCTAACCTGGAATATTCATGGACTTGGAAGCTTCGAGAAGAGAGCGGTAATACGAAGGTTGTGCTTTGAGGCTAGGGCGGACATTGCGTTTATTCAGAAGATGAAGTTAGCCCCTGATCATGGCATTGATTGGTCTGAGCTCAGTGGGACTCTCCTTTCTGAGTTTCGTGCCTGCCCATCTGATGGGGCATCCGGTGGTTTGGTCTTGGGCCGGAAAAGTGATGCAATCCAGCTAGTAGGGGAAGCTCTGTACGATCGGAGATGTTTATCGATGTTGCTCAAGAGGAGAGCATATGAATTGTTGTAGCTTGTTACCAACGTATATGGGCCTTGTATTGGGGTTGAGGTGGCAGACTTTATTAAGGACTTACAGAAGGTTCGTGATGCTTTCCCCAAGACTTGCTAGTTTATTGAGGGGGACCTTAGCATTACTTTGTTTCCCGACGACCGCCCTAGGAGGAGGGGCGGAGCGGATAGCGGGTCGTAGATGCTAGCTGCATTTATGGAAGACTATGGTCTGGATGTGGTTGACATTGATGGCTACAGGTACACTTGGAGAAACTCTAGGTCCCGATCATGTATTGATATATTCCTGGTTTCTACAGAGTTGCTGGAGTGGTTCCTGAATGCTCGTACGTGGGCCCTCCATCATGCTTACTCAGACCATATGCCACTTACTTAGTCATCCAATGAGGGTGGTGTTGCTAGAAGCTTGTTCATATTTGAGTGTTCCTGGCTCTTGGAGGAGGGGTTCATGGAGATGATTACCACTTTTTGGAAAGAGTTGCATCCTGTGGGACCGGCTGCGACCCGCATCGCATCTAGGATTTCCTCTCTGTGAAGTCATATGATGTAGTTCAATAGGCAGACTCGTGAAGCTAGAAGGGTTACTAGACCTATCTGTGGAAGCGGTAGAGCAGGCGAACAAGTGTCTACTAGACATTCAGATTGAGGATAGAAAGCAGAAGACAAAATGGAGACAATGCTCAAGACAAAAGTGGCTTAGGGAGGGGGACGAAAACACAAGGTACTTTCATGTGCTGCCAAGTAATAGAAGACGGCGCAACTTCCTTCACCAGCTTTCGATGGATGAGGTGGAGGTTAGGGGCAATGTTGAGCCGGGAAAAGAGCTCAGGAGCTGGTTTATGGGCTACAGCAGAAGAGTCCCTAGGGTGGGTGGGGCTGGAGAGGAAAAGGGGTTCGTAGCATTTCTATCTCACAATTTGAAGCACGTGTGGCTCTTTTCACTGAAGAGGAAGCCAAGCGAGCAACTTTCGTGCTAAATGCGGATGGCACGTCTGGTTCGGATGGTTTCCCGATAGCGTTCTATGGAGAATTTTGGGAGATAACCAAGGGAGACATCCTGGAAGTTTTACATGAATTCCGAGATGGCAATGAGGGATTTGAAAGGTTGAACAATGCATTTATTTTGTTGTTGTTGAAGAGGGACAACCCAACGTAGGTTAAGGATTTCAGACCTATTGCACTCTCAAATGGTGTATACCTTATCATTGTGATGCTTTTGGGAACATGTTAAAGGGGAACATTGGATGGCATCATTTCTCCGTAGCAATCGGCCTTTATCCCTAAGAGGCTTATGGCGGATGGACGGGTTTTGGCCTCTGCGATTATACGCGAGGGGCAACGTAACCAGGCTAAGGTCACCGTTTGGAAGGTGGACTTCTCAAAGGCGTATGACAGTTGGATTGGTGCATGTGGGGCTCGCTTGAGAAGAGAGGCTTTCCTAGTCATTGTGTCGCTTGGATGAAGAGATGCATTACAATAGCATTGTAAGTCGTCTTAGTGAATGGTCGCCCAAAGGGAGGTTTTTTCCAGCCACAATGCGAGGTCAGGCAGGGATGTCCCCTGGCCCCACTCCTCTTTGTTGTTACGGTTGATGCCTTAACAGTCATGATGAAGTTGGCTCTGGAGGAGGGTCTCTGCTCTGGGTTTCGCAAGGATGGCATATCTGTACCGATCTTACAGTACATTGATGACACTATAATATTTCTTCAAAACGAGTTGCAACAAGTCATACAGGAGACTCAGATTTTGGAGCTTTTTGCCAATATCTTGGGGGTCCATATTAATAGAGACAAGTCCACTTTCATGACAATTGGGAAGGGCAGGAGGAAGTTGGGAGGTTGGGGGACACGCTATGGTACGGGAGGGGGGATTTGACGATCACCTATATTGGTCTACCTCTTGTGGTGGAACGACTTCTGAAAGCAGATTGGTGCTTGGTGCTTGAGAGGATGGAAAGTAAACTAGCGGGTTGGAAGGCTAAGATCGTCTCCAAAGGCGGAAAGGTGATTCTTCTTAAACATGTCCTATCAACGATGCCAATTTTTTTCTGCTCAGCTAAGAAGCTGTTGGTGGGATAGGAAGCATATGGAGCACACTATGAGCATGTTTCTGTGGTCAGATGGTAAACAGGAGCATAGAGGGATGCGTCATTTGGGGTGGGAGGTAGTAACTCGAAGGAAGGATGGTGGGCTCGAAATTCTTAGAATTCAACACATGAATAAAGCTTTGATTTCCAAATAGGCCATCAGGCTGAGGGGAATAGAGGACTTGGTGTTTAGGCTCTTACGGAAGATGTACTTGATTGAGGGAAGTTTGCAGCTGCCACCCATTAGGTGTCCCTCATCCCTGTGGCTGGGGTTGAGGGACACCCTTCCCAACATGAGAGGAATGTTACGGCATGTGCTTGGCAATGGCGAATCCTTTAGATTATGGTTGGATGATTGGACGGGTCTTGGGGCATTGAAGGATCGTCTCCCACGCCTCTTTCCGCTCTCCATGAACAAAACAGGCTTGGTGGCGTAGGCCTTTTCAGATGGTGCATGGAATCCTTGTTTCACAACGTCGATTTCTGAGCAATGTCTCCAAGACTACATACGCTTGCATGCTATTCTTGAGGAGCCTGGCCGACCAACTAGCGGTTGAGACCATTTCACATGGTCTATCGGGAAGTTTACAGTAAAGAAGGCTTACAACATCTTTGCACATGGACAAATTGAGATTCAGACGGAGCGATCTAACGATTTTACAATCATTTGGAAGTCAAGGATCCAGCAAATGATAAAAGACTTCCTTTGGCTTGCAAGACATGGTCGTATCATGACAAAGAAAAGGCGTGACAATATTCTTCATACCGGCGATCTCATTTGCTCGAGATGCAATGAAGAAGAGGACTTGGAACATTTACTCTTCAGATGACAAACCTCTTCACAGATTTGGGAGGAGGTTGGGATTTGATGGCTTAATGTTGAAGACAACGTAACATTCTGGACATCAATTAGGGCGATTGACGACAATTCTCAGGATGATATCTCTCCGGCATATTTGCTCCTTTAGGCAATCTAGTGTGCACGGAACGAGAGTATACTCAAAGGGCAACGTTTTTATAATGAGAATGTCCTCAGTCATCTTAGAAGATTACTAGCAAACCAAGTTTGAATGGGCTAATTGTTTTCTTTATCTCCTATGTTGTATTTCTTTCCGTAGTATATCAATGAAGCTTTGAGGCGAGCCCCATTCTAGGGCCTCACCCTTCTTATTTTCAAAAAACGAATCTAACACGTGGTGACTCCAATCACAGTCAACCATGTTTGGATGGCCTAATTGTTTTCTTTATCTCCTACGTTGTATTTCTTTCTGTGGTATATCAACGAAGCTTTGAGGTGAGCCCCATTCCGGGGCCTCACCCTTCTTATTTTCAAAAAAAAAAAATCTAACATGTAGTGACTCCAATCATTCTTTTTCTAGCCACCTATGTACCCAACAAAGCAACTTCATCTCAGCTACATCTATTGTTAATTCCCCAACACTCTCTGTTATAAACCATTGCAGATGCACTCTTCTATAAACCATTGCCTATTTCATTGTAGCTTTATTGTATTTTCCTTCAATCGTCAAAGGTATCTTCTCAACACAGGAAACACCATAAGTTCCTCTTCACATCAAAAGACCATCCATTGATTTTATGAATCTACAAGCTCCTCCATCACTATAACAAACCAAACTCAAATATTTTAAGGAAGTTCTGAATGAGACGTGTTCATTACTCGGTCACATCTTTAACATCAATTTAGTTAAACTAGCAAACCATATATTCCACCTCGGTTCTACTTAGTTTTTTTTAATAAGAAAAAGGGTTGTGAGCTCAAGGTGGGTCACACCATAAACACGTTAACAAAACTACAGATTACAATGGATCATGCCTCTTCTACAGCAGGGAAAAAGATGGAGTTTCAATGTTGCATCAAAAAATTATTTTGTAAGGAATTGAATAAAAAAGACGGATGTTCTGTCCGATATTGCGGATCGTGTCGTCAACAGTGGCATCTCTTGCGGCTACTCGAGGGAGGGGGTGTTGGTTCCGGTCATTCAATACGCTGACGATACCCTTTTCCTCATCGAAGGGGGTGTTGAGGAGGCTAATGGCATGGTTGTGGCTTTAGAGATTTTGGCAGAGTTGTCGGGATTGTTTAAGAACGACGCAAAGTCTGTGTTCGTCCCTTTCGGCCGTGCGGAGCAGCTAGCAGATAGGCTCGAGATGGTCTTGGGTTCGGGTTGCGCTTCCTTGCCGATTTATTACTTGGGCACGCCTTTGACGCTGGGCAGGGCAAGGATGCGCGATTGGCTGAGGGTGGTGGAGAAGGTTGAAGTAAGGTTGGCTGGTTGGAAGGCCAATATTCTTTCGAGGGGTGGCAG
Source organism: Ottelia alismoides (assembly GCA_037367405.1). Taxonomy (NCBI): domain Eukaryota; kingdom Viridiplantae; phylum Streptophyta; class Magnoliopsida; order Alismatales; family Hydrocharitaceae; genus Ottelia; species Ottelia alismoides. Next base: position 639,000 of record JAZKJV010010334.1, on the reverse strand, counting down.
ATTGGTCCTATTGAAGGCGGTCCTCTCTTCCATCCACATCTATTTTCTTTCAAACCGCAAGATGCCTAACGGGATTCGGGCACGGCTGGAGAAGCGGATGCGTACTTTTTTGTGGGGTAGCAATGCGAGCGAAAACAGAGGGATCCATCTGGTGGGGTGGGAGAATATCACGCATCATAAGAACCATGGGGGCCTAGGGGTGAAGTCACTCGAGCAGATGAATGAAACGTTGTTGCTTAAGTGGGCTAGCAGGGTATGGGGGCCGGGGGACGATCTCGTCTGCGTGGTGATCCGTAGGATCTATGATGTGAGGGGGGCACCGCCTTCGCAGCCCGGCAACCTCGCCGCCCCGACCCCTTCTGGCGAGGCATGGTGAAGGCTTTCATGAATAACATCGCCCTTTTTAAGCCGGTGCTTGGGAGGGGGGAGTCCTCTTTTTGGGTGGACGATTGGTCGAGAGGGGGGAGGGGGGACGGCCTCTGCTCTCGTTTCCCTCGTTTGTTTGCGCTGGCGGAGGAGAAGTTCTGCTCGGTTGCGGAGTGTTGGGTTGACGGAATATGGTGCCCAACTTTCTCCGCTATTCTCTCCGACCAGAGATTTGAGGAGTTCTTGGCCCTACTCGAGGTTGTGCGAGAGGTAGGGCCTCCTTGTGGGGGGCGAGATCATTGGTGTTGGCGGGAGGGGTCGTTCTCAGTCAGGGGGGCCTATGGGGCCATCTCCAGGCCGTCGCCGACAAACTCGGAGCTGTTGATCAGGGATTGTGCTACTATCTGGGCTCTCAGGCTTCCTGAGAGAATTGGTCTTCCTGTGGTTACTCAGGAGGAAGAGGATGATGACGGGAGATCGGTGCGCCAGGCTTCTTGGCGTCATTTCGGATAAGTGCCTGATTTGTAATGCTGCGATCGAATCTGTGGAGCACCTTTTTTCCTCATGCCCCATGGTCTCGCAAATATGGCAGGAGGTGGGCTTAACATGGTGCTGCAGCGACGACTTTCAAGCCTTTTGGAATTCGATCCACGCAAATCTGACCAGACCAAGGAGGGAGCAGCTTTACCCCCATGGCCATTCTATGGGTGGTTTGGCGGGGAAGAAATAACATGTTGTTCTCGGGTCAAAGATTTTATAAGGAGAACGTGGGGGTGTTCGCTAAACGCATGGTCGAGGATTGGGTATTGTAGTGGTTCTGTTGTAGTGGTTTTGGGGGGCTGGTGCGTGCTCTGTTTTCGTCCTGGTTGTGTTTCTTATATTTTTGAATAATTAATCATGGGGCGAACACCATCGAGTGTTTCCCCCTACCTTTTAGACTTCAAAAAAAAGGAATTGAATATGTGACATGACATTTTCAGTGACAAAGCTACGCTCACGAAAAACAACATCATTTAGTGCATTCCAAATACTCCATAAAATCAAGAACGCCTCCGAGTGGTCATCCTAACACACCGTGCGTATCGATATCCCGTCGTTGTTGAAATTGCTCACTTGTAGCCACGGTATCACGAGGCTCTCCCAAATATCTCTAGAAGTTGCACACCCGAAGAAAATGTCATCCAAATCTTCAGAGTCTTCCCCCAGCGAGGGCAGATCCCATCCCCAATGTGCAGAATGTGCTGCTTATATTCGTTGGTCATCAGCCGACCATGTCTCATCATCCACAAAAAGACCCAGTCACGGCGGGATCTTACTTTTCCATATTATTCTGAACTCCATCTCTGCACCATGCTCAATCCTCCACAAAGGGTCGTTGCAAAGGACAATGTATGCCTTTCTCACAATGAACTTTCCCCCTCGCCAAACCCAACAATCTGAACCATGAGGTGGGTTCACCTCATCCAACATTCTCGACATCTCCATGTAATCCTGCTTTCTCCACTCCGAAAGGTTACCAACAAAATTGAGTGAACATGCTCCTTCATTCCATACACGCGCCACTGTTTCATGTTTTTCCCTAGGAAGCGCAAAGAGCCTAAGGAATTTCACTGTCATTGCACCCAAATCAGACCAATCATTATCAAACAAAATCTGGATTTTTCTCCATTACCAAGAGATGGTTACAAAAACAGTTGTATCTTGGGGATCACCTTCGTGATATCCTGCCACAACGGGGACGAATACCCAGGAGCGCCTCCCATGGTAGACAAATCAGGCCGGACCCCATATATATGATGCATCAATCAACTAACTAGATTCTCAGCGCCACTCCAGATATGTATAATCCAATTGGAGATGAGAGCTTTATTCAGTTTCCAGTCTACGGATGCCCATGCCACCTTCCCTCTTAGGCCCCACAATTGTATCCCAACCAATCAAGTGTACTCCATGCTTCGTCCCATCCCCATTCACCCAAAAGAATCTACGCATAATTGCCTCGAGCCTCGTTCGTATTTCCACCTGCATCAATCTTGTTGAGCAGAAGAATAACGGGATGGCACTTAACACATGCTTAATCAAGACCAAACCCCCCCACCCCCCAACAGAACTGCCGCTTTCCACGATGCTAGCCTTCTTTCCAAGTTGTCCACAAGGGGAATCCAATCCCTCTTCTGCAACTTCCCCCAACTAGGGGGAGGACAAGGTATGAGATCGGAAAATTAACTAGCGGGGTATTCAACGCACCTCCTCGTGCGAATGACCAGACGGAACAAATCACCAGCTTGGCACGATTCACTCTTTAGACCAGAGATATCATTGAAAATGTCCAGAATCAATGGTGCCTTCCTTGCATTCAATAGGTCCCCTTTAATGAAAATGATAGTGTAATCGGCACACTGAAGCAAGGGTATAGACATAACCTCGTTTGTATACCTGGACAACAAGCTTCATCCACGGCATGGGACATCAAAATGGCCAGCGCGTCCACCACAATCACAAAAATAAGCGGAGCAAGTGGGCAACCATGTCTAACGCCCCATTGGGGTTGGAAGAAGCTACCATCAGGATGGCCATTGATCAGCACTGAGCAAGAGACGGTAGTTATAAAACTCTTCATCCAAAAAATCTATTCACTAGGGAATCCTCTATATGTTCGGGAGTACCAAATGAAGCGACAACTCACATTATCGTAAGCCTTGGCAAAGTCTACCTTCCATGCCAACCCCTTGGTGCCTCTTCTCTTCCAATCAAAGATTATCTAAGAAGCCATTACCAAACCATTAGTCATTTGCCTCCTTGGGATGAATGCGGATTGGATAGGAATAATGATGTGTTCCATAAGTTGAGGTAAATGGTTGGCCAAGACCTTTGCAATGATCAGATATAGAGCATTGGCGAGAGCTATCAGCCAGATATCCTCAATGCAGATAATGGAGTCCCTCTTAGGTCGCAAGAATATCAATGCTTCGTTTATCCATTCAAAGCCAAAGCTGCCCCTCCTGAATTCAGCAAAAAACTGTGCCAAGCCTTGTTGTAAATCCTCCCAAAATTCTTTGAAGAAGAGAACGAGGAAGTCATCCGGTCCTGGCGTGCCATCCGCATTCAACTGGAAGATTGTTGCCTTGATCTCATTCGGGCTGAAGCCAGCCAATAACAATCATGATGCTCCTGAGATATATTCTTTACTCCTTTGCCCAGCCATCCCCCACTCTTCACCTCTTTGTATCCAGAAATGATTAGTGATTGCACGCCCCACGTCTCGGTCCCTCGTACAAGTTGGTCCCCCACTCGAATCGAAGTGATGAAGTTCCTTCTATGCCTCCCACTGGACTGGAAGCAGTGTGAAAAAACAGAGTATTCACATCACCCTCCTGAATCCACATCTATCGTGACCGTTGTTTCCATCCAATCTCCAGTTTTTTATCCTCATTCCTGATGACACGAAGCCGCTCCTGACACTCAGCAAACTCAATATCCGTGAGGCATCTGCTATCCTCCAATTTGTCCAACCGATCTACCTCCTCCTGAGCTCTATTCCTGGCCGGCTTTCATTTAAAACGGATGTCTTTGCCATATGAGATATGTTTTTTTTTTCTAAGAGCAGTCAACGTAAGTGCCATCCTCATATTGGCAGAATCATTCACCATGCAGTTCTTCCAGAAGTAAGAAATCATAGATTTGAAACCATCCTCGCAAAGCCACGATTTTTCGAATCTGAAGGTATAAAGATATCGAGCACCCACCCAGAATCCCAAATGAGGTTCTACTTAGTTGGAAACCATTAACCTCTAGACTCTGCCACCAACCATAAAGCTTCGTGAGGACTCCATATCTAGTCTCATCCACTAAAATGATGTAACCAACAAACATGCACTGGGGCACTTTCCTGTGTATGTGTTTGTTAATTCATCCACAAACAAAGTAAAACAGGAAGGACCAAAGTTTATCCTCGATGCAGAACAACAATGGTATGAAAATGACAAAAATAAGATTTAAATTGTGGCCTTTTGGTGGTATGCATGACAATATTCCCCCAGACCATTAAGTGGGTGCCAATTTTATATTAGATAAACTTCTGGATTCGTCAATACACGTCAAAATTTAATACTTTGGTCATTATTCTAGACGAAAGTTTCCAACTGCAAAAAGGCATGTTTATATCATGAAGGCATGCTAACAAAAAAAAAGAACAGATACAAATCAATAGCAATATTAGAAGAAAAAAAAGTCCCTTACCCAACAAAAAATCGTAGTGCAGGTTGCTCCTGGTCCAGATTTAAAAGTGCTCCCTCATTTTCCTTTAGTACTGAACCAAGAATATCCTTTAAGAGTTCGGGCAACTGTGCAAACAGCCATAAAACCCCAAGGTACTTGAGAATGCCTCGTAGAACTTTTTTAAGGGCAGCTAGAGGGACCCATCCACCCCCATAACCTCCATCATCCCCAAGACCAATAAATGCAGTATTCAGTTCACCTTTCACATGGACAGGCACACCTGTCCCAGGAGATATACGAATAGGTAAACCAGAGGTTACAGCAGCTAAACTCGACGATGCCAACATCGCATGTCCTACTCGGTTCAAGCCACTGGATCCTTGACCCCCAACAGGTGTTGCAGCTCTCGAGACCCCAGCAGAAGCAGCAGCATTGCCTCTAGTCCCACTTGACAACTGTGCGGTGGTAGTACTTGGATTAGCGCTACCTACACTGCCAACACTACCAGAATGTAGATTCACAGGGAAATTCGGTTCCATGGCATTCAATCCTTGAGCAACATGTTCCATGATAAAGGGCCTAAATTGTGGGCATGGCAGCGACCCTCCAGCTGAAGGGCCACCCTTAGGAGGAGTAGCAGGTTGCAACCAGACCTGATCTCCAGCATAACAACGCATGTCCACTGCAAATTTCTTCCTATATATAATGCGAATCCAATAAGGACCTCGTAGCACCACAGACACGTCAATAGGCAATAGAGAGCTTGGAACAATTCCAGGTCCACCTCTTCCAGCAGCAGTTAACATTGCCGAGTTGTGAATGCTTTGATTCCCAAGTGGAGCAACACCAGTAGTTCCAGAATGGCATGATGAAGCAGAATGATTGGCATTTGGTGCTGATGAAGTTGGCAGTACTCCTTGTGATTGTATAACAGAATTTTGTTTAGATACCGGGGATGGCCCAGAAGCACCAGCAGCAGGCATCCTAGCGGGTCGAATCGCAGTACCAAGGGCAAGTAAAGGTCCTGCAGTGAGGCGAACACAGTCCAGAAAAGATGCCACTTCAGCTCCATTGATAAAATCTTCTAGAAACTGCAAAATCAAAATCTTGATGAAGTTTTATAAGATGCAATACGATGATTTGTTAAATAGACAAAAGGAAATTTTTGCAAAATCTTCAAAAAAACAACCCAAATGGGTTAATACAATAAGGAACTTTCAAGAAAAGGCCACTTGCGGAACAGCTTATGTAGTTTTGATATAAAAAGAGGAATTATGAAAGAAAAATGAAAAAGATTTCTCAAAATAAGATCTCATTAAAAGAATAGATGACGATTAGACCTTCAGCATTTATTTATCTCTGAGATTGGTTTGGTCGAAGTCCATCTACTTTGACAGGGAATTGCAAAATCTTGGTATATTCTACCATCCATCTAAGAGGTGAGAAATGCTGGCATGGTGCACCACATATCCAAAAAAGACCATCTTTGAACAAATTACTGTTATGCAGTTGGATAATGCATAACAATATCAGAAGGGAAAAGATATAAGCAAAAGGTCATAAGAGTGCAGGAGATAGGAAATGAACATTTAACAAAGATCCCACTAGAATGAAGAGTTTTGTCGATTTCTGGGCGGCATGTATGCAAAAAAACTGTGCAAATTTAGGTCTCCTTAGCTTCACCATAGAGAGACATGTTATCCATCTAGGTAGCAGGGTTAGGCGATGTAATGCTTGGTGGAAGTGTTCGTGAAAATTTTTTCCAATTGAATCAATGCCTACTAACCTAGGAGGCATCCTTTGGCTTCTGAATTATGTATGGTTCGAAGCCTTCGAATTGCATGGTTTTCAGTTTTTTTTCCTTTCAAAAAATTGCAGAGATATAGTTCCCCAATTGAGTCAAGAGCATGACTGATCTTGGAGCATTCAAAAGATATACAAATCATTTCAAGGAGAACTGGACCCTTTCAGTCAGGAATTCAATTTATCTTGAAAAAAACTGAAGATGGACTTTGACTTTTCTGAAAAGAACTGGCTGCATTCGACAGTAAATGCATCATCTACTAAAGTGAATTTGAAGGACGGAAATGTAACACACAAATTTGTCAAAAATAATATGCATCACCTTTCAAATCGAAAAAAGCCGTGGCTAAGTATCGTAACATGTCAATTATTGAGACATGTAAAACAAGCTACAGTTCTGGAAAAAGTTAATTTTATCTGATGACCTTAACCCTCCCGATTGATTTACTGGCATATACTATATGCCAATATAAATGACACTGAGATCAGAAGACAAATTTAATCATAAGGAATAAAATTTTTATAATATTGTTTGCTTTGTCTTGTAAGTACGCTTATTTAACACTATAAAAAAATCTGTTTTATAAATTACAGAAAAACCAACTTCCATCTTTTCCTGTAAAAAATATCCGATTTCACAAAAAAATGTCAACAATTCTTAAATAAAAACATCACCTCAAAATCTATATACAAGGATGTGGCATAAATGACCCAGTGGCTGGAGCTCATATGGCTTTAAGGTTCTAGTGCTTTATAGATAAAATTCATCTCCAAACAATACAAATCACCCACCAATCTCCGTGATTATTAAGTCTCAACATAACTGGACCCTACCAAACTCCATAAATTCTTCCGTCAATCTAAATATGTGTCAATCAGATAAATTTTCAATTTTCGTTTCATATACGGTACAGGAGCCAACATCCATATATCACAAAAGATGGTAGCTTCGGCATATAGTTGGGCTAATAACCACTATTATAGTATTATTTATCCCTAGTCTTTTCAAAAAAAATACCAACTTCCATGGTGTATTGCTAACAAATAACTCCCCACATGAAGGTACAATTCTTTTTGCAGACAGCCTTAATATTTGCTATGGAAAAACAGCCAAACAAATAAAGGTTTCACAAAAAAAGTAGCATACCTTTGTATGTGGCCACAATTGATCGGGAGAAACATGCATTGTGCAACCCTCCTTGCCTGTTTCCCACTCAACAACAAAATGTGCCATTATAGGCATTGAACCATAGTAAAACCATAAACTCACGAGGCCAACGGCTTCAATCTTGAAAGCTCTTCGGATTTGTTCATATATTTTGTCACCGCACTCTCCAGTCACTTTCGAAACAGATTGTGACTTGACTTCAGAATTTATGTTTCCATCATCTGGCACTTCCTCGGATTTCACTGCCAGTAGCTTCCTCATTCCACAGGCAAATAACCGTGCATTAAATAACCTTCTCAGATCTGAGACCAGCTTCTTAATGCTGTCAGATTCTACAGTCTCATAACTCAAAAGTATACCATCAGAATCATAATGTATATGTGAATCCGTATCAGAAGCATTTGCAATGCGGACACCGGAACCCCATGCAGTATTGGTGCTCCCCTTGTGCAGCATCCATAGTTCCTTGAAATATGGATCATTTACTTTAACATCCCAGGACATACTACCCGGTTTACCAAGACACAAACGTATACGTCTCCATGAACTTTCTTTGGCAAAAGGTACGCAGAACCACAGACTGGAAGATGGGGCACATAGACCAACTTCTTCTACATAAGGTATTCCAAGAGCATCCATTTGTCCTGTTAACTGTGCATGCTTTATAAAAAGTGAACAATGTCGGATTGCATGAAGAAAAGATGTAAGATAAATGTTTGAGGGGGCAAGGCAATGTTTAGTATCAGCAAGCAGGCTGTCATAAGTGTATTTACTAGTAAGCAAGAGTGCAGGTGTCTGTGATACATTGGGATAAGGATGAGTAGGTGGCAACAACTTCCTTCGCTTCCGGCCAGTATCGGAATCCAGTTCTTGCAATGATGGAATCAAGGGAAGTATGTCAGAGAGACCCCGTTTCCTTGAATCAGCATTTTGTTTCAGAACAATGTCGCTAGAAGATGCTGGAGAAGCCACATATGGAATTTGGCCTGAAATAAAATATAAACAAAGAGAAAACCAACAAATCATAAGGGAAGATAGAGTAAAACAAAAAAGAACAGCTCTGCATACTTACATGTAGATTTTGTCACATATAAGCTCCCACCAGAAGTTTTGGGGCCAATTTTCTTACTGTTATTGTTTCCCACAGAAGGTTGGGAAGAAGTCTGGAGTGGAGAAAATTGCCGAGGACGGCTCACTGATGGCGCAGAGACAGGAAGTTTAGTTTCATCATCTAAGGATGAAGAATGACCATCACCAGAAAATGGGGGCCTTACAGATATGTTATCCAGGTCAGATGTTGGTCTTGATAATGTTTCAGGCGAACTCTTTGATTCGTTGAAAGAATTAAACAGACCATTTTGATAAAAAGACTTCATATTATTCCACGTAGGACTGCCTGGGGAGACCTTTATGTTATTGTTAGGGTGAGGATATTGCACTCCCTTCTTAGGAGAACCATAGACTCCCTTAGCTCCCAGGTCAGAGCTCATATGAGGATAAAGAGAAGGATTGAATGACTGCAAATGATTCTGATTGGGCACAGTAGCTGTCGAATCTTTCTCAAGCTCAAATACCTCATCCACCAAAGATGAGAAACCAGACTGTGACCTCCCAGTAACGATAATTGAAGTTTCAGGCGTTCTATCCTGAACAATGGCGTGTTCAGATGACTCAATCGATTGCCCCTTCTTAGTTAGTATTAGATTAAGTTTCTCCCAGTCCAGAAGGCTCAAATTCAACTCATCTTCAGCCAAATCCATTTGAGCAACATCAATTCGATGAAAACGAACAGTGTGAGTATTTGAATATGTAGAATTAGATTCTCCACCCAAATCTGGGTAGATCTCCAGCAGTTTAAACAACAGCTTAAAGTCTTTATCAAGCTGCAACATCAAAACATATGAAGTTCCCAGTTGAGGGAAGCCCAATAAGAGTAAATCCGATCCATCCAAAATAATTTTTGGTATCTTCAAAGATGTCAAACCCTGCTCGTAAACCTTCAGTGTAAAAAAGCAACACAGTGAGTGCAGAATATTTTGCACAATAACACGCTATCTACAAATATAAAAAATTATTGTACTGGTTATAACATGAGACCCAATATCAATTTATGGTAAGTAAACTCTGGAGATAATGATCTGAAGTGAAATCAAACGATAATACGCATGGTGTTGTGTGGCAGTAAGAAGAAATTGTTGAACAAAGATGTTACACATTAAATATTCAAAACATCAAGGGCATGTTTGGTTTCAAATTTTCAATATTGAAATAAGGAAGAAAAGGACAGGAAATAGTAGAGGGATAAATACATATGGTGCTATTGTCATTGAGGCATGTAACTAATAGTGTTTAAGAGGGCATAAACTTCTCCATAGTTAGAGCATGATTGGAGTGGATCTTTAATAGTTTATACAAGAAGCAGGATTGGTTCAATTACGTGAGACGAGAGTAATGGTCTAGACTCTTATGACCATGATTTGGGATTAACAATGAAATGAGGTGATTTTCCAGTCATCCAAACCTTACATTGAGAATATGATTCAATCAGGCCTCCTAATATTAGATTGTTTGATATGGGGAGTTATGATCTGTTTTGGTATACTTTTGCATTCTTAAATAAAATTTCCGAATCATCACCAACCTCTACTTTTGTCCTTTGGCTTTCAAAAAATGGATCATAAATAATTTTGGATTGTTCCATGAAATCTTATCCCTATCCTTCAAGTAATAAGACCCATCTCCTGCCCAGTAGAGATATATCAAAACAAAACATAAGCTAAAAGATAATGTAATCCAGCACAGCCAACGTATACTGCACTATCTTAAATACTCTGGTGACATCCCTGTCTCCCACCATTGACATTTGACTCTCCAAATTGGCGGTATAAATTCATGAGCCACCGGTGAATGGAAAAGGATTTAAAACTCATATGCCTCTTAAAATAACCTAAATGCTTCTACAAATAAAAGGAACTTGCAGCCCTTTGCGTGAACTAATCCCCCAATGAATAACAGATCAATTTCACATGGTAGCACTCACCAAAATTTTACACCACCGCATAGTTATCTTCTATAAACATCTCGACTAGAATTTTGATGGCCCTTTATTTTATTAGTAATTTCACGTGACACAGAGCTTCTTTGGTGCAGAAGTTTCAGGCCCCAAGACACTAATGAACATGCCAAAGCATTCAAAACAAACGAGGCATATCAGATCCTCAATATCAAACTTCCATTATTTTGATCACATGCCAATGAATTTCAATCAGGCATATCATCCGGATTAACTGTAATGATTGTCCAATCACTTTTTCTCAAATGCTGCAAGCATGTCAGAGAATTTCGCCGCCAATCAATTTTGATGCACAAGCATTATATTTATTAATCATAACCGACTCAAGCATCTCGATCATATTAATTGGAGTAACAAAGAAACAAAAATAAAACGGCATTTGAATAAAGGCTTGTGAATGGGAAAATGTTACAGTCTTTACTACCTCCAGTCAAAACTGAAAAGACCGGAAACAGGCTTTAGCACTAAAGGAGTGGAAGCAGTGTAACTAGAAAATTCTGTGGCAACTTCATCCTTACAAGAACGTATCTTTAGGCAGAAATATGAAAGCACATAGTGTACCACATCGCCAGCTTTAAACTTCGATACAATAACCCAGTGATCACATCAGCTAAATGGTAATAATGATAACTTCCATACGACAACGATTGCAACACCACAATACTCACAAGTGTAGGAGCTTAATTAAATCAGAACTTAAGTCTTAATCCAAAAGCCAGACATTGCTATAAAAACTGGAAAAAATGTAGAAACAGATGCAAGGATGGTGAGCTGACAATGTTGGAGGTAGGCAGCACAACAGGAAAGTCAATGGAGGTCGCAAATGGTGGCTGACAATGATGCTTGAAAGCTTAGAGTGGTGATGGGTTGTTGAACGTTGATGGTACTAGTAAAAAGGAGGGGAGAATGGGAAAAGAGGGGAATGAAGGGTAGGAATACGGGAAGGAAGAAGATATTAATGAGGGGAGAAAAGGAAAGGAAAAAAAAGGAAAACAGAGAAGAAAAAGGAGATGGCATAAATATTGGCAGGGATGACCACAGATATGGATATAGCTGAATAACTGCTTAATAAAATATGACTCTGAGTATGGATATCAGTTGTAAAAAAGTTTCAGATAAGGAATCAGATGTGTAACAGCTAAAAAAAACAAATGCGGTGTCATATGATTAAAAAATATTATATTAGCTAAACAACTAACAACACGAGCCTAAGTTTAACTCTTAAAGAAAGTGCTAAGGATATTAAGAAGCTGGTTCGCAATCCCAAACTATTTCATCTCACGAAAATGGTACAACAATCTTGTAGGTAACGACTCATTCTTAATTTGGTACCAACCTATGAAGGGTGCAAAATCTTCTTTCAATTCTGTCCAAATGCCACTAGCGAACCAAGGATCTCTTGATCTTTTAATAAGGATTGCAGTCTTCTCTTAACATCAAAATCCTAAAACTCTAACCTCTGAGGCATTCTATCCAAAAGAAAGTTAAAGATGAATATGCGGGGTTGCATTCTTCTCGAGCTCTGGATGGCAGTGCGAGACTGCTCTGCCGAGCCAGGCTCTTGCGCTCCATTCTGGTCATGGGCAAGAGAATTTTACAAAAGAACAGGGTTACAGACTTGTGCAAGATCTTGGCAAGCATGAAGAGTTGAGCCTGAGGGGGAAGGCGGAGAGCCTTTTTGTTTGATAGTAGACTCCATACTATGTGCCGTCTTGGATTCATGTTGGAGTTAGACAATGCATAGTATTTTGTCTAGATAGTGTCGACGCCTCAACGACCCATCAACAGTCAATCCCTCATAGCCCTCTTGTAGCCACCTTGTAGATAGTGTCTACACTTTTTCTTCCATTTTTTTAGGATAAGCCAGGTTTTACGACGCAGGTAGCCGCTTCATTTCATCAAACTTGAGATCTTACAAAAGGTGCCCTTCAAGGGGAGATTACAAGTAAAAGGTATAAAAATCAAACAACTTTAGTGAAGTAAATTCAGAATGGAAGAACGGTAAGAAAAACTGAAAATACAGTCTGACAGACTTTTCTTCCGTTTTCTGTTCCCTATAGGATACATATTCTTGTTGAATAATTTCTTATAGAATCCATATATGAAAATAAACTTCGAACAAACTATATTTCGCTTTTGACATTTTTGCACCATGACCCTTATAAATGTCTAGGCTTACACCATAACACCTAACATCTTCATATTGACCTCACCGCTCCTGCAAACTTACTAACTCTTCTTACACCATAATCTATAGAGAGGGTGAGGAAGGCCCAAAAAAGAGAGGGTGGTTTCCTACCTCTCTTTTAGTCGGCTCAACCCCTCAAAACTCACATCTCCTAACCGGTGCAACAGCTGGCCTCCTTTGCAAATAGTTGAACCACCTTAAGCGATTTTCTCGCATCCTCGATCCGAGTTATACGAACTTTCATTCTAATTGCATCATTCCGAATCTGATCTTTGCATATGTGTCCACACATCCACCTTAACATTTTCATTTCTGTTACTGCTATTCTCTGCACATGTCTAAGGTTCACAGACCAACATTAAGATCCATAGAACATAGCAGATCTCACAGCTGCTTTGTAGAACTTCCCTTTGATTTTCAAACGAATTTTCTTATCACAGAGAATAGCAAAGGCTCCTCTCCACTTTATCTAGCCTGCATTTATTCTATTAGTAACATCTCCATCAATTTCCCCATCATGTTGCAAAATAGATCCCAAGTATCTAAAAGAATCCCTCTTCGAAATGTTATCATCACCAATCTTCACCTCGATTCATTCATCATTGCTTCCATCAAAAGTGCCCTCTATATATTCAATCTTAGCCCGACTTATACGAAATCCTTTAGATTCCAATGCATGTCTCCAGACCTCAAGCTTCTCATTTACTCCATTTCTAATCTCATCAATAAACACAATATCATCAGCAAATAGCATACACCAAGGCATCTCATCCTGAATTTAACTTGCCAACTCGTCCATAATCAAAGTACAAAGAAATGGACTCAACATTGAACCTTGATGTAAATCAATGTTGATGTCAAAATAGAAAGACTGGATCCTTACACAAGATAAAGCCCTATCATACATATCCTTTATGATGTTAATGCAAAGGTGTCTGTGCCATGTATATAAAAAGTTAATTACAAGAAGACTTGCATAAGCCAAGACTCTAGTAGAGACTTGAAAAGGGAGGTAACATTTTCAAAATAAAAGCGTGGAGGTAAAGTGCGCCATTTCTTCCAAGACAGATTGCCCAAATGATTGCTATTGGGGTAAAAGCACATTTCTTGGTTTGCTCCGTGTTGTCCCAAAAGACTCCAAGAAAAGATCCATACTTTGACAGTAGGCTATGGCGAGGGAGTTGTGGAGCAAATAGAGAGGGAGTCATGGTGAGAGTGGGCTATGGCGAGGATGAGGGACGTAGGGGCTTCATCGTGGGGTGAACATCAAGTGGAGATGGTGGATGTGGTGGCGTCGAAAATAGAAAGGGGGAAGATGGTGCATGAGGAGGGGCGACATGGGCGAGGAGACTTCGGGAGGTTGACGATGATCTCTCGACGGTTAGGATTAGATTAAGGCGATGCGATCGAAGGAGAGGGATGCGCCACATGGCTGAATGTGGGGAAGGCACTGAAGAACGGTCGTGATGAATCTGTGGTTAGATCGGGCGGATGTGAGCGTGACACGTGGCCAAAGGAGAACGCGGCGCTTGCGAACGGATGAGATGGCGTATGGTGCTTGATCGGATGGTCAAGGAAGGAGGGGGATGAACGGCGGAGATCTGAAAAGGAAGGGGATGATCGGGTGGCTATGGGCGTGATGCGTGGCCGGTCGAGGGTTAAGCGCTAATGGCCGGCGGAGATCATATCTGGGATAAGATCGGACGGTTATGGATGGAGAAAGAACGGACGGTGCGGATGAAGAGATGAAAGAGTTGATCGGACGGTAGAGGAAGGAGGGCGCGTAGCATGCAATGGAGTGGGTCATGTGGCGCAACCAGAGGGCGCCACGTGGTCCAATCAGATTATTGCGAAGAAGAAGGTGAAATAAGAGGGGGAAAATGGTCGAATTTGGAAAAACTCAAAACATGAAAGATGTAGATTTCGATGAGATCTACAAGTTTCATGTTGACCAAAAACAGAAATGAGGTCAAATGAAGTGATAAAATACACGGGTACAAATAAAAATACATACAATATACAATGGGGGCCCAAAACTCAAGTTTTGCAAATGAGATCCGATTTTTATGAAACTGGTCTCATTTTGAAGGTCTCTGAATGTATATTATTTTAAAAGTGAGTAGACCTAAATCGGAGGTTGTAAGAGAGAGAGATGTGTGCATTTTAAGGTTCATGGTCTCAAACATGGACTCGGGTTTTATTAGTCAATTTTACAAGTTAGCATTTTTTTGGTATTTTTCTTGTATTAGTGTTAGTAACATATACACTATAGAGTTGATTTTATGGAGTTTAGAGTTAGTATAAAATACATACAAATAGGTGATCTTTACAAGTGACTTTGGCTTCTTATTTTATGCAGATGTGGATGCTTAAATGCGGATATTATCTTTTTTTTTTACGCTCAATGCGGATATTATCTAGGCATGCATGAATGCTAATTATGCAATATAGGTGGAAATATGCCTCTAATTACTGGGGAACAAGGCTCTATTTTCAACTTTTAGAGTGATGAATCACAGATTCATCATCGGGGCTCAGAGTAAATAGAGGTAAGCATGTGGTGGTTCCCTTGGGCTCTCAGAGCAGGAGGTGCAGAGCATGGCAGCAGCGGTGGGGTGTCTAATGGCCATGTTGCCGATCACATATTTCGGACATCCGTTGGTGACAAGGAAAAACAAGATGAGGGACTGGAGGGTTTTACTAACTGGAGAGGTTGGAGGGGAAGGAGGCAGGGTGGAAGGAGAGGATGTTGTCAAAGGGAGGGAAACAGGTTCTCTCGAAGCACGTTCTTTCGACCATCCCTATTTTCTTTTGCTCTACGAGGACGTTGCCTGTTGGGGTGCAAGGAAGGGTGGAAGCTTTGATGAGGAGGCTTTTTTGTCAGACGGGAGGCAATCCAAGAGGGGCAGGCATCTGGTTGATTGGAGTAGGGTAACCTCATCGAAGAATAAGGGTAGCTTTGGTGTCCTGCGAGTGGTGGAGATGAAGGCATTCATGGCCAAATGGGTGATGCGTCCTTGGGGCAATTCAGAGGACCTGATCTGTAGACTGTTGAGGAAGATCTATGGAATCTCGATGTCGATAGAGGTTGGCACAGGGCATCTTACGTCATCTTTGTGGAGAGGCATTACACAAGTGATTCCAGAGATGGCAATTAAATTGAGGCCCAGTCTTGGGAACGGAGCGGGATTTTGTTTTTGGCGGGACGACTGGACAGGGACGAGGTGTTGAAGGAGCAATATCCCAGGCTCATGAATTGGCGGTGGGCAAGGAGTTGTGCAACAGGTGTGGGACATGGACTCTTGGTCTCTAACTTTTTCCTCGGATCTTTCGGAGCAAAGGGGCAATGAGTTCATGGCTTTGCATTTCGGGTCGGGGCAGCAGGAGGAACCGTCGGGGGAAGAGATCACTTTATGTGAGAAGATGGCATAATTTCGGTGAAGAAGGCATACCAATTTTTGGTGGAGGGGAAGGAAGTCGAGAAGGAGATGGGTGTAGACTTACGCATGATTTGGAGAAGCAAGCTTCCTATCCAAATGAAGAATTTTCTATGGTTATTAAGGCAAGACAAGATCCTCACCAAAGGACGCAGGGGCAATTGATGGGGGCGGAGGATGTCACATGCGATAGGTGTGGGGAGGCGACGGAAGATTGAAGCATATGCTCTTCTCATGCTCGTCCTCGGCTAAGTGCGATGTAGGGCGAGCATACCTTAGCTTGTCGGACGGAACTGTTCAGGATTCCGGGGAGATATGAGATCTGTTTGTAGTTCTGGGCACAAGGACAGCGTCTTTCCTTTTGCATGGGTTAAGCAATTGGGTGCGCCAAAAATGATGTCATTTTCAAGAGGAATACCTTTTATTCTGAGAATGTGATGGAACATTGTCGAGCATTATGTAAAGCTTTAGACCATATAACTTTTTGTAAATTTTAAAGCTATTTAAATATATACCGTGTTGTGGTGGGTCCCAAAATGGGACGCCACCCTCTTTACTTTTCAAAAAAAGTGGCTTCCAGGCTCCCCCCACCACTATGTTTTCGATCACTGGTAGGTCAACGTTAGGCACTTGCAGCATCGTAATAAACTGGGATGTTTCCGATCTCGCCCCCTGATTGAAAAACGTAGAAGCACACTCCAGGTCGCAACTCGGAAGTAGAGGAAAAGGATGATCTACCCTTTTTGTCGAAAGTCGGATCATGTTCTTTTTAACCTGGAATAATCTAACCCGATCTCCCTGAAGCCCAATTAAAGGGCTCTCTCAACATGTTTTCACTCAGATTGGATCCAACCCAAAGAAGAACAAAAGAAACAAATGCTTCAACCGCTAATAGGGCAGCAATGTCATCCCTACCATTAAAGACGAAGCCCCACATGATGGAAACATATCTACCATTCTTGTGGAATCAAATTTCATAGTGATTTCTTTAATATCCTCCCATCCCCTCTCCAAACAACTATAAACTAAGAACTCCCTTTACCTTCAACGATTGCACCCCCCCCACTGGTCCCGCCAACGTTGCTAGTGCTAGATATGTCTCCACCCTCCCCTACTCCCGTATAAGACCTGGAGATGCCCATCTTCCCTCGTTAAGATGCTCTCACAAACGACATGCAGGATAGTAGGAATGGCACATCAGAGGCGGCACCAACACCAGAACCCTTCTTCTTCTAGTCTTCATTACCAATTATGTTGTCTCGCTTCCATGATCAATGCTAACCGCCACCACATCCTCTATTCATCATTCTATCTCCCACGAATGACAGTTGTCACAACCTTATTAAGGGGAGAGTCAACCCAGGTAGCAACACAACCCTCTCCACTACATAAAACTTGCAAACCCACCTCTTGACTCAACTTTGTTCATTATTACCCTACTCCTTATGTGTTTCTCTCTCATGCAAGGCCTTAAATGTCGGTTTCGGTCACCATTTCGGTACCGACCAAAACAGAATTTCGATGGAATTTCGATGGAATTTCGATGGAATTTCGACCAAAATTTCAGTCATTTCGGTCATTTTTTGTACTAGGACCCCGTATTTCGGTCATTTCGGTCGAATTTCGATTTCGATTGGATATCGATATTCAACAGAAATTCGATCGAATTTCGCTGAAATTTGAGGCCATGCTCTCATGCCGATACCACCCAGAGCATCCCACAAAATAACCCATGGGCCCACAACCACTCTGTTGATTGGGTGCACTCCACATGTCAGTAGGATTCTGAGCATCTCTTGGTGTCATAATTGTGGAATCATTGCCGGGCGTAGAATAAGGTTGTGATTGCGTGGAAAAAAATGTGGTTGTTCAAGATAATGTTCTATTGGGGTCTTGGCCCCTGTAGACCTTGTGATTATCAATGTATAGTGTGGTTGACGAGTCTGAGAAGCCCTTATGCAAGGTTCACGAAAGCGGCATGCGTATGCGTTCGGGCGGGTCACTAAATAGCGATTAAGCAGTATACGGGGGCATATGCGAGGTATATACGGTTCTACCCGATTTCCTAAAATTTTATTTAAAAATAAATAAATATGTACAAATTTGACTACAACCGAACTAAACTTATGAATAATTGTATGATCACTAACAAACTACTATATAATCTATTATGTAAAAAACATCATCAACAAAGTACTATATAATCTATTATGTAAAAAATAAGTTTATGTTAACTGGAAACATAAGTCTAAGATGAAAACAATAGAAAAAGAGAATATAATCATTTGTGATGGTAAATCATTAGTGTAAGACGTAAATACTACCCCCTTGGCATATAGTCCGTATAGTAGAATAATTAATGCTATATATCATGAAGTTTGTGTGAAATTAAGTATTTAATCTTAATTAATATAGTCCATATAGTAGTATAATTCATGTTAAATACCAACTAGAAATCAGGATAAGGAAACCTGACAAAGATGACCGATCCACATCCGGATCTAGAAATCCGGATCCAGAAACCTGACAAATGCAAGAAGTGGGCGTACGGTCCATTTATGCGGTCGCACAACCCGCATATGTATATCACATAAGCACAATGGCCGCATAATAAGGGGCTTAAGGAAATCGGTGCGCTAGAGTCCTCGCACATGCATATGCGGCCACTCGAACCGATTTCGTGAACACTGCCCTTATGTTAAATTGTATGAATTATCGTGCGCTAAAATGAATTTGTCATCGTTTCGTTGTAGGCGAGTAATAGGAATCAATCAAGAAATAACCACTTCATTATTTAATCAATTTTAAATAATTATTTATATTTATTTAGCCTAGGCAAGCTCCAGGATCAAACTCTAGGAGGCAAAGGAACAACCTAAATTGATGTCTATTAAATTTCGTACGTGATTTTCGAGACGAATATTTTTTTGTATTTTTTACGCAATTTTAGAATGCAAATGCATATGTAGCCAATTTTAAGGACTAAGAAATTAATGCCAGTTAAACGATGTCCAAAAATTACAAACATGGTCGAGATGTAAAAAAAGGTGAAATAAATGCACACTATTTTTTTCGAATTTTGTGATGCAATATAAATATTACTGAATTGATGAAAGCAAACAAATAGTGGGAGAAGGCTTAGTACATTTTTTATGAAAGCAAACAAGGTGAACTAAAATAATTATTTATCATAAATATTAAATTTCTTTATTTTCAGGAAATAAAATTATCCAAGATAGATCAATAAATGAACTATCCTAGAAAAATCCTAAACCCTAAAAGAGTGGAGTTCAATACCTATTAAAAACTAAATATTGAAATACACAAAATGATTTTTTTAGAACAAAATATGCATGCAAATGCAATTATTTTTGGGCAAGATGTAAATAGCAATTAATTCTACTATCCATGAATTTTTGGGACCGATCAATGTGTAATATCTATGAACTTCAAAGCGCGGGTGTAACATCCGGAATCCAATCAAACCCGAAGTCGTCCGATTTTGGGTCTAATGAACTCAAAAACGTTGTCGGTCAATACTAAACAACCTAAAACGACCAATTGATCATAAATCAAAAGTCGTTCGGGCGAAATCGACCAAAAATCGGTCCCTTTGCAATGCGTGCCGTGAAAAGCCGCGACGCAAATTCGGAAACCGCGAAATGAACCGAGACCATCATTAGATCCGATTCGACGACACGAGACCAACGGAATCGACCGTTCGTCAATCGGAGGTCATATGATATTTTTTTTTAAATCGCAAAATTTAGTCTTAAACAAAAACGTATCCGAAAACTTCGGGTATTCAAAACTCGATCGGAAGTATATCAACATTATACTCAAATTGATCGTCGTCCCGAGACGATCAAAACGAGATATTATGCGTTAAAATCCGAGACCCGAGGTACACATACGGTCAACTTTAAGATTTGTAAAAAAAAATAATTAATTAATTATTTGTCTTATTTCTGATGTACAGTATACTCGGTTCAAAGTTGTTTAAAAAAAAATTATAATAAAAAAAAATGAAATGCACAAGTGTACATCCCTTCTTTCCAAAACACTCCACGTTACCCCTCTCTCCTCTATAAATTAACGCCAACCCCTCTTCCCTTCCCATCTCTTCTTTATAAATCCCACATCCAACGAGAGCTTTTCCTTTTTTCCATTTCAGCTGTAATCTCTCTTCCATCTTTCTCTTCTCCTGAATGAAGTTGCTGCCTTCTGCCGTGCTTGTTTGTGTTGCATGATGCCATCTGCTGAAGCAACTGCAGCCATGACCATTTCAACCTCTTTGCTGCTCTAAAAATGTGCAGCTATTGTTGCTCATAACAACAACAGTGCTGCAACTACCAGGTTTTTTTTAAAAAAAAAAAACCACTTGGGAAGTCCCAATTCCAGCCCCTTTGTTGATGCTTCTTGCTCCAGAATTCAGCCTTGCATGCAATTGATTTTCCTCTTTAGAAATCAAAAATAAAAAGGTACATCTCCATACCCATCCACCTTGCTGCCATACATGCATATTACATTTGATTCTTGGTAAAATCCTTAGCCCCTATTTTGCTGCTATGCATGTTGCCTCACTCACAATCTAAAGATTTAATTGTAATATTCTTAGCCCCTATTTTGCTACCATGCATGGAGTTATATACTTGTTTATGTCACAATTTAACAAAAGATAAAAGAGTTTTGAAATTTAATTCCTGGATATGACAAATTTCCTGAACATATGCTTTCTGTATCATCATCAAAAATAGGATTCCAATATTTAATTTAGATAAAATGCCCAACTGTGAACTTCTCATTGACCAAGGACAGATAACTTGATTAGTCAATTGTCAAAAAGTTCGTCTCTTCACTGGTTTGATGTAATTTATGTGTATTCCAGAACTTATGTTAGTGGTGACAGAACATAGGAAAATAGTTATGATTACTCATTTTTTTATGGTATGGATGAGTTAATTATTTGTTGAGAAATATGAAATACCCTGTTGGAGACAAAATCAAATGTCTGTAGATTTAATTCAGATCATTCATATACTTGAATTTGGGTACTAGCATATTCACTGAATTAGTTGTTTTGAGAGGAAGAATGCTAGAGTTAAGTGCCTTCATCTCTATGTAATTATGGGATTTAGTGACCTTCATTCCTTATTCCTTGGTAAATGATGAGGACGAAGCCACTGCTCACGTGATTGGGTGCATAGTACGAACTCGAAGGATTGTTGTTCCTAAACATCCGACCATCAATAGGTGAACCTATTAAAATGAGTGAGGATTGATTATCTTATGTCATTACTGTAACTTCCACAAAACTCGATAGTTCATCACGAGGGCAATACACCATATGGTCAAATGGGTATTGTGAGATTAAGGTTTGTGTGCTAAATCATCAAAAACATGGATGAAAGTGATGAGATAGGGAAGTCTTCTCAAGACTGTGTATCTGAAGGTGTGTGATAGGCATACAAATCGTGGAACAATGGTTCTGCATGCTTGTCATCTCTCTACCTTTAACACATAGTACTCAGTCTGTGAGCAGCAAATTCTGACCCAATCTTTCCGTAAAAAAAAAAAAAATGTTGAAACATGAATATTTGAACACATTGAAGTACTACATTGGTATGGTTGGATTATCACCTAAAACAACTTATATATCAAGGAAATTATGCTAGAGGTGATTATAATTGTTTTCCACATTTGTGCTATTGGTAGGGGGCCCTTGAGAGCTACATGTGTTGCCCATGTAACATTAGGAAATATATATATATAATATAAAAATAATAAAATAATAGAAGAGATATACATACATAAGAGTTGAGAAAAGAAGATGAAATCAGATACATCCACTTCACGGCAAATCTATGATATAAATTATTAATGCCGATCATGATGACTTCTACACATGATCGTGCGAGGGCGCGGTGACTCTCAACTGGGCGGAGGAAAGGAAGCCCAGTTAGGGCAGCGGCCGCCAAGTGCGCGGGTCTAGGATCCCAATCTTTTACACGGTTTTACGCGAGCTCGCAGTGTTTTTACGCCTCGTTGGGATCCTGACTTTAGACTAGTTCCGTTGACCCTGTCTTTTAGGATACCGAGGCGGGGGATCCTGGTTTTTTTCAGTTTTTCGTACGAGCTCGTCTGCCCGTACTAGTCGGGCTGTTTTTCTAGAGCGACTTTTCTAGGGAGTCTCTCTCACCCGTCTCAGTGGCGTAGTTGGGGAGTAGACCTATCCCTCTATTGGACCGCGCTTCCAATTAGAGGGCGAGACGGAAGAGCCATTTGCAGGCTTCTTCACCGCTTGAGTTACTTCGCCAAACAGACTTGGCGATTCTATATCTAGATCATCCATATCTACATCTACAACATCTGGAGTTATATCTGAAACATTGAAGATTGAGGAATTGAGAAGTTAAGATCAAAAGACCATTCTCTCTACCCAAGAATTTAAATAAATTAATAGATCTCTACAATCTCAACTTTTCCATTTTTTCACTCACCAACATGATATCTAAAGAAAATGATATATGCATTCCCCCTCACACACTCATGACTACGCAACTGCTATCGAAATAATGTTACATATGGGAAATGCCGGGTTCAGGGGAAAGTCATTAGAAATGCATTACGAACATTTGAGATGCTTACAAGTAACCTGAAAAACCGTTTTCAGTTGCAAGTAGAATTAAGTCTTAAATTGAGTTGCTCTCGCCTTTCTGCTTGTTTCTTTTGTAAATAATAAATGCCCGTTATTTTATATAAGTTTTTGGGAGGTACCAGCAACCGCTGACGCCTTTTCTTCCTATTGTGTGTGGCAGGCAAACAGCCTGCAGTTTAGTAGCCGCTCAGTATATACATGCTTCCAGGAGATATAGTGTACACCCGACGGTATGATTTACTTTGTCTTAGTTTTTGTACAGATGATGATGTAAATGCTATCTCTTTTGTCACATTTTGGGATATATGTTGTAACATGGAATATGCTTGTACATGTTGTAAATGGATATGAATATTAATGAAAGGAAATTTTGGTGATGTCTGTCTCTTTTACTTGTGGTCATGTGTGATGGAACTGAATGTCATAATTACGCGAAAAATTTTCCCTGTATTTTACAACTTGTGCGATATAATTGTGAATGATATCTTGCGAATTGCGCGTAAACGGGTACCCGGATCCTGAGGGGGCGACAGTTTGGTATCAGAGCAGTGGTACCCCGATACGCACATTCGAGATATTACAATTCCGATCGCATTAAGTTCTCGAATAGCGACAGTCTACCGACTTGTCGTGAGTTCGAGAAGGGAAATATGACATTTATATTCAATAACCACAGATGTCACCAATTTCATTAATTTTCATCTTATATCCCAAGAAGAGAAAAGCATTTATGATAAATATCTGTCTAGGGCATTTTTTTGACTAATTATGGTTCTTATGCAGAGCCATGGCATCTCGACCAGGTCAGGATACTTCTGATCAGCTGGCACGCATACTGAGCGCACTTACTGATCTTCAGCAGCAGCAGGCTGCTATGAGAGGCCAGCAGGAGCAGATATTGGCCCAGCAGACCGAGATTGCTGACAGGCAGACGGACATAGAGATGAGATTTGAGGATCTGTCAGATTTCACGTACCATCCATCTCAGGATGGGATACGACAGGACCAGCACCAGTCCGTTGAGGTGGAGCAGCCTCATCCTGATGATCCATTAGAGGACATTCCAGAGCATGGAGCTGAGGGGGATGCAGACTTAGGCAGGGAGCAGGACCCTGTTGACTTTGCTGGAGGATGCACACGAGTTTGCAGCCATTCACAGGCACCAGTCAGTCTTCACTTCTTATCAGCGGGCCAACATACCCTTGTTCGAGGGCACAGGTCCACCAGATGACGCTGAGCAGTGGCTGATGAGAGTAATGAAAGTGCTCAGGGCGATTAATGCGCCACGAAACACGTGGCTATCTTTCGTAGAGTACTCACTGATAGACTTCGCCGAGCGATGGTGGATGGCCGTAGTGTCCGAGTTAGGCCGAGAGCCTACTTGGAACGATTTTGTGACGAAGTTCAGAGCCCACTTCTTTTCTGCGAAGTGGAGGGAGTCCCAGCGCCGACTGTTTGCAGAGCTTCGTCAGGGACAGATGACAGCCCGGGATTACTTTATCCGATACACAGAGCTGTCACGACACACACGAGCAGCTGGCGCATTTCCCGAGGAAAATCTGGAGAAGTTCATTGGCGGCATGCGAGAGGAGGTGCAGGAGAAGCTGGCTGGACTACACATCACTTCTATCTCCGAGGCTACCGATGCTGCGGAGAAGTTCGAGGACATCAGAGGGAGACGTTACGGGAGCTCGTCTGGAGCACCGCCTAGACCGCGACGATATTTTGGGCCGATACGTCGACCGTTTCAGCAGCAGAGGTCAGCCAGGCGGTTCCGACCTACAGGTTCGACATTCTCTGGCAGTGCTCGCTCTTCTCCATCGACTACTCTAGGAGGAGCACTTGCCGGACGAGGTACAGAGTTCACTCGACCATCTGGGTCGCAGCGAGCAGATAGACCACCTGCAGGACCAGCTCGGAGCACGGACACAGCTACTCCCTCTACTCGACCAGTCCGGTGCTACCGATGTCACGAGTGGGGACATTACCGAGCACAGTGCCCACAGGCTTCTGGCGAGCCACAGCCACAACCTTCACAGCCACAGCCTCAGACACAGCGTTCAGGGAGTTTCCGTGGCAGGAACTCCAACTTTAGGCGACAGCAGCCGAGACAGACGCAGAGTATGGCAGGATCTAGTGCTGCATCAGCCAGGCAGGGGCAGTTACACGCAGTTACTGAGGAGCAGGCACGTTCAGCCGCTACTGTAGTGAAAGGTATGGTCTCAGTCTTGGGCCGACCTTTCCATGTTTTATTTGATTCCGGCGCGACACACTCTTTCCTTGCTTCGAGGTTGCTTGTTTCTTTAGATAGAGTTGCAGAGACGCTATCGTCTCCATATCACATCCGAGGGCCAGGTGGCCAGTTATTTGTCATATCTCTGATAGTCAGGCACTTGCCCGTACTGATTGGCGGTTACGAGATGATCGCAGACTGTCTACTCCTACAGCTAGATGAGTTCGACTTGATTTTAGGCATGGATTGGCTATCTACTCATCATGCACTTGTTGATTGCTTTAGGAAGACGGTTGTCTTCAGGATTCCAGATCTACCCGAGTTCACGTTTGAGGGTACTACACATGACTCCACCATGGAGTACATTTCAGTATTGCGAGCCCAGCGACTTGTTGACCAGGGTTGCGATTCATATCTTGCTTTTGTTCGGGAGGTGTCTGATCAGGAGCCGATGATACAGGATATCCGAGTAGTATCTGAATATCCAGACGTGTTTCCTGATGAACTACCAGGGCTACCTCCTAAAAGGGAGATTGAGTTTGAGATCACATTGTTGCCAGATACACAGCCGATCTCTATGGCACCATATCGCATGGCACCAGCCGAGTTGAGGGAGCTGAAGGTGCAGTTGCAGGAGTTGCTTGACTTGGGATTCGTGAGGCCGAGCACTTCACCTTGGGGTGCTCCGGTCCTATTTGTCAAGAAGAAGGATGGATCCATGAGACTATGCATCGACTACAGGCAGCTGAACAAGAGAACGGTGAAAAACCGTTATCCTTTGCCGCGCATCGATGATTTGTTCGACCAGCTCCAGGGATCTTCGGTTTTCTCGAAGATCGATCTTCGCTCAGGCTACCATCAGCTGAGGATTCGCGAGTCAGACATTCCGAAGACAGCCTTCAGGACTCGCTATGGACACTACGAGTTTGTGGTGATGCCGTTTGGGCTCACCAATGCACCTGCGGCTTTCATGGATATGATGAACCGTATCTTCCGTCCATACTTGGACAAGTTTGTAGTGGTGTTCATCGATGATGTGCTTATCTATTCACGGAATGAATGGGATCATGCGAATGATCTACGAATTGTTTTGGATACATTGAGGGAGCACAAGCTATATGCCAAGTTGAGCAAGTGCGAGTTCTGGTTATCCCAGGTCTCATTTTTGGGGCACATCATTTCTGGAGCAGGCATTGCGGTTGATCCCGCGAAGATAGATGCAGTTATGTCTTGGGAGCAGCCCAAGACAGTCACTCAGATTCGGAGCTTCCTCGGATTAGCGGGCTATTACAGACGCTTTGTCAGCGGATTTTCACGCATCGTCCGTCCATTGACACGATTGACGCAGAAGGGAGTTCCATTCATTTGGGACGATTCATGTGAGCAGGCCTTCCAGACACTGAAGGAGAGGTTGACTACAGCGCCTATTCTTGCTCTTCCTTCAGGCACTCAGGACTATGCAGTTTACACAGATGCATCTGGAGAAGGTCTAGGAGCAGTATTGATGCAGAGAGGACAGGTGATTGCTTACGCATCACGGCAGTTGAGACCGCACGAGCGGAACTACCCCACACATGACTTAGAGTTGGCGGCAGTTGTCTTCGCCATGAAGATCTGGCGCCACTATCTATATGGGGTGAACTTCGAGATTTTCACAGATCACAAGAGCCTAAAGTACATCTTTGATCAGAAGGAGTTGAACATGAGACAGCGCAGATGGCTCGAGCTGCTGAAGGATTATGATTGCACGATCTCTTACCATCCCGGTAAGGGAAACGTGGTGGCTGATGCACTTAGCAGGAGAGCGCATGCTGATGGTACGGCGAACTGGCTATACACGTGGGATACGCTTGCAGCTTTGACCGATTGGCATCCTCAAGAGAACACATCCATTTCTACCGCTGTGCCTCCACGATACAGCAGCCTTTGGGATCGTATTGTAGAGGGCCAGAAGACAGATCCTTGGATTCATGATAGATACATGCGCGCCATCAAGGACGAATTTGACGACTTTGTTGTGATGGAGTCTATTCTATGGAAGGCAGGACGGGTCGTTGTACCCAATGACGAGCAGCTTCGCAGAGACATTTTGGACGAGGCACACAGTTCACGGTTATCTATCCATCCAGGCAGTACGAAGATGTACCGTGATCTGCGTCGACATTTCTGGTGGGATGGGATGAAGCGCGATGTGGCGCTACATGTTAGCAGATGCATGACCTGTCAGATGGTCAAGGCTGAGCACAGGAGACCGCCAGGATTACTACAGTCTCTCCCTATTCCCGAGTGGAAGTGGGAGAGCATTTCTATGGATTTTGTCACAGGATTGCCGAAGACGCCAGGTGGCCATGATTCTATATGGGTCGTTGTTGATAGGTTGACCAAGTCAGCCCATTTCATACCTGTCCACACGACTTATACTCCATCCAGATTAGCCAAGCTCTATGTGCAGAACATTATCAGGCTGCATGGTATACCACGAGAAGTGGTGTCTGACAGGGATTCGAGATTTACATCTCACTATTGGCATCAGTTCATGTCAGCACTACAGACAGAGCTGAGGATGAGTTCTGCATATCATCCGCAGACAGATGGGCAGAGTGAGCGCACCATTCAGACGCTTGAGGATCTACTTCGCGCATGCACTTTGGAATGGAAAGGGTCCTGGAAGGACCATTTGCCTTTGGTGGAATTCACGTACAACAACAGCTATCACTCCAGTATTGGCATGGCACCATTCGAGGCCCTATACGGGCGGAGATGCCTCACACCTCTCAGTTGGCGTGAGGTAGGTGATCATGCTTTATATTCCGTGGATCTCTTGGAGGAGACTGCGAGAGCTGTTGATCTGGTGAGACGGAAGCTTCTGACGGCACAGAGCCGCCAGAAGAGCTATGCGGATCGTCGGAGGAGAGACTTAGAGTTCCAGGTAATCTAATTAATTCTTCTTCATCTATGACATATATATATAATATAAAAATAATAAAATAATAGAAGAGATATACATACATAAGAGTTGAGAAAAGAAGATGAAATCAGATACATCCACTTCACGGCAAATCTATGATATAAATTATTAATGCCGATCATGATGACTTCTACACATGATCGTGCGAGGGCGCGGTGACTCTCAACTGGGCGGAGGAAAGGAAGCCCAGTTAGGGCAGCGGCCGCCAAGTGCGCGGGTCTAGGATCCCAATCTTTTACACGGTTTTACGCGAGCTCGCAGTGTTTTTACGCCTCGTTGGGATCCTGACTTTAGACCAGTTCCGTTGACCCTGTCTTTTAGGATACCCAGGCGGGGGATCCTGGTTTTTTTCAGTTTTTCGTACGAGCTCGTCTGCCCGTACTAGTCGGGCTGTTTTTCTAGAGCGACTTTTCTAGGGAGTCTCTCTCACCCGTCTCAGTGGCGTAGTTGGGGAGTAGACCTATCCCTCTATTGGACCGCGCTTCCAATTAGAGGGCGAGACGGAAGAGCCATTTGCAGGCTTCTTCACCGCTTGAGTTACTTCGCCAAACAGACTTGGCGATTCTATATCTAGATCATCCATATCTACATCTACAACATCTGGAGTTATATCTGAAACATTGAAGATTGAGGAATTGAGAAGTTAAGATCAAAAGACCATTCTCTCTACCCAAGAATTTAAATAAATTAATAGATCTCTACAATCTCAACTTTTCCATTTTTTCACTCACCAACATGATATCTAAAGAAAATGATATATGCATTCCCCCTCACACACTCATGACTACGCAACTGCTATCGAAATAATGTTACATATGGGAAATGCCGGGTTCAGGGGAAAGTCATTAGAAATGCATTACGAACATTTGAGATGCTTACAAGTAACCTGAAAAACCGTTTTCAGTTGCAAGTAGAATTAAGTCTTAAATTGAGTTGCTCTCGCCTTTCTGCTTGTTTCTTTTGTAAATAATAAATGCCCGTTATTTTATATAAGTTTTTGGGAGGTACCAGCAACCGCTGACGCCTTTTCTTCCTATTGTGTGTGGCAGGCAAACAGCCTGCAGTTTAGTAGCCGCTCAGTATATACATGCTTCCAGGAGATATAGTGTACACCCGACGGTATGATTTACTTTGTCTTAGTTTTTGTACAGATGATGATGTAAATGCTATCTCTTTTGTCACATTTTGGGATATATGTTGTAACATGGAATATGCTTGTACATGTTGTAAATGGATATGAATATTAATGAAAGGAAATTTTGGTGATGTCTGTCTCTTTTACTTGTGGTCATGTGTGATGGAACTGAATGTCATAATTACGCGAAAAATTTTCCCTGTATTTTACAACTTGTGCGATATAATTGTGAATGATATCTTGCGAATTGCTCGTAAACGGGTACCCGGATCCTGAGGGGGCGACAGCGGGCTAGGCAAAGTATGCAAGTTTCGACAAAAACATTTATTGATAATTAACCATAAAGCATAAAAATGTAACAATCATGCCACAATGTAGAGAATTACTTGAAGAAAAAATATCTTTTTTAATAAATCAAATGATGCAATAAAGTTGTTCAAAATAAACAGAGAATACAAGAGTACCAGTGCAATAAAGAATCTATAAAAATTAATGCAAGGGGACGGATGTAGATACCTAGATCCCAGAGGGGTCTTATGTAAATTTCCCGAAGAGGCACATGTTGAGCACGAGTTCGTAGAGCACAGGATGTCTTCTACAATATGGAGAATGCACGGGGGGCTTCACAAAAAGTCCAGGGGCGGCACGTAAGTGGCACAAGCCCCCTGGTGGCTGGACTTCTTTGGAAGGCAACGGAACTAGGGGTGCCCTTCAGCAAAAGAACCATACCTCGCGTTCTTGGGACGTGAGGGTCTTCTCGATCCTCACACTTGGTTGGAGGGAGCTCGGTATAGATGGAGGCGTCTCTAGGAGCGAGCTTCGTGGTGGACGGAGGAGCAAGGTCGACCGACCCCCGACTAGGGATGATGCGCGGCAAAGGAAGGTGGAGGCGTCTCTAGCGATGCTCTTGAAGGCAGTGGTTGACAGCTAGCGAAGCTCCTGGATGAGGAGTTTCAAGAATGATGGAGATGAGAGAGATGAAGATGGTCCTCAAGTCGAAGATGAATGTCTGGAGGTTGATGATGATGAGGTAGCGCGGTGGAGTGGCGGAGGTCGCTGCTGGTGATCGAAGGTGACCTAGGCTCGACGGTCGACTGGAGCGGAGCAGCCTTACTCATGATTTGCAGCTTGTTGCGACAAGGCGAAGGACCATGGATCTCGCCGCTTTGAGGAGGCGACGATGTCACTGTCGAGCTCCTGCTTAGTTGTGAATTGGCAGATGAGTTTCGATCATGGAAGGCCGTATCGGCGATATATCGCCGATATATCGGTATCGAGAGGTTGGGGGTATCGAAATCGGAGTGTATAACCTTTTACAGGGATATCAGCGATATATTGCTGATATATCAACGATATATCGCCGTATCGACCCATATCGGTCAAAAATGAATGGATTCAGTACAAAAAATACAAGATATCGATCGATATCGTCGATATTTCATCGATATTCCTATATATGAATGTTATTATTCATGCAAGCTTGATTCCACTACATATCTAGTTGCACCTAAGTATTAAAACAATCTATGATTTATATTAAGCGAGACCCCCGTACTGGTAGGGTATGGTGCGACAGGAGGGTGCATACAATGGTTCTTCAACTTGGTGTCTATTTACAAGTTATTTCATGTTGTAAAACTTGAATGAAATCCATTTCCAATATCTATAAGTCAATTCTTCAAAAAAATTATTAGTCACGAATCAACATTAATGTCGATATGTTCGAAATGATCGATATATGCAATATAAGCTTTATAGATGATCGATATGTGTGATATATTTGTAAGTTATTTAGTGATCTAAGAACTTGGATAAACTCCATTTTCAATATATATAGGTCAACAACTAACAGAACAGTCGTATCGATATATGCGATATAATGTTCATAGATGATCGATATGTGTTATCTAAGAGAGTAAGAGTACATTTGTAAATTATTTAGTGATGCAGCGTGACCCCAAATTATAGGGCCGTATTTATTTAATTAGTTAACTGTCAATTTTATTTACGTTTTTAGGTTGTCAAAATTGTCTAATTAAATAATTGAGATCGCTTGTGATCTCAACGTTTATTTCGTAGATTTTAATTTGAAATTGGGTCAATTAATTAGTTAGAGTCAATTTAGGCAAGTCGGTTGTCAATTTAAATTAGTTTACTATTTTTGTAAACCCATCTCTCCTATATAAAGAGAGGGTAGTCCCATGTTTTTATACAGTCAAGTATTAATGAAATATTGAGATTTATCTCTCTCCTTACTCCTCTCCCTCTCTCTCCACGCGATCTCCGTGGTTCTCCTCCTTCAATCCCTCGTTCCCGACGAGTTTCTTCTTCTCAATCCCTCTATTTCTTCTCCACCAAAATTCCACCAACAAAAAAATATTTTCGTCGTCGACGCAAATTCGGATTTGCATCAATTGGTATCAGAGCATGGAAATCAAATCGTTCCTACGATTCAACGATCCTGTTGAGTATTGGCGAATGCAACTCAATCTCAGTTGCATATCTTCCGATTCGCATGCACGTTCGCGGCAACAAAGGTTCAAGAAGCGACTTATATCAAGCTTGAAGGTCCAAGCATGGTTAGCCGCGCAAATCGATGAAGATTCACTCGGCCACGACGAAAATCAGATCGCTGTAGCCGCTGTCCAATCCAATTTTCGTTCGGAAAACGAAGGTATTTTTAGTTCCGAAGAATACTTTATTGACGCAACTCCGGTGCAACAAAACTATGAAGATACAGGGCCGATCTTTGATGAAAGTATGGATGAAGACTACGAAATTATCGATTTCGGTGAGGCTGAAGTTGCTGTTCAGGAACAAAATAATGAAAAAAATAAAATTCTGGGGCCAATATTGGATGAAGACCAAAGCCGGCACCAATACCCTCCGTTGGTGCTATTCCAGGGACCATTTTGGCCGCTGCCGCCGCCGTATCCGATAGGGAAAGAAACCCTAATCGTGAGTGACAATCTCGGCTATCCTTCCCACCATCGGCGTCGCCCCAGGCCTACCTTCCCAGGTCACCACCGTTGTTCCCTGGACATCAGAGACTGTCCTTGCACGGTCCCATGTCCTCTTCTTCGTCATCTCAGTGCTGCCGCCTCGGGCAGCCACCGCGAACGGCCCTGCACGCCGCATGTGCCCTTCCTCCGCCACCCGCAGTACCGCCGCCTCTCGATCTCGACCTACAGTGGCCCTTGCGCACGCGTCAGGCGCAACCGTCAGTACGTGCACCAGCGGGAGTCGCCGCACTTCGTTCCTCGGCGCCGCCCGAGACTTCCCTGCCCGATGCGTGACCGTCGCGCACTGCCATTCCACATCCAGCCCTCACCGCCAGCCGCACCCTCGCAAGGCCGCTTCCCCTGCCCGCGTTATACGTGTGAGAATGATTGGCAAACCCTAACTAAGGGACCGATGACTACGGGATTTACATCCCTCGACATGTGGGATTGGAAATCCCTGGGAAAAATTTACGAGGAAACCCCCTCTTGCTCCATATTTTATTCTGAAGGACATTTCAAGAAGCCCCCTTCTAAAATGCCCTTAAACGAAGGGGTGCGAAATTTGCAGGGACGCCCTCCAATTGAAAAAAACTACAAACGTAACGTTGAAAAGGAAGCTACAACTCGAGGATGAATTCTCCGACGACGCACTTACATCAAGCAATTCGTCGGGAGACGAATTTTTTAAAGCGGCGGAGAGTTGATGCAGCGTGACCCCAAATTATAGGGCCGTATTTATTTAATTAGTTAACTGACAATTTTATTTACGTTTTTAGGTTGTCAAAATTGTCTAATTAAATAATTGAGATCGCTTGTGATCTCAACGTTTATTTCGTAGATTTTAATTTGAAATTGGGTCAATTAATTAGTTAGAGTCAATTTAGGCAAGTCGGTTGTCAATTTAAATTAGTTTACTATTTTTGTAAACCCATCTCTCCTATATAAAGAGAGGGTAGTCCCATGTTTTTATACAGTCAAGTATTAATGAAATATTGAGATTTATCTCTCTCCTTACTCCTCTCCCTCTCTCTCCACGCGATCTCCGTGGTTCTCCTCCTTCAATCCCTCGTTCCCGACGAGTTTCTTCTTCTCAATCCCTCTATTTCTTCTCCACCAAAATTCCACCAACAAAAAAATATTTTCGTCGTCGACGCAAATTCGGATTTGCATCAATTAGTGATCAAAGTACTTGGATGAAGTCCATTTTTAATATATATATATAGTATGTCAACAACTAACAATATCAGCGATATGTTCGATATAACCGATATGTGCACTATAAGGATCATAGTCCTCATAAATGATCTATATGTATTTTCTAGGTGTATATTTGTAGTATTTCATGTTATAAGAACTTGAATGAAATCCATTTCTAATATTTATAAGTCAAGGATCAATATTAATATCAATATGTTCGATATGAACGATATGTGTGATATCAATATGTGCGATATATGGTCTATAAATGGACCGATATGTGTCATACAAGTGTGTATTTGTACGTTATTTGTTGTTTTAATATCTTGGATGACCTTAATTTCTGAAAAAATGCCAAAAAAATTTGTCTTTTTTGCGTCATTTCGCCATTTCCACCGATATCATTGATATATCACGATATATCCATTTCCGGGCAGACCGAAACGATATCGATATCGATACGGCCTTCCATGGTTTCGATGGAGGGGTGGCACGGGTTAAATAGAAGAGTCGACCAGGGTTGAGTGGTGATGGGATGGCCGAGAATGGAAAGCAGAGGGTCTGATTGATTCGACGAAGGAGTTGGGCAAGATCGGAGATGGATTCGATCAGAAGGGGGTTTGATTGGGTTCCAGATAGGGGAAGATTGCGGCGGCGATCTCAGATGGAAAGGAAAGCAAAGGGTATTGGAATAGGAAAGGGCATCGGCGATGAGGGAGGTGGCAACTTGTGAGATCCGCGGAGGTGTGGCACGGCTAGAAGAGGAAGGCGACACGCGCGGCCATAGATGGAACGAGAGGTGGAGGCTGTAGATCGGGGCAGCGCCGCCCAAAGAGAAAAGTGGAGGAAGATGGTGGCACGTACTTGGCACATGCGACGGAGGCACGTGACCAGCATGTGCAAGATTTTTTTATTTTTATTTTTATTTTTTATATATAATCGAATGTGTATAAATACCAAATATGGGTGACACGTGGGGGCTCTAGAAGCGGCCACGTGTCACTCCCAAAAAATGTGAAAAAAAAGAGAGATGAATTCGAAAGAAAAAGCTAATGGCATCGGATCGAAACAATCACGAAAGTTGCTCATCTCGATGAGATCTACAACTGTGAAGAGATCAACAGCAAAATAAGTCACTTACATAAAGTGGTATTTTGGGGGTACTCCATGTACATAGAATAACTTGCATTTTGGATTTTGGATTTTTTATTTATAATTAAGATAAAAATCCAGAAAAAAATATGATAAAATCAAAGACAAATATTTACACATTGATCTATTTTTTTGGATTTATAATAATTAAGAGAACAAAAAATAAAATAAAGTACGAAAAAGATGAATTTTGTACAGACTATTAGTGAACACTTAAGCTTGGTTAGCCTTTTTTATTTCAAACTTATTTTAGATTTGGATTTTTATTCTTTTTAATAAAACCTTTGTCAAAAGAAATAAATGAAAAAAATAAAATAAAAAGAGTTAATTAGGTACATAAAATATTACGTCAAAAAACGCTAAAATACTAAATGTACAAAAAAGGCCCAAAATCCAACATTCACATATGAGCTCCGATTCACTTGAACTTGATCTTTTTTAAGGTAATTTAATGTACATTAATTCAAAAGTGAGTAAGATCATATCGGACACAGTGCGAAGAAGATATCAACGTTTTAGCCTGGAAATTCTGGAATTAGGGTTTGAGTTTCTGGACCACTTATTTACGTTAGAGATTTTTTGTATTTTTCATTTATTCTTGTTAGTAATATGTACACAATGGATGTGGTTTCAGGTGATTTGGAGTTAGTATGAATTGATTTAAAAACGGGGAAGTTATCTGGTTTACAAGTCAAATGGGCTGGGGATTTTTGGCTTCTTATTTTATGCAATTAGGAATGATAACATGTGATTATTATTTATCCATGCATGAATGCTAATTATGTAAGACAATGGATAAAATGAAGATGAATTTGGGGGAACTGGACTTAATTAATCACAGACTGATCAGTGATGTACACTATTTTGGATATACACCCTTTTTACCTTCAAAAATATGAGATTAATAATGTGAAATCCATCCACCAATACTCTTCACCGCACGAAACACGAGCATTTGTAATCAAATCCATCAGCCTATTAAAAATCACCCTATTGAGACAAGGTATCCCTACCATTTCCCCAATTGCCTAATAATTTCACTCTCTCCTATAAATCCAAGATCTTGCTATACACGAACACATAACTAAGAAGATACCCCCCCGCCGCCACCATAAGATTCCTAGATCACATGGCTAGTCTATTCCGTAGACTGAAAACAAGGTTACATGTGGTCCAAACATCCAATATCCACTTTTTCATGGAAACATGTAGTCCAAAAATTGAATATGTACTCGTTACATAAAAATCATCATCGCTCCATGATTCTAAACCTTGATATTGTGGATTGAATATAACTACATACAGATGCTCTCATCAATATTACGTTTAATATCTACTTGATTGGAAACTAAATAGTAATCAAATTATAAGATATTATCAACCAATGCAGTGTCATTTCATAATTTATGAGGTTCCTCATTACGTTAAAGATTAATCTCAAGCTTGATCAGCATCCTACTTCTGGTGGAACATCATACCACTGCATCGAATCACCCACGCATCCCTTAATTATTTTCAATTAAAAATCAACAATTTCCATGTGCAATGAATTACAAAATAGCCACTGAAATTCTAGAAGATTGTTGATTTTCTGAGACTTCTGCATCACGCTTCTTCAAATGAACATGAAACATAATTGACGAGATTCCATGTTCAGCAAATAAATTGAGATATTAATATTTACCTTAAGGCCAAGAAACCTTCCAGTGGAAGCAAATAAATGCAATATACTTTTACTTCTCAAACTTATAAAAACTTCTGCAGCAGTCATACTTCCTTGATTTAAAGCTTCCTCACATTCTATCAGCACAGCTTCCTCAAAGACATTTTTTGAAGATTGGAGGCGGAAGCGACCATTTCTACAAATCCAGGAGTCTCAGTAGGAACACGAGGAAAATAGAAGCAGACCAGCCATTGATAGGCTTAATACAATATGTAACATCTCGTAAAACAAATAAATGATAACAGATTAACGTTCATATAAAGATGATGAGAATCTGTGTGGAAAAAGTTTCCGGAAGCAAACATTTGGATAATAGATCTAAATGCATCATTACTCCTCGACCAAAAGGTGATAGAATAATCATTCCTTATATTTCTTGGATAAAACTGAAAGGTTCCTCTTAAAAACGTAAACTAACCGGATTGATAAAGAACTTTCAGAATTACTTGTGACAATGCAAGTATAAATCCATACTTGACTATATTATATATTATCATAATATCTTCAGTAAAATGTACATGTGCTGCTAAAAAATTACAAAAAGTTGCAGCACACCACTGGAATTCTGTTATTCAAGTAGTTGTAACATCCTGCAGCTACTAGCATGGACTTTTTTGTTTCAAAATAGATCATTGTAGAAATTCAACGACATATAATGCCAAAGAATATCGTACCAGAGACAGCTAACCAAAACTGTCGACTTTTGTACGCGGACTGTTGATTACCAAACGCAACCCTCTTCAAGAGGGGATTTGAACCCCGATCTTTTCAGTGGTAGGCACACTGCTCTACCACCAGACCATTGATAAAGAAGAAATACAACAACAAAGCATTTTCCCACATTTACATAGATTCTTCGCCTTCATTCAGATCCATCTTGGGTCATTATCGGGCTTAGATCTGAAAAACTAAGATCCATTCGTATAGTCTCATTCCAACACTTCTTGGGTCTACCTCGCCCTTTCTTAGCCAGCTCAACATCCCAAAACTCGCATCTTCTCACCGATTCATTAGCTGAGTTCCTTTGCAAATAACCAAACGACCTTAAGCGATTTTCTCGCATCTTATCCTCGATCGGAGCTACACCAACTTTCCTTTTAATTGCATCATTCCAAATCCGATCTTTACATGTGTGTCCGCATATCCACCTTGGCATTTTCATTTCTTCTACTATCATTCTCTGCACAAGTAGATTGTCCACAGGCAAACATAATCCATATATCATAGAAAGTCGCACGACTGGTTTGTAAAACTTTCCTTTGATTTTAAAAAGGAATTTTCTTATCGCAAAGAACAAGAGATGATCCTCTCCACTTTAGCCAGCATGTTTTTATTATATTAGTAACATCTCCATCAATTTCTCCATCATGTTGCAAAATAGCTCTCAAGTAAATAAAAGAATCTTTCTTCCGATTGCTATCATCAGCAATCTTCACCTCGATTCATTCATCAATGCTTCATCAAAAGTTCACTCCAAATATTCAGTCTTAGCACTACTTATATGAAACCCTTTAGTTTCCAACGCATGTCTCTGGATCTCAAGCCTCTCATTTACTCCATCTCAAGTTTCATCAATCAACACAATATCATCATCAAATAACATACATCAAGGTATCTCATCCAAAATTTGACTTGCCAACTCGTCCACAATGTTGAACCTTAATGCATAACAATGTTGATATCAAAATAGTTAATCTTTCCACAATGTATCCTAACACAAGATGAAGCCCCACATACATATCTTTTATGAGGTAAATGTATAGGACAGGTACTTGTCTCTTTCTCCAAAACTCTCCATAATATATCTTGTGGGATATAATCATAACTCATAAACCTTCTCCAAATCAATAAAAATCATATGGAGGTTCTTCCTTTTAGCTCTGTAAATCTCAATTGTTCTCCTCGGCAAGAGGATGGCTTCAATAGTTGAGCAACACAACATGAATCCGAATTGATTTTCTTAGACAATGAAAACTTGGCTCGACCTTTTTCGATCACACGTTCCCAAATCTTCATAGTGTGACTCATCAGCTTGATACATCTGTGATTTGAACAATTTTCAATGTCTCCTTTCGATGCTTCTCCTCCAATATTTAGGCATTTTCTTGCTTCGCCAAATAACATTAAATAAATTTGTAAACCAAATTAAATCACGTTCACCTAAAGCTCTCCAAACTTCTATAGGAATGTCATCAGATCCTACACCTTTCCAAGGTCTCATAACCTTCAAAACCCCCTATACTTCCTTCCTTTGTATTCGCCCATAGCTTGCACGATTCAAGTACTACTAGCTAGATCTCCCAAAGTGACATCTCTATTTCCTTCCCCGATGAAAAGCTTATGGAAGTATCGTTTCCATCTATTCTTTATAGCCTTCTGAGTAACAAGCATGTGACCTTCATCCTTAATGCATCTCACTTGAGAAAAGTCTTTAGTCTATCTTTCTCTTGCTTTAGCCAACTTGAATATATCCTTTTGGTCCTCCTTAGAGTCGAGATTTGTGTACAAAACTGTATAAGCTTTTGACTTAACTTCGCTTACAGCCTTCTTTGCTTTCTTCTTCGTTATTTTGTAATTTGTGACAGTTTCATTTATTCTATCCTTAGGCACACCTTTAAAGCATGCACTTTTCATTTTGAACTTCTCTTGCACCCATACACTCTACCACCAAGTCTTCCTTTTGTCCTAAAGCTCCTCCCTCTGAATCGCCTAGCAATCTCGTTTGCACTTCCACTATTTTTACATTAATACCAAAGTTTGTAGCATGTCTTCTTGATCCTCCTTGCTTTCTCTCCAACCCATTTTGTCTCTTGGGTACATACTTTCTGAATCTTCTTACTTTCCATCGTATCTATTATCTCCAACAATTTGCCAATCAAAATGATAATATTCCAACTATCGATTTGTAACTTCCTTTGCAACCTCTTGTGGACTAATTTCTTTACTCGCATGTGTTAGCTTCTCGCGGGCTAACCAGCCTTCCCCTTTGCGTGTAGATGTACACCAGCACACCAATTAACCACGCCGCTACAACACTCGAACACAAGCACTAGCACAAGGACACAAGAGCAGTCACACAAAACCCATTTGTATTAGCAAGAGACCCACTCTGTGTGTGTTATCTACAAATGAGCTACACCCCTCCTTAGATAAACAAGCCGAGGGTATACGAAGGGACACCATTAATACAGGTACAATGACTGAAAGGACTCTTAGTCCTCTACGGAGAGATTTCATCTTCCGAGATGACTCTTCACACGTCATGGCTCTTCATCTGTCGTGCAATTCCTTCGTCTTCTGAAATCGGCGCCACGTCATCCGCTCTATCAGCATGCTATGGCATGTCCTCTGTCTCCTCAGCACATCATGTCATCATCCCACGCCATAAGTGGGCTCCATGCTCCTATGTAGGATGTTACAGCTCAAGCTCCATCAAGTATCGTTGAACACTTGTATTGTGCCAAAGAGAACCTGCGGTCTTCGACTTCGTGCGATAAATCTCATCCTTAGTTGTCCGTCAGCTAAGGAGAAGTCCTCCAAAACTTCATAGTGTGGCCACCGAACCACACGAGCGTGCAATACCATTGTTGCACGCTATTCCCATACCTAAGGAGTTGGGGGTGTTACAAGCTTCCCCCACCTAATCCATCAGTCTTCTGCGACTGATCCTGCGTCTTCAAGAAATCCTCGACGAGGTCCTCGAACTGCCACAGGGTTGTATCACGTTCCCAACTTGCCTCCTCCTCTATGAACCCCTTCCATTTGACAAGCAAGAAGATCCTCTGGTTCTTCTTTCTCTGACCCTCCACGTGTCTGTCAAGAATCTTCTCAGCAACCCTCGCATACTTAACCCGGACGTTCGAGGGACATGTTTCGATGCTCTCTTGGTGTTATCTTCTCTGTCGTCGGGGTACTCCTCTTCAAGAAGTTGACATGGAACACGGGATGCAGCTTTAGTCTCTCTGAAAGACTTAGTTAATAGGCGAGTGGCCTCACGCGTCGAACTATCTCAAAGGGTCCATCGTAAAGAGGAATCAACTCTTTCTGCATTGTCTTCTTCAGAATTATCTTCCAAATCTGGGGAATAAGCTTCAGCAGCACTTTCTCCCAAAACTGGAACTCGACCAGCCTACGGCTCTTATCAGTCGCCCTTATCATATTGTGTTATGCATGAGCCAATGCATCTTTCGCTTCCTCCCACCGATCATGCGTCTCCAGTGCAAAGCAACGTATGGCAGGACACTGTCCTTGGCTATTCTGCTTAGCCACTTCATATGATGTCACGGATTGTCTATCCATCACAATCTTGAATGGACTGTGGCCTGTGTTGGAGGTCTATTGCAGGTTGTAGAAGAAATAGGTAATATCTAGTAAACTCACCCAATTGTATTGATTGGCCGTCATATAATGCCTAAGGTACTCTTCCAACAAGGTATTGATCCGCTCCATCTAACCATTCATCTACGGGTGATTGATGGTAAAGAATTTAAAAATCATATCCTAGCATCTCAAACAAGGTCATCCAGAATCAACCTGTGAACCGAGCATCGCAGTCAAGCACAATGTGCAATGATATCCCCCAGTGCTTCACCACGTTCAGCAAGAACAGCTTCGTTGTGGTCTTCGTTATGCACTCCTGGGATGTTGGTATGAAGATCGTGTATTTGGAGAAGCAATCATCTACTGTCATCATCGCATTATTCCCATCCACCTTAAGGAATCCAGTGATAAAGTCCATAAAGACGCTCTCCCACGGACGTAAGGGAATGGACAGAGCCTCCAGCACTCCTGTCATCTTCTTCCTCTCTGTCTTGTCTTGTTGACATACAAGACAAGTGCGTGCATAGACTTCGTTGTCTTCCTCCATCTTCGACCAAAAGTAGCATGAGGAGAGGAGTGCCAACGTGCGCTCCACGCCTGTATGACCAGCCTATTGTGCGTCGTGTGCCTCTTTAAGCAACATTTTCCTTTAACCGTCGCTCGAAGGAACATAGGGTCTCATGCCCTTCGCATAGAGGATGCCTTCATCTATTCAGAATCTTCGAACTTCTCCATCATTCATGCACTGCACCAGACGTGAAGTAACTGGATGCTCCTGTGTGTGCCCCCGAATGCGCTCCAGCATATCTCCAGACACGCAGGTGATCGATGCAATCACCATGACCTTCGGCTCTTCTGGTTCGCTCTTCCTCGAGAGCGTGTCTGCTATCTGGTTGTTCCGCCCAGGCCTGTAGCAAAGCTCAAAGTCAAATTCGACAAAAAAAGTCTTGCCATCGTGCCTGCTTAGAGTCAGCTCTTTTGTGTGGCAAGACATCTCGTTGCCACATTGTCTGTCTGCACTACGAACAATGAACAGAGGAGATAGTGGTATCATGTCCTCAAACAGTGGACCATTGTTGTCATCTCCTTCTCGTGCATGGAGTACCTCCTCTCGCTGGATTTAGCTTGCGGCTCTCGTACCCATGGGATGTCAATCTTGCACCAATACACCTCCAAGTAGTTCCCTTAATGGATTATCGCTTAATGAACTTCCTTTAGTAGTTCACCAATCAGAGGAAGTATAGTAGTTCTGTCGCCTTTGTGGGGGTTGTCCACTCTTAAATTACTTAAGTCATCCTTACTTTCATGTGTATCGTGCCTCCGTCCACGATGCAGCATGAACTGGAGAAATAGGGCCGCATTTTTATCTACTTTTTATCCGTTAATTTTATTTACGTTTATTTTGAGTCGTCGTACTTTTATTTTAAAATAAGAGATCGTGTGTGATCTCTAAAGTAGTTAGTTTCAATTTGAATTTCAAATTAGTCAGTTAGAGTCAAATTAGGATAATTAGTTAAAATTTGAATTTGAGTTTCTATTTTTGTAATCTCATCCCTCCTATATAAAGGGATGATAGACTACTTGTTTAGTAAGTTCAGTTGATATGAAAAATTGAGATTTTATTCTCTATCTCTCTCTCCTCTCTCTCTCTCTCCCCTCACGTGGTCTTCACGTTTCTTTTCTCCATCCCCTCGTGTTCCTGACGAGCTTCTCCTCTCAACCCCTCCATTTTCTTCTCTCTCTCTCCCCTCACGTGGTCTTCACGTTTCTTTTCTCCATCCCCTCGTGTTCCTAACGAGCTTCTTCTCTCAACCCCTCCATTCTCTTCTCAATCCCTCTATTTTCTTCACCAAAATCCACCGTCAAATATTTTATTTTTCGACATCGCTGAAAACTAATCCGCATCAATTGGTATCAGAGCATGGTCAACAGATCGTCCTCACGATCTAACGATCCGTCCAGACGTTCGCGCCGACACGCGACGAAAGACCATCATTCGTCGGGAGACGAATTTTTCAAGAGGAGGAGAATTGATGCAGCATGAACTGGAGAAATAGGGCCGCATTTTTATCTACTTTTTATCCGTTAATTTTATTTACGTTTATTTTGAGTCGTCGTACTTTTATTTTAAAATAAGAGATCGTGTGTGATCTCTAAAGTAGTTAGTTTCAATTTGAATTTCAAATTAGTCGGTTAGAGTCAAATTAGGATAATTAGTTTGAATTTGAATTTGAGTTTCTATTTTTGTAATCTCATCCCTCCTATATAAAGGGATGATAGACTACTTGTTTAGTAAGTTCAGTTGATATGAAAAATTGAGATTTTATTCTCTATCTCTCTCTCCTCTCTCTCTCTCTCCCCTCACGTGGTCTTCACGTTTCTTTTCTCCATCCCCTCGTGTTCCTGACGAGCTTCTCCTCTCAACCCCTCCATTTTCTTCTCTCTCTCTCTCTCCCCTCACGTGGTCTTCACATTTCCTTTCTCCATCCCCTCGTGTTCCTGACGAGCTTCTTCTCTCAACCCCTCCATTCTCTTCTCAATCCCTCCATTTTCTTCTCCACCAAAATCCATCGTCAAATATTTTATTTTTCGCCATCGCTGAAAACTAATCCGCATCAGTCCATGATATGCCCACGAAAGGAGATGATCTCCCGACCAAAGGCACACTTCTCCGACTTCAACAATAGCTAGTTCTGCCTCAGCTTTTCAAATACCATCCACAGAACTTGACATGTTCTTCCAAGGTCCAGTTGTACAGTGTTATATCACCCAAGTACACTACGATAAACGAGTCGATATAATCGCAGAAGAAATCATTAATGAGTACAGAAAGTTGTTGGGGCAATAGTCAACCCAAACAGTATTACAAGGAACTTAAAAGACCCGTAACGCGTAATGTACGTTGTCTTTAGCTCGTCTCTCTCTTTGATTCGAACCTGGTAGTATCCTAACTTAAGATCCATCTTCGATAAATACTTGGTCTGGTCCAAGCAATCGAGCAGGTCTTCAACGTTGGGGACGGGGTACCTATTCTTTATTGGCACCTTGTTCAGTGTGCGGTAGTCCACGCACATCCGCATACTCCCATCTTTCTTCTTTTAGAACAGCACCGTTGCGACATAGGGGGCTTTACTTGGACGCATCAGACCAGTGTCTACTAACTCCTTGAGTAGTCTCCGCAACTCCTCCAGGTGTGCAAGGGGCATTTTGGAGGGTGCAAGTGCAGGGGGTACAGTACTTGGCAGTAACTCGGTGGCGTAATCCACATCTCTCTTCGGTGGAAACTCCTTCGTTAGCTCCTTTGGCATCACGTCCTTGAACTCGACCAGCATCTTCTTTACTGTCTTGGGGTATTAATGTGTCTCCTCGCCATTTTCCTTGACACGTACTG
Organism: Ottelia alismoides; assembly: GCA_037367405.1. Classification (NCBI taxonomy): domain Eukaryota; kingdom Viridiplantae; phylum Streptophyta; class Magnoliopsida; order Alismatales; family Hydrocharitaceae; genus Ottelia; species Ottelia alismoides. Next base: position 594,968 of record JAZKJV010010334.1, on the reverse strand, counting down.
TAGCTAAGTACGTCGTCTCTCCTTACTTCAACCTGTTGCAGACTTGCATCGTGGATATGGCTCCAGCCTGTTCTTTCTTCTTAATAGCCTTGACGAAGTATGCGCTATTTGTCGTCGCAAAGAAGACTCCACCCAGGTAAGGCATTACAGACGCATTCACCTTCTTCAAAACTACACTCCTAAAGTAACTTAGAAGTCATTAAAAGGTATCACGAGGAAGCCTACTTTTCCATGCCATTCGTCTAACTGAATAATGCAGTTTGTCATACCTTCCATCCGCAACGACTCGGGGTTGGCAAACTTAACATGGCACTGGCTCTTTTCCAAGGAAACTCCCAAGCTCCCGAACGCTTTGTTAGAGATGAAATTGTGTGTCGCTCCAGTGTCGATCTAGCTGAAAGGATTTTCTTGTGTAGCACCACATCGAGATACACCAGCTCTGGATCCTCGCGCTCCACCTATACTTTCGCCTCTTTGCTTGACTTCAGCAGATACAAGTGAACGTTGTGCAGCAACTTGAGTTCGTCACGGGCGCCTTTTCATATGAGTTCTCCTCCATGGTCATTGAGTTCAGCTTCTCTCGCTTCGAGCACTCACGTGCCCGATGTGACCCGTCACAAATGAAGCAACCCTTCCCCTTAGGTTGTTCGGCTTTTTTGGGAGGATTTCGCACCCTTCCTTGAAGCTTCGGCCTTACCAAACTTCTTGAACTTTCCCTTTTTATTTTCTTTGTGTTTGCTCTCTGCCTTCTCGGTCTCCTACTTCTCAGTAGTGGGTTGGACTTTATAGTCGACCAACGCATCCGCAATAGCGATAGTCGCATGGAGGTCCTTCACCCCTTGCCCCCTAAGTTCCACCTGAGCTCAGTTTCGGAAACCCAATATGAAATTAAGGAGTTCGTCTTCCTCAAACATACCTTTCATATCCAACAGCGGTGATGAGAACTGTCGTACATACTCCCGTACGGTTCCCATTTACTTCAGTCATGGGAGTGCCTCTCTCACTACCCAAGCAGTGTTGGTGCGTACGAAATGCTTCTTCAATTCCTTCACCAACTCATCTCAAGACGAGATGTCTGATCGTCCTTCGGATGCGCGGCTCCACCACCATAGCTTTCTATGGTCGGACAGGTACATCATTGCCAAGGATACATTCTCCGCCTCGAGAGTCTTGACAGCTTTGAAGTACAACTCCACATCCCACAAGTAATTTTTCAAGTTTTTGGCACTCCGCGTACCTGAAATGATATGGACTCTGGGACCTTTGGTCTTTTCGTGTCGATGAATCTGCCTCCGTTCGCGATCTACTTCTTAACGATGGATAGTTCCTCATGCAGATCTTACAAGGACTCAAGCTCCTCTAGCCTTTCCCTGAGAGCTTTAACTATGTCGGTCAAGCGCTGACTCTCGCCAACAACGTCTGACGCTCCTATACCTGCATCGTCCTCCAGACGAGCCAAAGCGCTGGGCATGAGTAGCCAGTTGTGACTGGATCTCCATTACGACTCCCTCCAAGGAAGTAATGCGATCTCTGGTGTTGGGCGCTATTTTTCGCTCTGATACCATACCAGTTGTCATAAGGGTAATCTCGAATTTTAATTTTGAGACTAACTTGTTTGATGATAGCTTCTCGCGAGCTAACCAGCCTTCCCATTTACGTGTAGATGTATACCAGCACACCAATTAATCATGCCGCTAGAACACTCGAACACAAGCACTAGCACAAGGACACAAGAGCATTGGCACAAAACTCTTTTGTATTAGCAAGAGACTCACTATGAATGTGTTATCTACAAATGAGCTCTACCGCACCTTATATAAACAAGCCGAGGGTATACGAAGGAACACCATTATTACATGTACAATGAATGCAAGGACTCTTAGTCTTCTACGGAGACCTTTCGTCTTCTAAGATGACTCTTCACATGCCTTGGCTCTTCATCTTCTGTGCAACCCCTTCGTCTTCTGCAACTAACACCACATCGCCTGCTCCGTCAGCATGTCATGTCATCTACCTCTTCAGCACGTCATGTCATCATGTCACATCATCAGTGAGTTACATGCTCCTACGTAAGAAGTTGCAGCTCAAGCTCCATCAAGTGTCGCCGAACACTTTTTTTTTGAAGTCCAAAGGAAGGGGGAGACACTCTTCGGTGTTCACCCAATATATTAAAGTAAATGAAAAGAAAACGAGAGTACAAAAACAAGGAAAAAACTGTACAGAGAGGAAAACAACACCTCCAACACACCCACAACCAAAAAGCAACGCCAAGACCTAAAACACGTCCCAGTCCTCCACCAATCTTGCGCTTTGTAAAATCACATTCTCCTTGTAGAATCTCTAGCCCGAGAAGACGGGCTCATTACGACCTCGCCAAATCGCCCATAATCTCACCACTGGCAGCAAAAGATCTTTCCTCGCTCTGTTCCTGTTACGAACCATGGAGTCACAGAAGGCGTCCATGTCCTCTGTATTCACCCAATCCAATCTAGCATCATCCCACACCCCTCTTACTGTGGGGGAATCAAAGAACAAGTGTTGTAAGGATTCCACCGCGGATGTACAAAGGCACAGAGATTGGAAACATTAGCAATAAAATTCGAGCACCGATCTCGCGTCAAAAGCCTCCCCCTTCGAAAGAGACATAAGAAGAAGCCGAGGCGCTCAGGAAGCCTTAGCCCCCAGAAGAACCTGCAGTCCCTCACCAACAAATCCGGGCCCCCGCTCGAAGTCGCCGAACACTTGTATTGTACCAAGGGTAACCTGCGGTCTTCGACCTTCGTGCGGTAAACCCCATCCTTAGTTGTGCGTCAGCTAAGATCAAGTCCTCCAGAACTCCATAGTATGGCCACAGAACCACACAGGCGTGCAATACCGATATTACACGGTATTCCCGTACCTCGGGAGTTAGGGGTGTTACACCGGCCATGGTTGAGTTATTGATAAAGAAGAAATACATAAAAAATACAGACATTATTTAAAAGGCACAGATCCTATGCATGTTTGTTGTCAAGAACATAAAACTTACGGCATAATTTAAGTACCTTCTGTTGATACTTTTATTAAAATGTTTAATTAGACTGTAGAAAAAAAAAAGTAACTAGACCGTAGAAAAAAAGTACAAATGATATAGTGGATGTGAGGCCACACAAAAGTAAATGGGAGATGAAAGGCTGAAATTGGACTATCAAAGAAAAGAGAAAAGTTGGTATGATTCAAGTAATTTTTAAGAAGGCACATAAAGTTAATTGGTAAAACTTTAATGAGAGAAAAGGGACAAAAAGAGTCCGGAGAAAAGATGTTCCATGAGGATCAAGGAATCACATAATTAGTCACCATCCCTTTTTGGACACTTCAAAGGTTGATAGTTCTAAAAATAAAACCATTTAATAACGTCGTGTAATATTAAATGATTGAAATTCTCCCATTAAACTTGAATTTGAAAGAGAAAAGATAGAAGAATAACTATCATTTATATTAGTTTGCAGTTAGCAACCAACTGCCAAAAAAAATATAAATTAGGGCATGTCCTCAACATGCATACCAAAAGTTTGTCTCTACATGCATACCAAAAGATCCGAAAGAAAGAATTATATAGACCTATTGGTAAGTCTAGGGATTTCCATATTATACCTAAAAAAGGTCAGATCTATAGGAAGTTTGATAATTATTAAAAAAAACTCTGAAATGTAAAGTTAACGCCATCGTTCCTTGAGTTGTGTTGTGCAATTGCGCCTGAGTGCAATCAATTAAAAGTCAGACATCATCTGCCACAAAGATGTTCAGCAATAGTTCGATCAATATTTATAAAAAACAAAAAAAAGTCCTCGATCAACTATGTTTCTTTTTAGGATGTCAAATCATTGCTTTTAGAAACAATAATCAGTATATCTTTAAAAAAGTAATAGATCCAACAACTACCGTCTAAGAAAAACATCAGAAACAATAAATTCGATTGTAATAACTCACTATATTTAAAAAAATAATAGAAACCTGGTATTTATTCCAAGTGTTATATAAATGGAATCATAAGCTCGGACTTGTAATACTTCGTCAGTCCAATATTCCTTTGCAGTTAGCATGGTTTCTGCCTGCACTCAGAAGCAGAATATTATCGGTATATAAAGTTTGTGATTTCTTGCTCATAGCACAATATTCTCATTCACAGACTACAAATTAAAGGAGAAAGGAAAAGAATGAACGAATGATCTTAAAAACAGGAAGAGAAATGACTGGTCTTCACCAAACAATTGCATATGTAATAAGACAATGTAAAACTCATCACACAGCCAACATTGATTAAAGTCATGGGTTGACGAAGATGATAACAGATACATTCATACAATAAAAGACAGATGCAACCATTCACAAGAATAGGCTATCAGCCTCCTTCCACCAATCAAAAACAAGAAATACATTTTGAGTTAGCAAGTTAGTTCTCTCTCACGAAGGGCAAAAGGTTAACCCAGACCAAGGAGGTCGTTAGGCAAAGAAGCAAAAGGTGATTCACATCCTTATCACCCATACACAAAAAGTCATGTCCAGCTAGACCCCCCAACTATATCTGAAAGACTATATGACCAGCCTCTTCCTCATCAACAACGCAAGTATGCACTCTAACCTCCAAAGGGACCTTACTCCTCCAAATCATTTGGCAATCCACAACAAAGTTCTGGTCAAGGACCCCAGGTAGGTCCTACAGCAAATTTCAAGCCCATTGGACTGTAAATTCATCGTGTTTCCAACTAGGTCGGTCCCACAGCATCATAAGCCTCTTACATGAAAAGCCATCCTCTCATGGTTTGAAATATCACAATATATTGGCGAAATATTCATCGATATAGCAGCGGATCAACAGGAATGGGGTATCTATATTAGCGTGCAGATCCACTTGATATCGATCAATATCTAATATATCGACGATATACAGGCATATCATGTCATTCAATAAAATTGGAGGAATTAAATATATGTTTCCATGTGTGTAAGTGTGCATCGATATCATCGATATTGGACCGATATCAATGTAGTACGGTATCATCTATATGATGCAGCATTAAATAAATAAAAGGAGTTTAATTTTCGTCCACTAATTAGAGTCAAATTATGTTTATGGTTAATGGAGTTCATTTCTATTTTTTTTTTTTTTTGAAGTCTAAAAGGTAGGGGGAAACACCCAGTGGTGTCCGCCCCAAATTTTATTAGAAAAGGTAGAGAAAGATAACAAGAGAAACCGAACCAAAGAGGACCGCACCCCACCTATACAAATTCCAATCGTCCAGCAAGCGATTAGCTAACGCACACACATTTTCCTTGTAAAAACGTTGACCCGAAAACAGAAGGTCGTTTCTTCCCCTCCAAACCGCCCAGAGAAAGGCCATGGGGATAATCCGCTCCCTCCGAGGTCTGTGCAAGTTGGCGTGGGCCGAATCCCAAAAAGATTGGAAGTCATCGCTGCTGCACCAGCCCGGACCCAACTCCTGCCATATTTGAGATACCACGGAGCAAGAGAAGAAGAGATGCTAAATCGATTCGATCGCCGCGTTACATAGTAGGCACCTGTCAGAAATGACCCCTAGGAGTCTCACGCACCTATCCCTCGTCATCAACCGCTTACGCCTGAGGAGCCAAAGGAAAAAGCCGATCCGCTTCGGGAGCCTTAAAGCCAAGATCAGCGAACAGTCTCTAGAAAGCAACTCGGAGCCAGTGGGGGGGTCTAGAAATGGCACCGTAGGCCCCTCTGAGCGAGAAGGAGCCCTCCCTCCAAGTCCAGTGGTCTATGCCCCCACCAGGCATTCCCACCTCCCGTAAGGACTCCAGTAACGCCAGGAAGTCGTCGAACCTCTGATCAGAAAGGGAAGCAGCAAAAGGAGGGCACCAGAGGCCATCGCTCCAGCAAGCCGCAACCGAGCAAGATTTGTCACCTGCAAGCGCAAACAACCGGGGAAAACGAAAGCGTAACGCCCCACCCCTCGACCAATCATCAGTCCAAAAAGCGAAGGAGTCCCCCCGCCCAAGAACAGGTCTAAAAAGGGCGATGTTGCTCACAAAAACCTTCACCACGCTGCGCCAAAAAGGGGTCGGGGAGTTGGAGCCAATGATCAGCGGAGGAGGAGCGCCTCTAACGGCGTAAATTTTACGGATCACAGCGCAGGCAAGGTCATCACCCGGACCCCAGATCCTGCTAGCCCATTTCAGTAGAAGAGCCCCGTTCATTTGTTCAAGTGATTTCACCCCCAGGCCCTCGTCATCCTTCCGATGCAAGACCTCCTTCCAGCCCACCAAATGGATCCCCCTAGTCCCGACCGCACCATTGCCCCATAAGAATGCGTGTATGCGTTTCTCCAGTCGCGCCCGCAACCCCTTTGGCATCTTGCGGTTGGAGAGAAGAAATATAGGGATGGAGGACAGGACGGATTTCAATAGCACCAATCTGTCCGCGCGCATGAGTTCATTTCTATTTTTATTAGAATAAAGAGATCGTTTGTGATCTCAAATAAATTAGTTTTTTTTTTACGCTCTCAAATAAATTAGTTCATTGGTTAGACTCCATTTAAGATCTAATTAGTTAGTTTGTTGGCGAGTTAGAAGATAATAAGGATTTGTTAGGATTTTTATTTTATTTGGTTCCTTTTAAGTTTGACTTTGATTGTAATATCCCTCTTCCCTAGCAAAGGGAAGAGTATTCGACAATTCAAATTCGAAGTTTATAGAATTTGAGAATTATCTCATCTCTCTCTCCCCCTTCCTCTTCTCCCTTTGCACAATCTATGCGATTCTTTCCCGAATCTTGCGCAACTGACACGTTTTTTCAACTCCCTCCCTTCAATTTCCTCCACTAAATAAGATATCCACCATCAAATTTAATTTTTTTTCGCCACTAAAATTTCTCATCTACATCAATTGGTATCAAAGCATGGCCTACAGATCGTCAACACGATCTAACGATCCGTACAGATATTCGTGCACGTAAGCAATGAAAGAAAATCTTTCATTGGAACGTAAACAGTGAGTCGACGAAATCTACAACAAAGAGTTTTTTTAGGCTCCAAAAAAGGGGGTGACACTCAGCGGTGTTCACCCCAATCTATTAAAAGTAAATACGTAAAGTATACAAAAAAGAAAAGAGAAGACAAAAACCAAGCTCCAGCGTGGTAGAGCAAAGCTAAAACAAAAGAACCAGACCAGACTACCAATTACACCAGTCTGCCACAAGATGCGAAGCAAGGGTAATGATATTTTCCCGATAAAAGCGCTGGCCCTTGAAGACGGCCTCAATCCTCCCCAGCCAAATGCCCCACAACCTCGCAATCGGAGCCAGCAGGTCCTTTTCTTCCCTGCCCCTGATGCTCATCAAGCTATCACAAAAAGCAGCCATGCTCTCAGAATTGATCCAATCCAGATCATCCCAAAGTCCACGAACCAACCTGCAATCAAAGAATAAATGGTCGAAGGTTTCCCGCTCCGCATCGCACAGCCCGCAATTAGGTCCAACATTCGGAAACAAGGACGTGCAACGGTCACGCGTGAGAAGCCTCCCCCTGCGTAGAATCCAAAGGAAGACACCAATGCGCTCGGGAAGCTTTAACTCCCAGAAGAAACGGCAGTCATGCACAAGAGTATCGTCCCCCGCCTGAGGACTGGGAGCAAGAGCAAAATAAGCCTTCCGCGTGGAAAAAGGACCATCCTTCCAAGCCCAGTGATCGCGTCCAACGGTAGGCTGGTTCACGTCAGCAAGCAAGCCCAAAAGTGAAACAAAATCATCCACATGCTGCTGCGAGAAGTTAGCAGTAAAGCGAGGACACCAGCTGTCATCCACCCAACACGACGCCACAGATGCGTCCTTGTCGTCCACCAAAGCAAATAAGCGTGAAAAGCTATCCTTAAGAATACCCTTCCCCGACCAATCATCTGTCCAAAAGCGAAATGAATCCCCCATACCCAACACCGGCTTAAATAGGCCAAGATTGCGAGTAAAAACGCCCAACACTCCACGCCCGAAAGGAGAGAGGTGCCCGTAAGCACTTCCCCGAGTAAAGCCCATCAAGTCCTCGCCCAAAAGCTCCCGCAGGACATTAAGCAAGAAGTTGTCCTCGGGCCCCCAGACCCTAGATCCCCATTTCAGCAAGAGGGCGTCGTTAACAATCCCCTAGTCAGCCCCACAGCAATCACATTGTCAATCATACGAGCCAACACGTCCGCCGCCAGCACAAAAAGAAGGGGGGCAAGAGGACACCTCTGTCGCACCCCCCTCCTTGGTTGGAAGAAGCCCCCAACCAGGCGCCCATTAAGCAAAACCAAGAGGGAGGCCGAGGTCACACACCGCCGCACCCACGAGATCCAAACATCCGGGAAGCCCCTCTGTCGCAAAACAGACCACAGGAAACGCCAATCAAGACAGTCATAAGCTTTTGCGAAATCAATCTTCCAGAGAACCCCCGTCTTATACAGTTCTTCCAAGCCGCAACCAGCTCGAAGGCCACCGCGAAGCAATCCGATATTTGCCTCCCCGTAATAAATGCGACCTGAGTTGGAGAGACCAATGAAGCAAGAAGAGGAGCAAGCCTCCTCGCCAGGACCTTGGCAATGATAAGGTATATCCCATTCGAGATAGAGATAGGCCTAAAATCCTCAACGAGAATAGTCGCATCAGACTTCGGGATCAAAACAATAAGGGCCCTATTAAGTTTGTCAAAACCACCGTTCCCTTCACAGAATTCACGAGCAACCTCGAAGACGTCATTGGCCACCACATCCCAAAAATCACGGTAGAAAGCCACCAGGAACCCATCAGGTCCCGACGAGCCATCCGCGTTAAGGTCCCAAACAGCCTCCTTGAGCTCCTCCATGGTGATCGGCTTAACCAAGGCCTCAAAGTCAACAGGCAATAAGGAAGGTGCCCCACGACCCGACCACTGCCACCTGCGTTGGGAGCGACACCCAAAAGCTCGCTTGAAGTGATCAGCCAAGGCCTCCCCCAACTCGATATCCCCAGTAAAGGGGGAACCATTAACCAAAAGAGAGTGGATAGAGTTGTAGCGCCTTCTACCTCTAGCCACCCGGTGAAAGAAGGCCGTATTAGCATCACCCTCCTTGATCCACTTCAAGCGCGAGCGGTGACGCCACTCCATGTTTCTTTTCTTGTCCTCCGCTCTGACCACCACCTGCGCATCAGCACGCTCCGCAAGCTCCTCCGAGAGCAAGTCCCTAGAATTTTCCGCTCGGTCAAGCCGAGCAATAACGTCCTCCGCCGCCACCCTTACCGCCACACGAGCCAGACGCGATTCCCTTTTGAAAGACGCCAGGAATTGCCTCAGAGAATCAAGTTTAAGATGAAATCTACGAGCAACAGTTCCCATAAAAGAAGATTGATTGCATTGATTGCGCACCAAATCTTTGAAATTTGGCTCCAAAAGCCAACACTTTTCATAGCGGAAAAGACCCCTCGGCCTGAGATCCTCCCCAGAATCCCACAAAATAGGATTATGATCTGAGAAAGAACGTGGCCGAGAAGACACCGAGCACAAAGGGAACGCCTCCATAAGCATGTGGTTTGCCAAGAAACGATCAATCCTTGATCGAGATGCATTGTTCCTCCAAGTATATGAGATATCGTCGGGGACCAGCCCCTCCAGAGCAAGCTCACCAATGAACTCAAGAAAATCGTTAGAGACCGGATCTTGCCCCCCCCCCCGACCGCGAGGACGATCGGAAGAATGAGCAGTGACATTAAAATCCCCCCCAGCAGCCACGGAATGTCCCCGAACTCAGAGGCCGCGTCCCGCAAATCTTCCCAAAGCTCCCACCACCTCACGTGGCACGTTGGCGCATAAATACAAGAGAATGCAACCGGAGCAAGGGAATCAGCCCGAGTCAGCACCACAGATAAAGAATGTCTTCCCACACGCAAAGAGGAGAATGAGAACGCCGCCGAGCGCCACGCCATCAAGAGTTGATGCAAATATTGCTCGAATTTAAATCAAATCTATGGGATTAGGTTGCCAATTTTTGGACCTTGAGCGTCGCCAAATCGAAATCTCTCGTCCTCGAAGCCGAAGTGAAGGTTTTTGAGAAAGAAAAACAAGAAAGAAAACACCATCAATGACTGCTTGCCGGTTGTTCATCCTGCTTCAAATCGCCCGTCGTCGAAGGAACCAACTCAACCAACCCCTCCGGCTGCTCCTACATCCCTGGAACCTTCCCAGGTACCCCCTTCCCCCACTCCAGTCCCACCATCCCCGCTAGCCCTTGGGCCATCCCCAGTGCCACCACCATCAATTCCAACACCTTGGGCGACCCCTTCAACCCCATCGCAACCCCCTTCCGCCACCAAAACAGTCCCACCACCTCCCATGTAGCCCTTCTCCGCCGCCCCAACACCCCCACCAACTTTCCCAGCCCATATCGCCACCAACACACCACCCCAAACACCCTCACGACCCCAAAAAAATCCTACTCTAGCAGCCCCAACCTTCCTCGCAGCCTCATCCTCCGCTGATGCAACCCTCCCCCCCCCCCCACCCCGCACCCATATTGAATTCCCCCGACCCCATTCCCATCATCTCACCTCACATGCCACCAATCGCGTGCCAACTGACAACCCATGCACGAACCCTCGAGGTCGCCGCCACCACCCGCACCTAAACCTGCGAGATCACCACTGCCTCTCAAATCTTGAGGAGTCCCGTCGCCATCACGCACGAAGGATACGTCGCCATCACGCGCGAAGGATGCACCGCCATCATACGTGAATCGGTATGCGGTATTCGTTCGGTGGCGGTCTGGAGCGAGTAAGCGGGTAGGAGGAAGTATATGCGCAATATATAGTGATTATGTAGTTTCTATTATTTTTATTAAATTTAATTTAAAATATAAAAATAATTTCAAATATTATATATTTATGTTAAAAAAAATATAACATGGAATAAATATGAAGTGAAGACTTTTTTGTACAATGTGTATCAACCAAAGCATTTTAAAAGGTCATTCATTTCCAAAAGACAAATATGTTAAGTCTTTGGTGGAGAGAGTAAAAATTGTTTTAAATTGATTGAAGATAGAAAAAATGGTGGATATCCTTGTCTAAATTGGAAGGTAACCTTTTTTGGAAGTGTAAGATTGTCAGTAAACACAACCATGAACCTTTGTATTTTAGTAAATGGTGTATTTGTTTACTCAAAGCCAAATATTAAAAAATTCAACCATTTAAATTAATAATACGTAATTTGTTCCGTGCAGTTAAAAATTTCATGCAAATCTGACATCTATATTCATTTTTATTCTCAAAAAAACCTAAGATAAACACACAATTTATTCTATATTCATACAGTTATGAGATAATGTAAAAGTCAGAGTTGTAGTTGGAGAATCTAAAAAAATAGAGTCGTTGTTGAATCAAAAAAATAGAGAGATTTAGAGCTAAATAGATCAATCAACAAACCTTGGCAGAGGAGAAAATGAAGGTGGAGGAGCAACCCATGTAGAAGTTAAGAAGGTGGCGGAGAAGAAAGAGATACCTCTATTACATATGCGGTCGCATATGCGAATTACTCGGTCGAGTATACACCCTGACCCGCATATTGACCGAGTATAGCATACTCGATGCGGTAAAGGGGCCGCCTCCACATATGCGGCCGCATATGCGGTCGCCTAGGCCAGCTTTCTGAACACTAACTCCAGCCACGTTGTAGCACCTTTCAATGGTTGCCCAAGCTCCGTGCCTCAACTGTGCACGATGAGCGAAGCCCGGAGGCTCAAATCGAGCCTCAAACAAAGCCTATCATTTACCTCGTCACCTTCTCCGATCAAGCGAGTTCCTTCGTATCTTTTTCCTTTGTTTTCTCCTTTTTAATTGCACAAAAGTCAATCTCCTCACCTTCCATTATCCCCTCTCGAGTACCATCATACATTAAACACCACCGCAACGGCCCTAGAACAGCTCCCTTACTCCTCTGCAACGTCCCCGACTCCAGGCTTCCTTCTCCAATGAAGCCGGAGAAGAACCACTCCAAGCTCCCACTTCTCCGTCTGATAGCCCATCATACGCACCCCCACGCTTCGATTAGACCTCAACTAACTCAGGCTGCAAGTCCCATCTTCATATGGGAGACTACGGGCAGACTTCCGTTCTAGAGTTCTGCCTCCAACGTAGGTACGTCGACAGCCAACTCCAGCAGGCTTCGCTCCTCCATCAATGCTTGACCTTCACCGTGTTTCCTCCAGCAAACTTCCGAGAGCTTCAGATAGCAAGGAGAAGCGTGGTGAGCTCTGGCAACCTCGCTGGAGCACCAAAAGTGCTGCCACTACGCGGCGGAGGAATGGCACCTATAGCGTACATGTGAGGTCAGATGGCGCCCCAACGACGGTTATCCAACAACTGTTATGCAGCCACGTCACCCTCGCCGAAGCACGGACGCTCGATGGGACCGAGCCCCGCCTGAAGCACCTCGGCCTGCCACGTGGCCCGAGGCACCTGCAGCGGCACGGGAGCCTCACCCCGAGCCTAGCCCGCATGTGTGCCTAGCACGTGCAGCTGAGTAATTTGTATTCATGCCCTTAGAGTTTCAAGATTTGCAAAAAGGTCCCACCTAAGAGCGTGTGTCTCACATGTCGCGCCTAGGTAAATTACAAAGGGGCCAGCATGATGTTTGTTCGTAATTCTATGGCATGCATCATGGTTTTATATCATATTTTGTATAATTTTATGCATTGTTTATAGCTGCATCATTTTGTGGTGTTTTGTGCATCTGTTTGCTTGAAGACCTAGGTTAAGAGAATTAATAGCTCATCATAAATATTGATCTCTAATTAATCTTCGAGGAGGCATGTGTCACTATGATTGACCTTTGTATGTTTGTCAAGTAAATTTTTGCCACATTCAAATTTGTGGTAATTCTGTTAGATCTATTTTCACCCCCATGCTATGATAATACGAAGATATTAAAAAGGTGATTTTAGGGCTTATCATCCACTCAATGTGTATGTATAGTAAATCTAAAAAATCTGAGAATTCTAAGCCTAATTATTAAAGTATGGGCAGTGAGTTCAATTGACCCCTCTTTAGTATTAAGCACGTATCTTGAAAAATGAAATTCTAACCGATTTGCAAGTTTGAAATTAAAAAGTCAAATTTGTCTAAAGAAGACTTGGTAAAACGTTTTCAAACAAAAATGTGAAGCTAGAAGTCTAATGGTGGATATGGTCAATCTTCTTTCATGGGAATCCTAGCACCCACTCTCAGGATCTTGGTGAACAGCTTCTAATATTTCACTGAACTCCTGGAAGACCCTGTAGAGGGTTGTGATCAATGGGTTTGGAGGGATGATGAATTTACAATGCGACATGCATAGAAAACTAGGCTTAGACAACTAGACAAAACGAATGATGAGTTCATCCAAGATTGCAGGTTTGTTGGGGACATGAAAATCCCAACACGTATCAAAGTCTTTCTATGGTTGTTGTGACGTAGAAGAATACTGACAGAGGACAGATGAGCTAAACTCCTCTTAGGCAAAGTCAAAATATGTTGTATGTGTGAAGGGAAGGCATAGTCGTGGAGATGATTGACCACCTCTTTTTCACAGTAGAGACATGCTACTACTGGGTGCTTTAGCTTGCACACTATGGAGTGACTTTTCGAGAAAAGCATTTTTATGTGAAAATGTAATTCATTTTACTAGGGCTCTACTCGAGTCATGTCTCATCTAATGCTTTTTAACATCTCTTAACTAATCCACTTGGGCTGTACACCTTTGCATGTTCCCCCACTTTTACCTGTCCAAAAAGAAATAACTTTTGGAAGATTCTGTTATGATTCTGACTAAAAAATGTTTTCATAATCTCTATAGAAGAGGGGACATAATCATGTATTATTATTTCAAATGTCACTTCAATGAACTGACCTTCTCTGTATTTACACAAGGCACGTTAACACCTTGTCTTTGGAGAATCACATCGCCTTCAGTCTGAAATATCTGTGCATTTTTGCATAAATCTCTATGGATTTCAAGCAACCGTGTATGCCGGCTACAAGTAATAGCCCTAAGAAGCATCTTCTCAACATCAATGCAACTCTGGTCAAGAGACAGTTCAGCCTCCGTATCCGAAAGTGGGTCCAACACAAATGCACTATGAGAACACAGAATTTGCATATCTGCTCCTGGCTCAATCTTGATAAAAGGAGAAAAGCTAGAATCTGATCCAGCATTGGCTTTATCCAAATCAAGCCAGTAGATAATTTTCATACCAGGTGTCTTTAGAGATGATGTATCAGCCTCCCCATCCTGTGCAATTTGAACAGAAACGGTGTTTCCACTTTGCAATGTACTATTTTCATTGGTCAGATCAAACCTTATGGCATCCCTCCATCGACCTTGTCGTAGCACTTGTGCTTGCCTAACCATGGTGTCCATAACCAGGGCCACTGAGAACTCATGAAGAAATGAGTATAGAACCATAAAAGGGTTCTCAGCAGCTGCCATCCTCCGTTCAAGTTCATCCCCAAGAGCATATCTTCTCGATTCTTCAAGTTTAACAGGTCCATTCTTTTCACCAACAAGCATTTTCAAATACAATATCCTCCACAGTGACATGTGCCCACGGTAACCCAGAGTAAGGAGAACTTCAAACTCCCCATCCACCCTGAGAAGTAAGGTGCCATCAGATATCTTGATGTTGGAAACCTCCTTTGGGAGAACAACATCCAGAATTTTTGATCTCAGGAGCATATCCAATTTCTTTAGGACAGGTTTCTGTTCGCTTTCGCTTAGTATGCTTTGAAGTCCTATATCTTCTATACATTTCGGTATCTTCTGGTAACTCCCTGTGAGCAATACTTCAATGGCAGAAGGAACATCATATATAGGAGCTCGTGCTTGTTGCAGCCCCTCGTGCATGAAGAATAACGAGTCAGCAGCCTGGGTAAAGCAGGTGTCATGGCTTGAGAGAGTAGATCCCAACTGCTGACAATACTGAACCAGCGGAGCCTGCGGAAGAAATAATATCTCAAAAATTACTAGATTGTAAGCGAAAGAAGTAAAAAGGGAAATATGTGTTGACTACAGTAATTGCAATAAAATCCACGTCTACAAACAAATCATACAGGTGTCAGATGTATGTTACTGATCATTGAGGAATACATCATCCAATTAAAAGAAATCTTCCAAATATTCTAAATCAAATACACCAATGCGTATATAAACATATATATTACATTGCTACCACATGAGAGAATAATGTGTATTGAAATCTCAGTTATCTTGGATTCAAATCCCCCTCACTAGGTTTTAAAAGGACATAAACCAATTTGGCTACACGATACATGAAATATTAATTCATCTCATTCCCGGGATCATATTTTCTGATAATTCAGATCCCTCACGATATTAGTACAATAAACCCTTCACATATCTATATAATATATATATATAGAGAGAGAGAGAGAGAGAGATGGGATTGTGCCCCCTCCGTTCCCTCTCCGTGCTCTCAAGTGACCTACCCATGATCAGTCCGTGGTGGCACATTTTCAGTCATTGTCATTGAATATCAATAATTCGACTCCACACAAAAGAAAAAGCGTCTGTATAGGATACACAGATGCAGATCGATCATTCAACTACTGGGGATCAGAAGTCCTTTACATTGGAACTTCAATCTCCGAAAGGAAACGCATACCCTCGTTGACCCCAAATCCAGCAGAGTCCGAAGCACCAAAAAAGCATAAAACCAATAATAAACCCTAACATCGACCAAAATTATGTAGAATTATAAGATGGAAGAAACCCAGCCATCATTTTTATAAAAAGGTGAGACCTGCTTGCACCACTTGGCGAGCACATGAAGCCTGAGCATCCGTTGACGCGTCTTGAGTATGTATTTGAGGAGCTCGATCTTTTTCTCGGAGTCGGGCTGCTCCGACGACTTGGATCTCTCCACGAGCTCCCTCAGCGCCACATAGGAATCCTCCGCCGCGCGCCGGAACAGCGACGAGAACTCCACTACCTGCTGCCCGAGCTCCGCCTCCATCTCTCCGCCCTTCTCGGATGCCTCCGGGCCTTCGACTAGGGTTTCGGAACCTTCATGAGATCCCCCACCCCTCTTTCTAGGGTTTATCGAATTCGAGTCGCGGGAGATATGAGAGAGAGAGAGAGAGAGAGAGAGAGAGAGAGAGGTCTCGCCGCGACGGCTGCGAGAGGGCGTTCGTTTTGGTTTCTTTCTCTCCCTAACCCGCAGCGTTGGGTCGCAAGTCGGAGAGAATGGGAGGAAAGCGAGGGAGTCTGGTGCCGTGAGGGTATTTATGCGGGCGGAAGAGGTCGCCAGGTGAAACTTTTAGACCAATGGGAGGTGGACGCGTGGATCGGACGTGGCCTTTTATGTCGAGAGATCAACGATGCATCTCCAATTTAATTAGATCATTTGGATAAACGGATGTAGTATAACCGATTTAGAAAAATAATCTATATTTTTTTCAACGCATCTTTTTTGGTCAACTTAAGGATGAAATAACTAACAAATTATCTAATCTATGATATGTTTGGTAACTAGGTTGATTAGGTTGAGGTATCCCCTGTGAATAGTAGTTGTTTGAAGTGTTTGAATGATAATTGTGATGTGATGTAACATCGATTATGTATTATATTTTACTTTTTTCATGATTATAATATGCTTTTTATGTTAATAATTTTATTTGAATATAACTAAAAAACATTATACCAAAGAAATTTGTAGGTTGGAGTCAGAGGTACGACAGTGTACCTCGATGTACACCAGCAACCAAACAAGTCATAAGGGTGTGCTCGAAAAAGAACATCATCTTTGTGTGCTAAATGGCTATTTTGACCTTGTTATCTCGATCCATGAGGTGAACATTAAATGACCACTCCACACCCCATCCTACGACATATTTGAAAGTTTAGTTGTCACCGAAAGTCGATCTTTGATGTTAAGAAGATGGTTTATGGTTCGGAGGAGGGGGAAAAGAGAGAATAGAGAGGAATAAGCCAGGCAACAAAAACACGCATGTCAAAAACATAGTTGTCATGCATGCACTTCAGCCTGCATAAAGGTAATTATCGGTTGCTTCAACCCCATTTTTTATCTAGTATGAAATCATGCCACGAACCATGTTATGCCATTCAACTCAGTTTCTCATCATCATCCATCTTATCCTTGTAACATGAAGGGCATCGATGAAAATTTTCTGAGGTATTATGGTCTCCACGGCATCTATAGAAAAACCATTCCTCTAGCTCGATCGGTCTTTGAAATATTCAGATGACAAATCGATAATGCTTCAGGGCGCAATCCTCTCCTCTCCCAAGCCATCGCTCTCTTGTGTTTCGTGCACACATATGTTGTCCCCCAAAACCCACATCCTATTCAGAAAAGATCGATCATATCGTGATATCAACACGATGACCAGCTTTACATCTAATGACTTCATCACAGTCACACTGCCATGAGTCCCTGACATTTGAAGAAAGAGGAGAAGAGATGAGCTTAATTGGATGTATAAAATGACCCTTGAGCAAACTATTCTCTTTCATGATTTACTTAGTCAATTGTTGTAGGAACAAGAAGGTAAGGACCCATATGGATCACTCATTTGACTCGAGAAAACCACTTCTATTTATGTACACCTTATATCTCTTGGGTATACGTCAAAGTTGGGTTTTGGTTAATCCCATGCAACATTTATTTTACACGGTAGTTTCATATATTGATTTTAGCAATTGACTATGTGAGTTCCCGAGGATCGTAGTACTCCCGGAGGAGGAGCGAGTAGTAATATCGATGATTGATGAATCAAGTGGTTGCCCTCTTGAAGAGACACGTCTCTTCGTCGGTGGTAGTTCACCCAATTCTCCTCACTCCTCCACATGGCCTTAAGATTTGATTTTGGTACCCTCTCGTTAAACTTTCATCCATCTTCTTCGCCATAATCTTCATCTCAGTCGTCCCTCTCACGTGTTTCAACTATGCGCGGCTGAAACTCCCTCTCCAACTATCGTTAATAAAAAAACTCTCCCTCCTTCCTTTTTCGGTTATCCACCTTTACGAGAGGTTCCACCCTAGCATACTGTGAAATCCTGTATTTTCGTCCTAAATTCTGGATTATCTTTGACATCTAAAAAATAAATGATCACACCATTTTGTAGCAAGAACATCAAATTTTGACTGCAACCCAAGATAATGATGTTTTAAGTTGGATGATTGAGATCCATATATTGATTTGAATCGGACCCGTACTGGGTCCGAATTCGGACATGTTTTCACCTTTCCTTCTATAAATAGAATATGATAGGATGTCCTCTTAAAAACCTAACTACCACCATCCTTCCCCCTCATTGGAGTATCACCACCTTGGTCGGATTAGTCGTTGGAGGGTCGTCGTCACTGTCGAATGACCACCGTCGCATATGAGAGCTCGAGGGCACCATTGTACGTGCGTTCACGCTGCGATCGAGCGACAAAAATATCGTTTTCGCATGAGAGGAGATTTCCAGGTAACATCCTCGTAAGTAACGAAGTATTATCCCTCCTTCCGGTTGATTTTCACATGATTTGAACCATATTTTCAAACATCTATAGAGCCTCTCATATTCGTATTCGTGTGTAATCATTTGTAAATGGTAGCATATTTATCATTAATTCCACTACCGCGTTATAATCGATATGCTTACAATTGAAATGTGTGTAAAAAAAATGATAGATACTTCCCTACTCGTTGAATATTATGAACATGGATCTTTGGTATTAGTCATTGAGCATTCAAGAACGTGTGACTGCATAGAACTTGATTTTGTTTAGCCATCATCATACAAGTTTTACAAAACATCTCAAAATGTGTAGTGGATGCGAAGAGATGCATGTTGAACTTTATAATGCATATATTACATCCGTTATCAAATTAACTCTGCATGCAAAAGATGTGTGTGTGTGTGTGCACGCGCTTTAAATTGGTTAATTAATTTGGTATTGCAATGTCACATACGTTTCTATGTTGCCATTTTGTATTGGACGTTACATGTGCTAAGTCTAGAATTACCCTTGAACATTTAATATTAAGGAAATCAATGAAATATATAGATATAGAATTATGTAATTGATATTTTTTACATTGATTCCTTATCATCCCTGCAATCTGTCAACCTTTACGGAAGCAGCATGGCATTTCCGATATGGGTTGTATATGTTAAGAACATGTCAACTAAATTATTTTCTAATTTTTTTGTTGTTAGGGATTACACGTCATTCTTCATTATGTTAGTATTAGAATATCATCGTATACGTGCTGGTATAGAAAAACTATATGTATTATTTTTTTCTCGAACATGCATGGTAGTTGGGTTCCCATCTATAAGTAATAATTAATAAGTTTGTTACTGAATTCTTTCAATGTATTAATTTGGTTTCTCAACCAACTTCCGTGGTGTGGTTTTGCATAAGGTTTCATGATGCTTACGTACACTACGAAAAAAAATGTATGATTGGCGTGAATGTTCCCGCTTGCACCTGGCGAGCACATTTGTTGTGAGCGAGCATAAGAGTTATGCATGTGCTCTCTAGAGATGCTCGCCAATTTGAATTTTGAGGTGAGTCTCTGGAGCGTGTGTGTTAAAATACCAGCGAGCAGTTGGGTTTTACATGTGCTCGCCCAGAAAGTGTTAACCCACTTGAAATTCAAGGGGTGGCTCGGGTGAGCGCGTGTCTATCCGGACGAGCACTGGAGGAGCATTTGGCGAGCATGTAAGTGTGCTCGCCAGCATCGGTAAACAGAACATCGACTTGCCTCTTCTATTTCATTATGTCCGCATCCATTCCTCCAGCGATATGTGCTCTGTCGTCCTTGCCTTCAGCAACCCATGATTGGGTCATTCAATCACACACATCTTCCTATGGGTATATTCCTTCAACCTTTATCTCGTTTTTAGCACTTCATTACATATTATCCATGTTTGAATAGTTTAGGCTTTCATATTGTCAATAGGTTACTTGTTATTTTCGATATTCCTGGCGCTTGAATATGTTGTTTATGCTACGTACAACTTGATTAATATGTATTTGTTATTGGATTTGATGATGGTTGTCTAATCTAGATGGAAATTTATATGCATATCAGGTGTATGATGAAATGCCACAACCAGTATCATAACTACGTTTGTATAACAAAATAAAATATTGGATTCCCTTGTCAATTTTAAGCTTGTTAGTATACCTTGTTGATGATTTATAAAAAATTGTAAGGGATAGGAATGCCATTCCATGATGGTATGTCATCATGCTTAAATAACACGAGGTATCTCTTATAATGCGATGAAATAACTTGGACATCAATAACATAGAATGCGAATTATATTATGCTTGACTTGAATTGCATTATTTAGTCAATTAGGATTAGTTTCGATAAAAACTCTTCATTACGAGTCTATTTATGTCTATATCCAAACAAACATCCTCGTATAGAGAGAAACTGACAAGAGAGAGGAGGAAAGGGATAGAGTATGTGAAGGTAGGATGAAGATATATATATATATATATATATATATATGATTTTTATCCAGAGGGCACTGTGCCCATTTGCGATAAAATGAGCCCGTATTATCCACCGTTAGATTAAATCTCTTAATCCCATGATTTTAGGAACGGCAATGGTAGCGACAATGCTTTTAATTTTGAATATTAATGAATTTCCCAAAATAGCAGTAGACTTTTTTGGTATCGTCTGATATTGTATTGAGAAAAAAATCCATTTTGTCACATTTTGAGAGGGGATCGAGCGATCGTTCTCATGAATCATTGTGTTTTATTATCGATTGGAGACGATTTTCGCTCGCCAAAGGTATTGTATTTCAATTGTTGATTTTATATTTTCATTGATCCTGCGTTTTAATTGTTGTTTTTTCTTGGATAATATTTTTTCATTAGGTTTCGTTCATGGTTAATTCGCGAATGGATTGTGATCGGCATATTTCAAAAGCAATTACGAATAATACATATTTTTGATCGTAAGCAATATTTATTCGAGAAGTATGATTGAAATATGAGAAATGGTATTCACAATATCATTTTTATTCATTTTGATACACGATTTGTAGTCCTAATTGATTTTGTATCGAAGGTATTTTGATTTCATATAATAAAAAGTTACAGTAAATATAATTGTTATTTTTTATGCGTTAATTTGAAAATATATTGAGTTACTGATATATTTAAGTAATTTACTAATGAGATATTTTATGTTACTAATGTTAACACAATTGTTACTTGTCGTATAACAAACGTTACTAACAATTCATTACATGTTACTTGTCATTGAATAATTCTTACTGAAGTGAGTATATTGCTGAGTTACTAACAATTCATTACAAGTTACTTATCATATAACAAATCTTACTAACGATTCATTACAAGTTACTTAGCATTGAATGATTCTTACTGAAGCGAGTATATTGCTGAGTTACTAACAATTCATTACAAGTTACTTGTCATATAACAAACGTTACTAACAATTCATTATAAGTTACTTGTCATTGAATGATTCTTACTGAAGCGAGTATATTGTTGAGTTTTTAACAATTCATTACAAGTTACTTGTCATATAACAAACTTTACTAACAATTCATTACATGTTACTTGTCATTGAATGATTCTTACTGAAATGAGTATATTGTTGAGTTGCTTTTCTTTATACAATTATTACTATTCACGGATATAAATTAACTTATTGTTTCTTGCAGAATAATGCAACAATTTGGTGTCTTGAAGAAGTTGTTGTTATTCGGAGGAGCGAGAGCAAAAAAACATCATCTAAATGGACTACAAGACAGTTGAAATTTAGATGTTCACCATATAACTATAATTAAGTAATTTATGTGCGACTTTCAGTAACAATTGACGTATTACAAGTAATTAAATAGGCTACATAAGTAAAGAAGGTGTGATTCGATAGTAATTCAAAATAAAGAATAAAACAAATAAGATATATAGAAGCATCAGTAACATGTAATAAATTGTAGGTAAAAGAAGGTAATGGAATAAATAAGTTGGAATAAGTATAAAAAATAATGTGACAGTAACTTATGTATTGCCATCAGTAACACTCGATACATTATAAGTAATTAAAAATGTTATATAAGTAAATAAAAAGTGCTTCAGTAAGACTCAAAGTATTAAGTAACTATAACATTAGTAACAATCAAAATGACTTCAGTAAAATGGACATTTGTAATCAGTACTTATTGTATGGACATTAGTAATTCGCATACTTAATTACTGATCTCACAACAATAGTTACTTGAGATCTGAATATGTATTACTTGAGTAACATGAATGAATTACTGATCTATGTACAATGTAATATTACATATGTAAAATACTGACAAGTGTTTCAGTATTACTGATCTCGCAACACATAATTACTTGAGTACATTATTTACATTACTGATCAAATGTACAATGATTATTTCTTCGATACGAAATTGATGATTTAAATGTATCTTTCCAAAACCGTCTTCCTTTTTTTAAGGACTCGATATAATTGGAAATATAAGATGCTCAAAAAAAGGAATTAAAATGCGAGTAATGTGCGGTGGGTGGTTATGGCAACTCATTCTTAGCGCTAATTTTAGAAATTAATCAATTTTACTCAGAACTGCTTGATCATCATCACACGGATGATAACGCGTGCTTAAAAATCCTAAATGGGCACAGTGCCCTCTGGATAAGCCCTATATATATATATATATATATATATATATATATATATATATAAGGAGAAGGTGTATATATACATTGATGGGGGTGTACATGGGCCCAGTAGACAAGCTTGTTATGAAAAAAGAGATAAAGGAAGAGATGACAAAAAATATGTGTACATATATGAAATTTAAAATAAGGACAAAGTGAATGAAAATAGAAAACATACGTGAATAGATATGAATATAACTCAAGGT
Organism: Ottelia alismoides; assembly: GCA_037367405.1. Lineage (NCBI taxonomy): Eukaryota > Viridiplantae > Streptophyta > Magnoliopsida > Alismatales > Hydrocharitaceae > Ottelia > Ottelia alismoides. The sequence continues at coordinate 572,016 of JAZKJV010010334.1, read as the reverse complement.
GTACATTAGATCAAAAGATAGATAGGGTCATTTGCATTGTTCAACCACCACTAATTTTTATGTTGTGATAGTTCTATTATCACGGTAAATTCTAGTTAATATGGTCGAATGTATCACATTAACGTTTAGTTAGATAGATAATAAGTTCAAAATATAACTTATTATTAAATCTCACAAAATAGTTCACACACAGTGTGTCGCTCCACATCGGGTGGTGTATGACCATGCACACCAGGAGGCATTTGTAACACATTAGAGAATTTCATCACCTACAATTGTATTATATTTTTTAATTTTGACCCTATTTAGTTTTTTTTAAAACTCAAAACAACTCGACATATCTAGTAAGTTTCTGATTTTGTATTTTTGACTAAAAAATGCTTAAAATTTAGAAAAATTAACAAAAAACACGAAAATGGAAGAAAAATATTAAAAAAACATAAAAAATATTTTGTAAATTCTTATTACATATATCCCTAATTATAACTATAATATCCTATATTGTATTATATGTAGTTATATATAATAAATATATTTAATAATTATTATAAATGTCTTATAAATATTCTAAAATCTCTTAAAATAAAAAGGGCCATTCTCTAGGTATTTTTAAGATATTGTGAATTTATTATATATATACTGAAATATATATTATCTATATTATACATATTACATATATATATAAAAAATCTTATGTATACCTTTATTATATAATCAAAAAGAAGAAGAAATCAAAAATCAGAAAAATAGAAAAAGAAATAAAAAATATAGAAGTAAAACAAAAAATATATATAATATTAATATCGAAATTTTAATTAGTTAAAACCCATAAGATATTAAATAATTAATTAAGTGAACATTATACAAATATACACTATTATTTATTCATTATTTATTTATAAATAATATACATGTTACACCGACTTGTTCTCTGAGTTTGACACCCTATCTGCTTGTCCACTATACACACATGTTTATATGGTTATAATAAATTTTGATCAACACTCGAGTTTATTGATTCATTTGATTATTGTGGGCTGATTGTTGAATTTATCGGAGACCCCCTGAGATCTGCCATCGCAGCGACTCAGTGGTCTTGCCTTGTGTGGACCACCAGACAAACCATTGGTTATTTCTCCGGTATTTCAAGGACTTATTTGATGCTATGTTAATGATATTTTGCTAAGATCCTTACATAAAGTAGATGAATCGTGGATTCATCATCAGGTTCCCTTACAGTAATTGTAGATGTCCTTAGCATTATGATTCTTTGGCTTGGACTTCTACTTCCGCTTCTTCGCATAGCTAGAACCGGCATGACTGTTTTCTTGAGTCATAACCAAATATGCAACATTAATCTATTGCTTCTGGAAGCCATATGCCGAAGTTCATGATTATATAGATTTACGTGAAATTCCTCTAGGGTTATTAATTCTTCACACAATAAATGATTGAACAGAATTCTCAGATGGTAATGGAAGAGAAACCGAAAAAATCAACATCGCATCATTATCTTAAATCTTAAAATTTACGTTTCTTAAATCTATCAACAATGTATTTAAATAATCTAGATGATCTATAAGAGTTGTACGTTCATACATGCGGAGTGAGAGCAGACATTGCTTAAATATCAACTTGTTGGTCAGAGACTCCATCATGCACAGATTTTCGAGTCTTAACCATAAACCGATCGTTGAATCCTCATCGACAACCTCCGCAATAACCTCATCTGCCAGATATAGTATGATCATTGAGTATGCTTTCTCTTCTTACATCGTCAACTTGAAGGGTTTAAGTGCCTTCGCCCGCTCCTTATCCAACGATGCCCAGATGCCCTACTACTTCAAAAAGGCACTCATCTTGATCTGTCATAGGCTGAATCAATTTTTCCGTGTGAACTTATCGATCTTCGGATTGCAACACCATTTTGCTAGATGATCCTAACGGAACCCAAAACTTTGATACAAGTTTCCTATGAATCACATAAGCAAACACATACGAATACGATCGAACAAGCAAGATGCAAACACACATATTTACAAGATTCACCCGTAACTGGCTACATCCTTGGGTGGTGGTGATAGTTTTTCACTATGTGTAGAAAGAAGAGAGTACATATGATACAAAAAGCCCTAACCCTAGGGAGTTTATATAGTACTCCCGTACAGACAAATCCCTAAAATAAACGTATCCATATACCCGAATACAAGTAGAACTGCTCAAAAAAAAATCCAAGGTGCTGCCCCATGCTCCCATGGGGGTTTGGGGGGTTTGGGGGGGGGGGGGGCAAGCGAGACCCTCGTCTTGTTGGGGTATGGTACGACATGAGGGGTACATACATGGTTCTTCTAACTGAGCCAAATGGTTAGGATTCAAGGCATATCAATGCTTGATATATACTTCTTCTTTAGGAAGGACATTCATAAAAGCAATCATTACATCCATTTGATGAAACTTGAATATCTTATAATGAACAAAAGATAATAATATTCTCTTTGACTCAATCATTGCAACAGGTGCATAGGTTTTATCGAAATCGCTACCTTCTTGTTGTGTATATCCTTGTGTAACAAGCCTTGCCTTGTTCCTAACAACTTTCCCTAACTCTTCCAACTTACTTTTAAAACCTCATTTGATTCATGTAACCATGTGCTCTGGAGGTCTAGATATAAGTTCGAGTACATGATTTCTTTCAATCTGGAAAAGTTCTTCTTGCATTATTATTAATCAAGGTTCATCATTGCATGCATCATTAATGGACTTCGGCTCCTAAAAAGATAGAAAAGCAAACAAAGAGAATGTACTGAAGTGCAATCTAGTTTGAACACCTTTAGATGCATCCATAGTCATCAACTCCTTTGGGTGATCTCAAGCAAAACTAATGTCCTTAGGTAAACCAGTAGAATTCTCTTTCTCAAGTATACTTGAAGGATCATCGAAGTGCGCTTCTTCCTCATTTTCTGAATACTATGATTGAGGAATTTTTATTAAGTTCTCAGACATAGATAATGTATTGAAATGCAATCTGATGTGACCATTTAGTGCATTGAATTAAAGGGATGTCTAGGTATGTTTCATCATTGAAGCAATTCTGTACCTTGATTTTGCTTGTATTGTTAACTTCGAAGCTGCTGTTGAGTACCTTTGTTGAAAGTGATCTTGGACTTTTGGTAATTTACTTTTTGCCTTAAGAATTGTCTGTATGTCGAAAGTAGTTAGATGATGTTAGCGTTCTCCTTTATTATGGCTCTACTAAAGATCATTGTATCATCTGCATATATAAGATGGGAGATTGCCTTTGTGCACATTTGAACTTTGTAGCCCGATTTGAAACAAGTATAGAGGGCTCGATCCACGAGTCATGGCAATTCAGTGTCAACGATGAACAGAAAAATGGGAAAAAAAGGGCAACCTTGTCACAAGCCCCTCTTAGAGATGAATGTTATGCGTAGGAGTACCATTGATGAGCATATTAAGAGTGGAAGTGGTGATGCAATAATTTATCAGATCAATGAATCTTGTGGGGTTATGCAGTTGTCTTAAGAAATACAGAATAAACCTCCACTCAATATGATCAAAAGCTTTCTCCATATCAATTTTATAGTCATACACTTACTCTTCATTGTTATGGACTTCAGACCTCTTGGTTTGTCTCACCATTATCATACACGAAGCCAATGAAAAAGTCACGGTCAATAGACTAAAATCCACAAATGATGAGACTGCACAATGTAAATAAAGTCAAAGTAATCGATTGTTAGGTTTTTTTTACAATTATATCATGATAAACCTTTAAATACATACACACATCTACAAACATTACTTGTACAAAAAAATATTATTTAATATTCCTGCCCAGGGATGCAAATGGACAGATACGGATATGGATATAGCCGTATCCTCATCCGTTTTTAATACGAATATGGATGCGGATACATATATTAACGGATATTAAAATTATCTTACCATATATTTTAAAAATGGATATTGATGTAAAATGTATACTGATCGCATATGAGTAATATTAGGAATGCTCTATAGAATCAACTTAAATGTATACGAATTGGATGGAAAATCCATGTTATAAATTTACTAAAAATGTTTGTATCGTAAAAATATATAAATATGATAAAGGAGGTATAAAATTATGTTACATAGAGTTACGAATAAATATATGATTATAATTATAAATGAAAACAGAAATACAACGGATACAGATGTTTGCGGATGTCAAAATAATATCCATATCCGCATCCATTTTAAAACGGATACGGATATAAAAAATTGTATAAAACGAATACGGTGACGGTGATACGAACGACGGGGATACGAATATATCCGTAACCATTTGCATCCCAACTCCTGCCACGACAAAAATTTCGTTGGTTATTGTATTGTTAGTAAAATTTCTTACGTGCTTATAAAAAAACTTGACAATTTCATACATGCTTCTCCGTTTTCTCTTCTTTCTTTTGCCACATCCTTCTCCTCCCCCAAATTAAATCTAACTTTTACGAATAGAAAAATTAGGAGAACTCTGCAATTCTATCCTCTGTATCTTCTCCATCTCGTTGAATTTAAGTCTCCCTATGCCCCTCCTTCACCTAGACCTTTATGTTAAACACAAAACTTCGGAGGGTTATTTTTATATTTTGCCATCCCATGAAAGACCTTCACGTAAATCCTAACCATTATTTACAACGATAAATCATTCCGTTTGAAACAGCTAAGCACCACATTCGGGGTAACAGATTGCCATATCGAAATCTTAACTACGTTTTGCAGTGGAAATCCTACGGTTCCTATTTCTTAATCTCATCGCATGTTTGTTTTAATCCTTCCCTTTGCAATCTCAAACCGTCGAGTAATCCCAACAGCTTCAATCTATCTATTAAGAATGGACGTACCCTCATCAACCATCACCACATCTTTCCCCATCTACGTACGCCTACGTCGCCAAGTCCCCCATCGCCGTCCGCCGATGGATCCACCGCGCCCCTCCACCTCTTCCACTGCTACTCCCACCGCATCGTCGTCGACTTTCGGCGTCCAGTGGTGCTCCCTGCGACGCTGTGATGGCTCCACCGGTCGCGTGACCACGGTCCAGATCTGTTTAAAGCACCGTTGTCTGGCCTTCCAACTACTCCCCGCAACGAGCATCCCCACGGCACTTCCTCGACGGTAACGTGGGAAGGCTTCACGACCGTGGGAATGCTCTTTGACTGGAGTACTTGGAAGATCAGGCAATGGTGCCTCATACAGACCTGTCGTGGGCACGCTGTCGGTGCAGCCATCGTAGTAGCGTGGGCAGCACCGCCTGATGTCAAAGCCCATGCCGATGCGGGGGGTGTGGTTAGTTGTAGAGGAAGAGAGGGTGCGGTGTATCCATCGGCAGATGGCGGTCGCGGACTCTCCTACTTCGTCAATCCAACTGCATACGAGGTATTATTGTACATGTCACTTTTTACGGTATATCATGGGGTGTATCACTACGTGCTCTTGTAACCCTAATGGTGTAGTATGTACAAACATTTAATGGACATGGTAGTATGTTGAACCTCCACATTATTTCTGCAGCCTGACCAAAACAGGTGCCAACTTGTCCCTTTCTTGTTTCTCTCTCCTGATCATTAAAGACTTCTTTCCCTTGTTTCCATTTCTTTCTGATTTTTCTCATCCTTAAATTTGTATCCCTATGTTTTAACACCTGAGAAATATATCCTGATTCAGACAGATGTTCGGAAACAGGTATATATGTATCTCTCCTCCGAAGCTTTAAAGAGTAATATTACCAGAAAAGTATTTCAGTATTCTTGTTTTTAAGTCCGTGATATCAGAATTTATTCTATGATCCTGTCTGAGTTTTCATGTTCCATTGGAAGTTTATGCAGTGGTAGTTAACTAAGAAAAGAAACACGTTCGAATGCTAATTGGGTAGGCTCTAATACTAATAAAAAACATCAAAAACCCTCAGTTCGTTTTCGTTTATTCCCTGGTTCAAACACTTTTTAATACCAAAATACTATGGCAAAGTTTACGTGTACAAAAAAATTCGTCGTAAAAAATGCTCTTGGTTTGTTTATTTTTGGTCGTCAAATTTTTTAGATATATTTGTTAAACAGAGGACTCCGCAGTGATATTTTTACAATGACGACAGTCCGCAGGAATTATCTACGTGAAATTCCTTGATTGTGTGGTTTAATCAACAAGAAATTGTCACAACTAATAAATAAAATAAGATAAAAACAGCTAATTAAGAGATTAGATTATCCCTAATAGTCATTCTTATTTGCGAATCATACCAGCGCCTTCTCTCTTCATCACTTCTCTTTATCACTTTGGAGGAGCTGGCTGCTTGCAAGCTCCCCCTCGAACCCTACAACCGCCTCTTCCCCCGTCGACCTGTGCAAGCAAACCTCACGTCTCGCCGACCTTTGCAAGACCCACCCCCACCCGCGTCGACCTGTGCAAGCAATCCTCATGTCATCGTTGACCTGCCACACACCCCACCCTCGTCGACCTGTGCAAGCCAGACCCCCCCACTGTCGGTCACGTAAGGTGCCCCCCCGCAAGCTTCAGGATTGCGGCTTTCTTTCGTCAACCTAACCCTCCTGAAGGCCATCCCCCTATCAAACTCTGCAGGACCCTCGACAGAACATCTGCAACTGCGCTCCAGGCAAGCTAACACCCCCCCCCCCGAACCTCGCCATCCCCCCTACGGTCTCTGTAAGCTCCCTCTCTCAGACTATCACCCTTCCTGCAACGTGAAGTCCGTCAGGTTGCGTGTGCTGGCTCAAAAAGGATATGATATATTTTTTTATTAAGGTTCATCTCAGTTGTTAGATCGTTGATTGTTTAGATTAACTCAATCATTGGTTGAGTTAATGAAGTAAAGTAACATAAGGTCATGGATGTAAGAAGGCACAGTTATTCAAGGTCATGAGCGTAATTTGTGATTATACATGGTTATGAATGTTATTACGAAATTACTCAGAGTTATGGATGTAAAAATTCCAATAACGTACACTACAAGAAATAGGACCTAAGACAACGAGTAGTTTGAATATTCGTTGATATATCTTTCGATGTTAAAGATATAACAACGAATATTATTCGTTGCCAAATGATCTTTTGTACTTGTAATTAATAACGAATATCATATTCGTTGTTAAAGGTCCATATAACGATGATTTTTTCGTTGAATTATTCGTTTAAATCTAAGCTAATCGTTGCCATATTTAGCAACAATTAGAAGAAAATGACAACGAATAACCGTTGTTATATGATTTATTACAAGGAATATAGTAACGAATATCATTATTTATTGTGAATTTAAAGAAGTAAGCAATGAATAATATTCGTTATTATATATTTAACTTATGACAACGAATATTAAATTATTCGTTGTCTTAGGTCAATTTTCATGTACTGATACGAGGGACATCGCAAGAAGTTTACGTTCCTATCTTTTCCAATATTAATTAAATAGATAGATCCATATTTAGTGACTATTTTGTAATCTTACTGCTACAATCAGATTTTCGTTTGATACCAAAGAAAGATGTTCGTTTGGGCATTTTCTTTGGAATCTTATGCTAACGGCCACTGTTTGAACTGATAATTATAGTTGAAAACTATGGGATTACCGAAGGGCTTCCACCTTGGTCGCACCTCCTCATGTCACGGGCGGGGGAAGAGAGCTTGGTTGGATCCTCACACGTAGGGTGGACGGAGTGGAATGGAGATGGAGGAGGTGGCTTTGAAGGAGGACTAAATGGTTATAGGAGGTGGGATCAGTTATTTCAATCGTTTTTCAGGTGTATGTGAGGAGGAACATAGGAAGGAAAAAGTCGCTTGAAAGTGGGTGCTTAGATCTACAATGGGGAGGTTCAGTGATGTGGAGAGGAATTGGGGAGTGGTTACATGAATTGGGAGAAGGATGAGGGTCGGTGAGGTGTGACATGGGGGAGAGGGATGTGATGAATCCACATTTCATCATCTTTATTCTATCATTTTGGCACCAAAAACCCTAGCAAATGCATGTAAATAGCATTAAAATCATCATCTTAGCATTCATGCATGTGCATTATATTAGTGTATAAAATATTGTAATTAAAGCCAAAATTATAGAATAAATAAAGAAAAGAAAAAGAATAAAATATTGAAAATATTTTATGACCCAAAATCCCCGAGACCTAGGCATCTTGATGAATAGAGCGACAAGGAATAAAGCAGGGGGAGATAAGGGCCAAAGTACAGATAAAATACCTATACCTTGTATTCATTCTTTATTCACTTTAGGACCTATTTTTGGTTCCACTTTTTATACATCAAATAAAGAAACTTTGTACATGAAAGTTGTAGATAATTTGATAAAGAAAAATACAAAATTGATTTCACTGAAAAATAATGTACAGATAAAAAGTTATGGTCTAAATAAAGTCCCAGAATGCCAACTTCCCAGACCCGTATCTCACAAATGAAAACTCCAAATGCAGCATACTCAACTTTAATTGGTATATAGAAGAAAATAAGCTATTTAATGGCGGTGGTTTCGCATTTGGCGGAGCTACGGTTTGAAAGTTGAGTTTTGGACCCCTGTTGTATAGCTATACTGATTAAAATATTCAATTTATTATTTATTTATTATTTTTTATAATTTTATATTTTTATAATGTTGTAAATATTACTTATAATAATTATGTACATTAAAATTGGAATAAAAACCAAAATAAAACTTAAAATAAAATACATACATACTTGATACATAGGTATTATACCTGTATTTATATCTATATAAAATATACTTCTATTATACAAATTATATCAGAAAAATAAAATAAAAATATATATGTGTATATAAAAGTATTCTACAATTTTATAAAATACTAAATAAAAATAATAAAAATAAAAATACAAAATAAAAATAAAAGTAAAAGAATACAATATATAGAATAATATACCTATATAGGGATATAAAGGCAACTTGTAAAAATATACTTCATAAAATAAATTAAAAATCATAATAAAATACTACATAAAATTTTAAACATTTTTTATTCTTTAACCAAAAATTAATTCGGCCTTTTTCTATTTTTTAAACGAATTAATAAAACATTTTTTCAATCTTTTTCCTGGTTGGTCCACGTGGACCAACCAGGTGCGGTCTAGAGTTGACCTCGGTCAACTCCCTGACCAAGGCCTGCCACCTTTGACGCCCTGATTTTCCCCCGTTTTCAAGAAATTTTGGCGCCCGATCCTTCCATTTTCTCGCCGCGAATCCTTCTTGGAACTTCTTCCCTGATCATCCCCCTCCCACGACGCATCTTCAGATCACGCAAAATCCTCATGATGCGCGCGTGGATCTTGCTTGAAGGAGACGCCACCATCTTCTACTTAAATGACCCGCCACCTTCGAGCCCAAGTTTGAACACCTTCGGTCCACCCCTCGCGCCTACTCCAAGCTCCAGAGCTTCCTGGAGGTGACAGCTCCACAGCGAAGCCATCAACCAAGGCAGCCGAGGTCGGAGGCGCTTCCACTACCTCCCGCAAAGTCGCCGGTCGAGGTACCCTTCTTCCCTCTGGCCCCGGCCATTGAGGGCTCGCTCCGCTCTTTTACTCAGCCCATTTTATTCCTGTTAACCTTAGCTTCGAAAACCCCAAAAAGATTTGAAGTTTAATCGACCAAATCGCCAAATCAAGCACCTTGGCCGGAGAGCACCTCCGGTCGTGCATCTCCATCTCGATCCGAGCATCCCCGAGTGCATCCAAGGGTCCAGGCAGTTTGCCCTGGACTCTTTGACCATTTCTGCAGGTCCAAGCAGCAGTGACGACACCTAGAGGCGAGTTTTGAAGCTCGCCGGAGCTAACGAAGCTCTCCAGCTCCGCCGGCCACCAGCGAGCACCACAGCCACCGCCGTGGCTTTTTGACGCCACCAGGAGATAGAGGAGGACCAGAGGAGGCTCCAGCCTAATTTTGAACCCTAGAAGCCACCGGAGTCGGCCGAAGGAGCTCGAGGAACCTCGCCTAGTCGGAGCTCCGCCGTGTTCTTCCAGCCGCCTTCGCTACCGTCCGATCAAGGGTGGAGTCCCAGATCGAGCAGTTACCGTTGGATCTCCACCAGCTTCGACCGTTGATCATCGCTGGAGATCTGATCGTCGCCGCTCATCCGTGAAGCGTCATCGGCCGTTCATCAAGCGCCACGTGTCTAAGTGGCTCCTTCATCGCCATTGGATCGCGCGTCGAGGGTATTTTGCATCTACACCCTCGCGCCGTTTGTATTTAGTATTTAGTATTTAAACTTTCGTCTGTAGCATAAAAACTTTGGGTCATTTGCACAAAGACCCCCAAACTTTGAGTATTTGCATCCAGAGCCTTCGCCACGTCACCTCACGTGACAAGTACACGTGAGGTGTGGGTATTTTGCACTGGGACCCTCGGTCTTTGTTGTATTTTGTTTTAGTACCAAAACTGTGACATCATGTGTTAAATTTTTGGATATTTTGCAAGTAAGCCCCCAGGGTTTTGGATTATTACATATTAGTCCTCGCCAGGCGTGTGCAAGTCACGCGCCCTGGTGGGAAAATTGCTAGGACACCTAGGCGGGTTTTGTAATTGGATTTTGGTGCTATAAATTGAATATTCAGTTCAAACTTTTATGGAAATTCGCATGTATGCCCCTGGATGTTTTGAAAATTGCGTTTATATCCCTGCTAGGACTGTTTAATGTTTGGATGTTTGTTGTAATTATTTAAAATATCATTTTAAGTCCAAAAATTCCACAAAAATAGGCTTAAGCTCCTGGTAACTTGTACTTGCACGCCATATTTTCGCATTGCATTTTATTGCATTTTCACGATTATTAAAAATAAAAAACATGCATTTATTTCATTGTTTGCATTAGAAAACCCATAAAAATTATAAAAACATTTTGAAAAATTCCAAAAACATTACATTTTGTGTGTTTTCCCATTTTCTAGTGTCAATCCAAAAATCACTAGAAATCTCAAAAGAAAAACACTAAAAATTTAAAAACACTCTAAAACTTCAAAAAAATATATAAAATCAAAGAAAATTCCAAAAAATACAAACTCAGTTCCTGTTTCTTCTCTATTCTGTTCTCTTTATTTAAAAATAGTGTGAAAATTTTTGGTTGATGTTTGCTATTTTTAAATCCCATTTTACTCACAGCCAGCGCATATTTCACTGTTTTGCCTTGTTTTGCTATTTAAAAATATCAAAAACACCTTGAAAAATCCCCAAAAATCACAAAAACAGTAGAAAACCACAAAAATACCAAAAAGATTTTATTTCTAAATTTTTGGTTATTTTTGCACATTTTTATAAATATTTTAGCTTGCCTTTTATTACATTGTCCTTATTTTCCAATATTGAAAAAAAAGAAAATAAAAAAAACATAAAATATAAAATTATAAAAATCAGAAAATTAAAAATCAAAATATAAAATTAAAAATTAAATTAAAGATTAAAAAAAATACAAATTAAAAACCCACAAAAATTGTATTTGCTTGCTTGCTTAGTGTAGACACATCACACACATACTTGTGTACACTTGTTTGAACTGCCCTGTTTGCTCCCTATGTTCGAACTCTCTGCATACTTGTCACTATACACCGTTTGTGCAGAGTTAAAAATAAATTTTAACTCCACATTAGTTCTAATTTATTGATCTTTATTGTGGGTTAATTGTTGACTTTAATCGAGATTTGTGTGGTTGACACTTCGACTGAGTTCACGCTTTGTGTTGAACTTAAGACCACCGCATTTCGGGTAAATCAAATGGCGCCGTTGCCGGGGAGCAACAACGAGTAGTTCTCATTTTGTTTGCTTGTGTGATTGTTTACCATAGATTTATTTTCCATCTCTTACATTTTTGATATATCTTGTTGAGCTGTTCTGACCACTTTTCTCTTAACTTCTTGCGAGGGACCGCGGAGCGAGGCGGATCGCTTAGGTGACCCGGAGCATCCTTGGGAAGCGGAGCCGGCCTTCTTAGGTCAAACCGGCTGGAGAGAGCAGGAGGAGTGAGAGAGAGTGCTTAGATTAGTTGCATTTTATTTTCGTGAGAGAGTGATTGGATAATTTGTAATAATACAGGTACTTGGACTCTTGGACATTCGGGCCTAATTTCCAAGTGTTTGTTCACTTGGGGGCTCACCGCGGTTTTGTGTTTTTCGCGGGTTTTCTCGCCTTTATTTCTATTTGTTTCACGAGGATTTAGCCCCTAGACATAGGAATTTTTGTTGACTGTGACGAACTAAGAAGCTAAGGCCCAATCCCTAATATCTTGCCTGCACCTATAGGACGTAATTGGACTTGGCTAAAAAATCAATTGCAAAAGCTATTTGACTTGGACTAGAGGCCACGTGCCGCGAGCCCACCCTGTTAAGCGCTACTCCTGAACTCGATGTGTCGAGAAGAGGAGGGGTGAGCCTAGACCGGACTCCGGACTCTTTTCTTTGTCATAGCTCCTTGTTCTTCACGTTAATAGAAGTTGCTCATCTTAGGACGGTTTCCTCGTGCATGCACATAGGTAGTTTAAATTATTGTCTTTAAATTATGCGCGGATCACTTTGCATGTAGAGTGCTGGCGACAAGGTACGCATTTCTATCCCTGCATGCATCATAGATTTTGACCGCGCATCGGCTTTTCCGCTTTCCTCCCCCAGTTTTATTGGACTTTTTAATAACAAGGAAATTGGAAAATTCGTTAGACGATGTTTGCTCAGAAAAACACATAAAAAGAGAAAACAATAAAAATTGGGACTGCTAATGCAAACTCGACCTTAAAACTCATCCCACCAAAAATTTTGTTTTGGGAGAGTAACCCCCTCCTTGTTTGATTTATCTGCTGCGAGAGAGTGACTCGACACTAGGATAGAGCCACATCTGAAATTTTGGTTGACTACTGGTCGTGGTTAGTCGTTCTCCAGTGAGGATCTCTCCGGTAACCGGTAAAGCGGACCGCGATGTCCTTAACAGATTGAATTAGCGGGAGCAACCGGGTTACGGTCCGCAATTCATACTGGCTGGGAAAGATCTGACGTGGATTGGGACAGTCGGGTAGGAAAGTAGGATACCCAACAGCTCGCTCTAACGCTCTGATAGATTGCCTGATCACCTAATAAAAATTGACAAGATAACAGACCGAACTCTCACGGTCATCAGCTCAAGAGTTGTGTAGGTGAAGCTGGGGTTTTGATTTATCATCCTGTTTGCATTCCAGATCTCATCCGCCTTTCTCTAGATCAAGATGATGGAACGGAGATCTCTTGGGCTGACCTTGTCGGCACCGCTATCCAGCACTCCTCCTTATTCATCTAGGAATACCTCGGAGAGTCCGCTCTCCGAGCCTGAGTTCACATCCACCCTGTTCCCCCTCGACTACCCTTCCCATTCTCCTTCTCTCAGTCCAATTGTTTCAGAATTCAGTGCATCACATAGTTTAGCTCATTCGACAGCACCTGAGATGGCCTCTTTTGCTTTTTCAGAGAATCCAGACATGGCAGACAGAGGCGAGCATGAAGATGATCATGAGAACCCGCCGTTCCTATTTGATCAGGCAACCATCAATAATTCCTTGTTAGCATCCCTGGAAACTATGCAGAGGCAGATTCGCGACCAGGGTACATTCATGGATGACCTGATGAGAGAGATAGCACAGATGAGAGAGAACCGACCTGGGGGCGGTGGCGGAGGAGGAGGACCTGATGCAGGAGGAGGCGATCCAGACGCTGAAAGGCCACCACAGACCATCATGAGGGAATTGCACAACCCAGCTGCCTCCCTCACTCATCGTTGGATCCGACTCCCACCCATTCACGGAGATTTCGAGCTTCGGCCCCACACAATCCAGCTTCTACCCAAGTTCCATGGGTTGCCGACCGAAGAGCCGCACCTCCACCTCCAAGAATTTGAGATGATTTGCAGCACTATTCATGATCGGTTGATGACCGAGGACACCATCAAGATGATCGCCTTTCCATTCTCTTTGGTTGACAGAGCCGCATACTGGCTCAAACATCTGGGGCGATTCGTCGACACATGGGCAGAGCTCCGGACCGCATACCTGAAGAAATACTACCCTCTCGGCCGGACCAACGCAGCTAGAGCCATGATCAGTAACTTCGTCATGATCCCAAATGAACAATTCCATGAAGCCTGGGATCGATTCAGAGAGCTCATAGACCGGTGTCCACATCATGACATTTCCAAGCCCAATCTCGTGCAGAGTTTCTTCTGTGGGCTGACACCGGAGCTGCAGGGGTTAGTGAATGCCTCTTGCGGTGGATCTTATTTCTCCAAGGGAGAAGACGACGTCTGGGCCATCTACGAAGGCATGGCAGAAAACTCTACGGTGATGACCCAGGCCCGAGTCTGCACACAGCAGAAGCCCCCGCAAGGAGCGGGATCATTCCAGAAGATCGCCCGCATCGATGCCGGTCCCAATACAGTGTCAGCTGCCGCAGCCTAAGCTGAATCAGCCGCAGCCGACATGGGCATTATCAGTGAGAAGTTGGACCGCATGGAGATCCTCGAGAAGAAGCAGAATCAAGGTCTTGCTCAGATGGACCTTCTCACCAAAACTATGAGTGACCTGAAGACTCAAATTCTATGCATTCAGGAGGCACAGACTCATTCCCAACAGCCTCCCAGGTCACGGGCTGACCCCAGCAGTAGCAATGCCAACCAGACCTCTACCTCATACCGCCAGGTGAACCATATCCAGGCAGAGCCGGTGCCATTGCTACAGTACCATCCAGAGCGACCACCGTCTCAGGAGACTCAGATAGTGGTTTATCAGCCGGAGCAGCCACTGACAGTTCTTCCTCCACCCTCCTTCGAGCAGGAACCATTGATGGAAGTCAATGGGATTTGGTACGACCGATACCCTCAGCCCGGGATTCGTCGGGATCACCCCAGATTCCGTTGGGGCAATGGTGGATCCTCCTCCCAGCAGCAGAATCCTGTCCAAGGACAGCAGAACGGCCAGACACAGCAGCAATACCAGAGAGACCCTCGTCCTGCCTATCAAAGACAACAGTGGAGGCCGCGACAGCAGCCTCAGCAGTCTTATTCTCATCACCCCCGGTATCAACCACAGCAGCAGCCCCATTTCCAGCAAGGACAACCATCCGGTTTACAGGATCCCACCTTTGAGAACCCAGCTCTTAATGATCTTGCCCGCTTGCTCTCCGAACAGCGAGCATCTTTCAGGCAAGAAATGGATGAATTCCGACAGGAAATGAGGGAAATAATCAAAGGCAAGGCCGCCATACCCGCTCAGATTGAACCAAACTCGAACAGTCTGAAAAGAAAGTCTGAGCAGGTAGAGTTTACAGAGGATACCTCTCCTAGTGACTATTTGAGTGACATATCTTGTTCCTTTTATGATGCTGATTTTGTTACTACTAGGAGCGGTAGGATGCCAGCCGGCGGCGCCTCTTCTGAGCGACAACCGCCTGCTGAACCAGGAGCGCCAGAAGAGCAGAGGAGCGGTGCTGACGCCGCTCATAATGATGTTGACGGTGGTGCTGATGCCACCCATGATGAAGTCCAGGACGACGGTGCTGATGCCGTCGTGATACCAGTTGCAGACGGTGGTGCTGATGCCACCATTTTGGATGATGAACCAGAGCGCGGTGCTGATGCCGCGAAGACCGGTGCTAGTAGTGGTACTGAGGCCACCACATCCACTTTTGTTGAGCCACCATCTGTGATGTTGCCACGTTTTGTACCCGAGGACTGTGGGAACAAAAAGAAAAACAAAAAGATTAATAAAGGAAAGGTTTCTGTTCAAATTGAGGATCCATATGTGGTGAATGATGATTATTGTATGGATTCTCCTTCTTCACAGGCACAGGGACCGAGTCCTAGTCCTCCATCTGAGGAGGCCCCCACCATCCCCTTCTCTGAGGCGCTCTGCCGTGCAAAGGGGAATAAAAAAGAAAATCCAAAAAAATATCAGCAGGTAGAGTTTGGCAACCAAATGATTGATAGATTTCACATTCAGCTGACTCTACGAGAAGCATTTGAGCATATTCCCTTCTTCAAAAAGAACTTGAAAGAGACAACGACTGTCCGAAGGAAGAAGAGGTACAGAGATCAGGTCCACATGCTCACTCATGACACTTCCTGCGCCATTCAGAACACATTGCCAGCCAAGCGACCCGATACAGGAGCTTCCTACGTCAGATGCGAGATACAGGAGCAGCGGTTCGATCGTACTCTATTAGACAGCGGGTCTTCGATCAACCTCCTTCCGGCAGCCTTACTCAAGCGATTCGAGTTTGGCCCTCTTCTTCGAAGCAGAACAGTCCTTCAGTTTGCTGACAGGTCGATTAAGAGGCCGAAGGGGTTGTTGAAGGACGTGGTCGTTACTATTCAGGGCCTGAAATTCCCCGTGGACTTTGTTGTATTGGACATGGAGATCCCTGAATCGGTAACCGATGCCCCCATCATACTTGGACGCCCATTCTTGGCCACTGCCAAGGCGGTATCCGACCATGACAGTGGGATGGTATGTGACATCGCTCCCGCACCCTTAGTTAATTCGAGCAAATTAATGTCCAAATTAATTAGATGTCGTTCGTTACAGTCGGATACGAGAGGTTAATCAAAAACCACTTATGGATTAATCTGAAGTTAATTTTAAGCGGCAATATTTTTTTTACTTGGTGGAAGTCCAAGGTCGATCTCAGGAAGGCAACTATCTCCTTAGGTTGATTACATCAATTTTCAAGTGTTGATGTTCGAGGATCAATATTTTTTTTTATTATGCAGATATGTGCAGACAAATCTTAGCCAATTTAACGTTAAATTTAATTGATGTATCAAACGAAGTCCAAAAATAATGAAAATTGGCTAGATGATTATTTATGATGACAATGACCTACACTATTTTTTTTTTGGAATTTTTCGACTCAAAATAATTTTTCTGTGAATTAAATAAACAGACAGAGTGATTTTTAGTATTTAATTTTTAATAAATATCAAATCACAATTTTTCCAAGAACTAAAATTATCCTAGGTGGGTCTAATGACAAGGGGACCTAGGAAAATTGACAGGACTTAAATTTACTGTGAAATGAATTAATTAAAATTAATTTAAGGAAATCACCAACTATTTATTTAGGCCTCGATATGCGTGCAAATGCTATGAAATTTTTATGGTGTGTTAAAAATGATGTCCTTAAGCTACTGTGATTTTTTTATAATTTTTGAAGGCACAGATAATTAATCAAAAATCAAAAGCATTCACTGGGAAAAATATGTCAACAATGAACCAATTAATTCATTAATGATTCAAATAAGCCTACAAAAATCAGACACATGTACTAACAGATAGAGGACAAGATTTCCAACAACATGTAATTTTTAGAATCTCAAAATGATGAAAAATGCACTCTATGGACACGTGCAAACACAAGGGTGTAAATGCAATACTGGAAATTGAAACTTCAAAAATTAAATATGCTGACAGGGACTAAAATGCAATTACCGATAACATGCAGGACTTGTATGCAATTTCTCCACGAGACACGTGCTCCTCACGTGAGGTCTGCTTCACAGGGACCTTTTTGTAATTTCCGAAAGCTTCAGGGGCGTCTGTGCAAATAACCCAGGTCGCACGTGCTCCTCACGTGGGCGACCTAGATTCGGAGGGCGTCGGAGGCTCGGAACGAGGCTCGGGTCCTCTGGAGGTTCGGTCTAGCCTCGGTGCAGCTTCGGGTACCCGAGCCTAGGCTTGGGGGCCGAGGCTCGGATAAGTAGACGTGGCGGCCTGAAGGCCCTTGGATCAAGATGGATCCAAGGGATGTCGAAGAAGATGCGTGGCGACTTACGAGGCGTAGGATCAGAAGCGCGATGAATGGTCGAGGACTGTCGCGGTGGTGGAATACGTGGCGGGACGAGGACCGTTCGATCGGATGATCGAACGGCCACTGCTTCTTCATCTCTAACGGTCCTCCGCCACCTGCGGAGGGGAAGGCGGTGCTCCGGTGAAGGTTGCCTAGCTCCGCCTCGGTGACCAAGCGCCGCTGAAGAGCTTCGTCCGCTCCCACGTAGCTCGGAAGAAGCGGAGTTGCACGACGAAGCCTCCGGTGGCCTCTAGATCCTTAGAGGGGTGCTGGAGCTCAGTGTCGATGAAGCTCGAAGGGGGCTCCGGCAAGGCTCCGGCCAATGAAGAATTTAGGACCTGCAAAGGGTTAGACGTACAGCCGAGGCGTGCAGGTGTTCGTGGAGGAGAGTGGAGTGATCGGCGAGGCCTACAGTGGAGTGAGGTGGTCCGGCGAACGAGCTCGAGCCAAATGGCGGAGCTGTTGGTCGGAGGAGGGTGAAACTTGTCGTCGGAGTGCGCGGAAGATACCGCGAGGATCGGAGCTTCGATGCGAAGCTCGTCGAGGTGATTGAAAGGCGCGAGGATGGTCAGTGACGGCGAATAAAAACGGAGAAAACTCAAGAAAATGGAGAAGAAGATCGGCGGACGGATGGGGGAAGTTACCTGGGGAATGGGGCTCAGTTTTGAGCTCCAGGTCGTCGCTCAAGGGATCGGTAGGGTCCCGAGCTCTAGCAGCTGCTCGAGGGAGGCTGCGGCACGGCGGTGGCGGCCGTGGATCTCGCCGGAGTTGGATCTCTGTCTTCGCTCGACAACTCAACCAATTGCTGTCACCAATAGGTAGCTTGGAGCTCGAGGGATCTCTCTGGAGTGGCGGATGAGGGCGAACGGTGCCGGTGGCTGGTATTTATAGGGAGAAGGAGATGGTCTGGCTGGGTGAGTGGCGAAGTTGGTGGCCGTCGTGGGGCGAGTATGGTGGAGATGGTGGTGCTTGAGGGAGCTGGCGAGGGAGAGGGACGAGTGGGGGAAGTCGTGGGGAGATCAGCGGCCGGAGGAGGTGGCTGACGTGTGTCCAGAAAAGGAAAGGGGGCGCTTCTCCCGCAAGGCAAGGGACGTGGGGGAGAGGGGCGCCTGGAGGTAGGAGACGAGGTCTCCACCGTTGGATCTTGTGATCCAACGGTGGAGATCAGAGCGTGGAGCGACGGTGTAGATCTGATCAGGGAAGGAGCGATCAGGGATGGAAGCGCCACGTGGCACGCTATGGATCAGGCGGTTACGAACGGCTGTGATGGGCAGTGGGGGCCGATCGAGCGGATGAGGATCAAGGTGGAAGCGTCGGTTGAGATGGAAGATCAGAAGAGTGATCCAGTGGTGGATGGATGCGCCACGTGTCTGGCTGAGGGAGCGGCGCAAATGGAGGGATCAGATGAAGCGCGGGGGAGATCTGACGGCAAGGAGAAGGGAAGCACGTGGAAAGAACTGGACCGTTGGATCAAAAGCGAGATCCAACGGCGGAGGGCGCGGGCGGATGAGGCGATGGGCAGCGGGCCGCGTGGCGCAACCAGAGGGCGCCACGTGGCTTGCTGTGAATGGCTAGAGAAAGAAACACGTGTAGAGAGAAGAGGAAGCCGAATTTGGAAAAACTCAAAACATGAAAGTTGTAGATCTTAATGAGATCTACAAGTTTCATGTTGACCAAAGACAGAGAGAAGGTCAAATATGATACATAAATACAAGGATACATAAATGTACATATGTAGTATACAAAATGACCCAAAAACCCAAGTCTCTCATACAAGCTCCGATTTCAATGAAATTAGTCTCATTTTGAAGGTCTTTTAATATGTAGTATTCTAAGAGTGAGTAGACCTAATTAGGGGTTTGTATGAGGGCTTTATGTATGTTTTAATGTACAAGGGTTCTCAGGATATTTGGGCTATTTTACAAGGGTGATTTTTGGCATTCTTCCCTCTATTATTAAGGAATATATATATATACTATAGAGAAGAAGTTATTTGATGAAGAGGTATTTTACAGGGGATTTCTGGCTTCTTATTTAAATGCAGATGAGCTGCTAAAATGCATGAATTATGGATGCATGCATGAGTGTTATTTATGCAAGATAAAAGGAAATATGCCTCTATTTTCTCGGGAACAAGGCTCTATTTTTGACTTTTGATGTGATGAATCACAGATTCATCAACCCCCTATACTTAAACCTTGCTCGTCCCCGAGCAACTAAAATTAAAATGCAAGAGTGGAATGATTTTGGGTTCCATACCAAGGTCATGAACAAAAGTTAAAAATAGCGCTTGCCTCGACCTTTGGATTAATCATGTGTCGGAACCTTATTGGGATCTGAGTTTAAGACTTAACAGACTTCAAGTTCCACAAGTCTTCTATTCAAGACTCCTTAACTCACCTAATCAGAACAAGTCTACATACACAAACTCTAATGACCATGAATCTTTTCATGCAGTGTAAGTGATAAATGACTCCCCACCTCAGAAGTAACAAAGAAACAACCTCCCCCAACCTGGTAACTCTAATGCCTCGGTCTAGCAACTCTTTCCTCGAGAAGCGGGGTATTCCCTTCTAAGTTCAAGTTCAACCGGCTCAAGAAGAGGGGGAAGAAGTATAGACTTTTTGAAGCTCAGCCAGTGTAGCTAAGTCTCCCGCTGCAAGTAACAAGGTGACCACAAGCTTTTGCTTCTCTTGACTACGTATACTCCGGTGGGGTTATTAAATTTTCAATCCGACCCACCACTTTTTTTGGAGTTCTTTTTGGCAATTTTTTTTTCATCAAACATGCCTTTGTACATACATGATGCAGCATAGATACAAGAAATTTCCTCTTGAGCCAGTAAACTATCCCTCTTTTGAAGCTTTATTGCAACCCACTGCTTCTGTCTTTAGCCTTCATCACCACTAGTCCAAGTTGAGACGCACTTCCTTCCCTAGAAGAAGAAGAGAGGTTCCGCCTAGAAGTACTACCCTCATATGCTACCCCAAGCTAAAGGAAACTGCCTCCTTATCACCTCATCCGTAGAGAGCCATGTGTAAAGTGCTGGTGCACGTCAAGCCATTGTCTCTAAGAGTCACGTGTGTGTTGTTAAGTGCTCTACTCAGGCTTGTCAAGATGACATATGAACATAGACTTGCAGACTTAAAGAATTAAGTCACCTGACCTGAAAAATCTTAACTCCAGTTCCTATTAGGTTCCTCTGAAATTAGGTGGATTAAGATCAAATCAAGTCCATCCTCAATATCTACTCATAACTTGGTTCAGAACCCACTAACTTTTCACCTTGCATATGCAAGATATGTAGATGAGGTGTAGATGACATGCTATGAATGAAATGCGAGACTCCTTTTTTTTTGTCAACAAGGATGATATGCAAGAGTAAATAAGAAGCCTTTATTTTCTGTTATACAATATTTTTTTATTATTTACAATAATTTTTGGTTGATACAATTTGTACATAATATACATAGTATACAAGTTTTTTTTATACATCCTATTTTACAACGAATTTACAAGAATTTTACAACTTTTTATACAAGTATTATACATATAGTACAAAAATAATTTTTTTTCAATTTTTACCCACCCCGTAATTATTGCATAATATATACAAAAATACGCGAAAATACGCGAAAGTACGAGCTATGGGTAAAGTATATATGTAATATATACACGCCCCCCTATACTTAGCGTGTGCTATGTCCTCAGAGCACGAAAAGCGACCAAAAAGACATAGCTCGGGCTAAGCGTAGGAGAGCTAAAATTACAAAAGTGTAGAAGTCGTCTCGCCCTCCCTATACTTAGGCTCTGACAGTCTAAGTGTAGAAGAAGATCAAAAATGGGGCGGACGAGGTTAAGAGGGGAAATGGATGAGTATACAATGCGGGCATCGGTCCCCCCTATACTTAGGCTTAGGTCAGCCTAAGTATAGGTAGGAAATGAGTATGAGGACCAATGTGATCTGGAGAATGTACAGTGAACCGACTTAGGTGACCCTTCCCCCTATACTTAGGATCTGGTTATCCCTAAGTATAGTCCAAGATAGTGATCTGATGAGGCGGGGATGGGTTACTAAAGTCGCGGGAGAGAAGGGTAGGTTGTACAAGAATGATGATATATACAGATGAGTCGGTCTGAATCTTTCGAGATGCTGCGGATGGCTGGAGTTTATTGCTGCAAGGTCTCATACACGGCTTGATGTGAATCTGCTGTATCTGTCTCGCGCATGAATACAATCTCCTCGACATGGACTAACTGCTCATTGGGATTCGACGAAGTGTTTCAACAGCTGTCCATTCACTAGGAATGTTGGTGCGTCATCTGCGAGATCTGAGATCTCGACACATCCACTATCATGCACCGTACGGACGACAAATGGTCCCGTCCATTTAGACTTCAACTTGCCTTGGAAAATCTTCAGCCTAGCATTGAACAACCATACCTTCTGTCCAGGAACAAAGGTCTTTCGTCTGATATACTATCATGCCAACGCTTCACCTTGTCCTTGTACACCAAACTGTTGTTCGTATGCTCGGTTTCTGACTTCTACAAGCTCATTCAGATCCATGTCTCTCTGTTTCTGACCCAGGTGTGTGTTCTAGTTGACCTTCTTTATTGCCCATTCTGATTTGTGCACTAACTCTGCGGGCAAATGGCACGGCTTTCCGAATACCATTCGGAATGGGGAGGTGCCTAACGTTGTCTTGAAGCCGTCCTATACGCCCAGAGGACTTGATCCAAGATCTGAGACCAGTCCTTCCTGTCCGGGCGGACAAGCTTTTGCAATATGGTTTCACCTCCCTATTTGACACCTCAGCCATACCATTGGTTTGTGGGTGGTAAGGACTCACGACACGGTGTTCGATGCCGTAGTCCTTCAAGAGTTTCTTCACCTCCCGATTCACAAAGTGGCTACCCCCGTCTGATATCATCATTTTGGGGATCCCGAACCTAGAGATTATGTTCTCTCTGATGAATTTACAGACAGTCCTGCTGTTTGCGGCTCGGGTCGGGATAGCCTCCACCCACTCCGTATAGGAGCAAAGAAAGGGAGGATTGACGGTATCTTAGGCGACAGGATAAAAAGGGGAAGACGCATCCGGCTCTAAGCCGACTTTCCTCTAGGCCGCGTAATCCTTGCTATTTTTGCTTGAATATCACACTTAAAAACTACAAGATATATTGGACTCAACTTTGAGTCCTTCACTGTGTTGAGTGTGAACCCAGGGTCTTGGATTGTTCTTGTTGCTTGCTTCAGGTAGGAGTAAAATCCTATCTTCTTCCCTCATCAAGATGAGTGATTGGGGAGATCTCGACGCACTATTCACTGATCTCTCTATGAGTCCCCCAAGTAACTCGTCTTCCTCGGTCCCGAGCGCACCTTGGACCACCAGGACTCATGACCCTCTTGAGTCCTGGTTCCCACATGCCCAGGGTGGTTACTCTCAAACCAACCCTTTTATCTCCTCCGAGATTACCGAGGAAGATCATTGCCCCGGTAATCCCTTCCTTGATTTGCCCTCTAACATCGATCTATTTTCCAATTCCCAGAACTAGAGGACGAGATGCCGCCAAAAGTTCCACCAGATGAGGAACAAATTAAACAGATTCTTGCCCGCCTCGCTGAAGCCGAACAGAGGAATGCAGATCTCACGGCGCGGATGGGACAGATCATAGCAGCAGAAGGAATCGACCGACCAATGGTTGATACCTATAACCCGGCGGAGAACGAGATTCAGAACTGGTTGGCACCTGCAGTTCCCGCCCCAGGCATTTGAGCTGAAGCCCCACTTCCTTAGTCTGCTTCCGAAGTTCAACGGAAACCTTAATGAAGAACCATACACTTTCTCCGTGGCTTCGAGTTGGTGTGCAATAATCTTAGCCATCCCAATGTTGGCCAAGATTATATTCGGCTGAAGGCCACCCCTTTTGCCCTAGGTGATAAGGCTGCTCATTGGCTGAAAAACTTAGGGGTGGTATGTACTACTTGGATGCAGTTCAAGACCTTTTCTTGAAGAAGTTCTACCCTCTCAGTAGAACTAATCAGATGAGAACAAAGATCGCCAGCTTTGCTCAAGGAGTCAGCGAACCGTTCCATGAGGCTTGGGACAGGTTCAATGACTTCGTACAGAAATGCCCATGTCACGGCATTTCAAAGGCGATCTTAGTCCAGACCTTGATCTGTGGTTTAACCTTAGAGATGCAGGGGTTGGTCAGTGCCGCCTGTGGAGGAAGCTATCTGAACAAAAACGAGCATGCTGTATGGAAGATCCTAGAGCAGATGGCAGAAACCGGCAGGTCACAGGCCACAAGGTCTTATCAGTTGTCTCCCTCAATCTTATCCAATGAGACAACTAGAAGGACTGTTGCAGATCTGACTGAGGACCTCATCCCCAGCATGGGGATGATAGCCGACAAGCTGACCATGGTCGAGCAGATCCACAAGAGAGTCGCGGAGATGGAGTCTCTTCAAGCCTTCCCAAGAAAGTGGAGGAACTCTCTGAAAAGGTAGCTAAGATTAAGCTACCCACCCCTTCTGCACCACCTGTACCTGTACACCGGGTCCATCTTGTACAGGAACATGCACCGGGGTCTCAGAGTAGCTGGGATCAGACTTATACCCAGCCGAACCATCATGCACCCTCACCAGTGGAAACGGAATATGAGGAGCCTCCGCCTGTATACGAGATCAACGGGCTTTAGTATAGCCGGGACCCGCTAGTCCGGCAAATCGAGATGGGGACGGATCAGGCACACCGCCCCACCCCAGTCTACCAAGAACCAGGCCCGTCACAATCCCGCGATACCAGTCCAGCCAGAACATGGGTACCAGCCGCACAGCGCACCTACCAGCAGGGGCCGGCACCGTCCCACCAGCAGCAATATCGGCATGGCCAGCAGGACCCATATAGGACGGCATCAACACAGCAGCAAGCCCAGCCCACCGAATTGGAGTCACTCACCTTGGCGATTCAGACCCTGTCTGATAGGGTCCAACAGATACAGAATGACTACTTGGATATGAGAACCGACATCAATCGTGTTTCTCGTGCCCAGGATCAACAAATGGCGCCAAGGACCCCAATTCCCGCACAGGTTCAGTCCAATCCGAACAGCATACACCAGGGCCAGAACCGACCTCGAGATCAGGTATATTATTCAGATAATTATCTATCTGAACATGAGATCCTTTCGTACGATAATGTTAATCATATGTCCCTCAGGAGCGGAAGGACCGTGACCATACCTAATCGGGCACGGGCGCAAAAGGAAGGAACCTCCGAGAATCTACCTGAGGAGGATTCGGAGGAAGAAGAGGAGGAGCATCCCCACCACCATTCCCAGCAGAAGAAGAGGACATCTGAGTCCTCGAAGCAGCATTCCCGAAACCACTTAGAGTCAGACGACACCGATGAGCCCGCACCTCCATCTGAGGAGGACCATCCAGAAGAAGCGGAAGAAGCATCACCGGTTTCGCCTCAGCATTTTCCTGTTTGTCAGAGTCCGAGTCAGAGTCTGTGTAAAAGCCCGAGTCAGAGTCTTGTTCAGAACTCAGTTCCAGCAGCTAATGAAAATATTTCAGTTCCAGAACCTGAGTTAATAATCCCTTTCCCCCAAGCTCTCACGGGTGGAAAGAAGAAAATCCAAAAAATCAAAAAAGATAACCCTGAGATGGCTGAATTCTGTAATAAACACATCAAGGTCACAATCCCTTTTGACAAGTTCGTGGAAATAACCCCTGCATTCCAAAAATACCTTAAGGTGAGATGCACACCTAGTAGGGTTAGCAGGAAGACCAAAAGCCGTGTTGAGAAACACGTTCTATCAGTAGCCACGACTTGTGCAATAAAGAACTCGTTTCCTCGGAAACGAAGAGACATGGGTGCACACTATGTAGTAAGTCATGTTGATGACATTGCGATTGCACGCACTCTCCTGGACAATGGTTCCTCAATCAACTTAATGCCCACAGCCCTCTATGAGCGGCTTAATCTCGGACCTCTTAGGAAATCTAGAGCTATTCTGCAGTTTGCTGACAAATCCACTAAGAGGTCCCAAGGAGAGTTAAGGAACATTGTCATCAGAGTCGAGGGGCAAGAATACATGGTGGACTTTACTGTCCTGGATATGGAAACCCCTCGTAATTGGAGAGATTCCCAGATCATTTTAGGTAGGCCCTTCCTCAGAACTGCGGGGGCCTTATTTGATTATAATACTGGGAAGATTCAGTTCCAAACTCCCGGCGGAGATGAGGAGCTGGAGATGAAGCATACAAGATGGCAGAGACCGGACTCCGAATCCAGCACCGAGTACTCCTCTACCGAGACAGACTGTGAACATGTAGACGTGGTTGGGCCATGGAGACAGAACCCAGCCAGCATCAATGTGTCCATCTCCTTTGAAGATGATCCAGTGCATGAGTCAGTCTGCGAGATCCTGAGGAACGAGTACAACTCTGAACCTGCATCGCCCTACATCTTCGATGACGTAGAGGCCCAGTGGGGCCTGTCAGTTCTTCCATCCTTAGGACAATCGGAAGATGAGGATGACGAGTCGGACGAGGCGTTTGCCGATTGTATGGAAAATTTTGACGATCCGACTCCAGAGCCGCGCTTGGTGGCAGCTATTACAGAACATGATCCAGCCACTTCCAACACCGAACCAGATCAGATTGAGCCAGACTTCTTAGATGATCACACTATTCCTGAGCTCAAACCTCTTCCCACAACACTGAAATATGCCTTCCTTGCGGGCAAAGACAAGAAATTTCCGGTCATTATCAGTTCGCAATTGACCGAGGAGCAGGAATCTCGCTTGCTAGAGATCCTGGAGAAAAACCGCAAGGCAATAGGCTGGAACATTTCCGATCTCCATGGGATAAATCCCGCTCTGTGTTCGCACCATATTTACTTAGAGAACGAAGCTAAACCCTCTCGTGAATTCCAACGCCGGTTGAATCCAAATTTACGAGAAGTTGTGAAAAAAGAGATAGAAAAATGGTGCGACGCGGGTTTCATTTACCCAATCTCCGACTCTAAGTGGGTGGCCCCAATCCATGTTGTCCCGAAAAAGTCGGGAATTCAGACGACTACTAATGAGGACGGAGAGGAGATCGTGACGAGAATACCCACGTCATGGCGCGTCTGCGTGGATTACAGACGCTTGAATGCCGCGACGAAGAAGGATCATTTCCCTCTACCATTCATTGATCAGATCTTAGAAAGACTAGCGGGAAAAGAATTCTTCTGCTTCATTGATGGGTTCTCGGGCTACAATCAAGTAGCCATAGCTCCGGAGGACGAGGAAAAGACCACGTTTACATGCCCCTTTGGTACCTATGCTTTCAGGTGCATGCCTTTTGGGCTATGCAATGCTCCAGGTACTTTTCAAAGGTGCATGATTGCTGTATTCGCCGAAATGGTCGGCGAATTCCTGGAAGTCTTCATGGATGACTTCTCGGTCCACGGCGACTCTTTTGATTCTTGTCTTAGGAATCTGGACCGAGTCCTCAAAAGATGTTGTGAGGTCAATCTGGTGCTCTCCTGGGAGAAAAGTCACTTCATGGTGACGGAGGGCATAGTGTTGGGGCATGTCATCTCCAAGAGAGGAATGGAGGTTGACCCGGCCAAGGTGGACGTGATTAGACGACTCCAGCCACCAACCAATGTAAAACAGTTGCGGTCGTTCCTCGGGCATGTCGGATTCTATCGACGATTTATCAAGGATTTCTCTAAGATTGCCCGACCGCTAACTGAGCTTTTAGGTAAAGACACGGAGTTTATTATAGATCACAAATGTCTTGAGGCCTTTAAGCTTCTACAAGGAATGATCATGGACGCACCCATCTTACAAGCCCCAGATTGGTCTCTACCTTTTGAGATCATGACGGACGCCTCAGATAATGCTGTTGGGGTTGTATTGGGACAAAGAAGAGATGGCGTCCCGTTTGCAATTCACTACGCAAGCAAAGTGCTTGATTCTGCTCAGCGTAACTATACAGTTACCGAAAAAGAAATGCTTGCGGTAGTGTTTGCCTTGGACAAATTCAGATCCCACTTAATCGGATCCAAGGTAACAGTGTTCACAGACCATACGGCACTACGATACCTAATGGAGAAGAAGGACGCGAAGACGCGTCTTCTTCGTTGGATTTTACTTATCCAGGAGTTTGATATGGACATCTGTGATAAATCTGGAAAGAAGAACGTAGTAGCCGATCATCTTTCTCGTCTCACAGATCTTAATACTTCCGAGGTTTCCCCAATTCGAGACTCCTTCCCTGACGAGTCGATTTTTGTTATCGACTCACTCCCATGGTACGCCAATATCGTGAACTATCTTGTCTCCAAGAAGGTTCCCGAGGATTGGCCCAAGAGCCAAATCGACCGACTAAAGTCGGACGCTAGACACTACCATTGGGAGGATCCGATCCTTTTCTTTGAAGGACCGGATTGTGTCTGGAGACGTTGTATTCCTTAGGAGGAATACCAGAGTGTCCTTTCTTTATGCCATAGCTTAGAGGCAGGAGGACACCACTCCGGGAAGAGGACCGCATGGAAGGTACTTCAGTGTGGCTTCTACTGGCCGACTCTATTTCGCGATGCCACCACCTTCGCTAAGTTGTGCCCAGTTTGCCAGAGAATGGGAGGAACCGTTGGTTCCAAGGATGAGATGCCAATGCAGCCGGTCATCATTTGTGATGTCTTTGACGCCTGGGGCATCGATTTCATGGGCCCATTTCCTGTCAGCCACGGGTTCGAATATATCCTCCTTGCGGTGGACTATCTATCCAGATGGGTGGAGGCTATCCTTGCGGTGAACTTTTGGCGCCCTCTGGTCCATTTGACGGACCGCGATTCTACCCTTTTAATGTCGTATTATTGACTAGTGCGTTGCAGTCGGATAGATCCGCGTCGATCAAAAATAACCGCACAAAATGGATGATTCGTCGAATGAGTTTAATGCGGTTTTATGTTTATTTAACCTGGGCAAGTCCCAGGGTTGACTCAAGGAGGCAAAGGAACAACTCGGGATCAAGTTAGATGAATTAGATTTCGATTTTCCAAGTGTGAATATTTTTTTTTGGTCTTTTTCGATTTTTTTATCCGAGACACATGCAAAATCAGGCCAGATTAAATGTTAATTCAGAAAGATGGTCAAATTAATTCCAAAAATTATGAAACTTGGCCAGATTATGAAATTGGATGAAATTAAGCTACTCTAATTTTTTTGTAATTTTTAGATGCACGGATAATAAAATATGCAGACTTTAGTGAAAATAACTAAACCAATTTTAATAATTACTAAACGATGATATTTCTCAGAAATAAAATTAATCCAAATAGATCTAATTAAGAGCTATCCAAATCAACTTGAATTTCCTTAAAACATTTCATGGTTGATTAATTAAAAATCGACTAAGGTTTTCACTAAATGATTTTTCTAAGACAAATTATACGTGCAAATGATGTGAATTTTGGATATGTTGTAGCATAAACTTAGATCTACCAACTACGATTTTTCAGTGATTTTTCGACAAGCAGAGAATACACAATCAAGTAATCAATCAAAATGGGTAAAATACTACAATTTTCCACCAAATTAATTTCAATAAATACTCTGCAAATCATAAAAATACAAATAAATGCTATGATGGTAGAACAAGAGTTATACTACACAATGCAATTTTCGGAATTAAAAATTGATGACAAAATGACAACAAAATAAATGTGCAAATGCAAGGGCGTGAATGCAATACAGGAAAAAAATATGAATTGAAATGGTGAACAGGGACTTACATGCAATTTTTGGAAACTTGAAATTTTTTAAGAACTTGCAAAGGGTGCAAGTGTCCCCTTTGCAAATGCCCTTGTTTTATTGTGCGATAGATCTCCCCTGTTCTTGGAGATGAAACAGGGGAGCCTTTGAGATGATGGAGCTTCACGGGTAGGCGGATGGAGTGGAGCTCGATGGCGGCGTGCGGACGGCGAGGAGGTGGCGGCGGCGGACGGAGCTCGGAGTTGTGGCGAGGAGGTGGCCGGCTGATGATCAGCTTCACCTCCGTCGACACACGACAGGAGGTGAAGCGGGGCCTGCGTGCGGGATGGCCGCGGCGTGCGTTGGACAAGGCGCACCGCGCGGTCGCGCGAGGCACTGGGGCGAGGGGCCGCTGGCGCGACGACGCGTGGCGGAGGATGGTGCGCTGGTGGGCCGCGCTCCCACTGGGATGTGGGGGCGGCGACTGAATGTGGTCGGCGCAGGGCTGGAGCGGATGGGCCGCGCTCCTGGGCGACGTCGAGGGGGAGGCGGAGGGCGCGCGATGGGAGGGCGCGCCTGGAGCTCGGTTGCCGAAGTTTGAGGTGGCGCGCGCGAGGTAACCACGGCGAGGGAGCCCGCGCTCACGGCTGTTGGAGGCACGGGGTTGGCTGAGCGCGCGCGGCACTGCAACACCGCGGAGAGGGGGAGGTACCCGGCGAGGAGGTGGCGGCCGCTGGTTGGAGTCGGTGGGTGGTTGTGCAGCAGGGCCGGTGGAGGACGGCCGACACACGACCAAGGGTCGTCGGGGCAGATGCGGCTGGCGGTGTAGAGGCACGCGATGGCGAGGTGGGTGGCCCACGACTCGCAGGAGAGGAGGAAGAAGAAGAGAGAGAGGAAGAAGAAGACGTGGTGCAAAAACAAGGTTCACAAAAGGATCCCCCGTTGCAAACAGGGGATTCTCATGCATTTGTTTAGCCGAGAAAAATGAGCCATTAATCGATTGATGAAAATGCTTCTAAAAAATTAATAAAAATCACCGTTACGATCGCAATGTATGATTTATCCGTTGAAGTGCGTTTTGTTTGGCGTTTTGATGGACAGACGATGATGAAATCGAGGAGAGAGAAATGAAGGAGAAGAATGAAGATGAAGGAGGAGAAGAAACTTTACCTCGAGAATATGGATGGACGGATGTCTGGGGTAGAGGTGCAAGGAGGAGCACCTCGGGTCGTTGCTCTACGTCGCGACAGAGACGGAGCTCGGTGAGTTTAAGGAACCCACTACGACGGGGGATTGATCCCATATCGGATCTCGCCAAGAAGTGGCTGTCGTCGCTCGATATGACTCATGGAGCTGTCACCTGCAGAGATCTTAGAGCTAGGCTACCTCTATCATGAATGGTGGATGGATATGAATGGAGGAGGGGGAGGGCATTATAAAGAGGAAGAGGAGGTTGGAGAAGAGATGGAGAAGGTGGAGAAGATGGGGTGAAATGAGAGGTGTCGTAGGGTGGCCTCTCCCTTAAGTTAAGGGAGAGTGGGAAGGAATGGGTAGAGAGGAGAGAGATGATGCCACTTGGCGCGCTAGGATGCGGCCATGTGGCATTTATTTAATAAAAAGCAAAAACCAATGAGTTGACACGTGGCGGCTTCCTGAGCCACCACATGTCGCTCCCAGAAAAATCCAAAGTTGGAATGGAAAGAAAAATAAAAAAAACATAACAAAAGGGCTTAAATCAAAAAGTGTTCAACACAAAGCTTACTCGTCTTGACGAGATCTACAACTTTCGTGAAGGGCTAAAAATCAAACGAGATCATATGTACAAAAACGTATTTTTGGGTGGTACCTTATAGGTATAAAATACCACATTTAATCTTTTGCATTTTTTTGTCATTTTTCAATAAGAGAAAAATCAAAATAAAAATAGAGAAAATATGAGAAGAATATTTACAACTTAATATAATTTTTTTTTGGATTTTTATTAATGAAGAAAATAAAACGATAAGATGCAGGGGTAAAACCGTCATTATGTACAATGTAAAAAGGGGCCCAAAACCCAAGTTTTGCATACGAGCTCCGATTTTAATGAAATTAGTCTTGTTTCGAAGGTCTTTGAAAGTATATTACTTTGAAAGTGAGTAGACCTCAATCGAACACTGTATGAGAGAGATATGTGCATTTTAAGGTTCATGATTTCAAACTTGGATTGGAGTTTTATTGGTTGATTTTACAAGTTAGTATTTTTTAGATATTTTTCTTTAATTAGTGTTAGTAATATATACACAATAGAGTTGGTTTTATTGCATTTGGAGTTAGTATAAAATATATAAATAGGGTATTTTATCTAATATACAGGTGAATATTTATAAGTGAAATTGGCTTCTTATTTAATGCAAATATGAATGCTAAAATACATATGTTATCAATGCATGCGTGAATGCTAATTATACGATATAAGTAGAAATATGCCTCTAATTACTCGGGAACACAGTTCTATTTTCAACTTTTAGAGTGATGAATCGCAGATTCATCAACCCCCTATACTTAAACCTTGCTCGTCCCCGAGCAACTAAAGTGAAATGCAAGAGTGAAATGAGATTGGGTTCCATACCAAAGTCATGAACAAAAGGTGAAAATGGAGCTTGACTCGACCTTTGGATTAATTGTGTGGCGGAACCTTATTGGGATCTGAACTTAAGACCTAACAGACTTCAAGTTCCACAAGTCTTCTATTCAAGACGCCTTAACAGTCAGATCAGAACAAATCCTCAAACGCAAATTTCTGTTGACTATGATTCTTACTTGTACTGTGTAAGTGATAAATAGCTCTCCACATCAGAAATGACTCGTAACCAGCCTCCTCTAACAAGGTAACTCAATAACCCGATCCAGCAACTCTTTCCTCGAGGAGCGGGGTATTCCCTTCTAAGTTCAAGTGCGACAAACTCAAGAGGAGGGGGTAGAGAAAAGAATAAGGAATGGACGGTAGCCAGTGTAGCTAACCTATCCCGGGATGCCTGACCAGTGTAGCCAAGTCATCCAGCTGTAGACTTCTTGCTAGTATACATACTCCAACAGGCAAAAAAATTTTTTTTTTGTGGCCTGTCTATTTTTTTTTGGAGTTCTTGCATTTTTTTTCTTTTTTTTCTTTTTTTTTGGAACTATATACAAGGTGCAACATGTACATCATGAGTTTTTCCTCTTGAGCCAGTAGACTATCCCTCTTTTGAAGCATTATTGCAACCCACAGCGTCCCGTCCTTAGACTTCAACACCACCAGACTAGGTTGAGATGCACTACCCTCCCTAGAGGAGGACGGATGTTTCCACCCGTGTGCTACTCCAAGCTAAAGGATTCTACCTCCTCACCACCTCATCAATGAAGAGCTACGTGCATTGTGCTTTGTCCAAGTTAAGTCACTGTCTAAAAGAATCATGCGTGTGCACGAGATATTCTACTTAGACTAATCAAGATGACATTTGAACATAGACTTGCGGACTCAAAGAATTAAGTCACTTGACCTGAAAAATCTTAACTCCAGTTCCTATAAGGTTCCTTTGAATTTAGGTGGATTAAGGTCAACTCGTTTCCATCCTCAATATCTACTCATAACTCAGTTCAGAACCCACTTGCTTTTCACTATGCATATGCAAGATATGCAGATGAGAGGTGCAGATGACATGCTATGAATGAAATGCAAGATTTTTTTTTGAAATGCAAGGATGATATGCAAGAGTAAATAAGAAGCCTTATTTTCAACATTTTGTTTTATTTTCTGGTATACAACACTTTTTACAACAATTTTTAGTTTGTAATAATATACATAGTATACAAATTTTTATACATCCTATTTTACAACAAATTTTACAAAAGTATGTTTTACAACTTTTTGTACAAGTATTATAGTAATTTTTTTTGGTATACCTCCTATGAGTCAGTTTATACAAGTGTATTTTACAAAAAATTTTCTCAAATTTTTACCCACCCGTAATTATTGCATAATATATACAAAAATACGCGAAAATACGCGAAAGTACGAGCTATGGGTAGAGTATATATGTAATATATACACGCCCCCTATACTTAGCGTGTGCTATGTCCTCAGAGCACGAAAAGCGACTAAAAAGACATAGCTCGGGCTAAGCGTAGGAGAGCTAAAATTACAAAATGTATAGAAGTCGCTCCGCCCCCCTATACTTAGGCTCTGACAGCCTAAGTGTAGAAGAAGATCAAAAATGGGACGAACGAGGAGAAGAGGGGAAATGGATGAGTATATACAAGGCGGGCATCGGTCCCCCCTATACTTAGGCTCCGGTCAGTCTAAGTATAGGACAAGAGTGAGTATGAGAACCGATGTGATCTGTAGGATGTACAATGAATGGATGCGGGCCACTCTCCCCCCTATACTTAGGATCTGATTATCCTAAGTATAGTCTTAAAATGAAATGAGATGAGTCGGGGCGAGTGATTCGAATCACTGGGGAGGGAGGGAGAAAAAGTATATACAAGAGAGAGTGAGAATATACAAGGATTAAGAAGGTTTGTGACGAACCTTCTTGCGGATGCGAGGAGGTGGATAATATACATATGCGTCGCTGTCAGAATCGTCCTCAGATGAATAATAGTGAGGTGTAGGGATCGTCCAACGAGGGTCGACACACGGCTGCTTGCTTAGATAAGGCTTGAGAACAGCCGAACTGAGCTCACTCATATAAATCACCTTGTCCGGACCAGATGAGGACTCCTCAGAAAATTCCTTCTTCGGCGTGTTGAAGGAAACTTTCTTGGTCGGTTTGCTAGAACCTGAATCATTGAGAGGGAGATGAGAGAGATGCGCCTTGAGAGGTTCGGGGGAACATCTCGAGGAATCAATTCTCGACTTCCTCTCACTAGATAGCCGACTAGAGGAGGGAGCAACCGTGTTTTTATGTGGAGTCAATTTAATCTTGGTTGTTTCCTTTGAAGGTCCGGGACGTGGTGTGGTGCTGACCATGGGTTTCTCATCAGACGAGTCACCATATAGATTGTAATATTCCTGAAGGGTCAGCACTCGGCTCGGGAAAGTGCTAATGGTCTCAGTTGGCTTGGCATTATTGGGCTCTTGTGTCGGATGATCAAAATGATCAAGACAATCAACAAAGGTCATGTCCGACTTAATGATAGCTTCTGATCTTGAGTCCTCCTTAGAAGCTGTCCTGGTGGTGGTGCAAGCAGTTGATGAAGTGGAGGTGTGGGGAGTCTCAGAACCAATGATCGTCCGGGCAGTCGGTCTCTCCGGTGTAGCAGAGAGGTGGGACTCATCTACCTCTTGATGGTCACGACTGTCAGCGGATGTGCGGGTCACTGATGAAGCCACATTTCATCATCTTTATTCTATCATTTTGGCACCAAAAACCCTAGCAAATGCCTGTAAATAGCCTTAAATCCATCATCTTAGCATCCATGCATGTGCATTCAGATTGTGTATAAATCACTGTAATTAAGGCCAAAATTATAGAATAAATAAAGAAAAGAAAAAGAATAAAATATTGTAAATATTTTATGACCCAAAACCCCCGAGACCTAGACATCTTGATGAATAGGTCGACAAGGAATAAAGTAGGGGGAGATAAGGTCAGAATCACAAAGAAAATACCTATACATTCTATTCATTCTTTATTCATTTTGGGACCTATTTTTGGTTCCACTTTTTGTACATCAAATAAGGAAAACTTGTACATGAAAGTTGTAGATAATTTCATCAAGAAAAAGGCAAAATTGATTTCACAGAAAAAGAATGTACAGATAAAAAGATTTGGTCTGAGTAAGAATCCAAAATCCCAACTTCCCAGACCCGTATCTCACAAACGACAGCTCCAAATGCAGTGTACTCACCTTTAATTGTATATAGAATAAAATAATCTATCCAATGGTGGTGGTTTCGCATTTGGCGGAGCTACGGTCTGAAAGTTGACTTTTGGACCCACATTGTACACTGGTACTGAATAAAATATTCAATATATTCTTTATTCATTATTTATTCATTTTTATATTTTTATAATTTTGTAAATATTACTTATAACATATATATGCATTAAAATTGAATTAAAATGTAAAGAAAAATAGAAAATAAAATACTTGTATATATTCAATACATAGGTATACTATATATACTTATACCTGTATAAAATACACTTGTATTTTATTAAATATACAAAACATATCAGAAAAATCAAATAAAAATATATTTATGTATATAAAAGTATGTTATAATTTTACAAAATCATAAACAAAAAAATAATAAGATTAAAAATACATAAAATAAAATAAAATGACAAAATGCATAGGTAATATACCTATATAGGGTTAAAAAGGTAACTTGTAAAAGTTTAAGTCATAAAAATAAATAAAAATCAGAATAAAATACTACATAAAATTTTGAACATATTTTATTTTATAACTTTTATTTAATTCGGGCATTTATTATTTTAATTTGAATTTTCAAAACTTTTTCGCGGGGTTTTTCCTGGTTGGTCCACGTGGACCAACCAGGAGGCGGTCAGCATTGACCCTAGGTCAACTGCCTGCCTTCCCCCACCTACCGCCTGTCAGACCTGGGTTTTCACCCATCTTTGACGAGATTTTCCAGCCGTGCCTTGCATCTTTTTGAGATGATTTCTTCGCATCTTTTCTTCCTCGTTATGCGGTGAATCAAGTCCAAGTGAAACCTTGGACTTTGGATCACTGAGGCGATCAGGGCACCTTGATCTTTGGAGCTCCTCAGCCACTGAGTCAAACCAATAAAACCAACATCTCATTTTCAAATCGATTTCGAGTCCCCTTGGTCCACCCCTCTCCGCCTCTCTTGTGCTCCAATCGCTCGCCGGAGGTGACAGCTTCGCCGCGAGCCTTTCAGCCAAGGCGTCTGAGGTCGAGGGAGCCTCCACCACCTCCGCCAAGTGCCGGCGTCGAGGTAAACTTCTTCCTCTGGCTCCGGCCATCGAGGGCATCATTCCGCTTATTTCTTTCTCGCATCCTATTCCTGTTAGCTTAATCTTCGAAAACCCTAAAAAATCTATAAGTTTAATCGCTCATCTCGCCCGTTCACGCATCATCGCCGGAGCGCAACTCCGGCCACCATCGACCACTCCACCCCGCGCTTAGTTTAGGTCCACCGAGGGTCCAGGCACTTTGCCCTGGACCTTCTAACTCTTCTTGCAGGGTCAACGCGCGTTGAATCACGCCTGGGAACAATTTTGAGGCTCGCCGGAGCTCAGCCGAGCCCCCCAGCCCCGCCACCTTCGCCTGAGCACCTCGGCCGTCGCCGAGGCATTTTGAAGCTCCCAGGAGGTAGAAGACGACCCCAGGAGCCTCCACGGCCATTTTGAAGCACTATCGTCGCCGGAGGAGGGAGATCGAGGTCGGAGAAGCTCGCCTTCGCCGGCGTTCTTCCCAGTTCTTGCAACCCTCTTCCCAGCCGTCCGATCGAGGAGGAGCTCCAGATTGAGCAGCGGCCGTTGGATCTTCCTCGGCCTCAACCGTCAGATCACCTCAGGAGGATCTAATCTCAGCCGCTGATCCTCGAAGCGTCATCAGCCGTCCAGAGCTTGCCACGTGGATAAGTGAAGCGCGCCCAGCCGTTGGATCGTCTCCCGTCGTCCCCACCGTTGGATGTGTGCCACGCGTCCTCATCAGAGCCCCGGAGCGAGGGTATTTTGCATCCCAACCCTCGCGATTTTTGTATTTACTTATTAGTCTATGAACTTGCCTTGGTAGTTTAAATATTTTGTAATATTTGCAAAAAGACCCTCGGATTTTAGTTATTTGCGTTTGGGTCCCTCGCCACGTCACCCCACGTCACCTCACGTGACCTGTACACGTGAGGTGGTGGGCATTTTGCAGAGGCACCCCTGGTCCTTGGTTTATTTCGTTTTAGCCCTAAAACTTTCATAGCACGTGTAATATTTCTGGCTATTTTGCAAGTAGGTCCCCAAGGTTTTGCTTTATTGCATTTCAGTCCCTCCCAGGCGCGTGCAAGTCACGCGCCCTGGTGGGTAATTTGTAGGCGTGCCCTTGCGATTTTTGTAATTGACTTTTAGTTCCAAAAATTGAATATAAAGTGCTGATTTTTGTGGAAAATTGCATGTATGTACCTGGATGTTTTACTATTTGCACTTATGCCCTTGCCAGCACTGTTTGATGATTGGAGCCTTGTTCTAATTAATTAAAATATCATTTTAACCCCAAAAATCTCACAAAAATAGGATTAGGTTTCTGGATAGGTGTATTTTAACGCTATCTAATTAGTTTTTGATTTTACTCTATTTTCCTATTTATTAAAAATAAAAAACTCTCATTGTGTGCACTGTCTACCTTAGAAAATACCAAAAAAATATCAAAACACCTCCAAAAATTCTAAAAAAATCCCCTAGTGTCTATTTTATCATCTTTTAGTGTCAGTCCAAAAACCAACTAAAAACATTAAAAGAAAACACTAAAAATCTAAAAATACTCAAAAACTTCAAAAAAATATAAAAAATAGTAGAAAAACCCAAAAATTGCAAACTCAGCTTATGTTTCTTCCTTATTTTATTCCCTTTATTAGAAAAAATAGTGTGAAATATTTTTGCTATTGGTTGCTATTTTTAAACTACATTTTTGTCACAGCCAGCCCTTATTTCCACTGTTTGCCTTATTTCAATATTTAAAAATCCCAAAAACAACTTGAAAACCCCCAAAAATCCCAAAAACAGTAAAAAACCTTAAAAAGACCAAAAACATTTATTTTCTGAATTTTTGAGCATTTTTGTACATTTTTATAAATATCTTAGCTTGCCTTGTATTATATCCCCTTGTTTTCCAATATTTGAAAAAGAAAATAAAAAAAAATATATATATAAAATATAAAAATCAGAAAATCAAAAAGCAAAATACAAAATTAAAAATCAAATAAAAAAATTAAAAAAATTAAAAACCCACAAAAACATTTCTTTGTTTGATTGCTTAGTGTAGACACATCACACACTCACACACTTAGCTTCTGCTAGGACTACACTGCTTGCTCCCTGTGTTCGAACTCTCTGCATACTTGCCCATATACATCATTTGTGCAGAGTTAAAAATAAATTTTAACTCACACCTGTTTTTCATTGCTTGATTTGCTTGTGGGTTATTTGTTGATTAATTTCAGAAGTTGTGTGGTCAAACACCGACTATTGACTCGCCTTGTGAGTTGATACTACCACATCGATCTTCGAGATTATCAAATGGCGCCGTTGCCGGGGAGCAACAGCTTGTAGTTCATTTTTATTTGTTTGTGTGTTTGTTTACCATAGCTTTGTTTTCCTTCTCTCACATTTTTGATATATCTTTGTGAACTATCTGACCTTCTCTTTTGTCTTCTTGCGAGGGACCGCGGAGCGAGGCGGGTGGCTTAGGTGACCCGACGCAACCTTGGGACGTGGAGCCGGCTTTTCTTGAGCCAAGTCGGCAGGAGAGAGCAAGGAGAGTGAGAGAGAGGCTTAGATTAGTTTTTATTTTATTTGTGAGAGAGCGATATTCAATTAATTTGTAATAACACAGGACTTGGACTTAGACATTCGGGCCTAATTTCCGGGTGTTTGTTCACCCGGGGGCTCACCGCCGTTTTCCTCGTGTTTTCATCGCAGTCATTTTCCGGTTTTGAGTTTCATTTTTCACTTTCTTTTGTGGATTGAGCTCCTAGATCTAGGTCTTGCTTGACTCGATTAGAATAGGTCCAAACACTTAATAACCTTTGCATGCTCCTATAGTCACGTTTTGGACTTAGACTAATTTAAACAGATAGCAAGTAATTCCCACATCCACGCGCCGCGAGCTCATACCCGAACAAGCGCTTTCTCCTACTCCAAATGTGTTGGGCAGAGGAGGGGTGAGCCAAGACCGGACACTCGGATTAGGAGTTATTAGCTAACTTGTGGTTCTATCGCTAGCAGTTGCCTGTTCTAGGACGATTTCCGCCTGCATTTCGCCATATAGATTAGGTTTAAATATTCTGCTTTGCATCCCGCATGGAGAGAGCTGGGATTCGCTGTAAGTCTTCTCACTTTGCACGCATCATCTAGGCACAAAGGTGAGATCTCCATCTTTGTGTCGACTTGCACGGCTTTTCCGACTCTATTCTCCCTCTGTTTTTGGACAAAGTAGGATAAAGGAAAAAAATACAAAAACGTTAGGCGCTTGTTTGAATTGACTCAAAAGAAGCGATAACACCAAAAAAATTAAAAAAAGGGACTGCTAAAGAAAACTTGACCAAAATAAAATCTGTAATTGGATTCATTGCTTGGGGAGAGTAACACCCTCACTTGTTTTCAGGTTGCATAGGAAGGTTTCCTTCCCAGTGAGGTGAGCGCTTCGTAAGGATTAGAGCCCAAAACCCAACTTGTGGCTGCCTTGTGTATCGCCTGGATTTCCGAAGTATTGGCGCTACTATCGTACGTAGTCGAGTAGGACTTGGTCGCCATTGGTGACTCCCTATTGTGAGAGCGCCGACCCTGTCCGAAGTACCGAGCCTAGGCCACGCCTTCACGGGTGTGTCTGTCTCACCGGCTGCGTCCGAGTAGGATCTTGTACGCTCACGGGTGATTCCGTCGCGAGCGAGGTCCGAAGTATCGGTTTCGCCTATCGGCTTCCTCCCTCTTTTCTTTGGCTGAGTAGGGATCCAGGAAGGGTTACAAGGACCTCAAATAGCGCAAGTTACAGGTTACACAGGAGGAGGACAAGTACGGGGACACTCTCCTGGCAGTACTCTCTCTCTTATAGGCGTAGCGCTCTAAGGACTCGTGAAAAGATAATTGCCTGAAAAAACAAGCTAAAATTGACAAGATAAAAGCCGAACCTTCACGGCTTCACGAGTTGAGTTGGTGAATCTACCCTTGCTTTGCGTTTGACTTCTAGATTTATTAAGGTCAAGATCAAAAATACCGCACACTTGTGCACAATTTTGTTGCATTTCATCCTCTTCTTTTTCTCTCGCATTTTCCCGCTCATTCCAATTAATCAAGATGATGGGACGGAGGTCTCTTAGGCCGACTCTGTCGGCACCGCTATCCAGCACTCCCCCCTACTCATCTAGGAATAACTCGGAGAGTCCGCTCTCCGAGCCTGAGTTCACATCCACCCTGTTCCCCCTCGACCACCCGTCCAATTCTCCTTCCCTCAGTCCAATTATTTCAGAGTACAGTGAATCACAGAATTCAGCTCATTCATCAGCACCTGAAATGGCCTCGTTTGCATTTTCAGAGAATCAAGCAATGGCAGATAGAGGCGAGCACCCAGATGACCACGAGCATCCTCCATTCATAATAGATCAGGTGGCCATCAACAATTCATTGCTAGCATCCATGGAGACCATGCAGAGACAGATCAGGGACCAGGGTGCATTCATGGGTGATCTCATGAGAGAGTTAGCTCAGATGAGAGAGCACAGAGCTGGAGGAGGCGGTGGCGGTGGAGGAGGAGGAGAACCCGATGCAGGAGGAGGTGACCCAGACGGTGAGCGACCGCCACAGACCATAATGAGGGAATTGCACAACCCAGCTTCATCCCTCACTCACCGGTGGATCAGACTCCCACCAATCCTTGGAGACTTCGAGCTTCGGCACAACACTATTCAGATGCTACCCAAGTTCCATGGGCTGCCGACCGAAGAGCCACACCTCCACCTCCAAGAGTTCGAGATGATATGCAGCACAATCCATGATCGGTTGTTGACCGAGGACACTATCAGGATGATCGCCTTTCCATTCTCATTGGTTGACAGAGCCGCTTACTGGCTCAAACACCTGGGGCGATTCGTCGACACATGGGCAGATCTCCGGTCCGCATTCTTGAAGAAATACTATCCTCTTGGCCGGACAAATGCAGCTAGAGCTATGATCAGCAATTTTGTTATGATCCCAAATGAACAGTTCCACGAAGCATGGGATCGATTCAGAGAGCTCATAGACCGGTGTCCTCATCACGATATTTCCAAGCCCAATCTGGTGCAGAGTTTCTTCTGTGGGCTGACACCGGAGCTGCAGGGGCTTGTGAACGCCTCTTGCGGTGGATCATATTTCTCCAAGGGAGAGGACGACGTCTGGGCCATCTACGAAGGCATGGCAGAGAATTCCACAGTGATGACCCAGGCTCGTGTCTATACACAGCAGAAGCCCCCGCAAGGAGCGGGATCATTTCAGAGGATCGCACGCATCGATGCCGGTCCTAGCACAACGTCGGCAGCCGCAGCCCAAGCCGAATCAGCCGCAGCCGACATGGGAATCATCAGTGAAAAGCTGGACCGCATGGAGATCCTTGAGAAGAAGCAAAACCAAGGTCTAGCCCAGATGGACCTTCTGACCAAGACAATGAGTGACCTGAAAACCCAAATCCTATGCATTCAGGAGGCACAGGCCCATTCACAACAGCCTCCCAGGTCACAGGTTGCTTCCAGCAGCAACAATCCCAACCAGGCATCCACCTCGTACCGCCAGGTGAACCACATCCAGGCGGAGCCGGTTCCATTGTTGCAGTACCATCCAGAGCCACAGCCATCTCAGGAGACTCAGATGGTGGTGTATCAGCAGGAGCAACCACTGGCAGTTCTCCCTCCACCTTCCTTTGAGCAGGAACCGTTGATGGAAATCAACGGGATATGGTATGACCGATACCCTCAGCCCGCAATCCGTAGGGACCACCCCGGATTCCGTTGGGGTAATGGTGCTTCCTCATCCCAACAGCATCCTCCTGCTCAAGGACAGCAGAGCAGCCAGCCTCAACAACACCAGCACCAGCCCCAGCAGTACCACAGTGGTCCTCGTCCCGCCTATCAGGGACAGCAGTGGAGGCAGCGTCAGCCGCCTCAGCAATCTTATGCCCAACCTCCCCCTCAGTACCAGCAACAGTATCAGCAGCAGCAACCCCATTTCCAGCAGGGACAGACGTCCGGTTCTCAGGGTCCATCCTTCGAGAACCCTGCACTCGATGATCTTGCCCGCTTGCTATCTGAACAGCGAGCATCCTTCAGGCAAGAAATGGATGAGTTCCGACAGGAAATGCGGGAATTCATCAAAGGCAAGGCCGCCATACCAGCTCAGATCGAACAAAACCCTAATAATTACAAAAGAAAATCTGAGCAGGTAGAGTTCACAGAGGACACCTCTCCTAGTGATCATTTGAGTGACATGTCTTATTCCTATTATGATGCTGATTTTGTTACTACTAGGAGCGGTAGGATGCCAGCCGGCGGCGCCTCTTCTGAGCGACAACCCGAAGCCGAACCAGGAGCGCCAGAAGAGCAGAGGAGCGGTGCTGATGCCGCGACAGATGATGTTGAAGACGGTGGTGCTGATGCCACCAATGATGGAGCCCAGGACGACGGTGCTGATGCCGTCATGATACCAGATGCAGACGGTGGTGCTGATGCCACCATTTTGGGAGATGAACCAGAGCGCGGTGCTGATGCCGCAAAGACCGGTGCTAGTGGTGGTACTGAGGCCACCACATCTACTTTTGTTGAGCCGACTTCTGTGACTTCACCACATTTTGTATCTAGGGATTGTGGGAAGAGAAACAAAAACAGCGAAAATATGAATAAAGGAAAGGTTTCTGTTCAAATTGCAGATCCATATGTGTTGAATGACAATGATTGTATGGATTCTCCACCTTCACAGGCACAGGAACCGATTCCTAGTCCTCCATCTGAGGAGGCACCTACCATCCCCTTCCCTGAGGCACTCCGCCGAGCGAAGGGGAATAAAAAAGAAAATCCCAAAAAGAACCAACAGGTAGAGTTCGGCAATGAGATGATTGACAGATTCCATATCCAGCTGACTCTACGAGAAGCGTTTGAGCATATCCCCTTC
This sequence comes from Ottelia alismoides, assembly GCA_037367405.1. Classification (NCBI taxonomy): domain Eukaryota; kingdom Viridiplantae; phylum Streptophyta; class Magnoliopsida; order Alismatales; family Hydrocharitaceae; genus Ottelia; species Ottelia alismoides. Next base: position 528,514 of record JAZKJV010010334.1, on the reverse strand, counting down.
TTCAAGAAGAACTTAAAAGAAACAACCACTGTCCGAAGAAGGAAGAGGCACAGAGATCAAATCCATATGCTCACTCACAACACTTGTTGCGCCATTCAGAACACATTGCCAGCCAAGCGACCAGACGCAGGAGCTCCCTATGTCAGATGCGAGATTCAGGAGCAACAGTTTGATCGTACTCTATTAGACAGCGGCTCTTCAATTAACCTCCTTCCGGCAGCCTTACTCAAGCAGTTCGAGTTTGGCCCTCTTCTTCGAAGCAGAACCGTCCTTCAGTTTGCTGAAAGGTCGATTAAGAGGCCGAAGGGGTTGTTGAAAGACGTGGTCGTTACCATTCAGGGCCTGAAATTCCCCGTGGACTTCGTTGTATTGGACATGGAGATCCCTGAGGCGGTAACTGATGCCCCCATCATTCTCGGACGTCCATTCTTGGCCACAGCCAAGGCGGTGACCGACCATGATAGTGGGAAGGTATGCTTTCGCGTAGAGGGCGAAACCATACAAATAGAAACGATCGAAGAGATCAGAGCCAGAGAGGCAGAATGCTCCGAGCAGTTCAGCGAAGCCGAGCAGACGACAGAGGAAGAGCTAGACATCCACCAGGTTTGTGATTTTGAAATGACTGATGATGAATCCAATTGGAAAGATCCTGTAGCACCGACCCTCGCCTTGCCTACAGATTCACTGTATCTCAAACTCATGGCAGTCGAGAGCCGGGAGAGCACATCCCTGGAAGAGGATACATCTGAAGCTGACAGTGTTGTGATGAGTGGTGCAGAAGAGTTCCATTCTTGCTCATCTTCTTCTAATCCCTCGGATTCAGACATTGACTGGGATGACTTTGACGATTATTTGCCTTGTCTGATCCCTTCTGAGCCGACAGCCATGACAGAGTGCGAGCCAGTGCAGTTTATTGATGATCCATCAGGCCGCCCTTCGTCAGCAAGTCATGCAGAGCGAGAGTTCTCACATGCAGACCTGGTAGCCTTTACACAGTCATATCAGAAGCCAGACCTGCCACCTCCCAGTTGTCCGGAAAGGAAACCTCTGCCGTAGTCAATGAAGTATAAATTCCTTGCTGGAGAGCCAGAAATGCACCCAGTCATTATCTCAGCAGATTTGACTGGAGAACAAGAATCTCGTCTGATGGAGGTTCTTGAAAGAAACCGCAAGGCAATCAGTTGGAATATAGCTGATCTCCAGGGGCTGAGCCCGAAGCTGTGCTCCCACCACATCTACCTTGAAGATAACGCTAAGCCGTCGCGTGAGTTCCAACGACGGCTGAACCCGAATCTTCGAGACGTAGTCATGAAAGAAATTTCCAAGTGGTGGAGCGCTGATTTCATCTATCCCATCTCCGACTCCAAATGGGTTAGTCCACTCCATGTGGTACCCAAGAAGACGGGTATCACTACAGTTATCAATGAGTCCGGAGAGGAGATCGCTACCAGAGTACCAACTTCTTGGAGGGTCTGTGTGGACTACAGACGATTGAATGAGGCCACCAAGAAGGATCACTTCCCGCTACCATTTATTGATCAGATTATCGAGCGGTTAGCCGGGAAGAGCCATTACTGTTTTCTTGATGGGTACTCTGGATATAATCAAGTGGCCATTGCGCCCGAAGACCAGGAGAAAACGACATTCACCTGTCCGTTTGGGACCTATGCTTTCAGACGGATGCCCTTTGGTCTATGTAACGCTCCAGCGACATTCCAAAGGTGCATGTTGTCCATCTTCTCGGACATGGTGGGTGACTGTTTAGAGGTCTTCATGGATGACTTCTCGGTCTATGGCGACGGGTTCGACGCTTGTCTTGACTGCCTAGACCGTGTGCTGAAGCGCTGCATAGAGGTTAATCTAGTCTTGTCCTGGGAGAAGAGTCATTTCATGATGACTCAAGGGACGGTCCTTGGTCATATCGTCTCCAACAGGGGCATGGAGGTCGATCCGGCTAAGGTGGACATCATCAGGAGACTCAATCCGCCGTCCAATCTGCGTCAGTTACGGTCTTTTTTGGGGCATGTCGGTTTCTACCGACGGTTCATTCAGGACTTCAGTCGAATTGCCCGACCGCTAACTGACTTGCTGACCAAAGACACTGAGTTTATTGTTAATGATAAGTGTCTTGAATCATTTGAGACTCTCAAAAATATGGTTGTTTCAGCTCCTGTCCTTCAGCCACCCGATTGGTCTCTTCCATTCGAGATCATGACGGATGCTTCAGATTTTGCCGTTGGGGCTGTGCTCGGACAGAGGAGGGATGGATTGCCGTTTGCCATTCACTACGCCAGCCGGACTTTGGATGCCGCGCAGCGGAATTACACTGTGACCGAGAAAGAGATGCTGGCCGTAGTTTTTGCTCTTGATAAGTATCGATCATATATTCTTGGATCTAGAGTGACAATTTACACCGACCATACCGCCATCAGGTACTTAATGGCTAAGAAGGATGCCAAAGCACGTCTGACCAGATGGATCCTTCTACTCCAGGAATTTGATATTGAAATTAAGGACAAGCCTGGAGTCAAGAATGTGGTGGCGGATCATCTCTCCAGGTTGGAGAATCTTGAGGAATCTGAGCCCAGCGCACCTATCTCAGAGACATTTCCAGATGAGGCGATCTTAGCTGTCACCTCACTCCCATGGTATGCTGACTTTGTAAACTATCTTGTTGCCAAGACAGTCCCTCAGGGTTGGCCCAGGCAGAAACTTGAGACCTTCCTAGCTAAGGCCAAGTTTTACCATTGGGAGGATCCCATCCTTTATCATGAAGGAGGGGATAGTATCTGGAGGAGGTGCATTCCTCAAGAAGAGCAGCATAGCGTCCTCACATACTGCCACAAGCTTGAGGCAGGAGGACATCATTCTGGAAAAAGGACAGCACAAAAGGTGCTTCAATCCGGCCTATGGTGGCCTACTCTCTTCAAGGATTCTGATGAGTTCGTGAAGAGATGTACTGACTGTCAGAAAATGGGAACCTGCGGACAGAGAGACATGATGCCCATGCAACCCATTCACTTCTGTGAGGTTTTTGATGCATGGGGGATTGATTTCATGGGCCCATTTCCTAAGAGTCAGGGATTCGAGCATATTTTGCTCGCTGTAGATTATGTCAGCCGATGGGTTGAGGCAATCCCCGCCCGAGCCGCAGATGCTAAAACCGTATGCAAATTTTTGAGGAAAAATATCATTTCACGGTTCGGAATACCTAGAGTCTTGATTTCAGACGGGGGGTCTCATTTCATCAATGACAAAGTCAGGGCCCTTGCAGACGAGTTCGGCATTGACCATCGGGTTGCCACTCCTTATCACCCTCAGACTAATGGTCTTGCCGAAGTATCGAATAGGGAGATAAAGACTATCTTGCAGAAAGTTGTTCGCCCAGACCGAAAGGATTGGTCACAGCTTTTGGACTCGGTCTTGTGGGCCTATCGGACATCTTTCAAAAATCCATTGGGAACATCTCCTTTTCGTCTCGTCTATGGCAAGCCGTGCCATTTGCCAGTGGAGATCAAGCACAAATCTTTTTGGGCAGTTACTGAGTTGCTTCTAGATCCAGAGAGTATAGGAGACCAAAGAAGAGCAGAATTGGCAGCCCTGGAGGAATTGAGAGATACAGCCTTTTCCAACAGCCTACAGTACAAAGAGAAAGTGAAGACATGGCACGATTCGCATATCAGCCATAAACAATTTGAGCCAGATCAGAGAGTATGGTTGTTTGATTCCAGGCTGAAATTATTCCCAGGAAAATTGCAGAGCAAGTGGAAAGGACCATATGTGGTCAGGAAGGTACATGACAATGGCAGCATCGACATATCCGAACCGTCATCTTCCGCTACCTTCCGCGTCAATGGTCAACGCTTGAAACTATATCTTGATCATGATCCACCGACCATTGACGTTGCCCCCATTCTTCTGGTATGAGATGTGTCTTTTGACTCTCATCATCTACATCTCATACATAATGATCAATGCTCTTTTCCGCTGTACAGATCCATCTGTTTATATCACTCTATTGTCTGCTGATTTATTTTCTTTTTTTCTTCTTTTCTTCTTTTCCTTTTCTAGTTTCTTTATCTATCAAAAAGGTGCCGCCCTTGTAGACAGTTTTCCATACTTAGGACGTACCTTGTCCTAAGTATAGGGGGGTTGGCACCCTGAGTCTTTCTATTCTTTTCGATCCTCTCCATTGTCTCCTCTTCTTGTCTATACTTAGGGATATCTTACCCTAAGTATAGGAGGAGACAATCTGAGTACGATCTGTTCATTCCCACCCTTGACCCTCCCTGCTTTGTGTACAGTCTGCTATACTTAGGATTATTTGATCCTAAGTATAGGGGGGACGGTCAACTTCTCATTTGTTGATTCATTGATTCATTCATCTATTCTTTTTTTATTTCGACTTGTCTATACTTAGTACGAGTTATGTCTTCTCTTTTCTCTCCGATCTATGAGGACATAGCTCAAGCTAAGTATAGGGGGGTCGTATATACTACGTATATACTTTAGCCATAACCCGTACTTTCGTATTTTCTTAATAATATGGCTAAAAATTCTTTAAAAATTCATTAAAAATCCTTAATAAAAAAAGATGTGGTTATTCCTCAAATTCTTTTTATTTACTGATTAATAAATCAGGTGAAAATGTTTTTTGCAAAATGTTTGAAAAATAGTTTGAAAATCTTTGTGAATATCTATTGAAAACTATTTTGAAAATATTTTGTTTCGTGTTTTCAACATGTGTGTTTTGTAAAACTTTCTGTCCCTGGTGTGACATAAAATGTTTGAAAAATGATTTGCAAATGGTTTGAAAAATGGTTGCAAAAATATTTGAAAAACCTATATATACTGTTTTGAAAACCGATTGCAAAATGATTTTCAAATGAGTGTACATGTTTGTAAAAATGTTTGTAAAAATTATTTTGGACTATAGTCTTCAAAAATTGTTTGAAAAACCTTGTGTCAAATAAGTTTGAGGAATACTAACATCACACCAAAAATCCACTGTATATATATATGTATAAAATTGACCACTTACCCTGTGAATTTTTAAAAACCACTTCTTGTATATACAAAGAAGCACTCCCGTGTACATAGTTTTCACCTTGTTTTCAGCCAAAATCTTTTTGTTTTCAAAAATTCCCAAAAACATTTGCAAAAATTAAAATCCAAAAAACATCTGAAAAATCTTTTTGAAAAATACAAAAAAATAGGCATCATCATCATCATCTTTTCAAAAACCCATAAAAAGTTCAAAATCTTGAAAATTGCATCACAAAAATATTTTCTGCATTGCATTGCATAGCATTCGCATTTTTCGGATTGAGTTTGATAGTTGAACAAGTCTAAGTAAAATCCGAAGATTGGAGCTTGATTGGACCTTATAATTTACCTAATAACAGGAACCTTATAGGAACTGGGTTTGAGGTACTTCAGGTCTAGTTGACTTAGTTCTTTGAGGATCACGGGACTTGGTTCAATGGATTCTTGACTGCCTAAGTAGAGTATTTCGGAGCACACGCACGACTCTTGTTGATAATGACCTAACTTGGACACCTGCACCTTTCACATAGCTCTCCACGGATGAGGTGGTGAGGAGGCAGTTTCCTTTGGCTTGGGGTAGCATATGAGGGTAGTACTTCTAGGCGGAACCTCTCTTCTTCTTATAGTGAAGGAAGTGCACCTCAACTTGGTCTAGTGGTGATGAAGTCTAAAGACAGAAGCCGTGGGTTGCAATAAAGCTTCAAAAGAGGGATAGTCTACTGGCTCAAGAGGAAAATTTCTTGTATATGCTGCCCATGTAGATATGTTGTACAGATGCAATTGAAAAAAAAAAAATGCAAAAAGAACTCCAAAAAAAAGTGGTGGGTCGGATTGAAAATTTAATAATCCCACCGGAGTATGTATATAGTTCAATAAAGCAAAAGCTTATGGTATCCCTGTTACATCTCATGAAGCTTGCAGCGGGAGACTTAGCTACACTGGCTGAGCTTCCAAAAGTCTATACTTCTTCCCCCTCTTCTTGAGCCGGTTGCACTTGAACTTAGAAGGGAATACCCCGCTTCTCGAGGAAAGAGTTGCTAGACCGAGGGATTAGAGTTACCAGGTTGGGGGAGGTTATTTCTTTGTCACTTCTGAGGTGGGGAGCTACATATCACTTACACTGTACAAGTCAGATTCGTAGTCGTAAGAATTTGCGTATGAGTTGAAGTATTTCTGACCTGGCTATTGAGGAGACTTGGACAGAGTTTTGGGATACTCAAGGACTGTTGGATTTCAAATTTAGTTCTCATTAAGGTTCCGACCGCACTAAAATTCCCAAGGGTCCAACTTAAGCTCCAAACTTTGATTTTGCGAAGACAAGTTTGATAATCAAATAAAATCCAATGTTCTTCTTTTTCTTTTCTTTCTTTTTCTTTCTGCACATATTGCATATGTGTTTGCTAGGGACTAGCAAAGGTAAAGTATAGGGGGATGATGAAGCCACATTTCATCATCTTTATTCTATCATTTTGGCACCAAAAACCCTAGCAAATGCCTGTAAATAGCCTTAAATCCATCATCTTAGCATCCATGCATGTGCATTCAGATTGTGTATAAATCACTGTAATTAAGGCCAAAATTATAGAATAAATAAAGAAAAGAAAAAGAATAAAATATTGTAAATATTTTATGACCCAAAACCCCCGAGACCTAGACATCTTGATGAATAGGTCGACAAGGAATAAAGTAGGGGGAGATAAGGTCAGAATCACAAAGAAAATACCTATACATTCTATTCATTCTTTATTCATTTTGGGACCTATTTTTGGTTCCACTTTTTGTACATCAAATAAGGAAAACTTGTACATGAAAGTTGTAGATAATTTCATCAAGAAAAAGGCAAAATTGATTTCACAGAAAAAGAATGTACAGATAAAAAGATTTAGTCTGAGTAAGAATCCAAAATCCCAACTTCCCAGACCCGTATCTCACAAACGACAGCTCCAAATGCAGTGTACTCACCTTTAATTGTATATAGAATAAAATAATCTATCCAATGGTGGTGGTTTCGCATTTGGCGGAGCTACGGTCTGAAAGTTGACTTTTGGACCCACATTGTACACTGGTACTGAATAAAATATTCAATATATTCTTTATTCATTATTTATTCATTTTTATATTTTTATAATTTTGTAAATATTACTTATAACATATATATGCATTAAAATTGAATTAAAATGTAAAGAAAAATAGAAAATAAAATACTTGTATATATTCAATACATAGGTATACTATATATACTTATACCTGTATAAAATACACTTGTATTTTATTAAATATACAAAACATATCAGAAAAATCAAATAAAAATATATTTATGTATATAAAAGTATGTTATAATTTTACAAAATCATAAACAAAAAAATAATAAGATTAAAAATACATAAAATAAAATAAAATGACAAAATGCATAGGTAATATACCTATATAGGGTTAAAAAGGTAACTTGTAAAAGTTTAAGTCATAAAAATAAATAAAAATCAGAATAAAATACTACATAAAATTTTGAACATATTTTATTTTATAACTTTTATTTAATTCGGGCATTTATTATTTTAATTTGAATTTTCAAAACTTTTTCGCGGGGTTTTTCCTGGTTGGTCCACGTGGACCAACCAGGAGGCGGTCAGCATTGACCCTAGGTCAACTGCCTGCCTTCCCCCACCTACCGCCTGTCAGACCTGGGTTTTCACCCATCTTTGACGAGATTTTCCAGCCGTGCCTTGCATCTTTTTGAGATGATTTCTTCGCATCTTTTCTTCCTCGTTATGCGGTGAATCAAGTCCAAGTGAAACCTTGGACTTTGGATCACTGAGGCGATCAGGGCACCTTGATCTTTGGAGCTCCTCAGCCACTGAGTCAAACCAATAAAACCAACATCTCATTTTCAAATCGATTTCGAGTCCCCTTGGTCCACCCCTCTCCGCCTCTCTTGTGCTCCAATCGCTCGCCGGAGGTGACAGCTTCGCCGCGAGCCTTTCAGCCAAGGCGTCTGAGGTCGAGGGAGCCTCCACCACCTCCGCCAAGTGCCGGCGTCGAGGTAAACTTCTTCCTCTGGCTCCGGCCATCGAGGGCATCATTCCGCTTATTTCTTTCTCGCATCCTATTCCTGTTAGCTTAATCTTCGAAAACCCTAAAAAATCTATAAGTTTAATCGCTCATCTCGCCCGTTCACGCATCATCGCCGGAGCGCAACTCCGGCCACCATCGACCACTCCACCCCGCGCTTAGTTTAGGTCCACCGAGGGTCCAGGCACTTTGCCCTGGACCTTCTAACTCTTCTTGCAGGGTCAACGCGCGTTGAATCGCGCCTGGGAACAATTTTGAGGCTCGCCGGAGCTCAGCCGAGCCCCCCAGCCCCGCCACCTTCGCCTGAGCACCTCGGCCGTCGCCGAGGCATTTTGAAGCTCCCAGGAGGTAGAAGACGACCCCAGGAGCCTCCACGGCCATTTTGAAGCACTATCGTCGCCGGAGGAGGGAGATCGAGGTCGGAGAAGCTCGCCTTCGCCGGCGTTCTTCCCAGTTCTTGCAACCCTCTTCCCAGCCGTCCGATCGAGGAGGAGCTCCAGATTGAGCAGCGGCCGTTGGATCTTCCTCGGCCTCAACCGTCAGATCACCTCAGGAGGATCTAATCTCAGCCGCTGATCCTCGAAGCGTCATCAGCCGTCCAGAGCTTGCCACGTGGATAAGTGAAGCGCGCCCAGCCGTTGGATCGTCTCCCGTCGTCCCCACCGTTGGATGTGTGCCACGCGTCCTCATCAGAGCCCCGGAGCGAGGGTATTTTGCATCCCAACCCTCGCGATTTTTGTATTTACTTATTAGTCTATGAACTTGCCTTGGTAGTTTAAATATTTTGTAATATTTGCAAAAAGACCCTCGGATTTTAGTTATTTGCGTTTGGGTCCCTCGCCACGTCACCCCACGTCACCTCACGTGACCTGTACACGTGAGGTGGTGGGCATTTTGCAGAGGCACCCCTGGTCCTTGGTTTATTTCGTTTTAGCCCTAAAACTTTCATAGCACGTGTAATATTTCTGGCTATTTTGCAAGTAGGTCCCCAAGGTTTTGCTTTATTGCATTTCAGTCCCTCCCAGGCGCGTGCAAGTCACGCGCCCTGGTGGGTAATTTGTAGGCGTGCCCTTGCGATTTTTGTAATTGACTTTTAGTTCCAAAAATTGAATATAAAGTGCTGATTTTTGTGGAAAATTGCATGTATGTACCTGGATGTTTTACTATTTGCACTTATGCCCTTGCCAGCACTGTTTGATGATTGGAGCCTTGTTCTAATTAATTAAAATATCATTTTAACCCCAAAAATCTCACAAAAATAGGATTAGGTTTCTGGATAGGTGTATTTTAACGCTATCTAATTAGTTTTTGATTTTACTCTATTTTCCTATTTATTAAAAATAAAAAACTCTCATTGTGTGCACTGTCTACCTTAGAAAATACCAAAAAAATATCAAAACACCTCCAAAAATTCTAAAAAAATCCCCTAGTGTCTATTTTATCATCTTTTAGTGTCAGTCCAAAAACCAACTAAAAACATTAAAAGAAAACACTAAAAATCTAAAAATACTCAAAAACTTCAAAAAAATATAAAAAATAGTAGAAAAACCCAAAAATTGCAAACTCAGCTTCTGTTTCTTCCTTATTTTATTCCCTTTATTAGAAAAAATAGTGTGAAATATTTTTGCTACTGGTTGCTATTTTTAAACTACATTTTTGTCACAGCCAGCCCTTATTTCCACTGTTTGCCTTATTTCAATATTTAAAAATCCCAAAAACAACTTGAAAACCCCCAAAAATCCCAAAAACAGTAAAAAACCTTAAAAAGACCAAAAACATTTATTTTCTGAATTTTTGAGCATTTTTGTACATTTTTATAAATATCTTAGCTTGCCTTGTATTATATCCCCTTGTTTTCCAATATTTGAAAAAGAAAATAAAAAATATATATATATATATATAATATAAAAATCAGAAAATCAAAAAGCAAAATACAAAATTAAAAATCAAATAAAAAAATTAAAAAAATTAAAAACCCACAAAAACATTTCTTTGTTTGATTGCTTAGTGTAGACACATCACACACTCACACACTTAGCTTCTGCTAGGACTACACTGCTTGCTCCCTGTGTTCGAACTCTCTGCATACTTGCCCATATACATCATTTGTGCAGAGTTAAAAATAAATTTTAACTCACACCTGTTTTTCATTGCTTGATTTGCTTGTGGGTTATTTGTTGATTAATTTCAGAAGTTGTGTGGTCAAACACCGACTATTGACTCGCCTTGTGAGTTGATACTACCACATCGATCTTCGAGATTATCAGTCACCTTAGAGTAAAGTTTATCAAAGAATGTGTGAGGTCGAAGCGCTCCCAATGCTGAGAAATCGATCTCCCGAGTCTCGCAATCTATAGACGCTTTAGCTGAGGCTAAGAACGGCTTCCCGAGAATAATCGGAGACTGGGTAAACTCTCCTCGGTGCTCGATGTCAATGATCGTGAAGTCGACCTGGAGTAGAGCACCTTGGAAAGTAACGATGACTGAAATATTTCCTCTAGACCGTTTGATGGATCGATCAGCCAGCTGAACGATCTCTCTCGACTTTCTGATTGGCCTGAGTTTGAGCTTGTCAAACACAGAGGTCGGGAGGATATTTATAGGTGTGTCATCATCGATTCTCGCATGGGTGAAAATGGTGTCTTTGATTTCACATTCAACCCTAGGCAACCGCTTCACTCTGCGGCTTTTGATCTTTCTCCCCATCACCAAGGATGTGGCCATATACACTATGTGTCTTTCAGTCCTTGTTCTCTTCTTACCCGACCTCTTGGGCATCAATTTACTCTTTACAAATCTCTTGAGGTCGGGGAAGTGATCTATGGCCTTTATTAAGGGAAGTTTAAAGATCAATTCATCATCAAGTGCTCCCCTTAGGGTGGAATCCAATTTTTTTAAATCATTTTCATTTTCAATTTTTATGTGAATTTTTGGTTTTTCAATTTTTTTGGTGTTTTTGATGGATGAATGATCAGATTCTTGATTGGAGGGCAAGTGGTTAGTAGAAGAGGGAGATAGAATGGACTCCAGCTGTACAGACGGTGTGGGTTCCCTGACGTTTGCTTTATTTTCAACCTCAAAACTACTCATGTCTTTTCTCACTTTTATACCCAGGCTGGCAGAAATTGATTGTAATATTTCCATGACATCTCTCAACTCGTTACCAAATGATTCATTTTTCTTAATAAGTCTAGAGATGTCATCCTCCACAAAATTCTCATGACAAATCATGGGAGAGTTCTGCTCAAGTGGAAGGTACTGCTGAGATATTGGGATCTCATACTCAACATACCTAGACTCTGGCATGTAATTCTGGGCCGAGTATGGACTATCCAAATGGCAAATATCGGTCTGAGCCTCATATGACGGAGTCAATGAAACAGGGACTGATAAGTCTAGGTCATGAGTCCAATCTTGTGAATGTATAGGCTCTCCAAATGAAGGCTGGTTAATGGAGGCTTGATCACTAAAGTCAATCAAGTCTGGGAAATCATGATGTTCAAGCCTCTCCATTCTGCATGTTCGATTGACCGTGTTATGCCCTAAGTTCAAGTCGGGATGTGTATATATGAGTTGTGGTATGGTCCCTACTTGGGGTGAAGTATGTGGGGGCATATAATTTTGCCAATCATCTGTCTCAGCAGTGGCTTGCTCTTCATTCGAGTCTTTGATTCCTGCAAGCTCTCGGGAGTAAGGACAGTCAGCCCAAGGTGGAAGTGGATCCGTGGTGCTAGAATATGGAGTAGGTGAGAAATGCGAAGAAGTGGAGAAGTCAGTCGAAGTTCTGACTTCATAATCGGATTGAGGTGGAGCCGACCACGGGTAAGGGTCTCCCGTGGGCGGCGGAGGATACATGGAAGAATGAGAAGGTGAAGATGATCGGTATATGATCGATGAGGAATGACTAGAGGTCTCAGGGTATGGGGACCAATATCCCGACATCTTGAAGAGAAGATAATGAATGTAAGTAGAGTGAGGTAGCAAATGCGCAATTACGCAGGACAACACACACGGACAGACACGAAGACAAACGCAAGAGCAAACCCTGAATTCACACTCAACACGGTGAAGGACCCGAAACCGAGTCCAATTAATCTTGTTAATTTTAAGTGTGATTTTTCAAGCAAGATAGCAAGTATTTACGTGGCCTATAGGGAAGACGGCTCAGAGCCAGATGCGTCTTCCCTGTTTAACCTGTCGCCTAAGATACCGCCGATCCTCCCTTTCTGCGCTCCTATCTGGATTGGGGACTCACTGACGTGCCCCTATCTACCTGCAAGCAGGCGGAGGCTGACAAAGCTAGGCCTTGTCGCAGAGTACCGCTGGTTCGCCCCTATCTACCCGCGAAGGCGGAGGCTACTTGGTACTTGTCAATGAGATTAAAAGTATCCCACTCGTGATATTTGCTAAGAACAGTTGGCTCGTGATATGGAAGGCGGGGATTTGGGCTCTGCCTTAAGGTGTTCACACACACTCAAGTACCCTCACTCAGCCTGAAAACAAGGTCGTGGTTACTCTCCCGCAAACAAGGGTTAATTTTAGTCAAATTTTTTTGGTCCAATTCAATTAGCAGTCCCGATTTTAAAGATTAGTTGTCACTGATATTAATCCACACAAGCAATCACGTCTACCGTCCAGTCCCAATTCCTTTATCCTAGGTTAGAAAACCGAGAGAGAGAATCGGAAAAAGCCGATGCAATCGAAAAACGATGATGAATGCTTGAGTAAGAAGACTTACAGTGCCTCCAGCTCTCTACAATGCAGGATGCAGGACTGAATTGAAATTTTACACTAAATGAATGCAGACGATGAAAAGCCGCTCCTAGACAGGCAGTTCTATTAGCGAGTGAAGAACAAGTTGATTTGGCTAAGTCATGCGGTCTAAGTGCGTCTTTTATGTGTGATGTGTGGTCTTAAAGATTTACGAGCACAAGCAAATCCTAGAGTGGCTCGAGGAGCCGCTAGTGCAAGCCTAGTCTAAAATTCAAACCATACAGCAGACGGGGACACGGTTTCACTATGTTTACAATCGCGATAACCCAAACGGGAACCACTGTAAATGATGCAGACACTTTTTTTTGTAAAAAAATCTTTTTGACGTCCAACAGCCGACTTGATCCACGAATCGTCGACCTCCGATGCACTTCGAGATGCGTCGACTTCAAGAAAGCCGCTCCAAGTCCACCGGACCCTCGCACAAAAAGATAAAAAATTATGTCAGAAAGAGATATATACAGAAATGGTCAGAAAAATAATTAAAGAAGAAATGGATAATTACAATGCGGCTCGGGGGTCAGACTACCCGAGTGAATGGAAAATGTAAATCTAATTTTCTAAAGTGATCCTAAGCCGTTTGCCTCCCCGGCAACGGCGCCATTTGACGGACCGCGATTCTACCCTTTTAATGTCGTATTATTGACTAGTGCGTTGCAGTCGGATAGATCCGCGTCGATCAAAAATAACCACACAAAATGGATGATTCGTCGAATGAGTTTAATACGGTTTTATGTTTATTTAACCTGGGCAAGTCCCAGGGTCGACTCAAGGAGGCAAAGGAACAACTCGGGATCAAGTTAGATGAATTAGATTTCGATTTTCCAAGTGTGAATATTTTTTTTGGTCTTTTTCGATTTTTTTATCCGAGACACATGCAAAATCAGGCCAGATTAAATGTTAATTCAGAAAGATGGTCAAATTAATTCCAAAAATTATGAAACTTGGCCAGATTATGAAATTGGATGAAATTAAGCTACTCTAATTTTTTTGTAATTTTTAGATGCACGGATAATAAAATATGCAGACTTTAGTGAAAATAACTAAACCAATTTTAATAATTACTAAACGATGATATTTCTCAGAAATAAAATTAATCCAAATAGATCTAATTAAGAGCTATCCAAATCAACTTGAATTTCCTTAAAACATTTCACGGTTGATAAATTAAAAATCGATTAAGGTTTTCACTAAATGATTTTTCTAAGACAAATTACACGTGCAAATGATGTGAATTTTGGATATGTTGTAGCATAAACTTAGATCTACCAACTACGATTTTTCAGTGATTTTTCGACAAGCAGAGAATACACAATCAAGTAATCAATCAAAATGGGTAAAATACTACAATTTTCCACCAAATTAATTTCAATAAATACTCTGCAAATCATAAAAATACAAATAAATGCTATGATGGTAGAACAAGAGTTATACTACACAATGCAATTTTCGGAATTAAAAATTGATGACAAAATGACAACAAAATAAATGTGCAAATGCAAGGGCGTGAATGCAATACAGGAAAAAAATATGAATTGAAATGGTGAACATGGACTTACATGCAATTTTTGGAAACTTGAAATTTTTTAAGAACTTGCAAAGGGTGCAAGTGTCCCCTTTGCAAATGCCCTTGTTTTATTGTGCGATAGATCTCCCCTGTTCTTGGAGATGAAACAGGGGAGCCTTTGAGATGATGGAGCTTCACGGGTAGGCGGATGGAGTGGAGCTCGATGGCGGCGTGCGGACGGCGAGGAGGTGGCGGCGGCGGACGGAGCTCGGAGTTGTGGCGAGGAGGTGGCCGACTGATGATCAGCTTCACCTCCGTCGACACACGACAGGAGGTGAAGCGGGGCCTGCGTGCGGGATGGCCGCGGCGTGCGTTGGACAAGGCGCACCGCGCGGTCGCGCGAGGCACTGGGGCGAGGGGCCGCTGGCGCGACGACGCGTGGCGGAGGATGGTGCGCTGGTGGGCCGCGCTCCCACTGGGATGTGGGGGCGGCGACTGAATGTGGTCGGCGCAGGGCTGGAGCGGATGGGCCGCGCTCCTGGGCGGCGTCGAGGGGGAGGCGGAGGGCGCGCGATGGGAGGGCGCGCCTGGAGCTCGGTTGCCGAAGTTCGAGGCGGCGCGCGCGAGGTAACCACGGCGAGGGAGCCCGCGCTCACGGCTGTTGGAGGCACGGGGTTGGCTGAGCGCGCGCGGCACTGCAACACCGCGGAGAGGGGGAGGTACCCGGCGAGGAGGTGGCGGCCGCTGGTTGGAGTCGGTGGGTGGCTGTGCAGCAGGGCCGGTGGAGGACGGCCGACACACGACCAAGGGTCGTCGGGGCAGATGCGGCTGGCGGTGTAGAGGCACGCGATGGCGAGGTGGGTGGCCCACGACTCGCAGGAGAGGAGGAAGAAGAAGAGAGAGAGGAAGAAGAAAACGTGGTGCAAAAACAAGGTTCACAAAAGGATCCCCCGTTGCAAACAGGGGATTCTCATGCATTTGTTTAGCCGAGAAAAATGAGCCATTAATCGATTGATGAAAATGCTTCTAAAAAATTAATAAAAATCACCGTTACGATCGCAATGTATGATTTATCCGTTGAAGTGCGTTTTGTTTGGCGTTTTGATGGACAGACGATGATGAAATCGAGGAGAGAGAAATGAAGGAGAAGAATGAAGATGAAGGAGGAGAAGAAACTTTACCTCGAGAATATGGATGGACGGATGTCTGGGGTAGAGGTGCAAGGAGGAGCACCTCGGGTCGTTGCTCTACGTCGCGACAGAGACGGAGCTCGGTGAGTTCAAGGAACCCACTACGACGGGGGATTGATCCCACGTCGGATCTCGCCAAGAAGTGGCTGTCGTCGCTCGATATGACTCCTGGAGCTGTCACCTGCAGAGATCTTAGAGCTAGGCTACCTCTATCATGAATGGTGGATGGATATGAATGGAGGAGGGGGAGGGCATTATAAAGAGGAAGAGGAGGTTGGAGAAGAGATGGAGAAGGTGGAGAAGATGGGGTGGAATGAGAGGTGTCGTAGGGTGGCCTCTCCCTTAAGTTAAGGGAGAGTGGGAAGGAATGGGTAGAGAGGAGAGAGATGATGCCACTTGGCGCGCTAGGATGCGGCCATGTGGCATTTATTTAATAAAAAGCAAAAACCAAGGAGTTGACACGTGGCGGCTTCCTGAGCCACCACATGTCGCTCCCAGAAAAATCCAAAGTTGGAATGGAAAGAAAAATAAAAAAAACATAACAAAAGGGCTTAAATCAAAAAGTGTTCAACACAAAGCTTACTCGTCTTGACGAGATCTACAACTTTCGTGAAGGGCTAAAAAAGAAACGAGATCATCTGTACAAAAACGTATTTTTGGGTGGTACCTTATAGGTATAAAATACCACATTTAATCTTTGCATTTTTTTGTCATTTTTCAATAAGAGAAAAATCAAAATAAAAATAGAGAAAATATGAGAAGAATATTTACAACTTAATCTAATTTTTTTTGGATTTTTATTAATGAAGAAAATAAAACGATAAGATGCAGGGGTAAAACCGTCATTATGTACAATGTAAAAAGGGGCCCAAAACCCAAGTTTTGCATACGAGCTCCGATTTTAATGAAATTAGTCTTGTTTCGAAGGTCTTTGAAAGTATATTACTTTGAAAGTGAGTAGACCTCAATCGAACACTGTATGAGAGAGATATGTGCATTTTAAGATTCATGATTTCAAACTTGGATTGGAGTTTTATTGGTTGATTTTACAAGTTAGTATTTTTTAGATATTTTTCTTTAATTAGTGTTAGTAATATATACACAATAGAGTTGGTTTTATTGCATTTGGAGTTAGTATAAAATATATAAAAATAGGGTATTTTATCTAATATACAGGTGAATATTTATAAGTGAAATTGGCTTCTTATTTAATGCAAATATGAATGCTAAAATACATATGTTATCAATGCATGCGTGAATGCTAATTATACAATATAAGTAGAAATATGCCTCTAATTACTCGGGAACACAGTTCTATTTTCAACTTTTAGAGTGATGAATCGCAGATTCATCAGTATGTTTTCGCGTAGAGGGCGAAAGCATACAAATAGATACGATCGACCAAACCAGAGTCAGAGAGTTTGCATGCTCAGAGCAATCCAGCGAAGCCGAGCAGATGACAGAGGAGGAGGTAGACATCCACCAGGTTTATGATTTCGAGATGACTGATGATGAATCCAACTGGAAAGATCCCGTAGCACCGACCCTCGCCTTGCCTACAGATTCACTATATCTCAAGCTTATGGCAATCGAGAGCCGGGAGAGCATATCCCTGGATGAGGATACACAAGAGGCTGACAGTGTTGTGACGAATGGTGCTGATGATTTCCTTGCTCACTCATCTTCTTCTGATCCCCCGGATTCAGACATTGATTGGGATGATTTTGATGATTATGTGCCTTGTCTGATTCCTTCTGAGCCAAAAGCCATGACAGAGGGCAAGCCAGTATAGTTTATTGATGACTCAGTGGGCCGCCATTTGTCAGAGTTTCACGAAGAGCGAGAGTTCTCCCATGCAGATCTGGTCACCTTCACACAGTCATATCAGAAGCCAGATCTGCCACCTCCCAATTGTCCAGAACTGAAGCCTCTGCCACAGTCGTTGAAGTACAGATTCCTTTCGGGTGAGCCAGATATGCACCCAGTCATTATCTCAGCAGGTTTGACTGGAGAACAAGAATCTCGGCTGATGGAGGTTCTTGAGAGAAACCGCAAGGCGATAGGTTGGAGTATCGCTGACCTTCAGGGGATTAGTCCGGCTCTGTGCTCTCACCACATTTATCTTGAGGATAACGCTAGGCCGTCGCGTGAGTTCCAACGACGGCTGAACCCGAATCTTCGAGACGTAGTCATGAAAGAAATTTCCAAGTGGTGGAGCGCCGATTTTATCTACCCCATCTCCGACTCCAAATGGGTTAGTCCACTACATGTGGTACCCAAGAAGACGGGTATCACTACAGTTGTCAACGAGTCCGGAGAGGAGATCGCGGTCAGAGTACCAACTTCTTGGAGGGTCTGTGTGGACTACAAACGATTGAATGAGGCCACCAAGAAGCATCACTTCCCGCTACCCTTCATTGATCAGATTATCGAGCGGCTAGCCGGGAAGAGTCATTATTGTTTTCTTGATGGGTACTCTGGATACAATCAGGTGGCCATTGCGCCCGAAGACCAGGAGAAAACGACATTCACCTGTCCGTTTGGGACGTATGCTTTCAGACGGATGTCCTTTGGTTTATGTAACGCTCCGGCAACATTCCAGAGGTGCATGTTATCCATCTTCTCGGACATGGTGGGTGACTGTTTAGAGGTCTTCATGGATGACTTCTCGGTCTACGGCGACGGGTTCGATGCTTGTCTTGACTGCCTAGACCGCGTGCTTCAGCGCTGCATTGAGGTCAACCTTGTTTTATCTTGGGAGAAGAGCCACTTTATGGTGACTCAGGGGACGGTCCTTGGTCATATCGTCTCCAACAGGGGCATGGAGGTCGATCCGGCTAAGGTGGATATCATCAGAAAACTCACTCCACCGTCCAACTTGCGTCAGTTGTGATCTTTTCTGGGGCTTGTCGGTTTCTACCGACGGTTCATTCAGGACTTCAGTCGTATTGCCCGATCGCTCACTGACTTGCTGGAGAAAGACACCGAGTTTATTGTCAATGATAAGTGTCTGGAGTCATTTGAGACTCTCAAAGAAATGGTTGTTTCAGCTCCTGTCCTTCAGCCACCCGATTGGTCTCTCCCATTTGAGATCATGACGGATGCTTCAGATTTTGCCGTTGGAGCTGTGCTTGGACAGAGGAGGGATGGATTACCCTTCGCTATTCACTACGCCAGCCGGACCTTGGATGCCGCTCAGCAGAATTACACTGTGACTGAGAAAGAGATGCTGGCCGTAGTCTTTGCTCTTGATAAGTACCGATCGTATATTCTCGGATCTAGAGTGACTATCTACACTAATCACACCGCCATCCGGTACTTAATGGCTAAGAAGGATGCCAAAGCACGTCTTACCAGATGGATCCTTCTACTCCAGGAGTTTGATATTAAAATTAAGGATAAGCCTGGAGTCAAGAATGTGGTGGCGGATCATCTCTCCAGATTGGAGAATCTTGAGGAATCTGAGCCCAGCGCACCTATCACTGAGACGTTTCCAGATGACGCGATCTTGGCTGTCACCTCACTCCCGTGGTATGCTGACTTTGTAAACTATCTTGTTGCCAAGACAGTCCCTCAGGGTTGGCCCAGGCAGAAACTTGAGACCTTCCTATCTAAGGCCAAGTTTTACCATTGGGAGGATCCTGTCCTTTATCATGAAGTAGGGGATAGTATTTGGAAAAGGTGCATTCCTCAAGAAGAGCAGCAGAGCGTCCTCACATACTGCCACAAGCTTGAGGCAGGAGGACATCATTCAGGAAAAAGGACAGCACAGAAGGTGCTTCAATCGGGCCTATGGTGGCCCACTCTCTTCAAGGATTCTGATGAGTTTGTGAAGAGATGTACTGACTGTCAGAAAATGGGAACCTGCGGACAGAGAGACATGATGCCCATGCAACCCATTCACTTCTGTGAGGTTTTTGATGCATGGGGGATTGATTTTATGGGCCCATTTCCTAAGAGTCAGGGATTCGAGCATATTTTGCTTGTTGTGGATTATGTCAGCCGATGGGTTGAGGCCATCCCCGCCCGAGCCGCAGATGCGAAAACCGTGTGCAAATTCTTGAGGAAAAATATCATTTCACGGTTCGGGGTTCCTAGAGTCTTGATTTCAGACGGGGGGTCTCATTTTATCGATGATAAGGTTAGGGCCCTTGCAGACGAGTTCGGCATTGATCATCGGGTTGCCACTCCATATCACCCTCAGACTAATGGTCTTGTCGAAGTATCGAATCGGGAGATAAAGACTATCTTGCAGAAAGTCGTCCGCCCAGACCGAAAGGATTGGTCACAGCTTTTGGACTCGGTCTTGTGGGCTTATCGGACTTCTTTCAAGAATCCATTAGGGACATCTCCCTTTCGTCTCGTCTATGGCAAGCCGTGCCATCTGCCAGTGGAGATCAAGCACAAATCTTTTTGGGCAGTCACTGAGTTGCTATTAGATCCCGAGAGTATAGGAGAACAAAGAAGAGCAGAATTGGCAGCCCTGGAAGAACTGAGAGATACAGCCTTTTCCAACAGCCTACAGTACAAAGAAAAAGTGAAGACATGGCACGATTTGCATATCAGCCATAAACAGTTTGAGCCAGATCAGAAAGTATGGTTGTTTGATTCCAGGCTAAAATTATTCCCAAGAAAGTTGCAGAGCAAGTGGAAAGGCCCGTACGTGGTCAGGAAGGTACATGACAATGGCAGCATCGACATATCCGAACCGTCATCTTCCTCTACCTTCCGCGTCAATGGTCAACGCATGAAGTTATATCTAGATCATGATCCGCCGACCAGTGATGTTGCCCCCATTCTTTTGGTATAAGATGTGTCCTTTGACTCATATCATCTGCATCTCATACATAGTGATCACTTCTATCTTCCGCTGTACAGTTCACCTGTTCATATCACTCTCTCATGAGTTGATCTATTTTCTTCTTTTCTTCTTTTCTTCTTTTCCTTTTCTATCTTCTTCATCTATCAAAAAGGTGCCGCCTTTGTAGACAATCTTCCTTACTTATGATGTACTTTGTCCTAAGTATAGGGGGTGTGCACCCCGAGTTGATTCTATTCTTTTCGATCCTCTCCATTGTCTCCTCTTCTTGTCTATACTTAGGGTTATTTTACCCTAAGTATAGGGGGAGACAATCTGAGTACGATCTGTTTATTCCCACCCTTGACCCTCCATGCGTTGTGTACAGTCTGCTATACTTAGGATTATTTGATCCTAAGTATAGGGGGGACGGTCAACTTCTCATTCATTGATTCATTCATTCTTTAGACTTGCCTATACTTAGTACGAGTTATGTCTTCTCTTTTCTCTCCTATCTGTGAGGACATAGCTCAAGCTAAGTATAGGGGGGTCGTATATACTACGTATATACTTTAGCCATAACTCGTACTTTCGTATTTTCTTAATAATATGGCTAATCATTCATCAAAATTCATTAAAAACCTTAATAAAAAGGTATTTTGTTCCTCAAACTCTTTTTGTATATACTGATTAATAAATCAGGTGCTTTGAAAAATAATTTGACGGTCTCTTTGAAAAGCCTTTTGAAAACTATTTTGAAAAACACTTTGTACATGTTTTCAACCTTTGTAAAAATGTATGGTTTGTAAAATGTATTTTCTTTGTGTAAAATAAAATGTTTGAAAAATGCTTTGCAAATGGTTTGAAAAATAGTTGCAAAAATATTTGAAAAACCTATATATACTGTTTTGAAAACTGGTTGCAAAATTATTTTCAAATGAGTGTACATGTTTGTAAAAATTATTTTGGACTATAGTTTTCAAAAATTGTTTGAAAAAAACCTTGTGTCAAATAAGTTTGAGGAATACTAACATCTCACCAAAATCCACTATATATATAAAACTAACCACTTACCCTTGTAAATTCTTAAAATCCATTTCTTGTATATATAAGAAGCACTCCCGTGTACATATATTAACCTAGTTTTCAGCCAAAACCTTTTTGTTTTCAAAAATCCCAAAAACATTTGCGAAAGTTAAAATCCAAAAACATCTGAAAAATCTTTTTGAAAATACAAAAAAATGCATGCATCATCTTTTCAAAAATCCATAAAAAGTTCAAAATCTTGAAAATTGCATCACAAAAATATTTCTTGCATTGCATAGCATTCACATTTTTCGGATTGAGTTTGACAGTTGAACAAGTCTAAGTAAAATCCGGAGATTGAGCTTGATTGGACCTTAAAATCTACCTAATAACAGGAACCTTATAGGAACTGGGTTTGAGGTACTTCAGGTCTAGTTGACTTAATTCTTTGAGGATCACGGGACTTAGTTCAATGGATTCTTGACTGCCTAAGTAGAGTATTTCGGAGCACACGCACGACTCTTGTTGATAATGACCTAACTTGGACACCTACACCTTTCACCTAGCTCTCCACGGATGAGGTGGTGAGGAGGCAGTTTCCTTTGGCTTGGGTTAGCATATGAGGGTAGTACTTCTAGGCGGAACCTCTCTTCTTCTTCTAGTGAAGGAAGTGCACCTCAACTTGGTCTAGTGGTGATGAAGGCTAAAGACAGAAGCCGTGGGTTGCAATAAAGCTTCAAAAGAGGGATAGTCTACTGGCTCAAGAGGAAAATTTCTTGTATATATGCTGCACCATGTAGATATGTTGTACAGATGCACTTAAAAATAAAAACTCCAAAAAAGTGGTGGGTCGGATTGAAAATTTAATAATCCCACCGGAGTGTATATCGTTCAATAAAGCAAAAGCTTATGGTATCCATGTTACATCTCATGAAGCTTGCAGCGGGAGACTTGGCTACACTGGCTGAGCTTTCAAAAGTCTATACTTCTTCCCCCTCTTCTTGAGCCGGTTGCACTTGAACTTAGAAGGGAATACCCCGCTTCTCGAGGAAAGAGTTGCTAGACCGAGGCATTAGAGTTACCAGGTTGGGGGAGGTTGTCTCTTTGTCACTTCTGAGGTGGGGAGCTACATATCACTTACACTGTACGAGTCAGACTCATAGTCGTAAGAGTTTGCGTATGAGTTGAAGTATTTCTGACCTGGCTATTGAGGAGACTTGGACAGAGTTTTGGGATTCTCAAGGACTGTTGGATTTCAAATTTGGTTCTCATCAAGGTTCCGACCGCACTAAAATTCCAAAGGCCCGACTTAAGCTCCGAACTTTGATTTTGTGAAGACAAGTTTGATAATCAAAATAAATCCAAGTTTTTCTTCTTTTTCTTTTCTTTCTTTTTCTTTTTGCACTTATTGCATAAGTGTTTGCTAGGGACTAGCAAAGGTAAAGTATAGGGGGATGATGAATCCACATTTCATCATCTTTATTCTATCATTTTGGCACCAAAAACCCTAGCAAATGCATGTAAATAGCATTAAAATCATCATCTTAGCATTCATGCATGTGCATTATATTAGTGTATAAAATATTGTAATTAAAGCCAAAATTATAGAATAAATAAAGAAAAGAAAAAGAATAAAATATTGAAAATATTTTATGACCCAAAACCCCCGAGACCTAGGCATCTTGATGAATAGGTCGACAAGGAATAAAGTAGGGGGAGATAAGGGCCAAAGTACAGATAAAATACCTATACCTTGTATTCATTCTTTATTCATTTTAGGACCTATTTTTGGTTCCACTTTTTATACATCAAATAAAGAAACTTTGTACATGAAAGTTGTAGATAATTTGATAAAGAAAAATACAAAATTGATTTCACTGAAAAATATTGTACAGATAAAAAGTTATGGTCTAAATAAAGTCCCAGAATGCCAACTTCCCAGCCCCGTATCTCACAAATGAAAACTCCAAATGCAGCATACTCACCTTTAATTGTATATAGAAGAAAATAAGCTATTTAATGGCGGTGGTTTCGCATTTGGCGGAGCTACGGTTTGAAAGTTGAGTTTTGGACCCCTGTTGTATAGCTATACTGATTAAAATATTCAATTTATTATTTATTTATTATTTTTATAATTTTATATTTTTATAATGTTGTAAATATTACTTATAATAACTATGTACATTAAAATTGGAATAAAAACCTAAATAAAACTTAAAATAAAATACATACATACTTGATACATAGGTATTATACCTGTATTTATATCTATATAAAATATACTTCTATTATACAAATTATATCAGAAAAAAAAATAAAAATATATATGTGTATATAAAAGTATTCTACAATTTTATAAAATACTAAATAAAAATAATAAAAATAAAAATACAAAATAAAAATAAAAGTAAAAGAATACAATATAAAGAATAATATACCTATATAGGGATATAAAGGCAACTTGTAAAAATATACTTCATAAAATAAATTAAAAATCATAATAAAATACTACATAAAATTTTAAACATTTTTTATTCTTTAACCAAAAATTAATTCAGCCTTTTCTATTTTTAAACGAATTAATAAAACATTTTTTCAATCTTTTTCCTGGTTGGTCCACGTGGACCAACCAGGTGCGGTCTAGAGTTGACCTCGGTCAACTCCCTGACCAAGGCCTGCCACCTATGACGCCCTGATTTTCCCCCGTTTTCAAGAAATTTTGGCGCCCGATCCTTCCATTTTCTCGCCGCGAATCATTCTTGGAACTTCTTCCCTGATCATCCCTCTCCCACGACGCATCTTCAGATCACGCAAAATCCTCATGATGCGCGCGTGGATCTTGCTTGAAGGAGACGCCACCATCTTCTACTTAAACGACCCGCCACCTTCGAGCCCAAGTTTGAACACCTTCGGTCCACCCCTCGCGCCTACTCCAAGCTCCAGAGCTTCATGGAGGTGACAGCTCCACAGCGAAGCGATCAGCCAAGGCAGCCGAGGTCGGAGGCGCTTCCACTACCTCCCGCAAAGTCGCCGGTCGAGGTACCCTTCTTCCCTCTGGCCCCGACCATTGATGGATCGCTCCGCTCTTTTACTCAGCCCATTTTATTCCTGTTAACCTTAGCTTCGAAAACCCCAAAAAGATTTGAAGTTTAATCGACCAAATCGCCAAATCAAGCACCTTGGCCGGAGCGCACCTCCGGCCGTGCATCTCCATCTCGATCCGAGCATCCCTGAGTGCATCCAAGGGTCCAGGCAGTTTGCCCTGGACTCTTTGACCATTTCTGCAGGTCCAAGCAGCAGTGACGACACCTGGAGGCGAGTTTTGAAGCTCGCCGGAGCTAACGAAGCTCTCCAGCTCCGCCGGCCACCAGCGAGCACCACGGCCACCGCCGTGGCTTTTTGACGCCACCAGGAGATAGAGGAGGACCAGAGGAGGCTCCAGCCCAATTTTGAACCCTAGAAGCCACCGGAGTCGGCCGAAGGAGCTCGAGGAACCTCGCCTAGTCAGAGCTCCGCCGTGTTCTTCCAGTCGCCTTCGCTACCGTCCGATCAAGGGTGGAGTCCCAGATCGAGCAGTTACCGTTGGATCTCCACCAGCTTCGACCGTTGATCATCGCCGGAGATCTGATCGTCGCCGCTCATCCGCGAAGCGTCATCGGCCGTTCATCAAGCGCCACGTGTCTAAGTGGCTCCTTCATCGCCGTTGGATCGCGCGTCGAGGGTATTTTGCATCTACACCCTCGCACCTTTTGTATTTAGTATTTAGTATTTAAACTTTCGTCTGTAGCGTAAAAACTTTGGGTTATTTGCACAAAGACCCCCAAACTTTGAGTATTTGCATCCAGAGCCTTCGCCACGTCACCTCACGTGACCAGTACACGTGAGGTGTGGGTATTTTGCACTGGGACCCTCGGTCTTTGTTGTATTTTATTTTAATACCAAAACTGTGACATCATGTGTTAAATTTTTGGATATTTTGCAAGTAAGCCCCCAGGGTTTTGGATTATTACATATTAGTCCTCGCCAGGCGCGTGCAAGTCACGCGCCCTGGTGGGAAAATTGCTAGGACACCCAGGCGGGTTTTGTAATTGGATTTTGGTGCTATAAATTGAATATTCAGTTCAAACTTTTATGGAAATTTGCATGTATGCCCCTGGATGTTTTGAAAATTGTGTTTATATCCCTGTCAGGACTGTTTAATGTTTGGATGTTTGTTGTAATTATTTAAAATATCATTTTAAGTCCAAAAATTCCACAAAAATAAGCTTAAGCTCCTGGTAACTTGTACTTGCACGCCATATTTTCGCATTGCATTTTATTGCATTTTCACGATTATTAAAAATCAAAAACATGCATTTATTTCACTGTTTGCATTAGAAAACCCATAAAAATTGTAAAAACGTTTTGAAAAATTCCAAAAACATTATATTTTGTGTGTTTTCCCATTTTATAGTGTCAATCCAAAAATCACTAAAAATCTCAAAAGAAAACACTAAAAATTTAAAAACACTCTAAAACTTCAAAAAAATATATAAAATCAAAGAAAATTCCAAAAAATACAAACTCAGTTCCCGTTTCTTCTCTATTCTGTTCTCTTTATTTAAAAATAGTGTGAAAAATTTTGGTTGCTGTTTGCTATTTTTAAATCCCATTTTACTCACAGCCAGCACATATTTCACTGTTTTGCCTTGTTTTGATATTTAAAAATATCAAAAACACCTTGAAAAATCCCCAAAAATCATAAAAATAGTAGAAAACCACAAAATACCAAAAAGATTTTATTTTTGAATTTTTGGTTATTTTTGCACATTTTTATAAATATTTTAGCTTGCCTTTTATTACATTGTCCTTATTTTCCAATATTGAAAAAAAAAAGAAAATAAAAAAAACATAAAATATAAAATTATAAAAATCAGAAAATTAAAAATCAAAATATAAAATTAAAAATTAAATTATAAATAAAAAAATAAAAATAAAAAACCCACAAAAATTGTATTTGCTTGCTTGCTTAGTGTAGACACATCACACACATACTTGTGCACACTTGTTTGAACTGCCCTGTTTGCTCCCTGTGTTCGAACTCTCTGCATACTTGTCACTATACACCGTTTGTTCAGAGTTAAAAATAAATTTTAACTCCACATTAGTTCTAATTTATTGATCTTTATTGTGGGTTAATTGTTGACTTTAATCGAGATTTGTGTGGTTGACACTTCGACTGAGTTCACGCTTTGTGTTGAACTTAAGACCACCGCATTTCAGGTAAATCAGGATGCTACAAAGACGGAAGATGATGCCCCAACCATTGGATTGGA
Source organism: Ottelia alismoides (assembly GCA_037367405.1). Taxonomy (NCBI): domain Eukaryota; kingdom Viridiplantae; phylum Streptophyta; class Magnoliopsida; order Alismatales; family Hydrocharitaceae; genus Ottelia; species Ottelia alismoides. The sequence continues at coordinate 501,790 of JAZKJV010010334.1, read as the reverse complement.
CGCATCCATGGGCCAAGGGCGAGGCATGCGCGAGCGGCTCTGATGCAATCTACAAATCAGATCTGAGGGTGGGGAGCGATGCGGAGATGGGCAGCTATGATTGGATCCATCTAGGGGATCGTGCGATTGAGGAAGGAGGCAGGAAGAGACAAAGGAGAGGGCCACGTAGGTGGAGGAGGATGTGCTATGTGGCCCAGTAGAAAAATTAGAAGTGAATAATTACGAGTGAATTCAAAATAAAATAGTTAGAGGCTTCAAATGAAAAAGTATTAAACATGAAAGTTGTATGTCTTTTAGAGATCTACAAGTTTCATGTTGAATAAAATGACAAAATAGCACAGGTATACATACTTATTTTTTGTAACTATTTTTAAAGATTAAAAATACTTGTTTTGATTTTTTTTATTTTTAATTTGTAAATAATGTCAAGAAAACATTTACATCATTAATAAAATTTTTATGGGATTTTTGATATTTAATAAAATACAAAAGGGTACATTTGTTGATTATTTATATACTATAATTAGCTTTTATTGTATACAAGATGTCAAATGTTAAAGTTAGTGAATTAACTTTGCATATTCTTGAATAGCCTCAGTAGGAGGGATAATAAATAATAACTGTGACGATAAATCATGGATTTATCACCGTTATACTTAAACCATGCTAGTCCTTGAGCAAATAAAGAATGAATTAAGTTGGAATAAACTCTGATCGTGCATGTGAATATTCAAGACTTAATTCATTAAGAACCCTCGGGTTTAGTGATCCTAAAATTCTAAGCTGAATCAATCTCTAGTCATAAGAAATCCAATTTTCCTAATTGTCAGGCTCTCTGTGTATACATATATCATAAGAATATGACATGAAGTGTGAATCACAGTTTTGAGAGTCGAGTTGAAACATTACTTATTGTTCCAGTCCACGAGACTTTCCTAAGAGCCCTAATCTCAACACTAGGGAATAAATCATTTATTGCATTTAATCCACCAACTCTATAGTTGTCATACTTGAAAGTGAAGGTGAAAGGCTAGTTGATGGAGGGCATATGTTTGTCTTTTATTCTCAATCTCTCATTGAAAGATGGATCATCTCAAGTGCCTTATTAACTCAATAAATATATATATTTTTGGCGTTGACTAGTGTGTTCGTCAAGAGAGTGTTGAGTCTCATGTACTTGTTTTCATGTAAATGCACTGGGATGTGCCTCTTTTGAGTATCTAATATACCTTCGATACTAGACTTGTATACAATACGATGAAGAGTTCTTTTTGGGTGCTAACCCGACTCATAAAAGATAAAGATGGTGGTCTACGTGGACACTTCAAAAGGTTGGGAGTGCTCACCTTTGGTGGAAGCTCTTCGTATTTTCTTTGAAGGGTAAAGGCTTTTATTTTTCTTTCTTTTTTTGGCTAGCTCCACCGCTTTTACCAAGTTGACGCACACTGATCAATAGTTTTTTTTTATGTTTCAACTTTCATCACACCCTGACACTTGGTAAATATCAAGAGATTAGTACAAGAATCATGTCCAATACTGTCTAAAGTTGCTGAAACTCAGGTTTCATGAAAATTTCATTGATTTTATCCAATGCATCATAAACTTGGGTCCAGACTTAAATCCCAAATCTCAGTTCCTCAAGTGACACATCAACTCATCTGATCATAAATGTCGTTGTGCATGTGAGGTGCGCGCCATATTCTTTAAGGTACATATTAAGTATGCAATATAGCATACATATCTTTCAAACTAGGGAAGTGTGAGTAATTATATCTCAAACCCTAATGACTAAGGCTGGTTAACTCTGAATTCTATAACCTCAAAAACCAAGTATTCTTAACTCCTCAAGTCTTGAGTGATAGTGATAGTGTCAAGGATACATATAACCTATTAGTTAGTATTTTTGTGATTTTTGATTTTTTTTCTTCAAATTTTTTCATTTTTGAATAGGGATAAAATTATTTACAAAACAAAAGTTAGTCTAATTTTCACCCTTATTTTTGAAAAGATTCTTGAAATTATTTTACAAATCATGTCACATAAATATAGATTTTCAAAATATTTTACAAATGATTTTCAAAACAAGTCAATCCCTATTTTTTTTAAAACATAGTAAAATAATTTTCAAAAACAATATCACATAGAAAAAATTTCAAATCTCAAATCAGTTCAAAAGAAACTTTATCCTAATCCCAAAAATTGAAAATTTTGAAAACATGAGATATGGCTAATGTACATATGAAATATACGGTACACCCTATATACTTAGCTTGTGCTATATCCTCAGAGCACTGTGTAATATCAAGCCATAACTCGTGCTAAAATATAAAGGGATATACATGAACTAACTCTAGTCTTCCTCCCTATACTTGGTTAAAAATAACCTAAGTAGAAGAAGAGGACCAATGAGAGGATTTCAACGAGAAATTAGTAGAAAAGGACAGGGACTCGGGTTAACCTATACTTAGGCCAAGAGGAGCCTACGTAGAGAGAGATGAAATGTAGATAGTGGAACCTGAGGTGACAATAAAAGAGACTTGGTTCCCTCTATACTTTGGCTGAAGAGTAGTCTAAATATGTGGATTTTGATCTAAGGATGGGGAATCATGACACGAGTTAGGGTTAGTCAAAGTGTGATTTAACCACCAATTGGTAGAGAATATAAACAACAACATAAGATATGTAAACCACGGGGATTCAACAGCGAACGGAGAATTAAAACTATACCTATGAGAATATTCTCCCATGGTTTTATTTCACTCGAAACAACATGAAAACAACAATCTGAAAAAGTATTTTTTTAGCTTGACCGATCCATACCCAAAGCAAATTGGGCTGGTGCAGAGCCCACCCAAATTAATTTCAAGCCCTGGTTTGTGTTTATTTAAGCTGAATCGTCTTTAAATGTACGGTAAGGTTCCAACAAACCTAAATACTAATGAAAATAAATGTATTTAATAAATTTTATTTTATTCTTTTTTTGGGTTTATTTTTCAAAAATAAATATTTTCTAACTAGATATACTATTTATTGCAATTAGCACCCTGTTTACAGATTCAAAAAGATTTAGCATTTCAAATATCGTACCTTCAAATCTACGTTTGACACCTTTGCAGATTCATATTCATCTTATAATGAAATTCATAATTATTTTATATAAAATCCGAATATGCAGCATCTACACTCCTTAAATAAAAACAGCTAAATATAATTAATATGTGTTAGTTGCCATTACTTTGATCGTAGAAAATCTATCATGCATCAAACATCTTCAAATAGCGTAATCTATTTTACAGCATGATCCCTATAGGTTTTTTCGAAAGCAAATTAATTCCCCGTTTGAATCACTAATCCCAGAAGAGTCAACCGCCAAATGTTTTGATAATTTATGGTGCAATATATTTTCGAAAGATTGGATAACCATTCAATTGGAATTGACGGCGCAGCTGTCTCTTATAAATTTCTATGTAATAACTAATATTTTTTATTTATGAAAAAAGGGTAATTTTGGAAACAGAAATTTTATTTTCTTTTGTAGTGATAATATGTCAGGGTTTACAACGATACATTGGTATATCTACCGTTTGACCATTAGCGATAGATTAAGACCAAACAAACTTTAAATACAATACAGAAACATTAACACGTTCAAGCCAAGAGCGTCATGTCCATCTTCGACCTCCTGCGAGAGCTCGACCTCTGCAATGCAACCTTCCCGCCATTGTCTTCACCCTCCACTCCATCGACCGCCACCACAACGGCTTGGAAGGGATCCTGCACCATTAGAAATGGCATGTACAAAATAATACCTCCTATACAGTTGGATTGACCAAACGAATCGTGACAGAAGAGAGATCCCAACAGTCCGCGACCGCCATCTGCCGACGGATACACCGCACCCTCTCTTCCTCTACCGATACCACACCCCCCGCGCGTCGACATAGGCTTCGACGTCAAGCGGTGCTGCCCACGCTACTACGAGGGACACACGGACAGCATGGCCATGACCCATATGTATGAGGCACCAATGCATCTTGTACCAGATACTCCACGCGAAGAGCAATATTACCACGTTATCGTTGAGGAAGTGTCGTGGGGATATATGCTCGTCGCGGGGAGTACCTGGAAGAAGATACAGTGGTGCTGGACACAGATCTGGATCGTGGTCACGCGGTCGGTGGAGCCACCGCAGCGTCGTGGGGAGCACTGTTGGATGCTGAAGTCGACGGCGATGCGGTGGGAGTAGCAGCGGAAGAGGTGGAGGGGCGTGGTGGATCCATCGGCGGACGGCGATGGGGGACTTGGCGACGTAGGCGTACGTAGATGGGGAAAGATGTGGTGATGGTTGATGAGAGTACGTCCATTCTTATAGATAGATTGCAGCTGTTGGGATTCCTCGACGGTTTGAGAGTGCAAAGGGGAGGATTAAAACAAACATGTGATGAGATTAGGAAATAGGAACCGTAAGATTGCCACCCAAAATGTAGTTAAGATTTCGATATGGCCAATCTGTTACTGCTAATAGTTGTGGGACTTTGATGCTCTTCCTCTGCTGTTTCGTATACCCGACAATCAATGGATTTATGTGAATATTTCCCACGGGATGTTGAAATTCCAAAAAACACCCAAGAAGTTTTGTGTTTTACATGATAATGCTGTATTTTTAAAGATTGACAATCTATATTTGCTCTTATTCATTCAACTGTGTTGCTGACGATTTTGCATTAAAAAGGGTAACTAGAATTTAAGTCTATAAAGAAAGATGAGGGATTGTTGTCATCACTGCAATATATATTTCATTTCTTGATAGTTAGGAAATTTTGGTTTTGATTGTAGAAACAATGTGTCACACCCCCGTCCCTTATGCCCGACACGATTGTGTTTGATCGAAATACGATGATTCTAACCTGCTGCCCAACAAATAATCTAAGGAAAGAAAAAAAATAATCTAAGCATAAACCCACATTTCCAAATAAAACACCATTGATGTACAAAAAGTCACAATGTGAGATACTATAATTGAAAATATATCCATGCCTTTCTATAAACACATGGACGAAACCAGAAATGTTAGCTTGAGGGGGGATGTATTATAGAAACACATTTTCTTAATATATAGGGATTTTAACTTGAGATGTAAACAATATTTTGATTTCATATCATATCATCTCTAAAAAATACTAATGAACTTTTGTAGCAAATCATAATATTTTAAAAAATATGAAAGTAAAGCATTGAGTAATAAAATTAGAATATTTCTATTCATTATTGAATATATATAATTTATTCATTCTTTATTTAGGGTATGATTTCATGCTTACAGAATAACTTTATGTTTTCTGAAGTTATTAAATCTAATGGAACACGAATTGTTGAGTAAAATCCTGCTATATGAATATCCAATAAATGTACTGATCTGTAATCAAATAATGTTCGAAAGTAAATCGAAAAAAAACAAAAAAAGTAACGAACCACAAGACAACCACAAGATATAAATAAGTTTATTGAGATTTGATGGTGAAGAAAATAATTTTGTCAATGTCCAACCATTCTGTTGATGCGCTTGTCTATGACATGAAGTGCCTCCAAAAGACCATGCATGCCTTTGTCATGAAATCTGGGTTAGAACTGATTTCATCAAAGAAACACACATGGAAATGATTAAAAATAAAAACAAGTATAATATGCTAATATGTACCATAATTCGATAATACCTACTCCGGTGCTCACACCAAGCATGATTTTCTAAGAATAGTAAGAGTGCGATGAGTCACGACCCCTAAAAGCACCTTAAATCCTACACCCTTGAAGTTATTGATATACCCTTTGTATATTTGTAAAAAAGTTGGGGCATCAAAAGATTGGTAGATGGGAAGCACATTTAGGGAAAGAGAATATTGATTTACACACAAGATATAAATAAAATTTGAAATTTTTTTCATTAAGAACTTGCAACTTATATACACTATTTCAAATTTTACAAGAATATGACTTATAATATTTACAAGAATGGGAAGATGAAGAGGAATTCCTTGGGGGATGAACAGAAATGAGCACTTGGGGGATGATTGAGCTAAAAGGAGAGAGCATGGTATTAGCTTCAAGTCCAACATCTGACAAAGCTTAGTAGTTGTATTACTATGGTTTCCAAAGGAAGGACTAATAGATCTCAACACAACTTGGATTCATCGATCATCGTCATCTCAACTGCCTACTGTCACTAGGATAGTAGACATAAAACTTGTAGATCTTGAACATATCTACAACTTTCATGAAGAAAGTGAAATCAATAGAGGCCACAAAGGTATAGATATATATATTTTTTATATGTATATTAATATGTGCATCACTGAGGCAATTTCACATCAAATGACAGTTGATATGATTTATTTAGAAACTAGTGAATGTTTATACACTATATACAATGATGATTATAAATATATATATATATATAAGACGTTGATTCATGATTTTCTTTGTTTTATTTCCTCTTTTATTTTGTGTACTTTTATGTATTTATTTAATTATATTTTTTAATTTGTATATATGTATTTATAAGAATATGATATTATTAGTCAAATACATGTATTTATTAAGGATGTCAGCTCAGTTTTCATGTATTAGGCAGATGACCACAAATCCATCAATCATTTAGATCTCATAGTCAAAGTTATAGTTCAGCTTGTAATAACCAAAAACACTCAATTAGTGTCACCATTCGTTCGTCACACTTCTCTTATCTAGTGTTCTCCTCAAACCTATTACCTACACCTTCTCCTTTGACCTCTTACCCAATCACCGCCTCCAGCTATCCATCATCCAACTCTACCTCCACATAAAATTAGTGAAGTTAGCTTCTTTTCATTCCATCCATATAAAAACTACATATATCACCATATATCCGACACGATGAACCTTGTAAAAGAGCTTTGCTCATTTTTGATGAATTTGACATAATGCATAATCGTCTGTTTTAAAGCAAATAAAATTTTATATACATGAAAATAAAAATAAATAATTTCCCACTGACTATTATTTTTAAAGTATGTAATACCATACAGTTTTAATTAAAAGCATTGTTTTTCAACTTTACAGATATTGTAAAATCCAAACAAAATATAAAAATTACCTAAAAGGCTATAAAAATAGTAAATCAAATGTAAAACATAAAATATTATCTCTATAAATTTTGGACATATTATAGCTTAATAAAATTACAAAATGTTTACATTTACCCGTATATCCATATACCTTAATAATTCACTTGTCATTTATAAAATCCATAAAAATACAAAATAAAAGCAAATAAAAATATAAAATGGAAAATAAAAAATATTAAAAGATAAAATCAAATAAAAACATGAAATCTTACATATAGTTATCTTTACATATAGGTATATAAAAGAACATAAAAATAACAAAACATAAAAACAAACTAAAAATCTTTAAACATTTAGAAAATCTATAAAATTCATAAGAACCTAGATACCTTAGACCATTTTACTATACACCCCTGAGTTCGACACTCTCATACTATCAATATATACATTAGTTAAGGAATCTAAATAACACAATCACGCAAATTTTTTGCTTGACTTACCCGATCGATTCAACGCGATTGTTCAATCTAAAACATCAGATCGGGGTTGTTCGTCACATACCTGTGAGCATAGTTGAATGGTATCCTCGCCAAGATATCAAATTCCACTATCCAATGAGGATCATTTGCAAACTTCATTTTGTTGCACTCTTTTTGCAAGCCATTCGATGAACACGATCTCACTTGTCCTTCTAAATTCACTATGTGTATGTGTTTTTCCATCAGTTGTAGAATGGATTTATTTCGGGATCTTGTTAAATATTGAACCAAAGAACCCATATTTAAAGTATGGTCCTTTTTTGTTGTCTTTTATATGCCATTTTTCCCACTGTAGTCCCACCTGAACACTTGGATGGTGACGAACTCCCCAACTTCACTAGCAAAGATGGGAATGACCTTAGACGTGGAAAGGTCCTTAGAGCTCCGCTACTCATAGCTTAGCAGCAACGGTTACAAATACTTCATAGCTCTCTCCGAAGCTATTCGAGGCTACACGTGTGGGGCCGAGCATCAGAAGGCCATTAGAAAACATCTTCCTTTTTTATTTATCACACCACCTTCTTCTTTATATCTTCTTCTTCTTCTCCCTCTTATGTATCTCATTGTCTCCTCTGTTTGATCCTTCTCCTTCTTCCTCCTTTACTTGTACCTTCCCTATGGGATCACCTAACCACGCCCAACGACCAAGCTACTGCTCCAGATCCTCACATCTCCACTTGAGAATCATGTTCCATCCGTCACATTTCTTGAATTTATGATATGGGTCATGGAAAAGTACCTAATCACTCATCAAGCCCATGCTTTGAGCAACTACCTATTTTATCACAGATCTGCATTGGGGGGAATCACAGGTAGTCGAGCAACAAAAGTGCAGAAGGAAGTATTATCAAAAAATTAAAGATTGGTCTCGACAAATCCACGAATCGGGGCAAAAACCAAGACTTCTGACAAGGCACAGGAGAGGTCAGACAATTGACCTCGGGTCAACTGTCAGAGCCACCTGGTTGGTCCACGTGGACCAACCAGGAAAATCCTGCAAAAAATGATTTATTAATTCATTAAGAAATAGTAAATGAATTTATTAATTTTTGGCTATTAAATGAAAAACGTTTGTTATTTTATAAAGTATTTTATGGTGATTTTTAATTATTTTTATGATGTTTATAATTACACGTCGCCTTTTTAGACCTATATAGGTATATTCATCTATATATTTTAATATTTTATTTTTATTTTTTATGTTTAATTTATTTATTTTTATTTATTATTTTATAAATTTATAAAACATTTTTATACACTTGAGTTTATTTTTATTTTATTTTTCAGAAGTATTTAATACACTTAATAAAATATAAGTATGAATTATATAAGTATATGTATTGGTATTATACCTAGGTATTATATACAAGTATTTTATTTTTGTGTTTAATTTAGGTTTTTATTCCAATTTTAATGTAAAAATATATTATAAGTAGTATTTATAAAATTATAAAAATATAAAATTATAAAAAAAATACATAAATAATAAAATGAATATTTTAATCTGTACAAGTATACAATAGGGATCCAAACTCAACTTTCTAACCGTAGCTCCGAAAAATACAAAACTACCTTCACTAAATAGCTTATTTAAAATTATATACAATTAAAGGTGAGTTTAATACATTTCGAGTTTTTATTTGAGTGATACAGGTCTGGGAAATTGGGATTCTGGAATCTTATTCAGATCATAACCTTTTATCTGTACATTATTTTTGAGTGAAATTAATTTTGTATTTTCTATATTTAATTAGTTACAACTTTAATGTTCAAAGTTTCTTTATTTGATGTATAAAAAGTGGAACCAAAAATAGGTCCCAACATGAATAAAGAATGGATTAAATGAAAGTGATTTTTATTGTATTTTTGGCTATGATCTCCCCCTACTTTATTCCTTGTCGACCGAGTCATCGAGATGCCTAGGTATCGGAGTTTCGAGTCATAAAATATTTAAAATATTTTATTCTTTTTATTTTCTTTTCTTTATTCTATAATTTTGGCTTTAAAAACCGCATTTTATACACTATTTACACAATGATGCATGGATGATAAAATGCATGAATTAAGCCTATTTACATGCATTTACTAGGGTTTTGAAGGCCAAAATGATAGAATAAAGATGATGAAACGTAGATTCATCAGTGGCGGAGTACTTAAGAGAGAGAAATTATGAAGAGAAAGGAAGAAGAACAAATTGAGGAAGAAAATGACGAATAAGAAGTATGGACAACTTTGCCCCTCTTAACTACACCATGATTTGAAAAAACAATGGTTAAGTTGAACTCATTGACGGTTAGACCAACGGAGAAGCATAAGTGATAGAAAGACAAAAATTGAGGGCACAATTAATATTCCCAAAAAGGAAGGGGCATAATCGATATTGGTATATCTCAGAGGGGCACAACTGATAAAATATTAAATAGTATACCTGTAAAATATGTAAATATTCAAATTCTCAAAGTAAAAAAAAACAAAAATATTAGTTTAGATATTAATACACTATGTACTATATTAAAAGAGATTTGAAAATTTTAAAATATTTCGATTTTTTACAAAATAAAATAAAAAATATATATACACAATATAAAATACACAAAAAATACAAATACAACTCTAAAATTCCATAAAAATATACTACCTATATTCTAATGTATTCTAAATAAATTACAAATAAGATATAAAAACCTCAAAAATCAAATATATATCAAAATCTCCTAAATCACATGTAATTCATTAAAAAATCACAAAAATAAGTATAATAACTTGTTTTTAAAATCAAACGAAAATATTTATTTGGGAAAAAACTAAATAATGTTGTATTGTCTATTATTTTTAAAATACGTAATACCTTACAATTTTACTTAAAAACATTCTTTTCAACTTTAAAAACCTTATAAAACCCAAAGAAAATATAAAAAAAAAGTACCTAAAAGTCTGTAAAAATAGTAAACCGAAATTAAAACATAAAAATATTTATCATAAATAAAAAACAAAATAAAAAATACATATAACTTCGAAAATACATAAAAATAGAAATACAACATTAAAAATTCTGTAAAAATATGGGATAATTACACCGATAACCCTGAGTAATTTCGCAATAACATTCATACCCCTGCATAATCGCCAATTACATGAGAAACCCCGAGTAATGCTTAACTCTTACATGACATAACTCTAGGTTATGTTCCATTTGGAATATCCGTTGCATTGGACGTTTTCCGTTAAAAAAAAAGACAAAAATACCCTGATATTTATTATTATTTACAAAACATACCATAAACAATCTCCCCCATTCAGTCGACCTCCTCTGCACCCTCCCTCCCCCGCCGTCGATCGTGACCACCACTGCAAGCCTCCCCACCCTACGACCACCTCTGCCAACACCCCCCCCCCCCCCGACGGGAGGGACGACCGGCCAAAGGAAGCCCTCCTCCCACCCAGATGATCCACGCCTTTCATGTTCTCGGCCATCACCAACAAGAAGTGAGGAAGCGATCCCAGGGTGTATATCCTCCTCTGCTTCTGCACAGCCATCCATTCTTCTACCATCCTTGTGTACCCACCTTCCCTCCACTTGGCCACGTCCATGACCATAACGCCTGTGTTGAAGTAGCACGGCTTCCGTCCCTCAAATGTTGCGGCAAACGTCGAGTCCGCCCAGAAGGCGTCGGTGAAGTACTCGGTGAAGTTGGCATGGCAGTACTCCGGGGGAGCTACCACCTTGTTATAGATTAGTTTCACGTCAATATCACGTCCATGTAAGTAACATATATACATGGAACAAAAATGATCCCCGTGGTTCCCCCTTCCCTTGTGCCTCTGTCGCCCTACGCCCTACATCTTCGTCCAAGCATTCCCTCTCCTCATCTGCCTCCCTCCTCCTCCGACCACCTCCTCCACCCCTCCCTCTCAAGCTCCTTCCTCTTCCACCCCCACCTCATCCGCCTCCCTCCTCTTCTACCCCCTCCCCTCGATCCTCTCATCCACTTTACTGTCCATCTGATCTTTGTCTGAGCTCGCCTTGCTTGAGTCCACCATGACTCCACTTTCAGGTACCCATTCGATTGGAGAAGCGACGCTACCGGCCACCATTCATTCAACACATGAGCACTAGAGAGGAGGATGCTCCTCCTTGATTTGCAGCTTGTTACTGTGTAAGGAAGAACTCATGGCTTTCATCTCTGTCTTCTTCAACCTTCGACAGTACAGGGAGGATCTCGAGTAGGGGAAATCACCACGCAGCATAACCATCTAGGATTGCACCTCCAAAAAAGCACCCACCCCACAATTCAGAGCCTCCACAAGGGCCTCATCCGTTCCAGGATCTCGAATTTCATCGAAGTGCCGCTCCAGTAAGAGCATTTGCTGCAGTTGCACACCCCATTCTTCTTGCGGGCCAACGAAGCCAATCAAGCAGCTCCACGAGTTTCCCACCACAACTAGACAAGAAACACAATAGCCGCCCTCATCGTACAAACAAGGATTCGGTCAGAGCATCCCCATCCTCATCGAGCATAATTCCGTACTCCCCATCGAACTTCGTCCAAGCATTCACAACAGAGCCAACACCCCCTTCCCCTGTGCCATGTCCCTCCGTCGCCTCACGCCTCCCCCCTCCCACGCAAGCGCGCCGGCATGCGAGCTCCAGCACCCTGCTTCCCATGCGCCTTCCCCCACCCTCCCTTGCGCCCCCCTTTCCCCCTGCACCTGCTTGCGTGGCTCCAGCACCCCCTCCCCTGCGCCTCCTCCCCCGCCACGCGCACCCCCCCTTCCGACGAGTTCTAGCCCAGCTCCCGTCCCGCCGCCAAGACCAACCACCGTTAGAAGTCACCCCCAAATCAAGCCCCCTCTCCCTAGAATAAGCCGACCTTCTTTTCTTTTTATTTTTTGATTTAATCTCATTCATTAGATCAATGATTGGTTAGATTACCTCAGCTATGTGATTGAGTTAATGGACTGATCTAACGGAAGGTTATGGGTGTAAAACGATGCGGTTATTTGAGGTCCTGAATGTAATTCACGATTATACATGGTTATGAATGTTATTGCGAAATTACTCAGGGTTATGGGTGTAATTATCCCTAAAAATATATTACTTATATTCTACTTTATTCTAATTACTAAACCTAAAATAAATTAAAAACCAAATTTAGAAACCTTAAAAAATCAAATATAAATCAAAATATTCTAAAATCATAAATAACTAATTAAAATTCACAAAATGTGTAAAATAGTTTGTTTTAAAGCTAATAAAAATCTCTATACATGAAAAATACAATTCAAACAATTTCTTGCTATCTGTTGTTTTTAAAATATATAATACCTTACATTTTTACTTAAAAGCATGGTTTTCAACATTACAAGCCTTATAAAATTGAAAGAAAATATATAAATTACCTAAAAGTCTACAAAAATAGTAAATCAAATATAAAACATAAAAACATTTTCTCTATAATTTTTGGACATATTGTTGCTTAATAAAATTACAAAAACATTTACATTTTTCGTGTATGGGTTCTTTGGCTTCCTAGTAATGGTGTAATTTTCCGTGCAGAGAGGTTATATGTTGAAAATGTAATCCACCTAGCTAGAACTCGCCTCGAGTCTTAATTATTCTGATACTATTTTTCTATTATTATATTGGGGCAGACACCTACGTGTGTTTCCCCGTTTTGGATTAAAAAAACATTTACATTTAACCTTATATTAATATACGTTAATAATTCACTTCTCATGTTAGAAAATCCATAAAAATACAAAATAAAAGCAAATAAAAATCTAGAATCAGAAGCTTAAATTATTAAAAGATAAAATAAAATATAAAATATAAAATCTTACATATACTTATCTTTAAATATTGTTACATAAAAGAACATAAAAACCATAAAAATTATAACAAACTAAAAAACTTTAAACACTTAGAAAATCCCTAAAAATCATAAAAACCTAGATACACTATATCATTTTACAGTTTACCCTAGTTTTCACAATTTGCATCCATGAGTTTGGCACTATCATACTATCACTATACACATTATTTAAGGAGTCTAAATAACACAAACACACATTTTTTTGCTAGACTCGCTCGATCGATTCAGCGATGATTGTTCATCTTTTGAAAACGTCATACTATGCTTGTTCATCACCTGCTTATGAGCATATTTGAACGGTACCCTCGCATCAATATCAAAATCCACTATCCAATGAGGACATTTCCAGGCTTCATTTTGTTGCATTCTTTTTACAAGCAATTCGATGAACATGATCTCGCTTGTCCTTCTAAAATTCATTGGGTGTGCGTTCCACTAGCAATAGAATAGATTTGTTTCCGGCACTTGTTTCAGTTTTGAACCAAAGAACCCATATTGAAAGTCTAGTCTTTTTTGTTGTCCTTTATATGCCATTTTCCCCACTTTAGTCCTGCCCGAGCACTTGGATGACGACGAACTCCTTAACTTCACCAGCAAAGATGTTATTTTCTGGGGGGAGGGAGGACGCAACAATATATTTTCACCAGCAAAGATTTTGATAATTTCTGGTGGGAGGGAGGACGCAACAATATATTTTCGAAATAGAAATTTTATTTTCTTTTGGAGTGATAATATGCTAGGATTTACAACGATAATGTGGTATATCTACCGTTCGACCATTAGCGATAGATTAAGATAAAACAAACTTTAAAATACAATGCAGAAATATTACGACGTTCAACCCATGAGCGACATGTCCATCGATCTTCCACATCAACTGCAACAGATTCAACAGCTCGCTGCCGAGGACCTTCACCCGCTTCGACCTCCTGCGAGAGCTCGACCTTTGCAATGCAACCTCCTCCGAGGAGGACCTTCCCGCCATTGTCCTCGCCCTCCACTCCACCGACGGCCACCACAAATGGCTTGGAGGGGATCCTGCACCATTAGAAATAGCATGTACAAAATAATACCTCGTATACAGTTGGATTGACCCAACGAATCGTGACAGAAGAGAGGTCCCAACAGTCTGCGACCGCCATCTGCCGATGGATACACAGCACCCTCTCTTCCTCTACCGACACCACACCCCCCGCGTCGGCATAGGCTTCGACGTCAGGCGGTGCTGCCCACGCTACTACGAGGGACACACGGACAGCATGGCCATGACCCATATGTATGAGGCACCAATGCATCTTGTACCAGATACTCCACGCGAAGAGCAATATTACCACGTTATCGTTGAGGAAGTGTCGTGGGGATATATGCTCGTCGCGGGGAGTACCTGGAAGAAGAGACAGTGGTGCTGTATACAGATCTGGACCGTGGTCACGCGGCCGGTGGAGCCACCGCAGCGTCGCGGGGAGCACTGCTGGTTGCGGAAGTCGACGACGATGCGGTGGGAGTAGCAGCAGAAGAGATGGAGCGGCACGGTGGATCCATCGGCGGACGGCGATCGGGGACTTGGCGACGTAGGCGTACGTAGATGGGGAAAGATGTGGTGATGGTTGATGGGGGTACGTCCATTCTTATAGAGAGATTGCAGCTGTTGGGATTCCTCGACGGTTTGAGATTGCAAAGGGGAGGATTAAAACAAACATGTGACGAGATTAGGAAATAGGAACCGTAAGATTGCCACCCAAAAACGTAGTTAGGATTGCGATATAACCAATTTGTTACACCTAATAGTTGTGGGACTTGATGCTCTTCCTCTGATGTTTCTTAAACCCGAAAGTCAAGGGATTTATGTGGATATTTCCTATGGGATGTCAAAATTACAAAAAAAACACCCAACAAGTTTTGTGTTTAACATAAGTTGAAGGAGCATTGGGGGAGGTGAAGGTGATACGCAGAAGAAACCAGGGATAAAATTACTCCATTATTCGTAAAATTTATATTTAACTTGGAGGAGGTAATGTACCGTAGGTATCGCATCCCTTGTAAATTAGCAAACAAAGGAATAAACTTTATCTGCAATTTAAGATATGAGGTGAAATAACGTGCAATTTTGGCTTACACGAATGCAATTGTAACAACTTTTTGATAGTAAAAATGTCTTCGTGGATATGAATTTGTTGTGCACGCTCTTATAAATTTTGTATCCATGAAAATGGAGCTCTATTTTATTTCAATAAATAATTAAAAAATTTATGTTATTCCTGATTTGAAATGATTTATTACCAACATTTTATGTTTCTCGCGAGTCCCTTTGTACCATCCATGCAATCAAGTCAAGTGATTAGAAAGAAATGAACGACTAAGCTTTTCAAGCTTTCTCTACCATGTTCATTTGAGATGTTCGTTAAAAGCTCGATTATATATACTGATACATAGATATATACATAAAAGGATAAAATGGGGCTGTCCCTTTGGGGGAGCTAACTTGGCTTCTCCGCGCAATTTTGCCCATTATTTATTTTTTTTTTAAAAAAAATCCATGAATATTCATCACTATATCTCTATATTATACAATTCAAATTTCGTCCGAAACAGAGATCTTACGACCTCCATCCAAACAATCATTTTTAACGGTAAAGAATTGCTAAAAACAACCCTTCTAGATGGAGGCCGTAGGAGTCTCTGTTTCGCGCGAAATTTGGATGACATAATATAATGACATATTGATGAAAATCCATGGAAGAAATTTTCAAAAAAATTAAAAAAATGGAGGAAGTAATGCGGGAATGCCAAGTTAGCTACCTTCAAGGGGGCAACCTCATTTTATCCTTTTGTGTATGTATATATCAGTATATATAATCGAGCTTTTAACGAACCGAACCTGAGCGAACCTATGTTTTTGAGGTTCAGATCGTTTATTTAATCAAGTCCAAACTCATGTTCATGTTCGGTTTGTTTATTTTCGAATCGAATCTGATTCGAACTTTTAGCGAGCCGAATCTGAGCGAATGTCGAACCTGAGATTTTTTTGACAGCCCTAGGTGGGACTATCCTAAATTTGATGGATTGATAGGGAGAAGCTTTCTGTTAATTCCTACACAATCGAGTTGGAGTAATGATAGAAAGATGTGCTGGGAATCGGTGATTAAAGTGGATCGCCATGGTAAAAATTAAAAGTATCTAGTTATAAACAAATTTTTACTGTAAATCTTACTTAAACGTGAATTAATGATTTGTTTTGCTGGAAAAATTAAACATGTAAATGCAAATAATAACTTGCTATAAACACAAAATTGATTATTGATTTTACTAGAATACTTAAATATGTAGATGCAATAATGATCAAATGTATGGATTGGTTGGTTCCAAGCTTCACATGAAGCTCCAACTTTTCTCCTCAATTAAAGCAACTACTACAAAAGCTAACCAATCTTCATGATGCTCGAATAGGAATCAAGATCCATTGGATATACATCACTCTCTCCTCTCTATCTCAAGGAATGACCTATAAGCTTGCCTAGACTCCCCTATCACTAGAGTTAAGCTTCAAATGAAATGGGGTAAAAGGTTAGGCACTCTTCGGCAAGGGGGTTAAACTCCCTCCTTTTTGGGGAGTTTACCCCCCTTAACCCACCCACCCTCTCTCATATGGGCCCATTTTATTTCTTTTTTTTAAATAAATCTAATCTCTATCATCAATTCCATCAAAAAATAATATATTATACCATCATATCATATATAAATTATAAACTACTCCACTTCTACTCAATTTTTCAAACTTCAATGCAATCACATCACAATAACTACTCATTTTTCAAACCTCAATACAATCGTATCACCACAAACCCACTTCTAACCCACTTCCAGTTTAGCCATCTATCCAAACATCAAAACACAAAACAAATTACCCTATACCAGATTAACCCATCCTACCCGCGTACCAAATGCACTCTTAGAGATTGCGATATAAGTTAACCAGAGGAGGTCTAATTGGAGGCGAGACAATAATTAAGCCATTGTAAAGTTGAAAATTATCTTTCCGTCTCTTTTAGTTATGTAGACATGATATTCAAAGCAACAAATTATCCAATGGTGTTCTGAACACATGACTTGAGACTCCGACCCTATCCTCGTGGTATAATACAAGGAAGGTAATATAGTCAAGTTTGCTACACTTATAAAGATATTGCTGTTGGTAAAAGTAAGATGAGCAATTCTTAAATCTCTGTCAACAATAATAGAACATAACTTGTTCATTTTCCCATGGATTTATAATATATAAAGGTACCAAAGTTGTTTTCACCGTAGACGCCTTTGAAGTTTCAAATGAAAATAAAAAGTAAAACTCTTTAAATAGATTTAGGCAAAAAAAATTCTGCACACTTGTGTTTGACAATCAATCGTTATATATTGTCTTGTAGCATATAATGACATTTTAATATGACATTAAATATTAAGATGCATTAACATGATTTTTTTATCAAAATTAGACAACTTGGCCCAGTAACATAACTCCCTAATCTAACCTATAAAAATAAACAAATTTATCGCGCGTATGGGTTAAAAAATTACTTAAAAACCACCCTAAACTTTTAAAAAGTAGAAACTATAATGAAAACCCTAGAGTTGCCACATCTTGGCCTCTTCGGTCTGACTAAATCTAAACGTTTAAGTGGATATCTTTGTTTGTTTTGTAATCATTGATAACTTTTCTCGCATTGCTTTGGACTTCATATCATAAAAGCAAAAACTTAGCATAATTTAATTCTTCGAATGTTGCAAGAAGGATTTATGATGAATAAGAATATATTATCTCGAAGTTGAGAAATGATCATTAAGGAAATTGAGAAGAAGCCTTTTATTGAGTGTTTGTAGTCTAAAGTGATAATTCATGAATTTACCTTTCTCAAGGTTGCATCTCAAAATGGAGCAGTCGCTTCAAGATTCCTATGGCCCTTGGGCCAGGCTGGCTTAGAAAGGTAATCTAATCACAGATGCCCGTTCAAAAACTTTCAATAAATGAATGCATAATTTTGAGAAAAGAATATCATTGGGACAATCAAATTATTTAGAAAAAAGAATACAACGTTGTACGAAGCTGACATTTAGTCTCCTATGTAACTCTATTAAATACTGCAATTTTACAATAGAGTGGTATTCCTATGGATTGAGGCGATGAACTAAATACATTCAGTTGCCTAATTGCTCCTTCGCCTTTGTGTAATGATGGGCTTAACATCTTCAGATAAGGCCCGCAACATTTTCCGCAACCTTCTGCTTTGCTTCGCGGATACAGGAACTTCACCTATGTACATGTCAAGAATGCCCCTACTCAGGTTTTGAGGTAGTCAAGGTTAAGATCCAAGACACTTTTGAAGTATGAGAAGCTAAATGTCATCATAAATTGGAAGATAATTAGCATTACTATGTGAATATTATTTCTTGCATTACTTTTACACAGAACTTTAAGATTGCACATTATATGTTGAACGTATTTTAATCCATTGAAGTTTGAAAAAGATATTATTCAATAAAATCAAATATTTACATATTTTTTCTTGAAGATTTTTTGTACTTGACACTAATGTTATTTTTATGGATTTGTCAAAAATGAGATTTATGTTGTTATAATACCATAAAAGCGACTCAAAATAAATCATAGTTTTTACTCGGTTAAGGTAAAAGTTGGCACGAGGAGGCAAACTTTCGATTAGAAGAGTTGGCAGTAGAATAGGTAGTGTAACATGATTTTTTTTGTGTTTTTTATTTCTTGATGGGTATATCTATTTTGTATTTTGATTTATATATTTTATACCATTTTTATTGTTTTGATTATGCCTATCTCAGGAGTATGCTTATATCTTCTATTTTTTAAGTGTTTTTATTTATATCTGGTTATGTATTTTTGTGTAAATTTTTATCTTATAATTTTGAATTGATTTTTGAAAAGGAATTGATTGTGAAAATTATTTCAAAAATATTTGTATATGTTTCACTCAAAAAAATATTTATGTATGTATGATGGATGGTTTTTGTCTTTTATTATATGTGTAATATGTTAAGTTTGAAAATATTTTTGGTTTTATGGAATTTTATATTTTTATAATATTTAAAAATTATGTTTTAAGTATTTTCATTCCATTTTAAAATGTTGTTAATGAGAGTATTCGATTTTATATAATTTGTTGTATTAATAGAATAAATAAAGAACATCCAAATGTTAAGTGAAGTTATGCTTAGTATATAATACATTGAAGTTTATACAAATGTAGGGTTATATATTTTTTATATTGTTATTATATGTTTTATGATGTTTTTATTTTTAACTTGTATATATAATATTTTTATCATTCTTGGATGTAATCGATGTAAATAAATTTTCGGTGATGTTTCTTTCATGATTTGTAAATAAAATCTCTGTGATATTTCTTTCAAGATTTCTACGTGAAATGTTTGTGTTTTATGTTTCAAATTCAAAGATTTTAAAATAAAAAATTAATAGAAGTCCATAATTTTGAAAACTAAAATTTATAGAGATTTTATACAAGTAAAGTAATATGTAGTAGCTTCTTTTTTGTAAAGTTTTATCATTTTGTAGTTTTATATGGATCTTGGAGTGATTTAAGATAAAGAAAAATCGAGATATGTGGGTGAGTGGAGTTGTAGGTACTCTAGGTACCTACATGTGTAATATTATTTTAGCCTGTTATCGATGAAAAAATCTAGTAATCAAAAGCAATTAACTTAGCAAGCATTTAAGGATAAAAAAAGGAAACAATGCAAAATAATAACAATATGCATGGCAAGAAGACTATTTTATACGATCCCTTTGAATGTAAAAATAATGCAATGTAGGTGAAAAATAATATATGCTAGAATGTAGAATAATTATAAGAGAAGTTTCAAGTTTTCATCATAAAAAATGGAAGAAGAATGATAAACCGCGAATTCAGCCCTTCAATGGTGTTGAATTAGCACTTAAGATCGTCGCGGCCGGGATGGATTCGGTTCATCAAAAGACCATCTAATTTGAATATGTCAATGAAATCAGACGGTCGTATTTTTATTTTACTTGGTGAGTAACCAAGGTCGAACTCAGGGACACGAGCCTCTCTTGTGATTATTCAGACTTTCATTCATTAATTAAGTGTTGAGTTGGAGATCGATAGACCAAACAATGTAAGAAGACAAAGAAATGCATCAAACAAATATAAAATATCCATTTTTTATTTTCTTTAATCATTCAATTAAATGCGATGAAGTGCAATACAAAGTATGCTCTAAATCAACAGTACTTGAGCCAACTAATAAGAAGTCAAATCAGTGACATAATAAAGCTCTCTTCATTCATGTAAAAATCAGGCATGAGAAACATGGAAATCCAGACACTTAGACAATAAAATAATACATTAAATTTCGCAGTATGAAATATGAAATAAAAGCATGTCATAAGGAAGACAATGAAAAGAGCTTCAAAACGCCATTGAAATCGACTCAACCGGAGCTAAGGTGCTCAAGATATACACGAGTGAAAACAGGGGCATAAACGCAAGAAAACATGAAAGATAACTAGCAAAAAGGTCCCTTGGAGGGACTAAAATGTAAATAAAATTAAGCGCGAGGCTTCCCTGTAAATAACCCACACGCACAGGGGGCATTTTTTGCAATTATGCAAACTCGTGAGGGCATAAATGCAAAATACCCCAGATGCGCATGTGTTGCACGTGATGCCAGGACATGTTTGCAATATGAGAAAGTTGCGAGCGCGCCGAAGCAAAAAGCCCAAACCTCACGTGCGTGAGGCACGCGAGTCCATGCTCTGGTGGGGGGCGAGGTTCGGCGTAAGGTCGGATGGCCGTAGCAGGTGGCTCGGCCACATGGCGGCTCGAGAATGCCTCGGTCGAGGCTCGGTCCCACCGAGCCTTCGTGCTCCAGGAAGACGACGTGGCTGCTCCTGAACCGTTAGATCTCCGCCGGAGGGCGAGATCCAACGGTGCATGTAGCTCCTCCTTCCTTGCATATTATCAGCGCGATTGGAGCTCCGACGTGAGGCCTGGAGCTCCGCCGCACCTCTCCGTTCTCGGTGAAGGTCGGGGAAGGATGTTGGTTGCCTGGCGATGAAGACCCAAGCTCAGAGAAGGAGCGGGAGCGCTTGGAGTGTGATGTCGACGAATGCTCACCGGAGGCAGAGCTCTAGAACTTGGCTCCTCCTGAGGTCCGGCCAATGAAGTCTTAAGACCTGCAGGAGTGGTTAGGTGATAGCCGAGCCGTGCGTGCGAGCCGAGGTGAACGGAGGGCTGAAGGGCGAATAAGAGGAGCCCTTGGTGGGTCCTCCTCCGCCTCCAGCGGAGGAGAAAGATTGGGATGTGGAGGGTTCTGATGGATGAGGAGATGATCGGAGGGGCTGGCGAAGGTGACTGATGATGGGTGGAGCTCATGTGGGGTTCAATGGAGCATGGGGTTGCGTGTAGGAACCTGGATAATTACGTGAAAAATCAAGAAAAATACAGAGGAGGTCGGAGAAGCTTACATGAAGAATCATGGTGGTCGGAGGCCTAGGCTCAGCATCGTGTAGATGACCGGTGTCGTCGCACGTGCTGGTCGGTCGATCCAGCGAGCTCGGGCGGGGCGGAGCCAACGTGGCGCAACTGATTAGCTGCGTGTCTCACCGGAGGTGTTGGGGTCATCGTCGCTCGATCCTAACTCCTCCCCCTGTCACAGGGAGGAGGAGGAGGAGGGTTGGGCCCTTCCCCTCGTGAAGGTGGACGAATGTGGTTCGGGGCGGAGGCAGCCTATTGTGGTTGAGAGATGGCGAGTGGCGACGAGTTTTGCGGGGGTGTTAGGGAACGAAAAAGAGGGGGGCTTGGTTAGCCAAGCATGGCGCGATGATGGAGGAAGACCAGGCTTCGTGGGAGTGGTCATTCCGAAGGAAGAGGGTGACCAGGGATCTCGCTAAAAATGGAAGGGGTACGGGGCTGGCGTGTGAGAGTGGGTCGGCTGGAGGTTGACGACGAAGTCCTGGCCATTGGATCCCGTGATCCAATGGCCAAGATTAAGTCACTAGCGACTGGCCTAGATTAGATCGGGGAAGTGAGATCGAAGGGTGTAGAAGGCGCCATGTGGCATGCTGAGAACTCAGTGCTAGTTGATGGATAAGATGGTATCGGGGGTATAAACGAATGGCTGAGGGTAGCGCAAGGAGGAACTGTTGGGATAGCGAGAGGCGGCCTGATCGGGAGGTGATGGAACATGCCACGTGTCATGCTGTGGACGAGGCACTAACGGGTGGCTATGATGAGATTAGGAGCGTGATCAGATGGTTGAGACGTGATGCGAGATGAACGGTGGTGATGAGGGGGAAAGAGAGGCAATCGGACAGCGAAGAGGTAGCGGCGCGTGGCGCGCAATGAAGCAGGCCACGTGGCGCTACCAGAAGGCGCCACATGGCCCAATCAGTTTATTGTGACAAAGATTTGAAGAAATGAAAGAGAAAACGATCGAATTTGGGAAAACTCAAAACATGAAAGTTGTAGATCTCGTTGAGGTCAAATAAAGGTAGAAAATATTTTTGAGGGTATTTTTAATGCTAAAAACACCACGGATTTAATTTTGACATTTTTTGTGCTTTTTTAATTTATTCAAAGACTCTGATAATTAGAAGACTTTGTCTGGTTTTTATTGATACAGATTTAAGTAAGGGGGTTAAAATAGGCAAATTAAGATGATGAAATCGAGTTTCATTAAAGAACATATTTGAAAATACCAAAATTTGCATGTATAATTGTTGAGGAAGTCACCACAAAATGATTTTACGATGTGTTAGCTTCCACTAAGGTAGAGTGCCTTGTATCCCCTCATTGGTACTACATGTGGTCTATTCTTGTCTCTTCTTCCCATGTCGACGAGGAAGAGGAGCAGTAATGCTCATATATGCATGCTCCATTAGTTCGGTGTTGGTGCCATGATGCACCTTTCTTAATGAAATTGTGGTTATATGCTTTATCTGATCTCCTGCCTTCATGAAGGGTCAGATTAGATTGAGAAATCTTCCTTGCATACAAATAGGATGAGTAGAAATCTGAAAATCACTTTAAATCAATAAATGGTGTAGCTTGATGTACCTTATAATAAATTTAATTCCTACACAAAAATATGATCACCAATTCAATAACTTGCAATTCCATGTACGAAATATGATGAGTCGTCAATAAATAATGATGTATGTTGAATTGTAAACACCTGAAGATGTACTATGTGCTCAGATCTAAGTGATCTAGTGTTGCTTTAAATGGAAAATGAAGTTTAGAAGATTCCTTTGATCACAAGGATGCATTAGAGATAGAAAAAATAAAAAATGCAAGATCCTATTGTATATCATTCTTGAATCAACCTCATCAAAGATTGTTTGATCTCTGCTTTTATATAAACAAAATACATACCAAAAAGGTGGAATTATCCTAAATTGAGTGGGATGGTAGGATGAAACTTTCTGATAATTTCTAGACAATTGGGTTGAGGAGTGATGAAAGATGTGATGGGAATTAGTGATTAAAGTGGATCACCATGGTTGAAATTTAAAGTATCTAAACAAATTTTATTTGTAAAACTCGATCTGAACACAGATTGAGGATTGGTTTTACTGAAAACTTAAACATGTAAATGCAACAATAACTTGCTCTAAACACAAAATTGATAATTGATTTTACTAGAGAACTTAAACATGTAAATGCAACAATGATCAGATGGATGGATTGGTTGGTTCGAAGCTTCAGATGAAGCTCCAACTCTTCTCCTCGACTAAAGCAACTGATGCAAAAGCTAATCAAGCTTCGTGATGCTCAAATAGGGATCGAAAACCTCTGGATCTCTATGAGTACATCCTCTCTATCTCAAGGAATTGCCTAGAAGCATGCATGGACTCCCATATCACCAGACATAAGCTCCGATTGAAATGGGGTAAAAGGTTGGGAATTGTGATATAAGTTCGTCGGATGAGGTGCTTGTACTTATGTAGGGCTCAACCAAGGTTGTTGGCAGTTGATTCAAGCCACTGGAGAGTCAAAAACTACCCTTCTATCTCTTGTAATTTACGATTACAATCATGTATGATTTCGAATTAAATGTTGTAGTGTATTTTTATTTTAGTTGGGCAAGCCCAATGTCGAATAGAAGGTGCTAAGTTCCGGTTCAGACAACGAGTAATAAAAAATACACATACATTATTATTTTTAGAATTTTGAATGAGTTGATGCAATACAAATGTCATGATATGCAAAATTAATGTGGGAGTGAGCATGAAAATTGGATAAAACCAGGGTGTATGTCTATAAGTTTTTCTAAGATTAATTTCAAGGTTCAAACCACATCATGGAAATTGGATAAAAATATCTCTGGACTTAGAATAATATGTTATCTTAAGAAATATTTTATGAGTTAGAAATAAATTTTGAAGGGAATAAAAATAAGGAAACAAATCCAAGTGATTGGTACAATATTTAACTTATTGTTTACCTAAAAATTAAATAAGTTAGAAATATTTTAGTAAAATCCCATTTTTCTTAATTAAGGAATGTTAAATACTACATGAAATGCAATTGTTTTCACTGATTTAAGATGCATGCATGGAAAACAAGGAAAGTCTTTAGGTTTTTACGCAAAATATGATGCAAATACTAACCAAAATGGATGAGTTTTTACCAGGAGTCTTGATCAAAAGAAATACATCTACTGTATCTTTTGGTGATTTTTGGAATATAAATGTTTGTGATTTTATTTAAACAAAGTGATTTTGAGTATTTGAATCTTTAAAATTAAATGTTATGGATTGATATGATTGATATCAAAGCAAATCATATACCTAATAAAAGTAGGAAGCCTATTTAATGATAACCATGTCACGAAGAGAACATTGCAATGATAATAAAGGCAAGGAAACTATAGATGGTTGTTTGGATAGATATGGACGAATACATTCAAACCAATTTATAGTACCAACTGTTATTACTCAATTATGAGATGGATCCAATCCTAAGAGGCCAGGGTGTGTTGAAAGCTAATCCAATAGAGGTTGAGACGAAGACATCGATGCAAGCATACATCACATTTTCCTTGCTCAGCTTCTCAACGTTCCAACCGCTTAGCCCAATCCATTTCAGCTTGATTTCCAAGGGTAACCCACTGAAGGCGAGATACCTTCTGGCTAAGATCCTTAACGACGGCTCCTCATTATCTTTCACCATTCTCCATATCTACCGAGCCCTCTACACACATAGCTGACAAGAACCCCAAAGCTTCACCTAATCGAACGCTATCCTCACTGACACGAAAGTGAATCTGCAAGGTCCTTTTATTTTCTTTACTTGGATTTTCTTGTTTGGACTTATTAGTATACTGATGTAGTGTATTTGTGCTGATTTTTTGACAAAGTACTTTGCATTATTTTTTATTGTTTTTGCGTTTTATGTGTGTATTTGCTCATAATTTTAGACTATAAATTGAGTGGAATGTAGATGAATCACATATTCATTATCTAAAAAGTCGTTAAGTTGACTTATGACCGAAGAAGTTGAGTTATACTTTGAGTACGTTGGAGTGCTCGTACCTTTGGTCTCTTGAGAGCTTCATACTATCTTGAAAGTGGAAATATGAAGTTTAGTGGTTCATAAGATAACCGTGAAATATAAATCATGTGAAGGGTTTATTTTAAGGACTTCGTAAACGACTGCACTAGAAGTTAGTTGACCATGTACACAGAACAAAAGCATATTATAAGTTATGAGTTATGTCAACAAAAGTTGACTCCAACAACCTTCGTTGATTGATGATCCTTAAGTAGACTTATTATCTAAGTAGTTCGACATACAAATCTTTCATGTAATTCGGCCATATAAAATATAAGCTAAAATCATGAAAAACATATTGTAATTGGTTCTTAAATTGATTAATGGTCATAGGAGCCTCTCCTCCTCAATATAAAGCTTCAAAGAGAAGAAAATGGTCTTTTTATCACTAAAGAATGAAAGAAATCCATGTCTGGAGTTGCACATAGATAATCTTAAGTGGGTAATTATCTTATTGATCCCTTCACAAGTTCCTTCTTACTTGATATAACTGTGCCTAACCCTCCTTGGTTCCCTCTATTCTTATTTCCACTACTTAAAGAACTTTACCAACTTTGTGTACACTTATGCTATGTTATTTTGGTCATCTTATTTTGATTCCTTATTCTCTTATGCATTAATTACTTAAACAAATCTCAAGTATGGTTATTTAGGCTTTTGATTGGTTGTCTCCACATCACGACTCCAGATTATGATTGGTTGTCTAATGTCAATGTGATTCCAAACCCAAGGCCGAGCAACAAATATGCATGGATGAATATGACAATAGTGAAGCCAATAATGTCGAATTTTGTATAGACAAAAGAGAAGTCAAAGTAGATAAGCTGTAAATGTGATAATGATGTCTTTTCTTATAATACAATATAAAATATCATAGTATTTTTTTAACTCGTCTCAGATGGATTTATAGACATTATAAATGAGATACCGATAAATTATTGCATATTTGGTTATAGTTTTGAAATAAATAAATGGATGCATTTGTGTTTTTAACTAACTTAACTCCTCAATTTGCAATAAAATTACTCGAGATTTGATAATGACATGTTTGAGAGGAAATCTTTGAACAATCATAATGGTTCATTTAATTTCGTACATGTGAGCATCAGTGATTTGTTTTAGCTTGTCATATATCATCAGTGGATGTTACAAAAATGCTATAGTAACCTGCACCATGCTCCTTCACATTCTTCAAAGAGTTCGTGGCTTCGACTTTATGTGTTGATCTTCTTTATTCATGATAAGTTGATATAATTGGAAATGCTATTTTTGTAACCCTCGATCACATTTTTTGAGGACATTTTCTAGTCTTCTCACTTTGATGTGCTTGAGAAGTTGAGAATTACATGCCATGTCTATTGCCCTTGCATTCATAAATATCCATCTAATCCTGTGGTGATGATTGTTGTTCAATACTCTTTACCCTCTCTCTCTTGCGTATACATGGTGGCGTTAGTATCGAGAAAGGTGCATCTCATATAAGTTTTTAGTCGAGTGTATGAGGTTTCTTTTTCACTCAGTGTTCTTGTGTTTCCTTCAAGCATAAAGTAGGTAGGTCTAACTTTACCTAAAAACCCTACCTCAATATTGTACGACTTTAGGAATCTCTTTTTCTGACTGCATGTAGATGATTGCTTGGTTGCTCTTGATATGTTAGATATCTTCTCGCAATCAACTAAGCTCAAATCTTAATACATCCAAGGTCAATTATTCTCATCCTTGCTACTGTGATACCAAAATCACCTACTATAGGATGTCATGTCGGGTCCTAATCAAATGTAAATGAATGAATCTCAAACATCCAAATCGACCTTTAATAAATAACAACCACAAGGAACGAGAACAATGACAGGTTGCATTGATATAATACGTGTATGATATTCACAATTGCTAAAAATGTACTAATTTAGAAACACATAACACTAAAATAAACATCAAAAGTAAGATAAGTAACAATTATCATAACATTTAACATAATCAAAGTGCTAATGAAAAATAATTAAAAAAGGAACATAAGAAATAATCCCATACCAAATCCATCAAATGTATGTGTCTATTCTAATCTTCTACTCCGAATTTACGATGAATTCAAGTGTGCATCTTGCGTCAAGTATAGTATCCAATCAACTTGTTAGATGATTTCAAAATAATACGAACACAATGAAAGCTATATCTAATCAGATACGATATCTAATCATGAACAACTTCATTCTCTTCCAATATCTTTCAAGAGCATCCCATAGCATAAATCTACTAACTAAGATAAAAAGACTTTAAAGAAAATATGACCTCTCATGAACATTTCTTTACCAATCAAATATTTGATTAAAGGGAAATTCCTATTGCAAGTGGAGATTCCATAGTTAAATAAAGGATCATCCCATGCGCGTCTATAATAAGTGGAGCCATAGACCCACTGCTACATGAGCACCGAAGCGGAGTCTCGTATCTAAAGCACAAGTCATGCCCGCCGCCACCCTCTCTTCCCCCTCCGCTCTCGCTCTCCGCACCTCCGCCATCCCCAAGCCCCCCGCCGCCGCGATGCCTCCCGCCGCGGTTCTCCGCGGCACTGCTGCCCTCTGTCGAGCCTCAGTGCGGTGCTCGTACGCGTCCGCTGCTGCCTCCGGCAAGATCGCCGTCAGGAACCCGATCGTCGAGATGGATGGTGAGCCATTGTGAAACCCTAGAGTTCTGTCACGTTTTTGCGACGTCGTCAGAATCCGCGTATCTGAATCTGTTTGTTTCGTTTCGATGTCGATCCTTTGAGGTGACGAGATGACGCGGATCATCTGGAGTATGATAAAGGATAAGGTGAGATTCCAAGGGTTGATAGTAGTGATCGTTAGATTGAGGTTGAGTGTATGAATTTATCTGGCTCTTATTTCTGATACGTGCAGCTCATCCATCCGTATCTCGACCTGGATATTAAGTACTTCGATTTGGGGCTCGAGAATCGAGATGCCACCGACGATCGAGTTACCGTCGAGAGCGCCGAGGCTACGCTGAAGTAAAGCGGATTGCTTCTTCTTCTACTTGATTCTTTCTTTTGCTTTCGCACTTGATGTCATTGGTGTGGTTTTATGGTGTCAAAATGTATCGATCTTGTAATTGTTATAGGTAACGCTTGAACTCTTCACTATAATTGAATTAAATAATCTGAATTTTTGTATATATGGCCAGGTTACCGGTCTAAAGAAAAAAACTTACGTAACTATGATTTGTTTTCCGACAAATGTCCAGGTTATCTACATGGCCAAAGGACTCCTCAAGATTGAAGAGTTGAAACCTTGTGATTAAAAGTTTATAAATACTTTTCCTGTTGTAGTTATTGTTGGCAAGCGTCAGCATTCCATTTGGAGTTGTGATGTCTCCCGCTTTCCTGTACAAGACGGTCTAGGTTCATCGTATGGATTAAAATCTAAAATTCTTTCAAGCAATAACCGTTTCAGTGTCATTCCGAGAACTTTTGACGGAGCTTATTTTATTCTGCGGTTGTGGTTGAGGGTGGGCCTTTGTCGAAGTGCCTGTGAAGAACCTTGAAAGGATGCTGGAAAAGGTAGTTATCCCTGATATCGTCAATGAAATAGAGGTGTCTAAGTGTAATGCCCTAAACTTAGGTCTCAGATTCGTTATCGAGGAAAATTGGTCCGGATAACTTGTTGAGTTCGGGTTCATTTGAACATGTTGACAACCAAAAAAAGCTTAAGCTCAAATTGTCAAGTAGTAATCCCCCATTCTTATAACCCACTCTCACACTTTTTGAGTTTCTGATGTAGGACTATTTTTCGAAGCTGTTTTAATCTCCTTCACTTATATTCACAATGTTCTCATTGTGACATGACCATCACTTATTCCCAATGATAGCTGCAAGTGCACACTCCAAGCTTAGGTCCACTCGGGTAGCCCTTTCCACTATTAAGGAATCTTCTTCGATACCATTTATAACGTCCGAAACTTAGATCTTCAGTTCGTTATCGAGGAAAATTGACCATGAAAACTTCTTGTGTTCGAGCCCAACAGACCTATTGACAACCATCCAAAATACTTAAGCCTAAGTTATCAAGTAGTAGTCTCCCATTGTTATAATCCACTCTCACACTTTATGAGTTTCCAATGTCTGACTATGTTGGGGTGTTATAGCTTCCTCCACTTATATTCACAATGTCCTCATTGCAACATGTCCCATCACGTATTCCCAGTGATAGTGGCGGTTTGTACGTTCTTGGTTTAGGTCCCTTCAAGTAGCTCTTTCCACTATCAAACGACATCCGTTCTGATATCATTTCTAAAATCTCTGTCTTAGGTACTTGGTCCGTTATCGAGGAAAACTGATTCTGACAACTTGTTTAGTTCGGGCCCAATTGAACCTATCGACAAAATCACTCAAAATGTTTACGTCCAAGTTGTCAAGTACTTATCACCCACTCTTATAACCCGATCTTACACTTTGTGAGTTTCCGACGTGAGACTACTTTTGAGATTGTTACGGATGGAGGACATTATGATTCCATATCCTTGTTTTTTTCTCTGAAATAAAATACCTATTTCATGGGAATGTAAGCTAAATAGTGGCGATTGATGGATGGCAAATTAAAGACCATATCATGGGGATGTCTCTGGAAACATTGTTCGTTAATAAACAAGCCAAAAAGGACCATATGGTGCACAAAGATTTCGTTATGTAGAGTGCCTGTTCTCCTTAAAGTTCTGGAGACTTTGAGTCAAATCTATTTAGGATTTCTTTGTGTCCATAAACAACCAGAAGACACACACACACATATAGCTTGCACTATTACATACCTACCTTCAGCAAATATTAAGCAACTTGTGGCTACGTCTTTGGATTTTGACCATTTCTACCATCATTTTGTAAGTTAAAGTGTTTTCTTTTTTTAGTATTTTCTTTCATGTTCTGGAAGGAGGTCTGCACGTCATGCCTGAGGTCACGTTGTTCTTGAGGCTAGTGTGTGTGTGGGGTTGGGGTTGAGGGGGGGGGGGCGGTGAGGGCTTCGAATTTCGGCAGAACGATTGGATTAAGGGGGGTGCTCATTATGATCGTTTTCATGCATATTTGCATTGGTTGGGGATCAGGGAATGCGATGGATGCTTGTTCAAATGGTTTTAGGCCTTTTTCATTCTGCTAAGATTTGCTAGATTTGAGGGTTGTAGAGTTCATGGAGCAGTCTGATTTCCTGAATTTGGTGGAGGGATCTTTTGTAGTCAGGGACACATGGACATGGTGTGATGGGTCCTTAATATCTATCGAGAAGTCTTATAAGGGTCTCTCCGTATCAGTGGTTTTTGGTCCTGGAATATATGCTCATGGATGTAAAAGGATTTGATGCTGGAGGGCTTCACCATGGGTCAGAAGTTTTCTTTGGCTTGGATTGGTGCTCACGGAGCTAGGTTTTTCGGGTGTGTTCATCAGTCATGTCTCAGTTGTGCTAGGTCTAGAGAGGACTTGTAGCACATGTTTTTTCTTGCCCGAGCTCAAGAGAGGCGTGGAATGTGGTATCTGTCAACCGTGTGGACATAGATCTCTCTTCAGCTTCATGGAATCTACTAAGACCAACTGTAGTGATATAAAGAGGGATAAAACATCAGCGTTGGCTCTGATCTGGGCTCTTTGGTTGATGAAAATTGGTTGGTTTTTCAATCAAGGGATATTATATGTTTTGATTGTTATTGAGCATGCCAAGATTCTCGACGAGTCTTGGTTGGTGTAAGCTGTCCGTGTGTATCTGGACTCTTACTGAGCTCCTTTTTTTAACTTTCAAATCTGTGAATATATAAAGTTTTTGGGTGATCATCTTCATCGGATATCATCCTTTTTCTCTCAAAAAAATTATTCCTCTAATTCATCTTTCCTTGTTGTCTCTTTGGAAAGCTTTCTTTAGAAAGACATGCTCGATTCCGTGAGTATTCTCCCTGGTAACTGATAAGAATGGTCTAAAAGTTTGACAATACATAAATACGGGGGAGAAAAGTAATGATACACAGCTTTGCATGCTACTGCGATAATGACATAACTATGTAGCAGGAATCCCATTTTGTTTCTGTTGATCTGATAATAACCTTTCATTTGAACTTCCAAACATTTAATCAAATTCAATTCTTTCCCAATGTTAGGCAATTGGCAGTTCTATTCTTCTTATGCTGATAATGGCATTCATTTTGAATGTGCTATCTTCCCAATTCGAACTCTTTACCATTGTCTTTTTGAAAGGCCATTTTGAATCATTTATAGAAAATGCTTTTCTTGTAGACACCATTATTAATCGTTTGGATTTTACAATTATTCTGATTTTTGTTGCAGGTATAATGTAGCGGTGAAATGTGCAACAATAACTCCTGGTTAGTGTGGGTTTGTCTTGACATCTAACTTGTATTGACTTGTGATTGCTCACAAAAAGAGGCTTTTACGAGTTTTTGCTTTAATCTTCATTATGCAATATATGCTTGTTTAACTGTCAATTGGAAAGTCACAAAGAGAATAATGTTGGGGATTTGCATTAATGTCGCAAATTTATCTAGTGAATGATTGGAAAGTCACAAAGAGAATATTGTTGGGGATTTGCATTAATGTCGCAAATTTATCTAATTAATGTGTCTGCTAGTATCTTGCATCATTATGTATCATGATTCTAAACTCATTTTAATCATGAGCAGTATGACCTGGGAGTCGATACTGATGATCAAATTGATTTTATTAGTCATCAGCCATTGCAATTTGTTGGTGTATATGCGTCATATGTACTGATAGGTAAATAGATCTCTCCAGGATCTATTTACTACATCCAGAGTTTAGTCTCACATCTACCAGGGTGGGACTTGGAGAGTCTGTGGAGGCTATATAAGAAGCCCCAGACCTCCTGTATTCTGTGAGAAAGTTCAATGAACGGATCGGCCCTTTGGAGCGTTCTCTCGTGGTTTCATCCCGCTCCTTAGGGAGTAGGGTTCCATGTTAAAATCCCGTGTTCTTATTTTCCTATTCTATTTCTCTGCTCAAGCTTCCTCATTATATTTTCTTATATGGTATCAGAGCAGGTTCGATTCTCGTGGAATTATTGTTAAAGATTTATGTTCATGTTCTTTTCGAGATTCGATTCTATTATTGTACTTTCATGAAGATCATATGCGGATTGGTTCTAGTTCAAGATCATGTTTTAAGGTTTCCTTTGAAATCCTAAGTCCAGGCGGCAACTGCATATCCCAAGGATCGATCGCGCATGTGGCACCACGGAGCAACCTCCAAGCGGTGCAAGATCGGACTACCCCTTCCGACGAAGCTCCCCGTGACCCCACCAACTTCACGATCTCTAGTAGTATGCGATTCCAAGTTCTACAGCTCGAGATCCAAGCCACGAGCATGCCTTCTGGATGATGCTCCACCTCCCGAAGTTCGAAGCGGTGGCTCCTCCCGCCCTTCGCAAACCATAAGCCCACCGATGATGATGCCACGTCATGACGACAACCCAAGCTGGGAGATCACAGTCTCCCCCTGATCGCATGTAGGCTGCGCCACCCTTCTCCAGGTATCGAGCTCTCCTCGAATATCGATGCTGGCAGCGTAATTTCTCGCATAGATGAAGAAGCCCCATCGAGGGGCGACGACACCATCCTTACGCACCTTCCTCCTGCAACGAACCCTAGGCGACCCGCTTCCAACATCAGGCGATGGGCAGTCCCATCTCCGGAGCGACACCTCTCCGATCTTGGTGCTCCTCCATGTCCAGGCAACATTGATAGTGAAGAGATGGAAGAGATGGGTTTCCGGTTTAGGAATCCTAGTCGCACACAAGAAAGAAGGGGGCTCGATGGCCTTTGTTATTTTAAAAAATTCAGCCGTGAGTTTTTGGACCGATTTAAAGGGCTGTGTTTTTTAAAAGGGTAGAGGGAAATAGAAAGCCCTAAGTGGGCTGTTGCAAATTTGGCACATTGGGTCGTGTTAAAAAAGAGGCAGTCTAGTTTTGCAAAAAAAATGTTTTGAAAAAGTTGCGTACAAAAAAAACCGTGCGCATCAAAATTGTGACGGCTATTAAAAAACTAATGAATGAAATAGCCGAAAAAATGATAAAGAAAAGTTGAAAAAATGTCGACGACTTATGTGGTTTCTTGTCTTCCCCACATTTTTTGTCTTCTCCCAACTTGGTCGACATCATTGTTTTCTACATGCCAGTTCGTCAGATTCCAGATTTTCCAGTCAGACGCAGGTCAGATTTTCCAGACTCTACATATATTCAGGCTCAACATCAGATTGGTTCCGAGTCTTCAGTTTCAGACATGGCCTCAAAATTTGGCGAAATTTTGTCGAATTTCGAATGACCGAAACATGAGGGCCCATTATAAAAAATGATCGAAATGATCGAAATTTCGTCGAACTTCGATCAAAATTCCGTTTTGGCTGGTCATCGAAATGGTGCCAGAAACCGACATTTAAGGCCTTGGTTTCAGACACACACATGTTTGCGATCTTCATCTTGATGAGCACATGTTTGCCATAACTTTCTTAGTGATCCCCATCTTTTATTTTGGTCAGTGTTTTCACGTGTTCCATAGGGACTCCAGAGTAGAAATCTCATTTCCTATGCCATGTGGTCTAGGGTTTTCATGTGGTTTCATAAGGACTCCAGAATAGAGATCTCATTCTCTGATCAAATATGGGAGAGACTCAATTCTCTGACGAGGAGACTTTTCAGACTCCATTCTCCGATGATCGTGGACTCCGACGAGGATGTCTACGCAACTTTTCAATTCGACCCTTTTAGAGATGGAGTAGTTGTCCACATTATTGTGGCGGGTAAGAGTTCTCCAGGTGGATACTCATTTTCAGTTGCATCGACTCTGACAAGCGCAATACAGAGCACATGCTCTGCGACGAGGAGATTCTGTTTCACTCACACTCTAGCATGTTTGTTCCTCTTCACGTGCACTGCATGAGAAGCGATGCCCTCGACAACAACCGACAGTTATGCGTGTTGAGTTGATATTGTCTATATTGTCTTGTAGTGTGAGTTGAGATTTCTTTCTGTTTGTCGAAGCTGAGCATTTCTTGCTCCAGCTTGAGGGGGAGTGTTGGAGTATACACATCATATGTAATGATGGGTAAATGGATATCTCCAGGATCCATTTACCGAATCCAAAGTTTAGTCCCACATCTAATAGTGGTGGGACTTGGAGAG
The DNA here is from genome assembly GCA_037367405.1 of Ottelia alismoides. Lineage (NCBI taxonomy): Eukaryota > Viridiplantae > Streptophyta > Magnoliopsida > Alismatales > Hydrocharitaceae > Ottelia > Ottelia alismoides. Next base: position 466,479 of record JAZKJV010010334.1, on the reverse strand, counting down.
TGTGTGGAGGCAATATAAGAAGCCTAGACCTCCTGTATTCAGTGAGAAAGCTCAATGAATGAATAAGCCCTTTGAGGTGTTCTCCCGTGATTTCATCCCGTTCCTTAGGGAGTAGGGTTCCACATTAAAATCCCGTGTTCTTATTTTCTTATTCTATTCCTCTGATCAAGCTTCTGCATTTTATTTTCTGACACAATTCAATGCTGTGCAATTTTGAGCATTTACTTTTGTGGGTCGAATAAGTATTGCTATGCCACGTGGTTGATTTTTTAAAGATTTTCCTTTTATTATTGCTTTAAGAAAATCTGAATGAAAACCGACATGATTGAGGAGGAGCTGACCACATGTTGTGAGGCACTGGAGTCCCTTTGTGTGCTTTGGTAATTATCTACCCGGATTTCATTTTAATTGTCAGATCGTCCTCCTTTCTCGAAAGGAAGAACATGAAACTCTTTTTCCCTTTCGTAGGGACCCGGAGATTGGATTTAGCCATAAGAAGAAAACATGCTGAAGCCTTCTCCCACTATAAGTAGGGTCGACTACATGGGTTCTTGTTCAAATCCATATTGAAAGATCCGACCAATTTTTATGTTGGCTGCCGGCTACCTAATACAACGCCTACAAAGAGGGATTTAAACCTTGGTCTTTTGGGTGCTAGCCGTAAGAAGAATGTTTGGTATAAATAACTCGCTTCTCGGTCTTCGTCCCCCGCAATCACCACGAGCTCTTTCTGATAAATGCAATGGGATGTGCGTATTTATCTATCTCGTGACTTGAAATGAGCACGTTTGAACTGAAAAAGGATCTTAGAGTGTATAGGGTTGGGCTAAGAGGGTCTCTGAATTGGCAATGAAATTGGTATTTTCCACGCCTATTATAAATGGTAGAAGGAACAGTTTCTTGAGCAAGGTCTCTGAGACTGAGAGACAATTAAGGAGAAGGAGTTTTGGAGGTCGGTTCCAGTGACATGTACCCTGACTAAGCATTTGGCTTCCACGTTGATAATGTTGCAAATGCTTTTTGTTGAGTACAAGAGAAGTATTGAAGAATAGATGAAATGAGGCACTTCAAGTTGCCATCATCTTGGATAGGGTGATGGATGGAAGGAGTCTACTATTTGAGGAGCTAGAGGCAAGGGATTTATTCTCTTATGGTGCGTTTGGTTGGGGGGTTACCCCTCACTTTGGGTGGGTTACCCCCCAAAACCCATATTCCCAACCCACTAGTGGGGTCCACTCTCTTTCCAACAAAAAATATATATTATACCATCATATCATCTAAAAATCATAAAATACTCAACTTATACTCACTATTCCAAACTTCAATACAATCACATCACGCCAACCACCCACTTTTTCAAATTTCAATACAATCATACCATAATAACTACCAACTTTTTCAAATTCCAATACAATCACATCACACGAATCCTCTGATGAATCCACGATTCATCATCTCAATATCTTGATCTTAGCAAAATCCCCGAGTAAAAGCTCATAAAAATGTACATAAATTCATTAAATTAACAAAATGACTCTTGTAAATAAAACTCACTAATTATTGTATATTAGATTGTACAAAATAAATTATACATAAAAAGCCGCAAAATCAAAGGAGTTTTATACATGTAAATAGCCTAAAACTTTATGTATTTTTAATAATTTCATATCAACTCCTTTTTAGCTAATTCTTTCTCCAACATGTTCATATCAATGTATATAAAAATACAAAAATACAAAACAAATTTTACCTCAAATAAATACTCCTAGATCCCAATGGGAAAAAGCCGTAAAGACCAACTTCCAAGCTAAATTCCCGCTCCGTATGAACTCCAAATTCACCAAACTCACTTTTAAAGTTCAAGTTAGAAAATTATCTATCCAACGGAAGTGGTTTCATTAAAATCGGAGCTCGTTTGCAAAAGTTGGGTTTTGGGACCTAGATGTACATTGTATACCATGTATATATTCATTCTTTCTTTAATTTTTATTGTATCTTTCTTAATTACTAAAAATACAAAAAAAACTAAAAATACAAAAAAATCATACTTGTGTTGTATTTTAATTGTAGTATTTTATTGTATTTTTCCGTTGTAAATATCTCTTATTAAAAAGACAAAAAAATTACATATTAGAAAAGTAAAAAAAATGTGTACATGTTGTTTGTCTTCCCTTGTAAATTCTCCAATATTTATTTTCTTCTTTTTTATTCTATTGTAATTAAAGTAGCCAACTTTATTTTATTTATTTATTTAATTTTCATTCTCTACAATAACCACCATTCAACTCTTTACCACCAACCTCCATTCAACCCCACCATTTTTCTAACTTCTAATTCAACTCCACCATTTTATTAACCTCCATCCCACTCCATCTTAATTCTAACTTCCATTTTTTCCATCTCTTTATATACATTCCATCCTCCTCAATTTGCCTTTGATCCATCTTTATGTGAGGAGAGCCTAGTTCCCAGAGTTGAATTGGTGACAGCAACGCAACCGCGGTCGAGCGACGACGGCCCTCTCTCCGGTGAGATCCGTTGGCTATTTGGTCAACATCGCAGCCGCATCCGTGCGTTGCTCGAGCTCATCGCACGCCGGCGATTTGAGCGAAGACCGTGCTCACGAGAGCACTTCATAGGCGAACGTCCATCTTAGGTAATTTTAATCTCATCTCGTTACATTTGTTTCTTTGCAAATTTTTTTTAGCACATCATATCACCACCATCTCCCATTTGTTTCTACTCCATCATATTACCATCATCATTTTTTTCCGTTCATTCCCTTTCTTAACAAAATTAAAAAAAATAAAAAAATTAAAACAAAAAAAACTTTTATTACAGCAGTAAAATTCTAAAAAAAAAGAAAAAAATCAAAAAAAATTAACGGAGCGAGCAGCAGTGCCGCCAGCCCTCCGCCGACCAACCGCCGCACCTCTGCCTCCAGCCCTCGCCTGCGCGCGGTGCGCGCCGCCCTCCTCGCGGCTGCGCGTGGCCGCGCCGACCGCCGTCGCCCTCCTCCCCCATTGTTGGGTTCATCTCATCGGGTCCAGGAAGAAGAAGGTAACCTTCTTTATTTTTTTATTTGTAAAAAATATGTAAATACTTTGTATAGTTTCAGTAATTACAATCAAGTCCCTCTGTATAGTTGTTTGTTTATTTCAACTTTTATATTTGCACAAACACCCCTGTGTTTTCCTGTTAATTTGGACCTTATTTTGGCATCTTTTTATTCAATGAAAAATTCCATTATGTTGAGCAACTAATTGTCTAAGTTCTGGATATTTATTTGTATTTTTGTGAGATATGGGTAATTAACTAAAATTATTCAACTGAAATTTTGCATAGTTTACCCATTTTGGACTCTTAAAATTATATCTAACTCACGGTTGCTCCAAAAAATGCACAAAAATTAGGAATGATGCCTGGAAATGTGATTAACTTATAGTCCAAATTTCACATCTATTGGAGTTGTCTTGTGCCTGAAATAAATTGTAGAGTGTTTTTAGTATTTGATTTTTAATTAAATCCACATACATCATTTTCGCAAAATTTCAAGTCTCCTGTATGCCACATGAAAACATCTACTTGAGATAATTCACACCCTGATTAATTTGATAACGTGGATTTATTAGAAATTATTTACTCAATGTCACTCTGATTTCATTAAAAAATCCATAGAAAATTCATAACTTGTCAAAAAATTCTAAAAATATTATTGTAGCTTCCTTGCATCATCTTTTAGTTCCAGTAATTTTTTCATAATTTTTGCTTTCTGTTTGTGTGATAAATTGCGAAAAAAACCCATAAAAAGTGTGCATTTTTCATTATTGCATTTTAACCCCTAAAATTCTAAAAAAAATATGTTTTGTGTTCATCTCTGGATTAGGACTCTAAGAAAAATATAATTTGGTTAAATTGGACTAATTTGACATTAAAATTAATTTAGCCTTGTTGTGTATTTTCTTAGTGTTGTAATTCACTTGCATTTGCATTCTTTTTGCATTAAAAAATCTAAAAAAATACCGTTTGGATATCTAGATCTTAAATTTGCAAATTAAACCCAAGTTGTTCCTTTGCCTCCCTGAGATCGACCCCAGACTTGCTCGGGATATAAATTAAAGCCGAGACACTCTTCACGGAGATCTTCTCTCGGTTCTGACCGAATCGCTAAGTACACGTATTACAACGTGACCGAATTAAACAACGTATATAGCGACTCGTCAGATGGCGCTGTTGCCGGGGAGGCAAACGGCTTAGGGATTAGTTTAAAAATTTGGATTTAGATTTCATTTACTCGGGTAGTCTGACCCCTGAGCCACTTTGTAATTAATCCATTTTCTGTCATTTTTTCTCTTCAATATTTTTGTATATATTTTGTTTTTTATCTCTCTAATATAAATCTCATTTTCCTTGCGAGGGCCCGGTGGACTTGGAGTGCATCGGAGGTCGACGGACGCGACGCGCGCCGACTGCTGAAGAGCTTGGAATATTTATTTATCTTTGAGAGAGTTTTTGTAAATTGTTGTAATTATTTAGGTAGTTGCTCCTTTATAGCGGCTCTTGTTTGAGAGCTCGCGTGTGTAAAAAAAACTTGGACTTTATTTGTGGTGTGTCGAGACCTGTTTCACTCTCCGGTGAGGGTGGGGCTCGACTTGAGTGGCGAAACTAAGGATTAGGCTCACGGTAGTTTAGATTCAAACTTGTTTGTGCCCATCGTAAATTAGGCCACACATATCTTAGAAGATTCACATATCTTATAAGATTCATAATGAGACGCACATAGACACGTACTACTTAGCTCAAATTCAATCAATTCTTCCCCGCTAATAGTATACTGTTTAGGTGCGGTTTTTCTTGATCTGCATGCATTTAGTGTAATATTTACAAATTCAGTTTTGCATAACGCATGAAGAGTGCTGGGATTCACTGTAAGTATAACTTCTTCTGAGCATGCATCATAGTTTCTCGTTTGCATTCTGATTTCCGATTTCCCTCTTGTTTTATAACTTAAGGTCAAAAGGAAATTGGGACTGAACGATAGACGTGCTTGTGTGTTCACATAAATTTCAAGTGATAACCTAACTCTAAAATTGGGACTGAATTGAGCAGGTCGATTTAAAAAAATTGGAATAAAAAGAATCCTTGTTCTCGGGTGCATAAAGCCCTCATTGTTTGTTTTACTTGCAAGTGAGAGAGAGACGACCCTAGGATAAAGCCAAGTCTGGATTTCTTACTTACTACTGGTTCTTTATTTTCAGGCGACACTAGTCGTAAGAATCGGGTCAGTCTGTAGGAAAATACGAACACCTAACAGCTCGTTAATCTTTCCAAGATTGTATTCTCACCAACTAAAATTGACAAGATAATTCGGCCGAACTCTTACGGTCCTCACGTGTTGAGTTGGTGAAATTGAGGGTTTGAATTGTGTTTGTATTGTGTGAGTTCACTCCGCATATTTACGTGCACCGTAGAACTAGCGCCTCATTGAAATATCGTGTTCTAATCGGTTCTTTTGACATCGAAGATGACTGATTGGGAGGATAATTATTCGGACCTTGCGAATTTCCCGTTGAACCCTCCAAGAAGTATGTCTTCAGAGGTCCATGCGCAACATGAACCAACCTGGACTCATGACCCTCTTGAGCCCAGGATCACCCACTCTCGGGATGGTTACTCTCAAACCATTCCCTTTCTCTCTTCCCACCTCACCGAGGAAGACCTTCGCCTCGATGAGAATATCTTGATTCATAAATACTCTTCTAATCAAGAACACATTGTTGATTCAGGCCATATAGAAGACACAAGTAAAATGCCTCCAAAGAAGAAAGAAGAGGAAGAAGAGAACAATGAAGACCCAATGAAAATGATACTTGCCAGATTAGCTGCATCTGAGCAGCAACAAGCACTTCTCAGAGCTCAGTTAGGACAGTTAAATGTTGGGGTCCAACTACCAATGGATGCGGCATACAACCCCGGACAATATCAAATTCATAACTACTTGAGTCCGGCTGAACCCACTATTGACTTTGAGTTGAAGCCGCACTTTCTGAACCTGCTGCCACATTTTGATGGGAATGCTTCTGAGGAGCCATATGCATTCCTAAGGGACTTTGAGCTCATCTGTGCTAACCTCAAAAATCAAAATGTTAGCCAGGATTATATTAGGCTCAAAGCCCTTCCATTTGCCTTGGGTGGCAAAGCTGATTACTGGGTAAAGAATCTTGGGATCGTTGTCACCACATATGCCCAGTTCAAGGACCTGTTTTTGAAGAAGTTCTACCCGTTGAGTGGAACTAACATGATGACGACACGAATTACGAGTTTTTCCCAATTACCCCATGAAGCTTTTTGTGATGCTTGGGAAAGATTCAAGGACATCCTGCAGAAGTGTCCCTGTCATGGACTAAATGATAACATCTTGGTCCAATCATTTTTCACTGGTCTCAACCCTGAGATGCAAGGTTTAGTGAGCGCTGCCTGTGGAGGCAGCTATACATCACGAGGAGCGGATACCGTCTGGAGGGTATTCGAGCAGATGGCTGAAACTAGCCGCTCACAGATGGCCAGCAAGGCCTATACACCATCCCCCAGTTCACTCTCACTTGGAGGGGGAAAATCAGCTGTAGTTGATCTCTCTCAGGATGTGATCCCTAGCATGGGACTTCTTGCTGACAAGCTTACTGTAGTCGAGAGGATCGACAGGAGGATTGATGAGTTAGACCGGAGTGTCTCCAAACTTCCAAAACAGATGGAGGAGTTGACTGAGAAGGTATCTAAGATAAAGATACCTGCCGTGACTGCACCCTCTGCTCCCGTATACCGAGTTCACCATGTTCAGGAGCAGTTGGTGTCAGGGCAACCCCAGCCGTGGGAGCAGGACCAATCCTACACCCACTCTTTCCAGCAGCCACCTCCATTAGCAGAGACAGTCCAGGAGGAGCCTCCACCGGTTTGGGAGGTGAATGGAGTATGGTATACTCAGGACCCTGCCAGGCAGGGAAGTACGGGAGACCGACAGACCTACCAGCGTCCCCCGACCTTTCACAACACCGCATTCACCTCCGCACCACCTCCTTCACAGCAGAGCCCTGGATTCCAACAACCCCAGCAGCAGCAACAGAGGCAGTACTCTGGCCAGCAGGGTCAGTCTTCCCGTTCTTCTTCCCAGTCTTATCCACTTCGTTCTTCGTCTAGTGCCGTGGATATACAGCAGCAGATACTCAACGAGCTACGTTCCTACAGGAACGAGATTCATGACTTACGGGTGGATGTCAACCGCCTGTCTAGATGGCGAGACGAGCAGACTGCACCTTCTACCTCTATCCCAGCCCAAGTTCAGGCTAACCCCAACAGCCTGAACAGATCTAGTTCTCAGCAGCATTTTAGTCAGGTATACTATTCAGCATCTCCTAGATCTGAACATGAGATTCTTTCGTGTGACGAGGCTAACCACATGTCACTCAGGAGCGGAAGGACCGTGATCGTACCTGACCGGGCGAGGGATACGAGGAGGGGCATCTCTGGAGCTCTACCTGAGGAGTCTTCAGAGGACGAGGAGGAGAGGCATCATATTTCGGAGCCCCATCAGCACCATTCGAGGATTTCTACTCAGGGAGCCGAGAGGAGAAGGAGAGCACGTATGCAACATCGGCAGCATGGAAATTCTTCTGAGTCTACGGAGGACCTTGCATCTCCGATTGTGGCGGATACCACTCCAGCTTCTATTCCACAACCTGTAGTAGATAGTTTAGATTTTGAGTCCATGTTGCATCAAAAAGATTCTTGTATGAAGAACTCTGTTTCCGTTAAGTCAAAGAATGATCTTTCAGTTCATGATTCAGATTCTTCATCCTCTGTTTCCCTAGCTTCAATCCCTTTCCCCCGTGCTCTTACGGCAGGAAAGTGTATCAAAAAGATTCAGAAAGATGACCCCGATATGGCACGGTTTTGTAAAGAAAATATCACAGTCAAGGTGCCATTTGATGAATATGTGGCTAACCATCCTGCCTTCCAAAAATACCTTAAGGTGAGATGCACACCTACAAGGGTTAGCAGGAAGAAAGATAACCGAAATATAAAGACACATGTCTTATCGGTAGCCACAACCTATTGTCTCAAGAATCAGACTTTGCCAAGGAAAAAGAGAGACATGGGTGCTCATTATGTGGAGAGTCGTATTGACGACATTGCGTTTGCACGCACACTCTTAGATAACGGTTCTTCGATCAACTTACTTCCCTTAGCATTATATCAGAAATTGGAGTTGGGACCACTTCGCAAATCTAGAGCCTTACTCCAATTCGCTGATCGATCAGTGAAGAGACCTAAGGGAGAAGTGAAGAACGTAGTTATCTCGATTGAGGGGCAGAATTATCAAGTTGACTTCACAGTCTTGGACATGGAGACCCCCAATCATTGGAGAGAATCTCAGATCATTCTTGGGCGGCCCTTCCTTAGGACCGCAGGCGCAGCTTTCGATTATGGTACGGGAATGATGAAGTTCCGTTCTCCAGGCGGAGAAGTGAACCTTGAGATGAAGCAAACCAAGTGTCAGCGACCCGATTCAGAGAGTAGCACAGAGTATTCATCTTCAGAGGCTGATTGCAGTTTGATTAGCATAGTTGGGATTTGGGGACAGATTCCTTCAGGACAGAGCGAGTCCCTTTCATCTGGAAAGGGTATAGTGGATGATGCAGTTTGCCAGGTGTTGTCTGATCTTGTGAGAGATGCCTCTATCTATTCCCATGATGACACAGAGATCCATCTGGATCTGTCAGTTCCATCCCCTTCGGAACGATCATGGGATATAGAAGATGAGTCGGACGCGGCTTTGGCCGAACTACCGCGTTTCTTTGGTGATCCGACTCCCTTTACTTCTGATTTGGTGGCGAGTACTACTCAGCTTATCCCACCTTCATGCAGCATGGAACCAGATTCAGATTCAGTTCAGCCAGATCTGCTTGATGATACCACATTGCCAGAACTGAAATCACTACCTCCTACACTTAAGTATGCCTTTCTTGCGGGACCCAAAGAGAGATATCCTGTCATCATTAGCTCAGACTTGACTTTAGAACATGAGTCTAGGTTGTTAGAGGTCTTAGAGAGGAACCGCAAAGCAATAGGCTGGACAGTGTCGGATCTCGTGGGCATCAACCCCGCTCTCTGCTCGCACCACATTTTTACTGAGGATAATGTGAGACCTTCCCGTGAGTTCCAAAGGAGACTTAACCCCAATCTACGGGAAGTGGTGAAGAAAGAGATTGAGAAATGGTGCAAAGCAGGGTTTATATACCCTATTTCTGACTCCAAGTGGGCGGCCCCACTTCATGTTGTCCCGAAGAAGTCGGGAATTCAGATGGTCACCAACGAGGAGGGGGTAGAGATCGCGACACGAGTACCTACGTCGTGGCGTGTTTGTGTTGACTACAGGCGCCTGAATGCTGCGACCAAGAAAGATCACTTTCCCTTGCCTTTTATTGATCAGATCTTGGAGAGACTAGCAGGGAAAGAGTTCTTCTGTTTTCTTGATGGGTACTCAGGCTACAACCAGGTGGCCATAGCCCCTGGGGACCAGGAAAAGACCACATTTACTTGTCCATTCGGCACTTATGCTTTCAGGCGCATGCCATTCGGGCTCTGCAATGCCCCGGGCACATTTCAGCGGTGCATGATAGCCATATTTGACGAGATGGTGGGAGATTTCCTGGAAGTATTCATGGATGACTTCTCGGTTCATGGTGATTCTTTTGATACATGTTTAGCGCACTTGGACCGAGTCCTCACGAGGTGTAGAGAGGTGAATCTGGTACTCTCTTGGGAGAAGAGTCACTTTATGGTGACGGAGGGTATCGTGTTGGGGCATGTCATCTCCAAAAGAGGAATGGAGGTTGACCCTGCCAAGGTGGAGGTGATCAAGAAACTCGATCCACCTACCAATGTGAAGTCAGTGCGGTCATTCTTAGGGCATGTTGGATTCTATAGAAGATTCATTCAGGATTTTTCAAAGATCGCCCGCCCACTGACTGAGCTCTTAGGGAAAGACACAGAGTTCATTGTAGATCACAGGTGTCTGGAGGCCTTTGAGTTCTTGAAGAGGAAGATTTGTGCCTCGCCTATCCTACAAGCTCCTGACTGGTCTCTTCCCTTTGAAATCATGACTGATGCTTCAGATTTTGCTATAGGAGCTGTGTTAGGACGACGGCGAGAGGGGATTCCGTTTGCAATTCATTATGCGAGCAAAGTTTTAGATCCTACACAGAAAAATTATACAGTGACTGAAAAGGAAATGCTCGCGGTAGTATGGGCCCTCGAGAAGTTCAGATCATATATTTTGGGCTCTAAGGTGACAATTTATACAGATCACACAGCCATTCGATACTTAATGGAAAAGAAGGACGCGAAGGCGCGTCTTCTTAGGTGGATTTTACTCCTCCAGGAATTTGATTTGGAGATAAAGGATAAACCTGGAGTGAAGAATGTTGTGGCTGATCACCTTTCTCGGATTGAACTTAAGGATTCTCCTGATTTTGAGCGGATTAGAGAGACCTTCCCAGATGAGTCAGTTTGTGTTATTGATTCACTCCCGTGGTATGCCAACATGGTGAACTATCTTGTCTCCAAGCAGGTTCCCCATGGTTGGACTAGGAGCAGCATTGATCGACTGAAGTCGGATTCGAGGAGATACCACTGGGACGATCCTTTCCTTTTCTTCGAAGGACCGGATTGTGTTTGGAGAAGGTGTATTCCTCAGGAGGAATACCAGAGTGTCCTCGCATATTGTCATTCACTTGAGGCTGGAGGGCACCATTCGGGAAAGAGAACCGCTCACAAAGTACTTCAATGTGGATTGTATTGGCCGACCTTGTTTAGAGATGCCATTGATTTTGTACGGTCGTGCCCGATCTGTCAAAGGATGGGAGGGACAGTTGGACAGAGAGATGAGATGCCTATGCAACCGATGATTATTTGTGATGTTTTTGATGCATGGGGCATAGATTTTATGGGTCCCTTTCCCAACAGCCAAGGACATGAGTACATATTGTTGGCGGTTGACTATTTATCCAGGTGGGTGGAGGCTATCCCAACCCGAACCGCAGACAGCAAGACCGTCAGTAAGTTTGTGAGAGATCATATTATTGCTAGGTTCGGGGTGCCAAAAGTTTTGATATCTGATGGGGGTAGCCATTTTGTGAATCGAGATATGAGATCTTTAGCTAAGGACTATGGATTTGAGCATAGAGTTACTAGTCCTTACCACCCACAGTCCAACGGCATGGCAGAGGTTTCGAACAGAGAGGTGAAGAGTATTTTGCAGAAATTGGTTCGTCCCGATAGGAAGAACTGGTCTCAGCTTTTGGACCAAGTTCTATGGGCCTATAGGACAGCCTACAAGACACCATTGGATACTTCACCATTTAGAATGATCTATGGCAAGCCATGCCATTTGCCCGTACAATTGATTCATAAATCCGAATGGGCAATTAAGAAGATTAATTGGAGTTGTCACCTAGGGAAGCTTTGTCGAGACTTGAACTTGAACGAGCTCGTGGAAATCCGAAACAGGGCATTTGACAACAGTTTGATTTATAAGGACAAAGTAAAGAGATGGCACAATCAACACATTAGGTGCAAAGACTTTGTCCCTGGACAAAAGGTATGGTTGTTCAATGCCAGGTTGAAGATGTTCCATGGGAAGCTCAAATCTAAATGGACGGGTCCCTTTGTTGTTAAGAAAGTGCACGAGAATGGAAGTGTAGAGATAGCTGATCTCACAGATGGTGCACGGTCTCATGTGGTAAATGGACAACTGTTGAAGCATTTTGTTGATTCAAAAGAGCAGTTAGTCCAAGTCGAGGTCATCAACTTCATGCAGAGCGAGCACAGAGCAGATACATCATATTACTCATCATGAAGATGCAGCATCAAGATTCAACATCTTAGAAGATTCATTCCTCTTGTACATTCGCCGTTCTTTGTATATTCTCCAGATCACATCGGTTCTTACACTTACTCTTGTCCTATACTTAGGTTTACCAAGAGCCTAAGTATAGGGGGAGCCGATGCCCTCCATATGTATACTCATCCATTTCTCCTCTTGACCTCGTCCGCCCCATTTTTGCTCTTCTTCTACACTTAGGCTGTCCAGAGCCTAAGTATAGGGGGGGGGGCGGATCGACTTCTATACTATTTATTATTTTAGCCATCCTACGCTTAGCACGAGCTATATCTTTTTCTCGCTTCTTGTGCCATGAGGACATAGCACATGCTAAGTATAGGGGGGCGTGTATACATTATATATATACTTTACCCATAGCTCGTACTTTCATGTATTTTTGTATATATTATACAATAATTATGGGGTGGGTAAAAAAAGAAAACTTTTTCAAAAACTCTTAAAAAAACTTTTCAAAAAAATGTTTTTTGTTCTCTTTTCTTATTTGCTCTAAAAAATCTTTTCAAAAAAATGTGTCCTTTCTTATTTATCTATATTTTTCAAAAAAAAACTTCTTTGCCTTTGTTTGTCAAAAAAAAAACTTTTTGAAAAAACCTTTTTGTAAAACTTAAAAAAATAAAAAAAATCATAAAAAAACACTAAAAAAACTAACTAATAAGTTGGTTTAACCCCTGACACGTTCACTTTCACACAAGACTAGTGATGTTCAAGAACACTTGGTTTATGAGCTCTTGAGATTTTGAGTTAATCAACCTTAGTCATTAGGGTCTTGGACTTAATTATTCACATTTCCCTAGTTTGAAAGATTTGTGTGCTATATTGCATGCTTAGTCTCTACCTTAAGAATATGATCAGCACCTCACATACACGACTGCAGTTATGATGAGATGAGTTGAAATTTCACTTGAGGATCTGGAATGAGGGATTTGAGTTTGGACTTGATTTAATGATGCTCGAGGATGGGATAAAATCAATGAAGGCTTCATGAAACCTGAGTGTCAGCACATTTAGCCAGTATGAGAACATGGTTCTTGTACTATCTCTTGACATTTACCTATGTGCCAGGGTGTGATAAAATAAAAAAAATGTTGATCAGTGTGCGCCAACTCTTGGTAAAAGCAGTGGAGCTAGCCAAAAATACTACAAATCAATGAAATGTCAAAGAAAAGCTCTCATTCCATACAAAGTCAAATATCAAAGAGCTTCCACCAAAGGCGAGCGCTCCCAACCATTTCAAAAGTGTCCACTTGGACCACCGCTATTAGGACCAGGAGTCGGGCTTGCACCAAAAAAGGGCTCTGCATCGTAAATGCTACAAGTCTGGGTGTAGAAGGTATAATAGATACTCAAAAAAGACATACCCCGGTGTACTCCCAGGAAAACAAGTGCAGACGACTCCAACTTCTCTTGACGGACGCACTGATCGACACCAAAAAAATGTGTTGAGTAATAAGGCACTCGAGAGGATCTTTGTTCCAATGAGAGGGAGAGAAGAAATGACACAATCCTATACCCTCCACCAACTGGCCTTCCATCTACACTTTCAAGTCTGACAACTAAAGAGACGGTGGATTGGATGCAAGAAATGGTTTATTCCCTAGTGTTGAGGATCGGGTCCTTAGGAGAGTCTCTTGGACTGGAACCTTGGGTGACGTTGTGACTCTACTCTTTTAACTGCGGTCAACACTTAAAGTCATATCCCTACTATATATGTATACAAAGAGAGTCTGATGATTAGGGAAATTGGATACCTTTTGACTAGAGCTTGGTTCAGCTTAGAATTTTAGGATCTCTAAAACCGAGAGTTCTTGAACGGATCAAGTCTTGTATTCACATGCACAGTCAGGGGTTAATCTAACTTATTCATTCTTTATTTGCTCGAGGACTAGCAAAGTTTAAGTATAGGGGGGTGATGAATCCACGATTCATCATCTCAATATCTTGATCTTAGCAAAATCCCCGAGTAAAAGCTCATAAAAATGTACATAAATTCATTAAATTAACAAAATGACTCTTGTAAATAAAACTCACTAATTATTGTATATTAGATTGTACAAAATAAAATATACATAAAAAGCCGCAAAATCAAAGGAGTTTTATACATGTAAATAGCCCAAAACTTTATGTATTTTTAATAATTTCATATCAACTCCTTTTTGGCTAATTCTTTCTCCAACATGTTCATATCAATGTATATAAAAATACAAAAATACAAAACAAATTTTACCTCAATTAAATACTCCTAGATCCCAATGGGAAAAAGCCGTAAAGACCAACTTCCAAGCTAAATTCCCGCTCCGTATGAACTCCAAATTCACCAAACTCACTTTTAAAGTTCACGTTAGAAAATTATCTATCCAAGGGAAGTGGTTTCATTAAAATCAGAGCTCGTTTGCAAAAGTTGGGTTTTGAGACCTAGATGTACATTGTATACCATGTATATATTCATTCTTTCTTTAATTTTTATTGTATCTTTCTTAATTACTAAAAATACAAAAAAATCATACTTGTGTTGTATTTTAATTGTAGTATTTTATTGTATTTTTCCGTTGTAAATATCTCTTATTAAAAAGACAAAAAAATTACATATTAGAAAAGTAAAAAAAATGTGTACATGTTGTTTGTCTTCCCTTGTAAATTCTCCACTATTTATTTTCTTCTTTTTTATTCTATTGTAATTAAAGTAGCCAACTTTATTTTATTTATTTATTTAATTTTCATTCTCTACAATAACCACCATTCAACTCTTTACCACCAACCTCCATTCAACCCCACCATTTTTCTAACTTCTAATTCAACTCCACCATTTTATTAACCTCCATCCCACTCCATCTTAATTCTAACTTCCATTTTTTCCATCTCTTTATATACATTCCATCCTCCTCAATTTGCCTTTGATCCATCTTTATGTGAGGAGAGCCTAGTTCCCAGAGTTGAATTGGTAACAGCAACGCAACCGCGGTCGAGCGACGACGGCCCTCTCTCCGGTGAGATCCGTTGGCTATTTGGTCAACATCGCAGCCGCATCCGCGCGTTGCTCGAGCTCATCGCACGCCGGCGATTTGAGCGAAGACCGTGCTCACGAGAGCACTTCATAGGCGAACGTCCATCTTAGGTAATTTTAATCTCATCTCGTTACATTTGTTTCTTTGCAAATTTTTTTTAGCACATCATATCACCACCATCTCCCATTTGTTTCTACTCCATCATATTACCATCATCATTTTTTTCCCGTTCATTCCCTTTCTTAACAAAATTAAAAAAAATAAAAAATTAAAACAAAAAAAAATAAAATTCTAAAAAAACGAAAAAAATCAAAAAAAAAATTAACGGAGCGAGCAACAGTGCCGCCAGCCCTCCGCCGACCAACCGCCGCACCTCTGCCTCCAGCCTTCGCCTGCGCGCGGTGCGCGCCACCCTCCTCGCGGCTGCGCGTGGCCGCGCCGACCGCCGTCGCCCTCCTCCCCCATTGTTGGGTTCATCTCATCGGGTCCAGGAAGAAGAAGGTAACCTTCTTTATTTTTTTATTTGTAAAAATTATGTAAATACTTTGTATAGTTTCAGTAATTACAATCAAGTCCCTCTGTATAGTTGTTTGTTTATTTCAGCTTTTATATTTGCACAAACACCCCTGTGTTTTCCTGTTAATTTGGACCTTATTTTGGCATCTTTTTATTCAATGAAAAATTCCATTATGTTGAGCAATTAATTGTCTAAGTTCTGGATATTTATTTGTATTTTTGTGAGATATGGGTAATTAACTAAAATTATTCAACTGAAATTTTGCATAGTTTACCCATTTTGGACTCTTAAAATTATATCTAACTCACGGTTGCTCCAAAAAATGCACAAAAATTAGGAATGATGCCTGGAAATGTGATTAACTTATATTCCAAATTTCACTCTATTGGAGTTGTCTTGTGCCTGAAATAAATTGTAGAGTGTTTTTAGTATTTGATTTTTAATTAAATCCACATACATCATTTTCGCAAAATTTCAAGTCTCCTGTATGCCACATGAAAACATCTACTTGAGATAATTCGCACCCTGATTAATTTGATAACGTGGATTTATTAGAAATTATTTACTCACTGTCACTCTGATTTCACTAAAAAATCCATAGAAAATTCATAACTTGTCAAAAAATTCTAAGAATATTATTGTAGCTTTCTTGCATCATCTTTTAGTTCCAGTAATTTTTTCATAATTTTTGCTTTCTGTTTGTGTGATAAATTGCGAAAAAAACCCATAAAAAGTGTGCATTTTTCATTATTGCATTTTAACCCCTAAAATTCTAAAAAAAATATGTTTTGTGTTCATCTCTGGATTAGGACTCTAAGAAAAATATAATTTGGTTAAATTGGACTAATTTGACATTAAAATTAATTTAGCCTTGTTGTGTATTTTCTTAGTGTTGTAATTCACTTGCATTTGCATTCTTTTTGCATTAAAAAATCTAAAAAAATACCGTTTGGATATCTAGATCTTAAATTTGCAAATTAAACCCAAGTTGTTCCTTTGCCTCCCTGAGTTCGACCCCGGACTTGCCCGGGATATAAATTAAAGCCGAGACACTCTTCACGGAGATCTTCTCTCGGTTCTGACCGAATCGCTAAGTACACGTATTACAACGTGACCGAATTAAACAACGTATATAGCGACTCGTCACCCTCCCAACCCTTAACCCACCAACCAAACACACAAACACAAAATCGGGTTATCCACCCCTGGATAACCCATGAACCAAACACACCCTTAGGTTTTTTAGGAGGAAGATTAGAAGGTATAGGCATATCTGGTTGCAGAAGGGGGTTATTAATACTGGGTTCTTCGACTCTGCATCTAACCACATGATGGGAACCAACCGTGTGGACATGATGAAGTTGGATGAGGATGAGGTTGGGGCTCGAACACTTCCATCATTCTACTATTGTATGCCTAGCAAATTGTGGCTCTTATGTGGTTCGATGTGCATTGACTATCTGCAAAGGAGGGGAAGAGCATTGCGAGGGGTGTCTTTGAGAATGAAGTTAGGATGTTGTGGTGAGGCTCAAACATGAAGTCTCTCCTGGGTTTTTTAAAGATTTATGGGGACTTGTTTGGGTAGATTTGGTTGAGGTTGTGGATGAGTTCTATTGGGGGTCACAAGTTTTGATAAGCTTATCGGATTCAATCTTTTCGCGCTGCCAAAGGGGTTGGTACTTTTAGGGTCGATGATTTTAGGCCAATTTGCTACGAAACTCCATGTATTTGATAGCGACCAAACATTGGAATAGCATCATGGAGAACATTGTTGGGTGTGTAATCGTTTCGCTGCGGACAACAAGTTTTATCACACAATCGATTTTGGATGGTTTTGTCATGGCATTGGATTTGGTATCGACTTAATAAAGGTGAAAGACGAGTACCTTTATGTGGAAGATGGATTTTAACAAAGCCTTTGACATGGTGGATCAACTCTTTCTATGGTTCTTATTTGAGGAAAATGACTTCCTGGAGTAGCAAATGACCTCAATGAAGCCATGTATTGCTATTGAATGAAAAAATAGGGAGGGGTTGGGTTTGAAATCTTAGATATGGGTCATACATGGATGACTTTTTGCCAGTTTGCTCTATATTTTGGTGACCAACACTTGCTCACTGAGATTCTTTCTCGCCCGTGAGACTGGTCTTCTCAGAGGTGTCTCATGGTATTGTAAGTCAAGTCATATTATGAATTGAATTTGAGAATTTTGGTTTTGGGAGTTCTTCCACCATCACCCCTCCTTCCCCACTTTCTAGGATTTCTCCTCTCAACCTCATCCCTCTTCCGTCATGCGAGGCATGCCGCGTCTTTCTTTCCTCTCTCCTCCCTCTCATTTTTTTGTTTGCATCAAGTGATATCATAGCTTGGAGACCGAATCATTCCTTGTCGGCAATCCTATCGAGTAGTGGCATTTGAAGTTCGATCTAAGTTGTTTCGGCCAAGGTTCGTGTCAGAAAAAGTTTGAGCAACGAACCATGTCGAGCCAACAATGGTTGAATTCTTGTCTAGACGACCATCTATTTATTCATCAAGAAGATACGACAACACTACATGTGTTCCCTGGAGCTATTTTCATTCAAGATAAGGACTTTATTGATACACCTCCTTTACCAGAAAACAGTGAAAAACATAACCCACATTCGACAAAAATCACACGTACGAAGAATATGAACTTCTAAATATGTTCTACATAGGAAACAAAGAAGAAGAAATACAAAAACATTCTTGCCGTGTTCAAGCAACTGTCCAACCAACTCTCCAACATCCCACGCTCCACCACCTTCTCCCCATGACCACAAGCAACCCCGCCTACAGCTCCAGCCACATCCTACGACCGTCACAACTCTTTCTCCTCTCCACCAAGCCACATCAGGCGTTGCCACCACCGTAGTCAACATTACCTCTCTCTCCCATGATTCAAAAGAAGACTCGACCTGCGGAGCCACCACCACCATCACCATAATGACCAACAATCCTACAGATCAAGAAGCCCCACCACCATCACTATTGCGTCGATCAACGTGGGTATCGAGTTCACGACCGTCTTTGGCCACTCCAACTCAGTTGCCACCGATGCCCATTGCTGGGATTCTACTGCCGTCGGAGTCATGCACACCTTCTAGTTCAATCTCGTCGCCTCTGCTTCGTGAGAGGAGAAGGAACCCTAATGTGATCCCTCCGCCAAAAGCTATTTATGAGAGGGTTAAAATTGAGAGGCAATTATGGAGGAAGTCTGTTTGGAATGAAAGGGTAGAAAAATTGCATGTACACCCCTTAATGAAGTAAAATTATAAACATAATGCTGAATTGGAGAGAAATTGGCTCAAATTGGGAAGATTGAACCAATAATATCCGATGGAATTCTCCGAAGATGGACCAAAGATTAAACAATTTGTCAAGAGAATTTTTTTCAAGCGATGGAGAATTGATGCAATCAAACACAAATTGATGAGTCAAGTTGAATTGATGCAATCATGAACTCAAGATTTCTCAAAATTAGGATTTTCCGTCCTTATTTAGTAAAATTAATTGATCGATTATTTTATTTACATTAAATAAATTGAGATTGATCGTAATAGATAGTTAAGATTTTATTTGATTTGTATTTTATTTTGTTACTATTTTTATAGTTAGACCCCCTCCCTATGTAAGGGAGGGATGTCCATTGTAAGTCAAATCATATTATGAATTGAATTTGATAATTTTGATTTGGAGAGTGCTTCCACGATTATCTCTCTTTCCAATTTCTAAGGTTTCTCCGCTCAACCTCATCCCTCTCTCATCTTGTGAGGCACGTTACGTATCTCTCTCCTCTCTCACACTTGATTTTTCGTTTGCATCAGATTGGTAGTGCTCACAAATGCCAAGCATGAGGCGGTTACATACAAAGCCCTAAATGTCGGTTTCGGTCACCATTCCGGTGACTGACCGAAATATTTCGGTCTAAGTTCGACGAAAAATTCAGTCATTCCAATCATTTTTTGTACGAGGACGCCATATTTCGGTCATTTCAGCTATTTCGGCTGAATTTCGGTAACCTGCTGACGCAACTGAAATTCGACCAAATTTCATCGAAATTTGAGGCCATGGTTACGTATTTCCGAGACTGAGATAAGGTGTTGTGATAAGGCCGGCGTTACCTCCATCTGCAACATCATTATGTGACGATTGGATCATTGAGTTGTCTTCCTACATTTTGTTGCTAGATGGGATGGGGTCTTGTGGGTTAGGTGGAGGATGCATGTAATTGGGCATGGGAGGATTTCTTTATATCCTAAGCATTTGAGACATTGAGGAAACACCTATTGATTATTGATCTGGACTTTGCTTTCGACTGTTGGTTGCTCTAGAAGGAGATATTGCACGTAAAAAATGAAGTTGCATGCATAATTGGTGACACATTAAAGTCTAGTTACTATGATGCTTGGCTTGGATAACACATGCTCGATTTCTTGTGGTGAGGAGGGTATGGATCACATATTCTCTCGTGTCCGAGCATGACTGCTGTGTGGGAGATGATGGAGATTATATGGGCCAATGCGAGCGGTTTAGATTCTTTTTGAGCTAGCTTCAGATATGAGGATTTATTGTAGTGATCAACAATACAAGCACCATCAGAATCGTGCTGCGGTTTCGTAGGACATGTGAGATGAAAGGAATGCGGTTGTTTAGAGGCAAGATGTATTGCATAGAAAACATGGTGTGCAATGCAAAGGGCGTTGCTAGTGGTTGCAAAAGGAGGTTGTATTGTTTCTTTTTGGGATTTTAAATAAAATTTCTGGATGATATCCACTTTGAACAGTCATCTATTGGCTTCTAAAATAAGAAAGATTATCTTTTTTTGAGAAAAAGATAAGACAGATTATCTTCTACAGAAGAAATGGATTATTTAGAATGCGGTGGTTTAAAGGCGGGGGTACTGTATAGAGAACCTGGCGTGCAATGCAAATGGATTTGTTATCAGAGTTTTTTTTAATAGTAGGCCCGGTAATTTCGGTGGTCCGGAGCGTCCCCACTGGGATTCGAACCCGGGTCGTTTAAAGTGGAGGCACATTGCTCTACCACCCGACCACTCCTTGGGTTCTAGCTTTGTTATCAGAGTTGCAAAAGGAAGTTGTAGTGTTTTTTTTTAATTTTTTTGGATGATATGCTGCTTTGGATGGTCATCCTTTGGCTTTGAAAAAAGGACAGATCAGCTTGTTTAGAAAAAATGGATTATTTATGTGAACATGTCTACTTGATTAGCAAGTTGTGCATATACACGTGCATTTGTTCTTCTTTGACCAAGGGATTATGGCGTGCATGTGAAATTAGAAGGGCTTATGCTGCATACATTTGCAATTATTGTTATAGTTAGTGTTTATATTCCAAATGGATACTTGTACATATTGTTTAATTACTCGAGTGGCGCAATTTTGATAATGCTGTATAGGTGGCATACCTGGAAGCACTTTGTGCGCCATTACTTCTTTGTTGGCAAGTCGTAGTTGATATTCCCAACAGATAAATATAAGAACTACCTGAACATGCAATATTCAATCTTCGTTTTTAATTCCTCCGATGTAGGATGTTTGGTTTGGTTGACTCCTAAAATCGACTGTTTTTGTTTCTTTTTTTGCCCATAGTGTACACTTGATTCTAGCGCCGTATTACTCAGATTATTTTAGCAAAGAGTTACATGGATTGATATGCTATTATTATGAAATGATCGCTTTCCACCCTTCTTAATAAATAAAGAGGGCATGTGCTTGATAATAATAGTTATCCATAAGACAATCATGGAAAAATTTGGGTAAGAATTCAGCAGGCATCTCTATATTTCTTTTTCCAGCATTATATAGTGCTTGTAACATATGGTGTGTAATTTTTTGATGAATTAATGGTGAAGTTTTTGGGCACCCATCTGTACAATGGTGGCCCTTTTTGCTTTCAAAAAAATCATTATACAATGCTTTCTTCGTCAATTTATTTACAGATGAAGCCAGGGTCAAGGAATTTGGGCTGAAGGCAATGTGGAGAAGTCCTAATGGCACAATACGGAATATTTTGAATGGTATGCATTTTCTCGTTGCTTAATCATATTAATTGAAATAAAAGTTTCTATCTAACATAGATATATGTTTACTTTCCTAATCTCTCCATTTTCATACTATAAGTGTTTGAGAAATTATTGTAGGTCTTATATCATCATATTTGCAAAATAAAGCATGGCATTTAAATTAAATGTCTTTTAAGGCGAGAAACGCTCCTTTGCACAAATTATTAAAATATCACACCCTTGCACACATACATATTTATATGAGCATGTATGAATATTTTATAGAACACTTCCCCTTCCATAAAATCGTTTTTTGACTAGCATTATTTCCTACCTCGTTAGTCTTGGATAAATATGCTGCGCAATATTATTCCAACCAAAAATACATTACGAACCCTTTGTATTCAAATACAACCATATTTGTAGAAAAAGAGGAAGTGTCACGTAAAACAAGACATCTAGGTGATCATTGGAGGATCTGGCTCTAGATGAGAATGAGATCTTGATGGATCACCATCAAGGATTGAAATATTTATATCGATATCATATCTGTAAAGTCTGAAAAGCTATATATCAACAATTTCTATTGAAATCTCGGAAATGACTCAAAAAGTGATTTTCACGAATCAAGATCATCTTAGCTCTTAGAGCAAGAAGCAACATATATAAAAAAGATGTGTATTTAGCACATAAAGTACATTACATTGCACATATCTTAATATCGTTGACTTAATAGTACCCTACTATCAAATAATAAATGTTGGGAAAATCAAAAGAGTTGTTTATTTCATAAACCCTAGGCTCTCTTATATAGGAGAGGAGCCTATGGGTAAATTACAAAAAGAATCCATAAGGATATAGAAAATATGAAAACAATACAAATAACATAAATTATATCTCCACACTCTTCCTCAAGATGGAGCATAGATATCGATCATGCTCAGCTTGGACGAGCATTTCTGGAATGGCCCTCGAAGTAACGTCTTGGTAAAAATATCTGCAGTATGGTCCCCTGAGCTAACATGAGATGTAGAAATAAAACCCTTTTGAATCATATCTCTTATATAGTGACAATTAACCTCAATGTGCTTGGTTCGTTCATGAAATGCTGGATTATTAGCAATAAATATAGCAGCTTGATTGTCACATTCCAGAGCCATAGGAAGTGGGACTTCTACATATAGGTATGTAAGAATGGCTTTTACCCACATCATTTCTATACTAACCTGGGCCATAGCCCTATATTCAGACTCCGCACTGGATCTGGCTACAACAGTTTGCTTCTTGCTTCTCCATGAGCCAAGAGAGTTTCCAACATATACAACAAATCCAGTGGTGGACTTCCTATCCTTAGGACATCCTGCATTGTCTGCGTCTACGTATGTTGAGATAGTAATCTCCTTTTCTTTCTTGAACAATAGACCTGCACCTGGAGATGATTTAAGGTACCTGAGTATCATATGTATAACATCCATATGTAACTTGATGTGATTGCTCCATGAACTGGCTCACCCGACTAACAGCAAAAGAATATCGAGTCTGGTAATGGTAACATAAAGAAGTTTTCCTACCAGTTCTCTGTATCTTCTCCTATCCACCTCGTCAGTATCATCATCATATAATTCTATGCTTGGATCCATAGGTGTAGTGGCCGATCGGCATCCAAGCATTCCTGTTTCACTTAACAAGTCAGTGACATATTTCCTCTAGGTCATCACAAGTTCATGTGGATTTCTGGCTAACTCCAGTCCCAGAAAATATCTAAGGACTCCAAGATCCTTGGTGACAAATTCACGACCCATCATTTCCTTCGCCCTCTGAATTCCTTGTACATCGTCACCTGTAATCAGGATATCATCTACATACACCATAATTGCAATCATACCTTTGGATGTTTTATGTATGAAAAGGGAATGATCTGCATTAGAACGTTTATTCCCTTGTCTTTCAAACAAGTCTGAAAGCTTCTGGAACCAAGCTGTAGGGATCTGCTTAAGGCCATAGATGGCCTTATGAAGTCTACATACTTTTGAATACTCCCCCTCAACAACAAAACCAGGTGGTTGTTGCATGTAGACTTCCTCCTGCAAATCACCATATAGAAATGCATTCTTAACCTACTGAAACAATGGCCAATCTCGAATATCCGCAATAGAGAGAAGGATCCGTATGGTGGAATGGCGAGCAACAGGCGAGAATGTGTCAAGATAGTCCACCCCATATGTGTCAAGATATCCCTCTCTTGGGGGTTGTTGGGGGCATTACCCCCAATCTGATTTTTTTTTGATTTTTGTATGCAGTTATGTTTACAGCATAAACTAAATATACAACATGATAGTATGAACTAAATACACAACATAAACTTGAGATACAAAGAAATAACATAAAACATAAGAGGTAACATTATATACTAAGTTACTAACTGCTAACCAACAATGAATACTTAGGCACTAACAATAATATAATATCAGAAGGGAGGAATACAAAAAATGAGATTAAAAACGCAACCGACTAATCAACCGACTAGTCGGCCTAATTAGTTGGCTCGATCGACTATTGGCCAGCTATGCCTAGTCGAGTCGGCTACTGAGGACATCGACATGCATCAAAGTCTCCCTTTGGCTAATGAGTCAAGAGAGAATTATGTCCAATGATAAATAGTCCATGCTTTTCTCGAGAAACAATAACATGTACCCCCATTTTGAGGAGGGGGTGGGGGCGTTCAATCGCATGCGAGAAGGTGAAGGTAATATGTGTGGAGTTGGACATCGGCTGGGTGGATATCAACAACCTCAAAAAAATGTCCATCTTTAACGCCAAATTCTGAGTCACGTGGGGCATACATCTTTGTGTGTTCCCCCCTTTTATGATTAAAAAACAAATCTTTTCTCTAAAAAACAAAACTAGGTGATATGCATTTAAATTAACAACCAAGTAGATTTTGACATGACTGGTTGAACGATGGTGATAGGAATCAAGGGTTACTTAGTGGACCCATATAATCTCCCTTGTCGTCACTCGTACCACATTACTGTCTACTCCATGAACTCACGATGATTCTCTCTTGTCATGTAAGAGTACATGGCTTAATCCATAATGTGCTGTTCATATTCATGTTTGCACTGGGTAGAATCCCACTACGAGGATTAACACCGACGATACTGGAGCTATAGTTGCTATCACAGGTGGCGTGATGAGATTGTGTAGGAACTTGTGAACTTTATAATGATGATGGAGCATGTGAGCATTTTTGTCATGCATGTACTTGTTCAAAATGAGGAAATATTATTGAGGATGCATTAAGAAAATTTCCATGACCAACACCATCGATAATGCTTGCTTTATTTAGGTAGTATTACTACCGTCATATTGTTGGCTATCTTGATGGTTTTGACCACCACAATCATAGATAGTCACGTGATGGAGGAGGATTCCGAGGAGAGGCATAAAAATATTTAGCTAATGCACTATGTGATCTTTCTTCATGTTGGGATCCATATCCACCTAGAGTTCTTGATGTTTCTCCACCTTCATAATATGAATTGCATCATACATACATACATGTATGAACCGACCGAAGATATCACATCTCCATATTGCTATCGTTTTCATAACCGTGGCATCTCTCATTATCCATAGACTTTGTAGGACTCGGACGGACTTGGGCTTGGGATAAATTGCCAATGTGCATTTGTACGTCATTCTGTAAATCCCAACTTGGTTGTTGCCCTTCTTCCAATCACCTATCATGTGCAAGGAAGGTCGTATTGATATCGATATCGTTTCGGTCCGTCCGGAAATGGATATAGCGTGATATATCGCCTTTATATCGACGATATCAGTGGAAATGTCGAAAATGACTCAAAAAACTATTTTTGTCATTTTTTCAAAAATTAAGATCATCCATGATACTAGAACAACAAATAACCTATTAAAGCACACTTATGTCACACATATCGGTCATTTATAGCCCATATGTTGCACATACGGTCATATCAAACATATCGCGGTTAATTTTTATTCCTGACCTATAGATATTGGAAATGGATTCCATTCAAGTTCTTTTAACATTAAATAACTTACAAATATACACTTAGATGACACATATAGATCATTTATGAAGACTATGATCCTTAGGCTCCGTATGGTTGCAGGGTTGGGTTGGCCCAACCCGGGGTATCCCTCCTTCCAAATCCCAATCCTCCTCACAGTTTACTATTCACAGGGGTACCCCAACCAAACCCAACCCTGCCCAACCCTGCAACCAAACGAACCCTTATATTGCACATATTGGTCATATCGAACATATCGCTGGTACTGTTAGTTGTTGACCTATATATATTGAAAATGGAGTTCCTCCAAGTTCTTAGATCACTAGATAGCTTACAATATACTCTTAGATCACACATATCGATCATCTACGAAGCTTATATCACATATATCGATCATTTCGAACATATCGATATTAATGTTGATTCTTGACTTATAGATATTTTTATGAAGAGTTGACTTTTATAGATATTGGAAATGGATTTCATTCAAGTCAGGGGCGGAACAAGGAATTTTATCCAGGGGGCCAAGCTCTGTTCATGAAAGCGGTCCGTGCAGTCGCATATGCGGCCGCATATGCCTAAGCGGCCTCCTTACCGCGCCGATTATCTGAAGCCCCACTTTATGCGTCATTTGCATATATATGGCCTGCATATGCAGCCTGTGCGAGCGCATATGCGCTCTGTGCGCCCGCTTAAGGTCTAGTTGGGTAATCGAGTATTATTTTGATTCTATATATTAAATTATATTATTTAATATTATCTTTGATGATTTTGATATTTAGTTGTACTATTTTGGGCTCTACATGAAAAACATTTTTCTTAGATCTTCCGTTGGATCACAATTATTAAATAAATTCAGTTTAGTTGTAGTCACTTTTGTAAATATTCATTTGTTTTTAAATAAATATAGAAAACCGCGTAGAACTGCATATACCCCGCATATGCTCCCGCATACCGCTTAATCGCTATTCAGTAACCTGTCCGAACGCATACGCATACCTCTTTCCTGAACCTCGGTGCCAAGTATATGTCTACCATCTATAAGTAAAAAAAAAACAACAACAACAACAAAGCCTTTTCCCACAATTAGGTAGGGTTGGCTACATGGATTCTTCGCCTCCATTCAGATCTATCTTGGGTCAATCTCGGGCTTATATCCATAAAACTAAGATCCCTTCGTATGGTCTTTTTCCAACACTTCTTGGGCCGTCCTCGCCCTCTCTTAGCCTGCTTAACATCCCCACACTCGCATCTCATAACTGGTGCATCAGGTAATCTTCTTTGCCAATGTCCGAACCATCTTAAGCGGTTTTCTCGCATCTCATCCCTCGATCTGAGCTACACTAACTTTCAATCTGAGTAAAAAAATGAAAAAAAATATATTTTCAATTGATAGTTTTTAAGTTGAGTTAACTATTTCAAATGTGATTTTTAAAATTTGATAAACTTACTATTTAAATATTATTTGATTTTGAGCCTAAAAATATTATTTGATTTTTTAATAAGATATAGAGTATTTTTTCAAATGATGTTTTTTAATAACTTTAGTTAAAAATTTTCAAATTTAAAAGGAAACAACAAAGCTTATTTCATTTACAAAGAGAATAAGAAATAATAGGAGAGATAAATGAGTCCCAATATCATTTTATAGCAAATTATACTTATAATGTTAATATACCTAAAGTGAGTAGAAATATTTGTTTAACAAAGAAAGGATGGAATTAATTTGTTAAACAAAAGAAAGGATGGAGAAAGGTAAAGTGAGTGTAGCTAATTTTTTAACAAAAAACACAAGCATGGGATTCGAACCCAGGATCATTAATTGGAGGTAGGGGTGCTAATCGAATCGAATACATTCGAATCCACCTAGATTCATATTCAATTCATTATAAAATTCTCGAATCCGAATTCGAATTGAATATTAAACGAATTTCTAATCTAGATTCAAATTCAATTCGTTTGGAGTTTCGAATATTCAAATTCGATTCATTTTATATCGAATTAGAATTTTATTTAATAATGTAACTAATAATAAAAAATTATATCAATAATATTCTAAGTTTCAAAAAATAATAGACTTTGTGATACTAGTTTGTGAAAAAAATAATTAAAGAAAGTAAAAAACTTTCAACAAAAATGGTAAAACTCAATAGATAATATAAATTGCATTAAAGTACCTAACTTTTGTCATTCGTGTATGTCTCTCTCAATCCTCATTTGTTTTTTTGTACCTATGGTGAATTGAATATATAAATAAAAAATAATTATTGATATTTTGATAAACCATTGATCTTTCTTTTTGTACCTATGATGGAAATTCAATCAATGCATCTCCACCTTTTGACAAACACTGCACCAACTTTCTCATTCTCTTTGATAAATTATTCACAAACCGTTGATCTTTTCTTTCTATCAATCTTGTCAATTATTCCAGGAGTCATATTTCTATTTCTTCACCCTCTTCTTCCACTTTTTCATTAATATCATCATCATGCCCAATGACCCTCTTATGGATCCTATCTTGAGTAGATGGTATGTTTGAATTAGACTTCTAAAAAGAAAATAAAAACAAATACTCAACTACATTTTAAATTCCATACCAATATAGAATACAAAATATAGATTAATAGATATACATGCTCAAAACAATAACCAGAATATTGTGTTCCACGTTTCTCTGAAGAATCTTCCATATATTGTCCCCTAATGTGACCTATCTCCTTGATATCTAAGAAAAAAGAATCACTAAATTCCATCACAATCTTAAAAGGTCGACGTGAACAGTGACTTATGGAGATGAATCCCACATCTGAGGTGTATAAAAACCGACATACATGACTAAGAATTCAGTTGGTATGGCTCTGATCTTCAAATTTCTATTATGTAACATTTTTTCTACATCAATCATGAACAGTTCATGCTTACCTCATTTCAATGCATTCTCATGGGGGCATAGTTTGGTTTATTAAAGATTATGATGATATTTCCTTCTTAATAACCTAGTCTCATTGTAATCTTGATGAGAAATGGAATTTAGTTGCAGCTATGATCTTTTGCACATTTAGTCATTTAGGCAAAGCTCGAAATCTAAGAAATCTGTTCATACCTTAATTATCTCTAAGGTATTATTTGTATTCAAATGCTTGGTTGTCTTTATCATAAGATCTGGACATTACGATAGATGGGAGGATTAAGAGTGTGATTAAGGAAAATAATATTAGAAATTTGAAATCTATGACATCGGGATGGTTTTAAAAATTTAGTATGTGTTTGTTTGTAGATGATGTATTTTAGAATAACATAAATTATTTGGATAGAACCTAAATCTTAAGTTTTTAGGGTAAAAAGGTGTGTGTAGTAATACTAGTAGTTGCAGGGGGGATGGATAGATGATGGCGATGTTGGTGAGTCTAGAATTGGTGTCGTTGTCGACGACTGGGAAGAGTGGGAGCTGGTGGTGAGGTTGGAAATTGGGAGTGTGATGTTGTCAGTGGTGGGAGCGAGCAGGAGCAGGAGACTAGAGCCGACAACATTGGAGAGAGCGAGAAGAAGCGGGAGGCTGGAGCTGATGACGCTAGAGAAGCAAGCAATAGCGGGAGACTGGAGCTAGCAACGTTGGAGTTAACAACGTCGGAGAGAAAAAGCAAATGATAGGGTTTTTTCTCATGAGTGACGAGGGGAGAGAGAGAATTCGGGGGAGTAAAGAGGGGGTATGGTGTATGTAATAGGCATCTCAAAATTGGGATGTTTAGAATAAGATGATGAAAATTTTTATTTATTATATTAAGTTGTGTATCATATGTGAAAAATTTAAAAAATATATACTACATTTATTTACATATATATAATGTTCCAAACCATATAATATATGTTGTATCGAATCGAATCGAATTGCTATTGAACGAATCCAAGTGAATTCAGATTCGATTCATTTGGGAATCGAATCCACAAGTTAAATTCAAATTCAGTTCATTTGATTTCGAATCAAACTTTTTTGAATTTTTATCGAACGAATCCTAATCGAATTCGAATGATTCAATTCAATTAGCAGCCCTAATTGGAGGTAACAACACTTTACCAATAAGACAATGAGCATTTAGTGATAATATGCAACGTTATTTGTTCTATATTTAAAATTTGAGTCGGGGCCATATCAAAATTTAACAACATTATATAAGTGAAATGTAATAACTATGGAGGGGCCATGGCCCCCCCAAGTTATATGCTAGTTCCGTCCCTGATTCAAGTTCTTACAAAATGAAATATGTTACAAATATACACCAAGTTGAAGAACCATTGAATGCACTTTCTTTCGCACCATACCCTACCAGTAGGGGGGTCTCGCTGCCCGGTTAACGAGCTTGGGGGAGCCCAGGTTGGCCCCCTTAGTGTGGGTGCGAGGGTAGCGCCTCCGACCCGAAATAAAATATATATAAATCATTGCGTGTTTTAATTTCAGGTGTAGTTAGATATGCGCTTTAATACTGGATGTAACTAGATAAGTAGTGGAATCAATCTTACATGAGTAATAGCATTGATATATAGAGATATCGGCGAATATTGGGGATATCGATCGATATCCGAGATTTTTTTGTACTGAATCTACTTATTTTTGACCGATATGAGTTGATATGGCGATATATCATCGGTATATTAGCGATATATCACCGATATCTCTGTAAAAGGATATACTGGGTGATATTGAAACCCCTTCCATGTCGAAACCGATATATCGCCGATATATCACCGTTACACCTTCTATGATCACGTGGTCCATTGGCACCCCATCCCGAATATGTTTGTCCATCACTGTAGCCAACTGAAACATCATTATTGTCATCATCATCATCTCCATAGACTATTAGTTTTATTTTTGTTTTTGATATGGAAGTGGAAACTGCATCATTATCAATTTATATCCCTTCTAGACGGTCTATCATCTAACTTGATCTTGCCAAGTAATTGTCAACATCTGCATGGCCTTCACCCCACTTTCTGGTACCGAAGCACCATTGGAATCCATCAACATTTGAAGAACACCTTTACCCACATCATTATCATGCATTTCGAAAATATACGTGAGCTTAATGTGATCTATGTAGTCTTTTTTGTCATGCCTCTTTCTTGTATGTTTTGCCTTCAACCTCAATTTGCAAATTTAAAATGCACATATGGAGGATTTTGGAGCTTGTCTTCTCCAAACTTGTTCCTTCTTTTTGTTGTGCTCCACTTTCTCTTATAATCTTCTGCTGATGCATTTTTGACAATGTTACCACCTCTTTTCGCAAGTCCGAAGCATATGACTCGTATAATGACCACTAATCATATGCTCAAAGATCAAAAGAGGAAAGATCAATTTAACACTTTAGATGAAACCTCAACTATCCTCCAACCTGGGATCGCTAGCGAGGAACATTATGAAACAACGTAAAGAGAAGCAAACTTCACAACCTTTCTTACTAACTAGAAAGGTCACCCTTCCATACATTCTAGCGATTGGACGAATTTTCCGAAAAGAATTTGCTTATCATCTAGAGAAGTTGGACGAAGTGGGATTTCTCACTTTCTTCTTTCTCTCACTACTAGTTCTTTCTTTATTCTTCCTCATTTTTTATGGATTTTTTGAGGGCTAGAATATTAGCTATAAACTGAAAAAGGTCATTAGATGTTGAAGATAATTAGATACAATAGCTTGTATCTTATCGACTGATAGCGAGAAAACAGAATCGGGATAAATACCAATTGCTATTACAAGAAAAAAGATATAACTCGAAACAAATAGTTCTCGTGGCACATGATCCAAAAAATAAAACTTTTGAGCATTAAATAATTTGTATCCAGAGAACATATGACGTAACATAGATAATAAATAAATAGGAGTTAGTATCATTCCAATTGCCATTACAAAAGTAATTAGTATTTTTGGCATTAAAAGATATTTTGGATTGGTAATTATTCCAAAAAATATTACTAATTTCTCGATAAAACCACTCATTCCCAGCAATGCAAGAGAGGCCATCGAGAAAATACTGAACAAGTTAAATACTTTAGCATTGGGTAATAATCTTACTACTTGATAAGTAGCAAATGTATGGAAGTTTATTGGGTAGTGCATTTCCCTCTCTGTTGATCGCGATAATTCTTTTGAATGTTTTTAATGACTAAAGATTTTGGTTTGCATTAAACAATAGTTTAGTTTAAAATTTTCATTGAATTAACTTGTTTATTGTTTCCAATCTCAACTTCCTACCTCATTTGTTCAACTTATTTATGTATGGTCGTCCTTCCCAAGCTTCTCCAATATGATCTGAGAGACTGCTAGAATTTGAAGATTGTGCATGCACATGCACATGCACATTGGATTGAAATAAGCTAGAAAAGTATAAATATACCTATTTATAATTTAAAAGAAATATTTTCATCCACCACAAATATTACTACATAAACATATTATTACACACCAACCTTGTGAAAAGGGTGTGATTGCATTAGGGATGCAAACGGTCGGGTACTTATACATATACATATGTATTATCAAAACCTTATAAAATTTTAAAATACTAATAGAAAGCGGATAAAGATTTAGATGAATATGAAAACCATGTTACTAATAAATAGATGCACATGTAAAACGAACATCGTTCGCATACCAATAATTTTAGAAATACTCTATAGATTGGCATAAATATACCCGAAGTATAAAAATGTACATAATTATGTTATATATATTTTTTCGAGAAGGAAATTATTAAATTATATATAATTAGTCAGATATCTATATCCTTATTCATTTTTAACGAATAGGATACATGTGTCAAAATCTCTATAAAATGAATACTGTTGCAGATCGGATGTGGATATATCTATATCCATTTGCATCCCTAGATGGCATCTTCGATAATCGCTCATGAAAGATATACACCAACCTTGTTGTGTTATCCCAGCTACAATGTACCATTGCCACAACCACACCACTGAAGATGTTGCACGATGTTCTAGCCGACTTTCATGTTGATAGCACAAGTCATCATGTTCGATGCGAAGCCTTGGAGTCATGTACCCTCCCATTTTTCCAGTATGATTGGTGGAAATGACACATAAGTCTGTAGTCGATATTTGGTCGACTGTGTCACTAACTAAATATTAATCGATAGTCAAGTGACCAATCCATTTAGGCATCCATTAGCCGGTTATGAATTTTTTAATTCCGTTAAATATAATAATTATTTTTATACATATACTCGTGTTTTCATGTACCCACTTTAATAGTCTGATGGTAGTGCAGTGTGCCTACTACCCAAAAGATCATGGTTCAAATCCCTCCTTGTAGGGGCTGCATTAGGTAGTCGACAACCACCGGAAAAAATAGTCCAATCTTTCAACATGGATTTGAGCAAGAATCCATGTAGCCTACCCCACTTATAGTGGGAGACGGCTTCACCATTTTATACTCATTTATTTGCATATATTTAGCAATTTTCAGAATTATAAGAATTACAAAAAGAAGCAGTTGAAGCAACAAAAGAAAAAAGGAGCAAATTAAAAATATAATGTTTGCTAGATACCATGATCTAGTATTTAAAAACAAATCCAATAACAACATCAACAAAGCCCGTTTCCACATTAAGTAGGGCCAATTACATGGATTCTTTGCCTCTATTCATATCTATAATGCGTCATTATTGGGCTTAGAATAAAAAAACTAAAATCCCTTTGGATGGTCTCATTCCAACACTTCTTGGGCCTTCCTCGTCCTCTCTTAACCGGCTTAACATCCCAAAACTTGCATCTCCTAACTGGTGCATCAACCGACTTCCTTTCCAAATGGTTAAACCACCTTAAGCAGTTTTCTCGCATCTTATCCTCGATTAGAGGTATGCCAGCTTTCCTTCTGATTGCATCATTCCGAACACAATCTTTACGTGTATGTCCACGCATCAACCTTAGCATTTTCATTTCTGCTACTGCCATTCTCTGCACATGTCTATGGTTCACAAGCCAACATTCAGATCTATAGAGCATAGAAGGTCTCTCGGATGTTTGTAAAACTTCCTTTGATTTTCAGATTGGTATATTCACCTTTTGTTTTGTGAAACAAATCTTCATGTAAATTTTTGTAACCATTTCAACATCATCCATTTCGACCCCGCTACTTTTCACAGTTTCTCCAGAAGCACCCGCCCTTGTATTATTTCACTAGTAATTCTGAGGATGCAGCTTGTATGGGCAACATTGATTACTTTGTTGAAGTAAATAGAAACTTATTAATGCATGAAACATATCAAAAAAGTAATCTTATCAAGTTACTACTCTATGTTTATTGTAAATCTTCTCAACTAATGTTCCCATTGCAGGAACTGTCTTTAGGGAGCCCATCTTATGTAAAAACATTCCTCGCATTCTCTCCGGTAAGGGTGATTCCAATTACCAACTAGATATTTTTTCTTTGAAATGTTTCCTCTGCAATTGATATTTAATTCCAAAGATCTGCAGGTTGGAAGAAGCCCATTTGCATAGGTCGACATGCATTCGGAGATCAGTATCGTGCTACCGACTTTGTTATCCCTGGTCCTGGGAAACTGAAATTGGTATTTGGTAAGTAGTCTTAAGTGGACACTGTATGAAATTAACCCACATGTTATGCTGCTGACTGATAAACTTCGTATAATGCTTTCCAGAGCCAGAAGATGGTGGTTCTCCGCTGGATGTTGATGTTTATAATTTTAAAGGTCCAGGAGTTGCTCTTGGAATGTACAACATCGATGAGGTTTGCCGGTGGCAGTTCTGCATAACCGGTGTCCAGTGCTAACTTTATCTTATTGCTTATTATAATGTATAAATATTTCAGTCTATTCGTGCATTTGCCGAATCATCTATGGCTATGGCTTTTTCAAAAAGGTGGCCGTTGTACCTGAGCACTAAGAATACAATCCTGAAAAAATACGATGGAAGGTACCTTGAAATCATAACATACCTTATTATTTTCCGAATATCTTTGTGTTTTTTTATAACACGCCTTTCTCAAAGGAATTCTGGGTCTTTACAATGGTTTCACAATGCTTAAATCTTGTCTCCTTGGATAAGATAATAAAGCATTGTAAAATAGATTCTTTTCATAGATTTATTTCGTTTCATAAAGTTCTAGGTTGTTTATTTAAACTGTTGGTTAATGATGAAACAATAATAAGTGTGAGATCCATATATGATGCTGGAATCTTGATGTCTTCTTCTCCACGATCGTTTGCTACCAACGTCTTAGCATGGCTGAACACATGTCTTCAACGACGATCATCTCCCTCATCTCATCTTCTCTTCACAAAATTGATAGCGAGAAACTGTCCCTTGATCCTTCTCTCTCTCTCTCTCTGTCCACGTTCTCCTCTCGATCCCTTTCACGCTATATCATGAGATCTTCGCTTGCAAAACACCCGTCCATCTTTTACCCAAAATCATTTTCCTTGATGATTAGTTGGTGACAATGATGGTGTTAGGAGGTTCTGAGCTACCCTGATTGTAGCTGCATCATCAGAGAAGAGGATCCAAGGTCGTTCCGACCTTGTATCTCAACCGTTTGTTGCATGTAGCTCAACCTTGGTCGAGTTTTGAGCAATGACTTTGTCGGACGTATCCACCTTTGAGTGACTTCCTAGACCATTCCCGCCGCCATTTCACCTTCACCTCTTCACAAAATAAGTTACTTTCTTCATGCTTCTTCTAATTTCCTTCTCTATATCATCATGTCTAAATGTTATTTGCAGCCAACTGTAACCCCTGATCCTTTGTTCACCTTCATCGACGATCATCACCTCTGTTGGAGTATTTGTTTATATGCGTCACTTATGTGGGGAGTTGGGTTACCACATCCGAATCTTTAGTCCCACATTTACTAGTTGGGAGATAAGGAGACTCAGTGGGGGCTATATATAGACCCCATACCCATTGTATTCAGATGAGAAAGTGCAATGCATACATCAACCCTTTGAAACTTTCTCATGTGGTTTCATCCCGCTCCTTAGGGAGTAGGTTCCATGTAAAAATCCCTTGTTTTTCATGTTTTATCTTTATTTCTCTGATTCTGCTTCCACATTCCTATTTTCTAACAACCTCCACCACTCATTTCTCTTCCTCAGCCTTCTTTTTGGGGTTGAGGGTCTTCTCCATCACTAGAGGAGCCATCCCACCCTTCTATCTCTCAATTGAGCATCTTCACTGGAGTGGCATCATCACCTCGGTGAGGATTAATTTTCTAGGTCTAATTACCCTCTAATCTTATGTTCAAGACTCTAGAGAGCATTGCTAGAAGTGATAGCTTCAAATGCTAATCTTCATGTGCTGATTTACGCCCGGGAGAAGTAATAAAAACTTGTTCTTATCTGCCGGAAAATATTGTCCCAGGTGCTTCGAATCTCATTTGAATGGCTATTTTATTTGGGTAAACCAATTTCTACTCAGACCAAGATTCTTTTGCAGGTACTTGCAGAATCAATCTTCACAAATCACAATCTCTGTTTGAATGCTTGATGCAAGCAACACATCTCATTTCAGGAACTCCTCCATCCCTACTTGAGCATCTAAAGACTTAAAAATGTGCCGAACTACTTAACTCAATCTTCTACAATGCATTTCTGACCTTTGGTAGGTCTCTACGAGTCTTGAACCAATAACACTACATTGTCGGAGCAGGCGCAACCGCTCCACATCACCACTAGATGTCCAACACACGGAGGAGGAAACAATGGAGTGTTGTGGTTTAGCCACGTGCCAAAATGAAGGGTTGAGATTGGATCCTTGGGATCTAATTTCAGCCCATGGTTGAACCACTGTGTAAATTACCGTTGGGAAAATAGAAAGAGTTGTTTATTCCATGAACCCTAAACCCTCTTATATAGGAGAGTAGCCTATTCGTAAATTACATAAGCCATTCATAAGTAAAGGGAATTAAGGAACAATACAAGAAACATGAAATCAATCATGTAACATAAATATATCTCTACACCTCCCTGAAGATGGAGCATACATGTCGATCGTGCTCACCTTGGACGAGCACTTTTGAAAAGATCCTCTGAGTAAGGTCTTGGTGAAGATATCTGCATTCTGGTTCCATGAGCTGACATGAGATGTGGCAATAAAACCCTTCCGAATCATATCTAGTATATAGTTGCAATGAACTTCGATGTGCTTAGTGCGTTCATGAAATGCTGGCTTCTTTGCAATAAATATAGCAGCCTGATCGTCGCATTCCAGTCCCATAGGAAGGAGAACCTCTATATGTAGATATGTAAGAACAGATCGAACCCACATTATTGCTGTACTAACCTGGACCATAACTCTATATCCAGACTCAACACTAGCTTTGGCTACAACAATTTGCTTCTTGCTCCTCCATGAGACAAGAGACTCTCCAACATATACAATAAATCCAGTTATAGACTTCCTATCCTTTGGACACCCTGCATAATCTGCGTGTACGCATGCTGAGATGGTGACCTCCTTGCCTTTTCTGAACAGTAGACCTGCACTTGGAGATGATTTAAGATACTTAAGTATCATCTATATAGCATCTATATGGACATGGCGTGGTTGCTCCATGAACTGACATCAATTTTTAAAATAATTTAAAAAAACAAAATCAACTTAAGCTCGACTAAATGCAATTAGTCACTCGTCTGCTAATTAGTCCATAAGGACCCGATGCGGGTCGATGGAGTACCTAGTACTAACTTCTGCAACATTCTTTTATATGATCTACCTAAGTTAAATAACAACTTACAAAAATACCATTTTCCCTATTTTCTAGGTAGTTAGGACTTTAAATCCTGCATTAAAACCTTTCTTTCACAATAATCAATTTTTTTGTTATTTTATTACATTTAAAAAATAATCAAAAATATTTTCGAATATATTTATTTATCCCTAAGTCAAAAATATTTTTTACTCAATTTTTCAGAGTCAATATGAGTTAGTTCCTTATATAAATAAATTGTTTACCTAGGTTTTCATACAAGCCTCTGCACTTGCATTGTATCATTTTTTGTCTTACACGGAAAAAGAAAATACCCAAAAACATTAAAATGGAAATCGTGGAAAGTTAATTTCTTTATCAGATATGTGTGTGACTTTCTTAGCCTGAATATGCCTTTCTGATATCGACCTTGGGCTTGGCCGATTTATAAATAGACTATACTTAACTCCCAGTCCCAGCTTTCCTGTGGTTTTTGATTGATCATTTCTACACTTACGATACACTAAGACCAAATTGACATTGAGTGGAAATCGGTTATCAACTCTCACGAGAGGCAAGGAACCTTCCTACGTGAGAGTTTATACTCCAGAGCTTATACTCCAGTTTTTCAACTAAATGAGCCAATCTGTAACACTTGGAGAGGCAAGCTATCGATGACAAGCCAAGTTCTCCAACTCAGAAAGACCTAAAGAGACGAAAATGGACTTTTCTCTAGTGATAAAATATCAAATAGTTCTCGAAATATATCCAACATCGTGGACATCCCTCTTGCCTCCATTACACCACCTTCAATGAAGAAAAGGTGTTGCCGCACATTGTAGCATTAACACCAAGTTGTCATCAAATAGCCAACACTGATACGTCTTTGCACCGTCTGACCAACCATAGCAGCCAAAAGCATTCACAACAATAACGAGAGACGAGAACGTGGGAAGGAAACACTATTTGACCCCTCACTGCTGCCGAAACTAACCTCCCTCTAGCTTGCCATTCTCTAGCACACTATACGAATCTATAATGTCGCAATACTTCATCCAAGCATTCTAAATATCTAGGAAACCTTGCCTTTCCAGAGATGAACCACCAAAGAACACAATCATATGCTTTTGAGAAGTCAATCTTCCAAGAATCCCTTTCACCTGAAGCAGCTTCCTGTTTGCAATAATCTCAGTAGTCATTGTAAGACGATGCATCAACTCTCTATTAGGGATGGAACTCGTCTGTAGTGGCGAAATAATATCACTTATGACAAAACACAATATGTTAGCAAAAACCTGTCACTATGAGATGCGCATCTTTAGACAATGCAGTTGGTGGTCTGAAGTCCATCGTTTAAAGGGCTCCTTAATCAGCATAATTCCCCTTAAAAAATCGTATGACGCCTTTTTCGTGGACAACTGGAAAATCAAGGTATTGTTGACCCAGTCAAAATCGTGATTCCCCTTAAAAACTCATTAATCAGTATCATGACATCTTCACTCTCCACTCCCAAAGTCTACGAAAAGAGTGACAAAGAAACCTCGTGTAGGGCTAATAGTTTTCTTTTCCCATCTCATGGAAAACCCTTTTTACTCTACTTAGCTCTATCCCCTTTTAGGGGTATATTAGTGATAAGTTCTATGGGAACGTGGCAATCATATTCGGTTAAATACGTAACGTCAAACTCATATGTTCCATTCATTATAGTATTTCCGAACAAGTTCTCAGATGACAAGCCTAAAGGTTTGATTGATGACATCGATTTGATGATAGCGACGATATCGATATTGTAGTTCGACCCTATCTTTTATTTCATTTCTTCTGAAAAATATTAAATTATGGATCCACTACCATAAATTCAATGCGTAATCTCAACATTCAATGCATATTATTGAGTAGTCTAATTTTTCAATTATTCAACTATTTCATTTTATCAAATTCAACATTAGTCAGATTAGTAAACATTTATATGTTTCGGTACAACAACAAGATGTTATTTGTAACAACCAGTTTTTTTGGTTAGTTAATCGGTCACATTTTATTCATTAAATGGGCTAGGTAGATATTATTTTGGATAGACAAAAGGTATAATGGGGAGAGACATCTTCGTAAAAAATGCCTCTCAAACCTCCTACACCTCAAATTTCCTAATAAGAACATTCACCTCCATTTTTACAACTTGGAGGCACCCATACCCAACCATCGTCAACTATAAGGTCAACCTTTTATACTCAACTTGAAAGTGCTCCACAAGGACATTCCTAACCTAATTGTCACCCTCAATTCCAGTGCTATCCAGCATCAACAAGTGAATCTATGATGATCGTTAACCAAAGCAAAGAGACATTTTTTGTTTGCATTGCTCTCAATTACATTTGATGTGATCTCTGCCTTTGCCTCCACTTCTATTTTTTGGTCCTCCAACACCACTTTTTTGAACAACCATCGTTCCTTAAGGTCCACCTCCAAATGGAACTCACTTATCCTCCACCAAATCAAGACAACCAATGTGTACCTACGCCTCTTTTTTCTGAAGCCAAAAGAGGGGGTAACACTCGAAGGTGTCCGCCCCAAAGTTTTATTAAAAATTAAGTTTAAGTAACAAGTACAAAAAACCGAACTACATGACCTAATCCTCCGCTAAACTTGCAGAGTGCACCAATACATTTTCGTTATAGAATCTTTGACTAGAGAAAAGACGCATTCCTTGCCAGCCAAATAGCCCGAATGATAGCAATAGGTTGGAGCAGAACTCGATGAGGACGATGTCTGTTTACCACCACGGAGCTGCAAAACGAGGGCATGTCTACAGACCCAGTCGAGGCCGTCCTCACCCCAGATCGGGGTCGTCCTATGGTACCGAAAAAACAGATGATCTATTGATTCAATATCAACGTCACATAGGAGGCACCTATCAGGGACAACGCCCAAAATCCTAGCACAACGATCTTTCGTCATCAATCTTTGCCGCCTGAACAAAAAAAAAGAAGCCAATCCATGCAGGGAGGCCGAGACCCCAAAAGAACCTGCAGTCCCTAACCAGATCCTCGGAGCTCGACGGGGGCGACCTGCGAATCGTACCATACGCCTTCCTGACAAAAAAGGGTCCCCCACGCCAGATCCAATGATCCCTGTTCCCCACAGCCCCCCCCCCCCCCCCCCCCCCCGAATCGCGCAAGGATTCAAGCAAATTAAGAAATTCATCGAGGCATTGATTCGAGAAGTTTGAAGAGAACGTAGGCATCCTGTTTCCATCCGACCAGCACGAAGCAACGCACGCCACACGATTCGTGATCAATGCAAACAAACGTGGAAAACGAGCACATAAAGTCACATCCGTCCAGAAAGTAAAAGATTCCCCATTGCCAAGCACCGGCTTGAAGAGAGTATGAAATCAGGAAGAGTCCCAAGAATCCCCTTCCAGAAGGGCGAAGGAGACAAACCACGACATCAATACAGAGGCGAGGAACCGTTTATACTGTAGATACAACGAAGAAGGGTGCAACACAGATCATCATTGTCACCTCGAAGTCTGCTCACCCACTTCAGCAACATGGCCTCATTCATTGCATCTAACCCCCGGACACCATGACCACCCTAGCCCTTAGGGAGCGTGACTACATCCCATTCAACAAGATGCATATCGCCTGATTCCCGCCCGACCTTGCCCCCATAAGAATTTGCGCATCAATCACTCAAGACGATTGCGGATCCCCATCGATATAAGGCGAGTGGACATGAAAAAAATTGGGATCGAAGATAAAACTACCTTTAGTAGCACCAGGAGGCCCCCCTTGGACAAGATGGTCGACTTCCAACCTGCCAGCCTACTCTTAAGCTTTTCAACAACCAGTCAACCAGCTTGGTTCTGCCCACAACCAACAACACCCCGAAGTACCTGACCGTGAGGGTACCACAATCAGAGCCCAGGACCTGGTTGCAATTACACACATCCCCCTCCGACAAGCCAAATAGAATCACCTCGGACTTGCTAGCGTTCTTAAACAGGTCGGAAAGTTCACTGAAAAGATTCAAAGCAATTGCCATGCCAGAAGCCTCCTTAACGCCCCCCTCAATGAAGAAAACGATGTCGTCGGCGTACTGAAGGAGCGGGATCGTAATTCCATCCCGCGAGTTCCCCACGGAATAGCCACCACTAGTCACACGAACCACAATACGAGCCAAGACATTCGACATAATGACGAACAGAAAGGGGGCCAAAGGACACCCTTGCCTGACTCCTCGCCTTGGCTGAAAGAAACCACCCTCCAGGCGACCATTTACCAGAATGGACATAGAAGAGGTCGTGACACAATGCTTCATCCACGAAATCCACAAATCTAGAAATACCCTCCTACACAAGGTCGACCAGAGAAACTTCCAGGCCAAAGTGTCATAGGCTTTCGCGAATCAACATTCCAGAGCAATCCCGCCTTCCCCTGCCTCCTCCAATCAGCAACTATCTTAGACGCGAGAACCAAACAATCCTCGATCTACCTACCCGGGACGAATACGGACTGCAGCGGGGAAATAATGTGCTCGAGCGTTCGGCTCAATCTTATGGCAAGGACCTTTGCCATGACCAAATATCGAGCATTGGATAACGCAATGGGTCGGAAGTCCTCAGTGCGCTCCGCTGCCATGCACTTAGAAAGGAG
This sequence comes from Ottelia alismoides, assembly GCA_037367405.1. Classification (NCBI taxonomy): domain Eukaryota; kingdom Viridiplantae; phylum Streptophyta; class Magnoliopsida; order Alismatales; family Hydrocharitaceae; genus Ottelia; species Ottelia alismoides. The sequence continues at coordinate 424,528 of JAZKJV010010334.1, read as the reverse complement.
AAAGATCAGAGCCCTATTTATCCTATCGCAACCTGCATTGCCGCCGCAAATTTCCAAGACAACCTCCAACACATCCTCACCCATCAGTTCCCAAAATTCTCTGTAAAGACCACAAGAAAGCCATCGGGGCATGGAGCCCCATCAGCATTGAGACACCTAACCGCAACCTTTAGTTCATCCATGGAAATAGTCTGCGTCAAGCTGGAAGCCATAGAGGGAGACAAGCATGGAGCGGCCATCCCCGACCATCTCCAGCGCCTCTCAATCGATCCTGACGAGAACTCACGGAAGTGGTCCACAATCGCACTACCCATCTCACTGTTGCCGTCCACCCGCACGCCATCCACAATCACAGATCTCATAGCGTTACATCGACGTCTCCCACTAGCGACTCGGTTGAAGAAAGCGGTGGTCGCATCACCTTCCCTTAGCCAAGTGTTCCTAGATCGCTGCCTCCATTCTGTAACACGCTTCCTGTCCTCTTCGACAATCTTCTTCAGGGCAAGCGCATGTTGGGCCAGCTCTTCGCTATTCAGATCCCGATGATCCTCCACGGCGTCAAGCCTGGACAATTCGTCCTCCGCCTCACGGGCATCTCTGGAGTCCCTCTTGAAGGCGCACAAACGCTTGCGCAAAGATACCAATTTCTGCACAAACCTTGACGCATCAGATCCGGAAACCGACAGGGAGGACCGATGCGAAATGACCAGGTCTCAGAAGCAGGCCTCCAAAAGCCATCTCCTCTCATATCTAAAAAAACCCCTCGGCAGTGTGAGCTCACCCGAATCCGAAAGGATCAGAGTGTGATCGGACCGAGTCCTCGGCCTAGCAACCACAAAGGACATGGGGAAAAGATCCTGCGGCTCCGAGGTGGCCAAAAATCGATCGATACGCGACTGAGAGGTAGAATTTCTCCAAGTGTAATTCGAACCAACTGCATCCAGCATCTCCAGCTCCATGGAGTCGATAGCATCCGTAAAATCCCCAGAGCCGGGATCCTGCCCCCCCTAGAACGCGACTGATCCACGGACCAAAGCATGACATTGAAATCACCACCAACAAGCCAAGGGACCCCCGCGAAGGCCGACCTAGCAGCCCACAAGTCCGTCTACAATTCGCACCTCTCAGCATGATTGCATGGCCTATAGACACAAGAGAGGAATAAGAGGGAGGACGAATGAATACACTCCAGAAGGATGGTGAGGACATGCCTGCCCCTGAACCTCGTACGAAAATTGAAAGATGAACTTCTCCAAGCCAAAAGTAAGCCTCCCGAGGAACCCAAGGCATCGATCGCCCTGAACTCATCAATGGAGCCCACATCAAATGAGCGCCAGACTAATTCAGAATTAGATTCTAGCTTAGTCTCTTGAAGGAAGATAACATCACATCCCCAATCCCGAAAACACGTTCCGAGAATCCTCCTCTTATCCGGGCCACCCAGATCCCTAACATTCCAAGAAAGAACCTTCAATGCGAGACCACTTTTGAACCCTGAGTGCAGACCACTCCTGCCAGCTCTGCAATTCGAGCCTTCTGTTCTGAGATTGCCAGAAGCACCCCGTTCTGAGGCCGTGTCCGTTGTCTCCTCCAATAATGCTTCCCAGGTTTCTTGTCAGCTGTACCGTCCCCGACAGGACCCGAACCATCCACTTCCATTGACAAATCAGAAGACACCCCTTTTTTTGTCCTTTCCCTCATCCCCATACCGCACACCGAATGCTCGTCAAAGCTCGAGCCCACCAAGGAGGGAGTGAGCCCCTCAATTGGGCCTTGGGGATCAGCAAAGCAAATCTGTGGCACGAGCAAGATATCTTCCAGCCCCCCGCAAGCCCTCCCATGCTGGGTCAAGAATTCAAAACTCGAAGGTCAGCCCGAATGCACAACAAGGCTCGAAAAAACTAGAGGGCCCAAAAGCGAGATCCGATCAATAATCAGATCAACCAGATCGGTGCAAGCAGACAGATTTGAAAGCCTGAATTGAACTGGGGAGCAAGGGCCCACATGCGCAAGGCCTCAGAACCAAAAGCAAACCGTCCGTCTGCTTCTGCAGGACGCGAAGGCGATGAGATCGAAAAGCGAAACTTCCGAGATGGATCCACCAAAGGGCGCCAAAACGCCTCCTCGCGACCTGAGCCCGAAGGGCTGGTTGTTGGAAACCCAACCGCTAAACAGGAAGATGAAGCATCAAGCGTCGATGCCGGAGTTACCGTCGGCGACGGAGGATTGAGAAGCTGCAGCTCCACACGGAAACAAAACCGACCGATGTCCACGACCGTTGAGAAGATCGAGTCTCTCAAAACTGCCACATCCGCACAGATGTAGTCCATCAGTAACAATGTAATATCCGGATCGGAACCCGGACGCTGGCCATCTTCCGAAATCGAGACCACCGAGCCCCACCGTTTGAGGGTCGGCCCCAAGCAGGAAACAGAGCGAGAGAGGAAGGGGACCCCTCGCGCCGCACCATACACCTCGCATAATTGTCCACTGCCCCGTCCGCAAAGCGCAACATTCTCCAAGTAACCACGCCGACACCACCAATCGTAAGAAGGTGGTCCTTCTGCAATGAAGATAACCCACGAGCACAACACCTATGATCGGCCAGCGACACCACATCCCAGAGAACTGAGGACCAAACATATACGAAAGATAAGCGTGCACAAACTTTTTCGACAGTGAGCCCTCCAACCAAGACCCCATGAGTGCATGGGAGGAATCACCGGACGCAGGGCCAGCCAGAACCGAAGCATAGGAGGGAACTCCCCGCAACGCATTACCGCCCGGCGGAGAAGAGGCCCCCTCCATCCTACGCGTCGCACGACGAGCCATCAGGTTGGGGCAAGATATACGACGATGTCCCACCCGCCCGTATACAAAACATCATGGAGGAGCCGAGCACGACGACACCAAATGACCACGAACACTACACCTAAAACATCTCCCCGACTTCTTGTGGGAGACTTGCACCCAACCCACGCCAGCATCGCTAGCCGCTTCCTCGACCACCAGAAGCTTAGTGCCACCCGCCTCCCCGAGACGAACCACCCACCTCCAAACCTTCCTAGGGCGGTACGGTTGGAGGCTGGAGAAGCTCGAAGAAGGGCTTTAGCGGGAGCTGGGACCTCCCTTGGTATTGTCGATGCGGAGGTGTGGACTCCTTTGACGGAAGTCGAAGGAGAGGAGATCTGGTCTGGCGATATGATGGTGGAGGTAGAGGTGAGGTGCATTGTTGGGCTCGAGCAGAGAATTGTGGGGAGGGTTTGGGCGTATCTACGCCTCCTTATACTTGCAATCCCTACTGAGATGCAAGTCCTTGTTCTTCTCAAGAACTCTTTCGAGAGACTTAGCATGAACACCAACCTGGATGAACCTTTAAAAGAGATGATCACTTCTCGGCTCAGCCACCATTGGCTTTGAAGCCTTTTCCTCCAACAACCAAGATTTCTCAAACCAGAAGATTGGCCCAAGGTACACCTTTTCACAAGACTGCCGACATATAGGAGTGTGATTCGAATGCAACTTGGGGATGGATCGAACAACCTTCAAAGGGTAAAATGACCGCATCTCGGCAATGGCAAGAAAAGAATCTAACGTAAATGAGACCTAGAGTCGGTGCCAAGTGAAACGACAATCAATAGCATCATACACCTCCTGAGAGAGCTATCGGATCATGGCAAAAAATTCAATGGAAGCAGGATCTTGACCATGTAGAAGAGGAGAAAAATTTCTTATGAGAAGGGTGACATTGTAACGCCCCCATCAACCATGGTAACAAAAGAAAGAAAGATCACTGTTCATGTCTTCCCAAAGCACATATTAGCTGTGTGCATCAATCAATATATACACACTGGAGTAAGGAAAAAGGCACCATCATCCTCTCTCTTGGGAATAATTGAGCACATGCAAGGATCGACAAATTCCCCTTACGGTCAGAATCAAGGCCCTAAATGTCGGTTTCGGTCACCATTTCGGTACCGATCGAAACAGAAATTCGATGGAATTTCGACCGAAATTTTGGTCATTTCGGTCATTTTTTGTACTAGGACCCTCATATTTCGGTCATTTCGATCGAATTTCAATTTCGCCTGGATATCGATATTTGACAGAAATTCGACCGAATTTCGCTGAAATTTGATGCCATGGTCAGAATATATCTCCCTTTAAGCCACTAAGATATCGCTAGAGATACCTTCTGAAACAATATCCTTGTATTTTGTTAGACATGGAATGCCTAACTAAACTTCTGAAGATGATTTGTCTGCCTTCCACTTTATATCTTATAGCAGTACTATATCACAATGCCACTTTGAATAGCAAGTAGATTGTGAAGGAGTGAAAGGAGAGACAACTTAACCAACCGTTCTTAGACATGCGAGGAAAGAACATAACCAATATAAATCTCCTCCTCAGACTTGACTTTGAATATTCCTGAATCCTGGGTTCGAGCATGATGGAAATGAAACTATAGTCCTTTCTTCGTATTGAAAAGATGAGACACAACCTTATCCTCAATTAGAAAATCTATATAAAATAACTGCCTTCAGGGAGAGCTGGTTTACTCTGATGTACTCGGACTGACTTTCTAACTAAGGTTAGGAACTCAGGGATGGAAGCGGGAATGCGTACTGTTGGACCTGTAAGACCTTGACGACCTATTAGTGCAATAAAAGTTATTATTTTATCATGCACATCTGAATTGATGATGTGAATGCACTTAATATTAAGTCCTTTTTCTAGAATTAGGGTTATGAAACGTGGTCATATTGAATACCATGTAGTTGGGAGGATACAACTGATATAACTTGTGATATTCAATAAGGATCTCTAGTCTGAGAACGAGATGACAATCTTTCTCTAGTGATTGATTTCAGACCGACTTGTTGATGTATATCCTCTGCTTAGGAATAGAGATTCGGAATTGTTGGAAAAATCAATTCAAAGAGTTAAATTGATGAGATCTATTTAAACTAAGACTTGAATCGTAATTGTGATGATCAGTCACACATCCTTTGACCGCAGATAGATACATCTATACACATGAATGCGCACATTTGACAGACCAATAGGTTGGTGACCTAACCAAGGTCCATATACGACGAGTTGGTGTACATATGAAGACATGCGAAGTATGATCTCTCAAAGGATTCATACATGTTCATAGTTGATGAAGTGGGAGACATAGCTCACTCATGAGATAATTTGGGGTCATAATGAATTACATGGTCGTCTTATTTATGAAATAAGATACGAATTTGAGATATTAATATATGCTTTTGGAAATTATATGATTAATATTATCACCCAATTATCGAATGAGAAATCTATTGATTTGTTCCAAAGAAGGCAATCAAATTAGGGTTTGAACTTCGGATATATCAAAGTCTTCCAGTATGAATGGTAAATGAGTATTGGCAATACTCATGGTTAAAATCTATCTTAATAGATCATCTAGTATGAAACTTCTATTCCGAGGAATGATGTAATCAGATGGATTTTATTGGCTCCATTTATTAGCTTAATGATTTGAGAGTTAATTCGACTAAGTCTCATTTCATTTGAATCCAATATCCAATTCTAATGATTCTGCAGGAAGCGGACTCTCTACTTGGGGTTGAAACTATCAAAATACGATAAGGTTAGAGTTTGGGTTTGGATCAACAATCTATCATGAAACCCTCTTTTTGAGGCAATATTTACCACAGTGTCTCGTCTCCGGCGATGTATCGCAAAGCCCACTGCGAGACTACGTCACAACATCCTTATTATGTCGCCAAATACCACATCCCACTCTATTTAGAAAAATATAAGTTCTTTCCCCTCTTATATTTTCTTCTAGCATATAAGATTGAACCATTTTGTTGAACCGTGCAAAGGATTTTTTTTACATCCTTTAGTATCTCGTTTCGTTAATTGCTCTAGCTAATACTGTCACTAAGATTAGATTCGTGCAAACACAAGTCCGCTGTCTTTTCCAGCATGTACATGTAATTCATGGGATGTTTGTAGGTTCAAGGACATATTCCTAGAGGTATATGAAGAAAGGTGGAGAGAGAAATTTGAACAGCAGTCGATTTGGTAATTTCCTCATTATTGTTTTTGTTTTTAATAATGGTGTATTTTCCATCACCTGCGACTAGTATGTTGATTGTCTATCAGGTATGAGCACCGTTTAATAGATGATATGGTGGCATATGCTGTAAAGAGTGATGGTGGATACGTCTGGGCGTGCAAAAATTATGATGGGGATGTCCAGAGCGATTTCCTTGCTCAAGGTATAGAGTGTCGTATTCTATTTTTGGAATCATTTGACCAGTCTCAGATTGTATCTCTGACGTGACCGGATAATTGTCATCATGATTTTAACAATATATGATAACCATGAAAGTATTGGTGACGAGGAATGTCATTATATTAATTGGTCATTTGGCTCTTAGATGCTATTTAAGAGGGATTAAAATTCCTTCCCATGCATGGACTTTCTGGGAGGCATTCCTTAGGATCGAAATTTGTCTTGATCTCTGTGTGGGGTGCCAGTAAATGTCATATGGCATCTTTCTTACCTCTTGACACCGATTGGTTGTGCTCCGATTCCAAATATATGACTTCTACAGGCAATTAAACATAATTCGGACACCGCTTTTCAGGGTGGGTTCATGTGTCATGTAATAAAAGGAGTTTTTACATTAATTTCCCTATAATATTAACAAATTACATATTGACTCCACTAATCTTTCTAACTCCAGGATGAACCCTATAAAATTAATTATCTCTTGCAGACTTGCAGTACAACCATGTAGGTTAACTTCCATTTCCATCAACATCACTGTTAGGTCTAACAGGTAAAAAAAACTTCCGTCCATTTACCATTAAGTGTGACACGTAAAAAAACTTACGTTTTTCCTTCAAAATATATCAAATTTATAATCGATATCATTATATACATTATTTGTTCTCTTGCTCCTCCAAGCTCCGATCACCAACATGCCTCCCCATCGTAAGCTCCATGTTCTCATGCTTCTCTAGTGCCCACTTTCCAACGCCAACTTGTTGCAGCCTACCATCGGCTTTAGGGCTCCTTGAAGGCTATTTCTACGAGCAATCGCGTTGCGTCTTTGAAGGTTAAGATTTTCCCTTGGCGCTTGAGAAAAAAGATATTGATGACAAATGTGCTAATGTTGATGCTGAGTGTTCCTCTTGTGGGACTAATATGAAGGGAGCTGGAACATCTATTTTTTTCATGTTATCGGATGACCAAAGTGATTTAGTGGGTTGATCTCTCGAACCTTCTCTTGTTGTGGCACAGATCAGACTCATGGAGGTTCAAGAGGAATCTATTGTAGCTCTATGTGCTATTTGGCTACCCACAATGATGTAGGAAATATCGATATCGTATCCGTCCGTCCGGAAAAAGATATATCGGGATATGTTACCGCTTTATCGACGATATCAGTGGAAATGCCGGAAATGGCTCAAAAAGCTATTTTTGCTATTTTTTTACAAATTAAAATCATTCAAGATATTAAAACAACAAATACACTACAAATACACATGTGGCATATATTGGTCATTTATATCCCATATGCCGCACATATCAGTCATACGAATGCATCGTTGTTAATGCTGATTCATGACTTACAAATATTGGCCATGGATTTCATTCAAGTTCTTATTACATTAAATAACTTACAAATATACACTTAGATGACACACATAGGTTATCTATGATCGTTATATCGTACATCGATCATATCGGGCACATAGTAAATGGCATTGAGATGAGCCATTTGACTAAAAATGTACATAATGATTAATGACTAATGAGACAATGTTTCTTTGGTATACATAAATAAATGGAAAAATGTATATTAATGTAATATTGTAATAGAGATTACCTAGAACCAAGAGTTCCGTGGATGATATGAATTGACTGCCCTACCGGTTGTCTCTAATAGCAGATTGTGGACTCAGTGAATTCAATATTTTTCCTATGTCATGTATGAGTACATGGCTTCATGACATACTGCCGGTATTGCTGGTCATCGGTCCCTATGAGTATCTCGGACGAGGATAAGCATCACTAGATCTGGTATCAGGAGGGACACGATAAGGCTACGAGGTACTTGCATGAGATCATCGGGATAACGACGACAACGCGGGAAAAGTTCTTTATAGAGGAGGAGGAGGCATGTGCGTTGTAACATCCGATTTCCAAGTAAACCCGAACTCGACCCGATTTGGGTCCGATGAACCCAATAAAGTTGTTGGTCAATGCCAAACAACCTAAAACGATCAATTGATCGTGAATCAAAAGTCGTTCGGGCGAAATCGACCAAAAATCGGTCGCTTCGCAATTCGTGTCTGAAAAAGCCGCGACGCAAATTCGGAAACCACGAAATGAACCGAGATCGTCATTAGATCTGATTCGACGATAGAAGACTAACGGAATCGACCGTTCGTCAATCGGACGCCGTTTGATATTTTTAAATCACAAAATTTAATCTTAAACAAAAATCGTATCCAAAAATTTCTGATATTCAAAACCCGATCAAAACTATATCAATATCATACTCATTTCGACCGTCGTTGAAAGACGATCAGTTCAAGATATTGTGCGTTGAAATCCGAGACCCGAAGCGTGAATGCGGTCAACTTTTGTATATCAAGCAAAAAGATTAGTAAAAAAAAAGATAATAAAATTTATTATATTTTTTTTCTGCTACAGCCGACAGCCAGCAAAGCCATATGGCTTCTCAATTTTTTTCCATTTGGCCTTCTAATTACCCTCCACATGGGGTTTCTTCCACTCCCACTTGGCAACTAATTAAGTCTCACCTCTTTCTATATAATCCGACCATTCTTTCTCGTTTCATTCCCACTTTCTCTCCAGTCTCACCCGTTGAAGAGCCTCTCCAGCCCTTCTCTTTCCTCTGCAGCTGTTGTGCAGTAGCCTGGGGCTGCTAATCCTCAAATTAGGGCAACTGCTGCTCCATTTAGAAGTCTAAATTGCAGTTTCAACCGCTACTCCAAAAGCTTGAAGCAACAGTTGTTTCCTCTCAATTGGAGCTTCCAAGTGCAGCCCCCAATCTGGAGTTGTGGTCCTGCAACCTTAGGAGTTTCTGCATGCAGTCCTTCCTCCAAAAATTTGATCCAAATAGGTACCTCCCTATACCCCCTATTTGCTGCCATTCATGTGCATTCCCTCTATCTTTTGCTGCCTGTATGAGTTTTGTAGATCAAAATGTACAATCAAGCCTTTCTTCTTGCTGCCATGCATGTTAATTGCATATCTTAGAAGTTTTTTCCAGAATACAACATAAGATCGTGTTCATATTGGCTTTCATATGTTTCTGACGAAGATGTGGGATTTTAGGTTCTGTTGGATGGAGTTTCCAACTCGGATTGACATCATACAAAAAAAAAGGAGAGACAAAGCCTTCTCTTTCCAAATAATTTATTTGACCTATAGCTAGTTGTTTCCTATTAATGGGTATTATACATCTGCATCTTTATATCATCCCTTGCTACCCATTTGTCTGAATTTCATACAATACAATGCCAAATTCAAGTTTAAGGACTGTTCTTTAACTCCAGTTTTTACCAACTTGAGGTGCATTAATATACAAGTAAAGTAGAGAGATGAACATGTACACATGATATTAATGAGATCTTCTCACAACGTTTATATATCCAGAACAGTCTCTGATCTTCTTTATCCATACTACACTCTCTTGTAACTTCGTACACAAGGGAAACCCATCCTGATAATTATGCTTATCTAAAATGCTATTTACCAGAAGACCCTTTTGATTCACGTATACCAACCCATTCGGTCTCCTTCATGTGTTCAAGTGGTATACCCATTTAAATTTTCATGTCCATTATCCATTGCATGCGTAATCTTATTGGTAGTCTTACCAATACTCCATACCTCATTATGCAAGATACTCTACTGGGATTGCTTCACTGAGCCTTATATCTGCCCATTAAAACATAAAGAACCTCGCCTTATTCAAGCTACACCTTGAAGTTGATATAGCAAGATTATTATTATTATTATTATTTTACTCGAATATATCTTCCATTTACACTGTTGTAAACCTTTTCACAATACCAGTTGACAAAGTGCTCCTTGCCATTTTTTTTTGGAAATGGATAAATTGACTAATAGGCATGTCCCTTTAAATCATAAGTTAAATAAGTTCTAAAAATCTGGTTGTTGGATTATCTAAAACTCATCTGATGCTCAAACACCAGAACCATGAAACCTTCCCTTTAAATTGATAATACTGTCCTGACCATGAGAAAGATCTGGATGGTGTGCCCTTTTCCAAAATCCAAGTCAAGAGAACTTAGATCTTAACAGGGACTTGGAATTAATCAAAACATACTAAGATAGTCTCTACAACTCCATGAATAATAAGAAACAATCAAAGTGGAAATGGAAACTCAAGTTTTGTCACATGTAGCTGCAGTCTAACAAATTTTAAGCATAACCGTCCATTTGAAGAAAGTTTTATCTTGAACATCCAACTGCATTTCTTAAGTAGGAAGGGTAAATGATGTATTTCAATTGTTTATAATTATTTTGACGTTTTGTTTTATGGAAAAAAAAGAAAAAAGAAAAAAAAGGATCTGAACCAAGTCATTACTTGTTTACAAACAGCCTACTTATTATACCTAACTTCAAGAAATAGATATATTATTTATCTTATAGTCAACAACATGTATCTATGGTACTGTCAAGAATTCAGGGATGAGAAATAGAGAAGAAGACTGTCCGTTGAGTTTTATGGGATGAGGAAGGAACATAGATGAGTAACTTCTAATCACATTGTAGAAATAATAACCTATAATCAAGGTCTGATCTTCTTCATGAGTTAATTCTTTAAGAATACTCTATTACTATAAATCATTATTAACAAAAGGCTTTAATTTGTACAGTTAGACTACAAAAAGGATTGAGGAAGAATTGAGTAATCAAGAAAATGAGAAGGTTGAGAATATATGCGGACTAATGTTTATGCCGGTCATGGTGGCCTTAACGCCTGACTGTGCGAGGGCGCGGTGACCCTCACCTGGGCGGAAGATAGGAAGCCCAGTTAGGGCAGCGGCCGCCAAGTGCGCGGGTCTAGGATCCCAGTCCTTCTTCGGTTTTTACGCGAGCTCGCAGTGTTTTTACGCCTCGTTGGGATCCCGATTTTAGACCAGTTCCGCTGACCCTGTTTTAGGATACCCAGGCGGGGGATCCTGGTTTTTCAGTTTTACGTACGAGCTCGGTTGCCCGTTACCGGTCGGGCTGTTTTCTAGAGTGACTTTTCCCGGGAAGTCCCTCTCACCCGTCTCAGTGGCGTAGTTTGGGAGTTAGACCTATCCCTCTATTGGACCGTCCTTCCAATTAGAGGGCGAGACGGAAGAGCCCTTTTGTTGGCTTCTTCACCGCTTGAGTTTTTCTTTCGTCAACAGACTTGGCGATTCTACATACAGATCATCCATGTCTATATCTACATCATCTAGAGTTACATTGAGACTGTTGTACTGAGGTTTGAAGGGGATTGATTCTACATCCAGATCATCCATCTCTATATCTACATCATCTAGAGTTACAACTGAGACAGTTACACTTGAGGCTTTAAGGGATTACAATTAAATTGAGTAAATGGAAAAGACTCTAATCCAATTCGAAATCTTATAAGCTAGTGGACGTGTTGGGAACTTAGTTAGGATGCATTATACTACACCGCATGCCTACGGAGGCACCCCAACCCTAAGACTTTCTCCAAGTCTTAGAGTCATAGTGTGAGGTTTTACACGAACCAAGACCACAGATTATTCACTAGACTTAAGAATTTAATAAATCATTATATCTTCTTATCTCATCTTTCCTATCATCAAAATCCACAAATATGATCTCTAAGTAATATGAGAATGAAATATACTTACTATGATCAATTAGTTATAAAATAAATATACTTATGTGGGAAAGGTTGGGTTAATGGCTAATCATGAGAGGTGCTTACTAGAGATTTGAAAACCTTTTACATTTGCAAGTAGAATTAAATTTTAAATTTGAGTTGCTCATGCCTCTCTACTTGCTTTCTTTTGTAAATAATAAATGCCTGTTATTTTTATATAAACTTATGGGAAGTACCAGCGCCCGCTGACGCCTTTTCTTCCTTGCACGCATGGCAGACAAGGAGCCTTTAGCACAGTAGCGGGTTGATGATTTCAGGAGATAAATTTTATACCCAACGGTATGATTTATTTTGTGCCAATTTTTGTTCAATTTATATTGTATTATGTTTCTTTCTCTTCAGTCAGATTTTTGGGATATACTGTATGTACTGTCAGACTTTGTACATGTAAAATATATGGAAGTTAATGAAATAAGATTTTGGTGATAATTGTCTATATTAACTTGTGGTTATGATTGTGAATGTCATGTGGAAAATTATCCGTGCGAAAAATTTCCCTGTTTTCTGTAAGCTTATGCGATCTAATGCGAATGAATGTTGTAACGCGAAATGTGTGTAAACGGGTACCCGGATCCTCGGGGGTTCACATGCGTGTACTCGAGGAAGAAACCAAAATTGTCACCACCAACGAAGCTTCCCTGGCTATGCTTTGGTTGGCTACCTTAGTTGTTCCCACCATTGTAGCTGCTATATCCTCCATACTCGTTGTACCCATATGATGGAGGTGTATACGCCTGAGGAGGAGGAGGAGGTCTTGGAGGAGCATGAAAGGATTTCGGGAAGACACCAAATGATCTCTCATCATGTGATGATCCATATCCGCTGAGGTGACTTGATGTTTCTCCACGGTATGAGCTATCAATGTCCATGCATTTCAACAAACCTATAGATGATATCAAATCGTCTATGCAGCTGTCCGTAGGACGATGACCCAATCCATATGCATCGAGGTCTGGATTCAGATTTGGGACAAACTGTCCATATGCATTTCCATGTCGCTCCATGCATTCTTGTTATGCCTTGAATCTTGTATCTTCATGTGGTCCATTTTTTTGAAGTCAGAAAGTGGGGGAAACACGCAAAGTTGTCCGCCCTAGAGCTATATTAAAAGAAAATTTAATAAGATGTACAATCTTAAATCATTACAAAATCCAAGACTCAATAAGGCCCCTTGAATAGATACATACATTCTCCCAATATAACTTTTTCCCAGAGAGAAGTAGGGCATTCCTGGCCAACCAGATAGCCCACAGATGGGCCAAAGGACGAAGCAGATCCTTCCTCGGACGATGCCTGGCCTCCAGAAGGGAACTCTAGAAAGAGCCGAGGTTCCTCACATAGACCCAATCCAGATAGGCGCCGTACACTGACAGAGAAAAAAAAGATGCTCCACTGATTTAACCCCATTTCCACAAAGAAGGCACCTGTCAGAAACCGCCTCAAAGAATCTGACACATCAATCTCTCATCATAATTCTCTTACGCCTGTGAAGTTAGAGGAAAAAATCGATCCTCTTAGGGAGGCCAAGCCCCTAGATAAAGTGGCAATCCTTAATCCGGTCTTCCATCCGTGAGGAAGGTAGTTTGTAGATCTCCTCGTATGCCTTCTTGATCGAGAAAAAACCACCTCTCCACACCTAATGATCGCATCCTGCTGAGGGTTTCCCCGAATCTCTCCGGGAGTCCAGCAAAAGAAGAAACTTCTCCAAGACGTTGGCCGAAAAGTTAGCGGAAAAAAGCGACATCTAGTTTCTGTCACACCAGCAGCTAGCAACACGCACCTCTCGGTCGGCCGTCAATGCATAAAGGCGAGGAAAATGGCTTTCAAGTGACCCGTTGCCTGATCAATCATTTGACCAGAAGGCAAAGGAGTCCCCATTACCCAAAATAGACTGAAAGTGTTCATGGAAGCGCGGTAGAATCGAAAGAATCCCCTTCCAAAAAGGTGAGGGCAACACCCCAGGAAGGTGAGTCATTGACGACGTGCAAGAGATGGCGTAAATCTGACGAACGAGAGCATAACAGATATCATCACTGCTCCCCCAAAATCTGCTTCCCCATTTCATCTGCAAGGCTTCTTTTATCACATCCAGACGTCTGATACTGAGGCCACCCTCAGCCTTAGGGAGCGTGGCAGTCTCGCAGTCTACAAGGTGCATGCCATTTGCCTTCTGGTCGCTTCTTCTCCACAAAAAATCTCCGCATCAGCCTCTCCAGGCGCTTTCTAATCCCAGTGGGCATAAGGCAAGTAGACATGAAGAAAATCGGAATAGCAGACAACACCATCTTCATCAACACAAGGCTTTCCACCCTGGCAACTTTTTCTCTAGTTTCTCAACAATAGGTAACTAGTATGCCAACTTGACCCTGTCGAGAGCTAGAGGTAGTCTCAAGTAGCGAAGAGGGAGGGATCCACACTCCGTACCTAGTCAAGACCACATAAGCATGCCTCATCCTCATAAAGAGCAAAAGGGACCGTCATAGACTTGCCATGGTTCAGAGTCAGCCCAAACATCTCCCCGAACAGCTCAAGCGCGATCGCCATGCCATTGGCTTCCTCCCTACCGCCCTCAATGAAGAAGATGGTGTCATTAGCATATTGAAGAAGAGGGACAACCATCTCATCCCTCGAATAGCAACACGTAATACCACCGGTCTGAACCCGACCAACTAAATAGGCTAGAATGTCGGACGCGATGACAGACAACAAAGGTGCTAGGGGCGCCCTTGTTTGACACCCCTCTGAGGCTAGAAGAAGCCGCCCTCCGGACGATCATTAACGAGAACCGCCAAAGAGGCAGTGGTCACACATCGCTTCATCCAGGAAATCCATATCTTTAGAAAATGCCTCCTATGCATGGCCATCGCCGGTCCAGCGTGTCGTAAGCCTTCACGAAATTGACCTTCCAAAGCAATGCCTTTACCCCTTGCCTCTTCCAATCGACAACTATCTCAGAAGCCATAACCAAGCATTCTGCAATCTGTCTCCCAGGGACAAAGGTTGACTGGAAGGGGGAGATAATGTGTTCAAGCACCCTGCTAATTCTGATAGCAAAGCCCTTCGCCACAATCAGATAAGGCGTTGGAAAGTTTAATTACGACCTATAGTCTTTAATTCTTTCAGCTGTCTCATGCTTAGGAAGGAGAAAAATCATAGCCTTATTCAACTCATGGAAGGAAATATCGCAATTTATCGGCGATATATCGATATCGAGATGAGACCAATATTGGTATCGATATGGCGATATATCCTCCTTTTCATGCATTTTCTTCACAAAAGTGCGTCGATATGGGCGATATTTCGGTTATATATCACCGATATATCGTCGAAGTTTCGTGTTGACACGATATCGAAATGATATCGATATCGATACAACCTTCCATGATTCAGCTTATCAAAACCTGCATTACACCGGCAAAATTCCTCCACTACCTCTAGCACCTCAATGCCCACAGTGTCCCAGAAATCCTTGTAAAAGGAGATTGGGACCCATCCGGACCAGGTGCCCCATCTACTTTCAGACTCCAGACTGCTACCTTCAACTCTTCCAAAGTAACCGATTGAATCAGGCTGCAAGCATGAGCAATCGAAAGCTGTGAGGTGCCATGACCAGCCCACTCCAACGTCTGTCAAACTCTCTTGTCGAGAAGTCATGAAAGTGATCCGCAATCGCCCTTCCTGTTTCTCTGTTGCCATCCACCTTGACACCATCCACGATCACCGATCGGATAGTGTTACCACGACGCCTTCCACTAGCCACTCTGTGAAAGAAGGCAGAATTTCATCTCCCTCCTTGATCCAGATGTGCCTGGACCTCTTCTTCTCCTCCACCAACCGTTTCCTGTCCTCGTTAACAATCTTCTTTTGTGCCTCCACTCTTTGTGTGAGCTCATCCACATTCAGAGGTCTAACATCATCCAACTTGTCAAAGCTAGCAACCTCCTCCTCCGCCCCCACCCTGACCACACGACGAGCCTCTTTAGATTCTTTTTTGAAAGTGCACAGCCGCATACACAAAGAGGTTAACTTCTGAACGAACCTTGATGTAGTGGAGCCAGAAACTCGCAAAGAGGACCATTGGGTCGAGACCTCATCTTTGAAAGACTCCTTCAGAAGCCAGGCCTTTTCATATCTAAAAAAGCTCCTAGAAGGTGGCAGCTCTCCAGACTCCCACAGGACGGGAGTGTGATCCGACCCGTTCTCGTTCTAGAGTCAACGAACGCCAGCGAGAACAACTTCATGAGCTCAGCAGAGGTCATGAAGCGATCAATGCGAGAACGAGAACCAGAACTCCTCCAGGTGTACTTGGTGTCCGTGACATCAAAAACCTTCAGCTCCAAGAAATCAACGTTTTCCACAAAATCTGCAGAGCTCGGATCCTGACCATCTCGCTACCCCGACAGATCCGAAGAGAGAAGGGTAACATTGAAATCTCTACCTAGTAACCAAGCACATCTCAGGAAAGTAGCCTCGGAGCCCTCATATCAGACCACAACTGCTACTGGAGGGCGGGCTGACAAGGTCCATAGACGAAAGAGAAAGCGAATAAGGTACTTGAAGAAAGGTCTTCCAAAAGCACCATGAGGACATGAGCGCCCCTTGACTTCGCCCGTAATACAAAAGCGAGCTCCTTCCACGCAATAAGCAATCCAATCGCAGAGCCAGAATAGCGATCGATCAACAACCCATGAGTGAGCCCGCATCAAAAGAGCAGCAAACTACATTCGGGACAGATTCCAACTTCATTTCTTGCAAGAAATCAACATCGCAGCCCCACTCTCTGAGTCTCGACCCCAAAATTCTCCTCTTTTCCGGGTCACCCACACCCCTTACATTCCATGAAAGCATCTTCATTTAGGATCAGCGGTAGATCCCCATAGGCGAACTACTCCTGCGAACTAAGCCATGTGTGCTTTCCGGTCAGAGATTGGAGGGGGCTCAACATGCTGTACCTTGGAACGCTTCCTTCTTCTGTATCTCTTTCCAGATTTTTTGTTCGTGGTTGAATTAGTCGCTGCATCTGAGCCTAGTGGACCGAGCACCATTATAGCTGATCCCCATCACCAACAGAGGGGGCCGCCAACCCATGCAGATGTCTCGCAGGAAGCTCCAGAGCCGAGTCCTCGGCAGAAATCGCAGAAGCAGTGCAACAAACCAGATTTTGGGACCCCACCCAGGAGGGGTTAGCTGGGAAAGAGTCGAAGCTGAAATAGATGGCTGACCCTCTGCCCCCAATGAAGAAAGCACATAGTTGGAAGGTGGAATGAAAGTCCCCTGACATGCCCCCTCAAAAGACGTGCCTTCAGTATCCGCATGTGATTGACTTGGCCCTGGGGCGGAAGATGAATCGTCGCCCCCTCCCTCGATTGAAATGGCATCGGTGGATGAGTCAGAAAACGAATACTTAGGCTAAACGAGAAGCAATCGACTCTCAAATCCACTGCAGAATTCGACTCCAGCGTCGGCTCACAAGGGCAATCCATCATCAGTAAGGTGACATTAGCGTTGGAGCCCAGCAGAGTTTCGTCTGCCAGTAGCTGAACCACCGACCCCAAATGACTCAACGCTGGCCCCAAGCAGGCGACAGAATGCTAGAGAAAAAACACCCCCCGGACATGCACAATCGTACTGATCGAACGATAAGCAAATCCCTTGGCAAAACGAGGAATCCTCTACTCAACGTCGCTTTGTGGGCCCGATGCCAGGAGGTGCGACATCTGATGCTTGAACAAACCTCTCGCGCAACACCTCCGCGCATCCAGCTTTGCAGCATTTCCTGTGAAAGCCTCAACAAACTGGAGAAAGAGCCCTTCCCACACCGAAGACGTCGACATCAACTCCTTTAGCCACGAACCCATCAAGATGCCGATCTTCTGTTACGATGAAGAAGCCCCTACGACAGAGGTATCGACCGACTTCCCCAGCCTTCGCTAGCTCGATACTCCAAAGCTTCCCCCTCTGAGGTTCTCGAAGACACTTCAACCCCATGCCCCCCAATCGAGCGGCACGCCTACAACGCACAAGAGTGTCAGCAATGGCCGACCAAACCGCACGAAAAACAACACGAGGGAGAGGCGCAACCCAAGGTCAAGTGGCCCCCTTCACCTCATCTGAAGCGCCTGTGTCCGGTCTTCTTATGAGACACCACCACCCACTCTCCACCTTCCCCCCTCGCCACTTCCGGCCTCGCCTGCACTTCGGAAGCTCGCCTCCATCTCTCATGTCCAACCCTAGCGATCCACTGAAAACGCTCATGCAGTCGCTGCTCACTCAGTCGCTTCTCCATCCACCCCAAGTTTGATAAGTTAGCATGCCATTCACTTATGCTCGTAATGTGTGAGGAAGAATGATTCCTCAAGTTTGATGCGGGCTTCGACTCAATGCTCAAGATGACATTTCCTTTCGTCGACCATTTACTATTCGTGAGATGGTTGAGGTCATATCTCGTAGGGAAGGCACCCGTAACATAAAGAGGTCGAAAGTGGCACCCCCGACTGTGACCCTGATCCCCCTGAATATGTCTCTCCATTACCAGATCCACCGCAGCTGCAAACAACAACATCATCATCATCACTTCCATTGTCATCCTTGTTTTGGATTTGGATTTGAATTTCGAGACAATGGAGAGAATGTCGTTAATAATCGCATCAAGCTCCACCCCTTCAAGAGGGTCCGTTTTTTGTCCAGATCTGGCAATGTAGTCACAAACATCTGCTCTCATTTGCTGGTTTATATTCTGATTTGGCCTGCCTCCTGGTTGATCAAGAACTAGGGCACTATTGGACTCCATCCATCTTTGCAGAACATCTTCATCAGCATCATCATCATGCATCTTGAAAATGTATGAAAGATCGATTGGGTTTGTATAGTCGTCTTTGTCCTGCCCCTCCCTTGCATGTTTTATATGTTGCTTCTAGTTGTAGTACACAAAGACAAGATAACGGAGCCTCTTTTCTCCCAACTTGTTCCATTTCTTTGAATGGAACAAGTTGAATGTACTCCAGTTCTCTCATAACCACCAATAGATGCGGTTTGGGATGTTATTTTCACTGCCACTTTTGGTAGATTGGGAGCTTTTATCTCATACAATAACCACCATTCGACTGCGGAAAATCTAAATGGAGATAAATCAATAATTGTAATGCATCACACCACATTTTATGGACTTATTCGTTTTATTCCTTACCAGGAAGCATGGACTGAAATATCGCGAAATTTCGGTTTCGATGGGTATCGGGTATCGAAATCATACTGTATATCGAGATCCCCGGTTTCGGTCGAAATATCGCGAGATATCGCCGATATCTCGGTCCATCTCGATATCTCGCCCGACATTAGGAATCTTTGAATAGAAAAATCTAGGCACTTTCGAAATATAGCGAAATATCGGTCGAAATGTCCCCATTTCGACCGACTTCGGGCAGCGGCTCTTCTCTTCTTCCTCCAAGACCTTCATCCCTTGAGGTAAGCCAATTTATGATAAATCTTCTTCAAATTCAGTATTTTTTTAGGGTTTTCACTAAATGGTTGTTGATATAGCTAGGCATGGTGTTTAATTTGAGAGATTTCCCCCAAAATAGGTATAAATTTGGAGTAGAAATTTGGGGCTTTTGTGTTTTTTTGCACAATAGTGCTAACTATGATCATTGTATCACAGATCTGAAGTTAACATGAACTAAAACATTGTTGGAGATTATTTTCTTGGATCTATGTTAGAAGAAATTGGGGGTTTTGAAGTTTAATGTGGAACGATAATGAGTTGTGGTGTTATATATTCGGATCTTGTGTTTTGGAAGTATAAATCATAGTCTGGAAATTGTTTTGGATTAATAAAAATTAAAAATATAGAAAATCCGAAAATGATTTGTTAAATATTTACGTTTTTGTTCATATTTTGTGTCAATAATGTAGTCTTTCATGAAATTGGTCCCCTAATTTGTAGATCTAAGATCCTAATGTATAGATCCAAGGTTTTTTTCTGTAAATAAGAAAAGTAGGTGTTGGAAAAATTAAATATATAATAATTCCGAAATTAAAAAATAAAATAATTTGCATATTCATAAGTAGTTGCATTGTAATGCCAACTTAATGTTTGTTCTTGATTTTCCTCGCAGATTTCGACGTTCATACATGGCACATTCTGCGACATTCTGGTTTCGGTTCCGGTTCTTCATTTGGATATTCACCATGGCACATTCTGCTTCCGGTTCTGGATCTGACAGTTTTGATGATCAGAGGGAAGAATTCAGTGGGGACATTGGGTGGAGGTATGCGTCCGCTCCTGATGGAAATAAGGCGAAGCCGCAATGCAATTTCTGTGGGAAGAAGTTGGGAGGAGGCGGGATCACAAGGATGAAGCAACATCTTGTTGGCAACAACAAGAATGTTGCCAAGTGCACGCGTTGTCCCAAAGATGTGAGGGACAAGGTCAAGGCGAGCTTGGACGGAAAGAAGGAAAAGGAGACGGAGAGAGTAAGAAGGGAAGAACAAATGAAGGAGTTCATGTTCGAGAAAGAATTCAACGTCCTTTCTGATTCAGATGACGATGATTTTGTGTACCCCGCCGACATTCAGACTGCATCAGAGAGGAGGGCATACAGAAGGGCTACACAAGAATCATTGAGGAGCGAGTTCGAGAGGAGAGAACTCGGTGGTGCACGGGGCAGCTTCTATGGTGCAGGTGGGAGTGGGAGTGGTTCTGGAGACGCACCAGTACCACCACCCACTAAGAAACACAAGGGGAAGGGAATTGAGCCCTTCTTAACGAGGAGCGGATCCATGCAATACAAGGCAAGCAAGGATCCGAGGCAGAAAACAGTGAAGGGAATGTTCACCAATGCACGAGAAAGGGTAGGAAAAGCCATCAGCAAGCTCTTCTTTGGGGAGAGCATTCCTGCCAACATTGCAAGCGGGCCATTCCTGCAGCATGCCGTTGATGAGATCGCTGCAGCGGGAACGGGAGTGAAGGCTCCTACATCCTACGAGATCATGAACAAATATCTTGGGATGGAGAAAGAGGAGATGAATGAGTACATCGCCGAGTTGAGGAGGAGATGGCCAGAGTATGGCGTGACATTGATGTGCGATGGGTGGACGAGCTACACAAGGAAACAGATCATCAACTTCCTTGTTTACTGCGATGGGAAGACAATTTTCTTGAAATCTGTTGATGCATCTGAGCATGTGAAGGACCACAGGTACCTTCTGAAGTTGATGAAGGACGTTATAAAGGAGGTTGGGAAAGAGCACATTGTGCAAATTGTGACAGATAACGACAGCAACTTCAAGAAGGCTGGTGAAACAATTATGAAGTCCAGCAGCTACGGAATTTTCTGGACACCGTGTGCTGCGCATTGCATTGACTTGATCCTTAAGGATTTCAGCAAGAGGAAGCTCGTCTCAAGGGTGGTGGAGAAAGCACGAATGATCACCATATTCATGTACAACCACAGCAAAGTGTTGGCACTAATGAGGCGGATGTGCAATGGGGAGTTGGTGAGGCCTGGCATCACACGCTTTGCAACCAATTTTATAGCGTTGCAAAGCCTCAAGCAACATAAGACGGGTTTGAAAACCATGTGTTGCCAGGGTGAGTGGTTCGAGATACCTGAAGCTCGGACTGAAGGAGGACGGAAGGTGGAGATATTGATCAATGATATCTCCTTTTGGGATGACGTGACTCGGGTCACGAGGATCATGGATCCAGTGGTATCTGCATTGCGGATCGTGGATGGCGACAAGAAGCCCACCATGGGAGTCATCTACGAGGCAATGCGCTGCATGAGAGAAAAGGTCCGAGAAGCGGTTGGGAAGGGATCAAAAGTATGGTTGGACATCATAGACGAGCGATGGTCTAAGATGCTCTCGCATCCTCTTCACAAGGCCGGTATGTATTATGTAAAAAAGGTTTTTTTTCAATCATTTAAATTTTTATAGTTGGACATCATAAATGAGCTTGTTCGTGAATTTCTGTGCAGCTTATTACTTCAATCCTAAGTACCACTACAAGAATGGACTTGGTACAAATGGTGACCTTCTCTCAGCCGTACAGATTGTGGTGGAGAAGCTCGTCAAGGACGAGAAGTTGCAGAGCATGTGCATGAATGAGGTACTAATATCCTCAATTTCTACCTATATTTTGACTTTTGAGTCACAAGATATTTGGGTTGAACCTATTTGTGCGTTGTGAAGGTTAAGTATTACCGAGATGCATTGGGTTCCTTTGGTCGGATTACTGCGGTCAACGGTCGTGGCAATACTCTTCCTGGTAGGGACGGAGGCAAATAAACCCATTACTTGTGTTGATTTTGTGTGCATTTATTTGTACTTATGATTTCTGTCTTTTCCTTTTTTTGCAGCCGAATGGTGGATGTTATACGGGATGGAAGCTCCCAACCTTCGAAGTGTGGCAGTGAAAGTGTTGTCTCAAACCGCATCTGCTGGCGGTTGTGAGAGGAACTGGAGCACGTTCAATTTGATACATTCGAAGAGAAGGAACAGGTTGGGAGAAAAGAAGCTCAATGACCTTGTCTTCGTGCATTACAACTTGAGGCTGAAATTGAAGCATGCAACAGAGGGACATGACAAAGATGACTATACGAACCCTATTGACCTTGCATACATTTTCAAAATGCACGATGACGATGCTGATGAGGACGTTCTCCAGAGGTGGATGGATTCCAATGGTGCCCCAGTTCTCGATCAGCCAGGTGGAAGACCGAATGAGAACATCAACCAACAAATGGGAGCAGACATTGGTGACTTTTTGGCCAGATCCGGGCGGATTACAGACCCTGTTGGAGGGTTGGAGGGCGAGATTGATGCAGCTGTTGATGAAATTCTCTCCAGTAGCTCCAAATCCAAGTCACAATCAAAGGATGACAGTGGAGATGATGATGATGACGATGTTGGTCGTGCTGGACCTGGTGGTGGTGGAGAGTCAAACTCAGGTGGGTCAGGAGGGAGTGGTCGTGGGCCACAAGCTACCAGACTTGAGGAAGGCCTACAAGCAGGACGTGAGTATATGGAGAGACAACGGAACACACACGGACAATTTGTTCCAAGTCCGAGTTCAGGGCCTACGGATTACGAGTACGGTCGAGGCCAGCGTCCAACCGACAACTACATGGAAGATTTGACATCATCTGTAGGTTCTTTGAGCTTCATGGATATCGACAACCCATATCACGGAGGAGCACAAAGTCCTTTAGGCGGATATGGATCGTCGCACGATGAGAGATCATTTGGCGTCTTCCCGGAATACTTTCAAGCTCCTCCTCCAGGACCTCCTCCTCCTCCTCCTCAGTACGCACCACCAGCATATTCATATGGTTACAGTGGATATGGGGGATACAGTAGCGGAGACAACTACCAAAGTAGCCAACCTGAGCAGAGCCAGGGCAGTTTCTTTGGGGGTGACAGCTACGGTTTCTTTCCTGACTACTACACGGCAGTTCCTCCTCCTCCTCCGCAGAGATCTTCTCCTACTCCGTCGTCGTCGTCCCGAGGATCTCAGGGCAGTAGTTCGCAGCAGCCTCGTCGTGCCACTCGTGATACCGGATCCAGTGCTTCTTATCCTCGACTCGGGATGCTCATAGGCATCGATGACCACCAGTACAGGCAGTATGTCATGGATTACAAGGCCATGTACTCGTACATGACATGGGAGAACTACTGCGAGTTTATAGAATCTGCGATGCGCTATGAGAGACAGCAAGGAAGGGGGGGGGCATTCAGATCCACCACGAAACTCCTGGTTCTGACCAAAACATGTCACCAGGGCAGGTACTATATTTTAATCTTTACTCTCTTTTATTGCATTTATCAGAAATATGCATGTTCTTAATAATTTTAACTTGTTGTAAGTTGTATTGTATTTGTAAGACTAGACTATTACTCTTGTTTATTATGTATTAACAATGTTACAACTTACAACCATGGTTTCAACTTTTATATATTAACTGTCTTATGAGATTTCGGTCGAGATAGGTTGTAATAGAGGGGTGGAGATCCTCAATTGCAATGATATGGATAAAATATGGGTCATTTCGACCCCATATCGATCGAGACATGTTGCTTGGGTTCCAACAATATGTCCACCGATATGACCGATATGGCCGATATGACCGATATGTCTATATATAGGGTATAGATGACCAATTTGTGTGAAATAAATGTGTATTTGTATGTTATTTACTGTTTTAGTAACTTGGAATATCGAAATTTTCAATAAAATTGGAAAAAAATCGGGTTTTTTAGCCTTTTCCGACGTTTCCACCGAAATCGTCGAAATTTCCCGAAATTTCGGCGAAATTTCGGTATTGGACCTTACCGAAACGATATCGAAATCGAAATTTCGAACCTTGCCAGGAAGAGTACTGCCCCATTCATTAATCGCGGTAATTCTACAGAAAGAACCCAAGGCATCCCTGAAGTACTTGACCTGCACATTGTTTGAAGTCATAAAATGTTACATAATGAATATTTTATTACCCCCACTCTAGATTATAGATTACATAATCGAAAATACGTCATCCATACATGAGATCTGTGTCTTCTCGTCCTTGACGAGCTTCTCCACCACAACTTGTACACCAGCTAGAAGGTCGGCATTTGTACCAAGACTGCTCTTGTACTGGTTTTTGGGATTGAAATAATAAGCTAGACACAAATATGAATCTCAGATTTTAACCCATATTATAAACTCTGAAGTGTTATAAAAAATGAAAAAAATTTTCTTACATACTTTTCTTATGAAGAGGATGTGAGAGCATCTTGGACCAGCGCTCATTTATGATGTCCAACCATACATTGAATCCTTTCCTAACTGCTTCTCTGACCTTCTCTCTTGTGCATCACATTGCCTCGTATATCACTCCCATGGTGTCCTTGTCACAATCTACGATCAGCAATGGAGAAACAATCAGATCCTTATCTTTATGACCTGAGTCACATCATCCTAGAAGTGGAGATAGTTGATGATTGATTCCACTTTCCGTCCTCCTTCAGTCCGAGCTTCAGGTATCTCGAACCATTCACCTTGAAAACACATGTTCTTCAATCCTGTCTTGTGTTGTTTGAGGTGTTGCAACGCTCTAAAATTGGTTGCAAAGTGTGTGATGGTAGGCCTCACCAACTCACCGTTGCACATCTGCCTCATCAATGCCAACACTTTAGAATGTTTGTAAATGATTGTGGTGATCATCCATGCTTGCTCCACCACCCTTAAGACGAGCTTTCTCTTGCTGAAGTCCTTTTGAATTAAATCTATACAATGTGCAACGCACGATGTCCAAAAAATATCGTAGCTACTAGACTTTATTATTGTTTCACCTATTTTCATTGAACTTACTGCTTATATCCGTGACTATCTGGACATTGTTCTCATTCCCGACATCCTTGATGATGTCCTTCATCAACTTCAGCAGGTACTTGTACTTCACATGTTCATATGCATCAACAGATTTAAAAAATGATCTTTCCATCGTAGTAAATGTACTTCGCATGTTGCTCGTCCTTCCATCGCACATCAGAGTCGCCCCGTATTCTGGCCATCTCTTCCTTAGCTCGGAGATGTAATAGTTCATCTCCTCCTTCCCCATCCTAAAATACTTGTGCATTATCTCCTTGGATGTGGGAGCCTTCACTCCCGTTCTTGTTGTGACGATCTCATCAATGGCGTGCTGCAAAATGGTTTCTAACAACATTGGATGGAATGCTTTCCCCGAAGAAGAGCTTGCTGATGGCGTTGCTCACTCTCTCCCGTGCACTGGTGAACACACCCTTCACCGTCTTTTGACTCAGATCCTTGCTTAGCATGTACTGCATGGACCCTCTCCTCGTCAAGAAGGGTTTTTGTCCTTTTACCTTGTGTTTTTTGGTGGGTGGTGGTGATGGTGTGCCTCCATATTTACTCCTACTACCACGAGCACCATGGAAGCCGTCACATATACCACTGAGTTTCCTCGTCTCGAACTCGCTCCTCAGAGTCTCTTTTGTCGCCCTCTTGTATGCTCTGCTCTTCTCTGCGATTTGAATGTCAGTGGGGTAGGCAAAGTCATCGTCGTCTGAATTAGTGAGGGTATTGAACTCTTTCTCGAACATGAATTTTTGGAACTGTTCATCCCTTCTGGAGCTCTCCACATCCTTGTCCTTCTTCCCCTCGAAGTTGACCTTCACCAACTCCCTTACAGCTCTTGGTCAAGGAGTACACTTGGCAAACATTCTTGTTGTTGCTAACAAGATGGTGCTTCTGCCTCGTAATCCCCCCTCGTCTCAACTTTTACAGAAGTTGCACTGTGGTTTCGATTTGTTGCCATCTGGAGTGGTTGCATACCTCCAACCAATCTCTCCCCTTTTCAACTGATCAGAACCATCATATTCTGAACCGGAGTGTGAACCCATGATTTTGATTACATGGAATCTACAAAGAAATTGCACAACAGACATTCGTGAGACATATGGGGAGAATAATCAATTATTTGTTAAATATTTTTTGTTTTAACTTTCGGATTTAGTTAATTACTAATTTTTAGTTTATATAAATCATCATAGAATCTTATTTTCTTTGTTTTTAAACATGAGATCCGATTTTATTTTTTCATAACTTAACTTTATTTCACATCATAACTCAAAACCCCCTATTAGTTCCACAAATATCTCACTAAATTATAGATCTAATTTTTAGTTCAGGATTTGATTAATTACTAACTTTTGGTTAACATTTGGTCAGATGGAAGGCAATCTAGGAGAGGTATACATTTGGTTGATTGGAATAGAGTGACTGCATCGAGGAGGACGGGAGGATTGTGAGTATTGCAGGTGGGGGAAATGAGCAAAGCTTTCATGGTGAAGTGGGTGACACGTCTGTGAGGGAAGTTTGAGGACTTGGTAAGCCGGTTGATGCGAACAATTTACGCGATCTCAATATCGTTAACCGTTAGTCTGAGGTGTATACCCTCATCCTTGTGGAGGGGCACTACGCATGTGATTCCAAAGATGGTATGTATGATGAGACCTATTCTTGGAAACAGACCTGGATTCGGGTTCTAGAAGGATGATTGGACTGGAGAGGGAGCGATCTTGCAGTTGGCGTAATTGGTGGCAGAAAAGGTGGTGGTCGTGTAAAAGGTTTGGGAGATGGGGGCTTGGTCCTTGGTTTTCTCTTCGACCTATCGGAGCAAAGGGTCGAGGACTTCATGGCACTTCAGTTGGAGATGACTCAACGAGCGGGACTGATGGATTGAAGGAACACTTTGTCTGGAGGGATGCCTGATTTTCGGTGAAGAAGGCATACAAGTTCTTTACGGCGGAAGCATAGGGCATGGAGGAGGTTGGATTAGACATGCAGATGATATGGAGAAGCAAGGTTCCGACCCGTATCAAGGTCTTCCTTTGACTACCCAGGCATCAAGATATGTTTAAGGCACGGATGATTATTATAAGAAATTCCCAACATATCATAAGATTCCCGTTCTTGAAAATCAGCACATTTCCAAATCCAGAAAACAGAGGGGATTTTAGGATTCTTCCTTGGAGTAAATACATTTATTCATACATCTTCCGGTTGATCCACACCATATTGTATTCTCGGATACTTTTTGCGACAGATGTGGATTGATGACGGAAGAGATGGAGCACCTGTTCTTCTCATGTCCAACGTCGACTCAAGTTTGGAGCAGGGGAGGTATTTCGTGGCTGCATGGGCGGGGCTGTCCAAGCTTTTGGAGGGATATCCATTCAGTTTGTGGTTTTGGGCACGAGGATAGCACCTTTCCTTTTGTGCTATTCTGGACAATATGGTGCACCAGAAACTTCATTTTTTGGGGGGGGGGGAATACATTCTATTCTATTAATGTGTTTGAACACTATAGGACACTTTGTAAATCTTTGAACATGTAACCTTTTGTAATTTTTTATCTTTACATATATATACACCTTTTTGAGGTTGGTCCCATGATGGGATGCCACCCTTTTCCATTAAAAAAAGATCAGGAACTAAAATTTTGGATAGAAATCAATTGTGTCTAAGGACATAGATGGAAGCTAAAGAAGGTATGATTATAACTTTTATCTCCAAGTTTTGGAGATCAATTTTTTTGCATGCAAGAGCCTTGATCAGTGGTTTCTTGGATTTTGAAGCACCAAGAGGTCTTCTGTTGCAACAACTTCCAGATGAAGCGAAGCAGTTGCTGCTGCTATATGTTTGTTCCAGCAGCAAGGGTTGATTTGGAGGCTCTAGTAGTAGCAAGTTGGCTGCTTTGGAGCAGCTCCAGCTGCTATTGACAACAACAGTAGCTGCACATGCAGCAGCACGGGAAGGCTGCAGCAGAAAGGGGGCTATAGCAGCGCACCTCCAGAGCTGCTAGACAACAGCTATAAATGAAGAGAAGGCTGGGGGGTTGGGCTCTCTTCGGCTGGATCTTAGAAAAGAAACCATAGAGGACTTTGGGGAAAAAAGAATGGGAAATGAGAAGGGTTTGGGTGCTATAAATAAGGAAAAGCAATGGCTCTTGTGTTGACAAATGGAGAAGGGTTTGGGGCCCTGTGGAGAGGCTGTTGGAATTTTGCCAATTCATTTTTTAAAATCCTTTGTCTCTCTCTCATGTATGTAATATCAAAGCGTCCATATTTACACCTTGAATCTCTTATTCATTTAATCAATAGCTTGTTTCAACCATCTCTAAATGACAATCAAAATGAGTATAATATTCATATACTTCTGATCTATGATGAAGTCCGAGGTTGGTGTAATACAATCTCTATTTGTGCTTGAATTTTTTGCGAGTTAAATGATCAAACAACATTCGATCGACGAACGATCGATTTTGTTGGTATGGTAGTCTCTGCTTGTTTTACGGTTCGGATTTTGAGTCGCGGCTTTTTTCGATGACACGATTTACGATGCGATCAACTTTTGGTCGATTGCATCCGAATGAAATTCGATCTGCGATCTATGGATCGATATGGATTTATTCAATCTTAATTGCATATTAATTGATCATGCGGACTCTTAATCGGGTCGGATTCGAATTATTCGGATCTTGATGTCACAGTCACACAATTGACCCCTCGTATCTCGTTGCTGACGACACTGCTACTCTTCCAAGCACCTCCAATCGTGGACTTTGTTCAATGCGATCCCGTAGCCATTGCGGTAGCTGTCACATTCACACTCCATTTCTAGCTGTGAAACCCTAATAAGGTTACAAGTATGGTGCATGCAGTAATATGTTAATCGATGTTTTTTATTATGCTTTGTTTATTTGTAGCTGCTTGTGAAGATATGTTAATTAGTAATAAAAAACAAGGTCTTTTTATTGTCACAACCTCATTCTTTAATAAAATAAAAAGGGTAATTGGAGTATGGTGTTTTCTTTGGTTACCAAGTTTTTTGACGAGCTTTTCTCCGTTCTACGCAATTACTTAGCAATTACTTAAAAAACCTTTATGGCTACAAAATATTTTTTTTCTTATTAAACGTAACATTGCAATTAATGACTAAACATTTTTACATATGACATGAAGTGAAGGGTTAATGGTCAGTGGTGAAACAAAGTTTTTAGCAAATCCCAATATAGTCTCAAGTTTTTTAACTCTTCCCTTCTAGTATAGAATGGTTGAAGTTTTTGAATTTAAGTTTTTTACCTTCTATGAGGTCAAACAAAAATCAGGTTGATTGTTTTTATATTAGACCGATCACTTAATTCCTTTCTTGTTATCAACTTTTTAAAAAACTGAAATTGATTTGTTTGTGATTGTTTGACTAAAGTAGAATTTAAAAAAAGGGATAAGTCAGAGTTATTACATCACTTTGATTCTCTTTAGTTATTTTTATCGCTTTGATTTTCTTTTGAATGATTGTATTCACCTTAGTTAATTGATGCCTTTAATTCATCGTTGAATCATTTTAATCAATTGCATCTCCACTGAGTGTGTAAAGTTTTTGTTGAGTATCCTGCGTATCTTGATAATCTAAATGTGTTCTAGATCTAAAGAATTCAAATCATGCAAATCTGGAAAATCTAAATATTGAAAATCTAGAACATTGAAATCTTGAAATTATGGAACATATAAATTTTGCAAATCTGGAAAATATAAATCATGCTAATTCATCGATTCCACTTATTTTTTATGAAGGAACAAGTTTCATCATTTGCAAGTTTCGATTATGTTATGTGAAGGAACAAATTTCATTATTTGTCACTTTCTTCTAGAGCATGCCTATTGGTTATATGTGGTCTAAAGGATGCCAATTTGTGTTGCATGTGATAATATCACAAGTTGGTTCTCGAAAGTTTTTTATTTGCTATTAACCAACATTATATCTCATTAAATTGATTTATTAATTTCTATTTATTAAACTGTTTAATTTCTCTTCTTGGCTTACACAATCAAGTACTATTGCATGCTAGCTTTGAATTGCGTTGTTTGACATTCGATCATATTCATTTGATAGATCTAAAATGACAAGTAAAACAAATGCCAATGAGGTCAGGAAAATCGAGTACCTCAGTAGCACTAATTTTGAATTGTGGAGTAGAAAGATTTACTTTTCTCCTGTTACATGATGGTATCCACCCCATAATAGATAAACCCGATCCTACACTATCTGAATAACCAACAATGGTGGAAATTATGTCATGTGAACAATGTGAGAAAACATATAATATGGCTAAGAGCTTTTTGTTGGCCTGCGTGGAGTAGAATCTAAT
This sequence comes from Ottelia alismoides, assembly GCA_037367405.1. NCBI lineage: Eukaryota > Viridiplantae > Streptophyta > Magnoliopsida > Alismatales > Hydrocharitaceae > Ottelia > Ottelia alismoides. The sequence goes on along the minus strand of JAZKJV010010334.1, from coordinate 393,840 downwards.
CTGTATCTTTGAGACCTATGAATCATCATAGGAACTCTGGATTGTGATGAAGACAGATGTTACTGCAAATCAGAAGTGAGTGGGGGGGCCCATTCTCGACGAGGAAGGCGTATGGGGCGATATGTAGGTCCCCACCATCGCGATCGGGGGTTATGGTGCGTGACTGCGGTTTCTTGGGTCTGAGGCTCCCTGAATGGGTGGGATTCTTCCTGTGGCTTTTTCGTAGATAGAGGTTGACGAGGGATCGATGTGCGAGGCTGCTTGGCAATATCTCTGATAGGTGCTTTTTGTGCGACAATGCAGTGGAGTCCGTTGAGCACCTCTTCTTCGCGTGTCCTAGGGTCACAGAGGTGTGGGAGCAGGCGACTGTGGACTGGGTTTGCACTTCCGATATGGCATCCTTCTGTGGGTCGTTGGTGGCCAACAAAGATAGGGAGTGGAGGGCGCTACTGAGGCCCGTGGCATGCCTATGGGCGATTTGGCTGGGCAGAAATGCAGCTCTTTTCTCGGGACAACGCTTTTACAAGGAGACATCGTTTTGCACTGTGCACGTTTAGTCGGTGATTGGGTGTTGTTGTAGATTCCTTGTTGTCTTTTCTTTCGATACCTATGTAAATTACTTGTTTACTTATTTTCTTTTTTAATTTATGGGGCGAACACCACTGAGTGTCTCCCCCTCTTTTGGGCCTTAAAAAAGAAGAAGTGAGTGTCCAATTTCATCTCCACAGCTCGTGAGAATGAAGGAATCTAAAAGAATCATAGAGCACATGAATAAGATGATTGTGATGGTCAAGGACGTAGCAGTTGTTAATTATGCTATTCCGAAGAGGATGCAAATAAAAACCATCTTAGGCTCTTTTGCCATTTAACATGGTTGTCATGTCTTTGGGAATAAATGACACCATTAAGAGTATTATGGATCCACATGTAGGACTGGAAATTGAGCAAGTCCTCTCAAAGCAAAGATAAAAAATGGATATCTTTGAGGTCGAGGAAGATGGAGAAACAAATGTCGTGCACACAAGGAAACGACGAGGGCCCTCCAAGGCAAACTTCAATGGAAAAGTAGGATATACTCATGAGGCTCTTTCTAAGGTTATGGCACATACAACTACTTTAGGGTCAATTGCCCCAACAAAAAGAAGAAAAGGAATTCTAATGCGTCTGAGAAAAAGGAAAGGAGAAAATTTAATTCACGGCTGTCGTAGAGTGTAACTCTACGGTCATGGATAGTGATCGGGGGTAAATTGACTCTGGTGCAACTCGTCCAAGGAGGGATTATTGGATTTCAAACATACAATGAAATAAGAACGAAGGATCTTCATGGGGAACTCCACCTATTTAGATGTAGAAGGTATGGGGACATACATTGTACTTCATAATGTATTATATGCTCTAGGAGACTAGGAATACACCATAACCTCGCATCTATTCCAATGTGTGAAATTCTTTTGTATAATAAGCATATATCCATAAGAATGAATAAAAATATCTATGCCATGTAAAGGTTTGTACTTGAGCATGACCTATTTTGTCTTTATGTAGTAAGTTTCAGTGAGGTAATGCATGTGGTTTCAAGAGTATTCTTTATGTTTGTCTGATTATGATTTGTGACACATGAGACTTCAAAATCGAAGAAACTCGAAAATAGATTAAATGGTTAGGCATTCTTTTACCCAAGATTAAAGGTGCAAGGATATTGCCCTGTGAACATTGTTTGACTCACTAAACTGATGAGAAAATCCTTCTCATAGGAGGTCCGTCAATCAAATTATTGGTCTTGATCCATTTGTGTGGACTATTGAGTGTCAACTATCAATGCACGCAGAAATAAGGAATACATTATAACATTTATTAATGATTACTCAAAGTTATGTTATGTTTATTCATGTTTACGAGATCGGCCTGTGTGGCCACATATGCGGCCGCATATGCCTGTGCGACACCCTTGGTGCACTGCATTCCTGAAACGATGAGTTATGTGTCATTTGCGCATATTTAGCCATATATATATGGAGTGTGCAATCACATGATCGGGTTGATTGATCGCTTGCTTAGATATGGACTCTCGGATCTTCAAGATCTGAATACCCATCTCCAATGTGTATTCTATCCCAATACCCCTTCTCTTTCGAAATCCTATCTGGAAACCCAATCTCTCAATACTCCTCTCTCTCTCGAGCGAAATCCCACCTCCGCCTTCAAGCTCTTCCGTAGTCACGAATCTCCTCTGCACATGCTTCTTTACTATGCAGAGCTCTTCCGCCACAAAGCTCTGTGCAAATCTCCTACTATGTTTGAAGCTCTCCTCTGCGTGAAGTTCCTCTGTTACGCGATACTACTCCGTCTTCAGTAACCCTTAAGCTGGAAATCTAGTTAGCTGTAATTTTATTTTTAAATATATATGCAAAGTTCAAGTTTTTTAGTTACCCGGCTCACATTTAAACATATATATTTAATTTTACTATATTTGACTTGATGGATAAATAATTTGGGTTGTAGCTTTCTTAATTCCCTTATCTTCACAATATGCAGATTGTCAATCATTATCATTCTGTTTATTGGATAATCACAAACTATTTACTTAATCTAAGCCGTAGATAATCCTTGAGTCTTTAGGTACCATCCAAAAATGATTAAGTTTTAATTTTTGAGTCAACTATTAAGTTTATTTCTTTTGGATAATATTGAACTCGTCCCAATGTCAATACTTTATTACTTCCATACTTCATATTATGGTATTCTGGAACACGTATTCGTTTACCCTATTTATTTGAATGGTACTTATCTTTAATGATGTTCTTTGATCGAATTTTAGGTAAATTATGGCCTTTAGACAACCATCTAACAATGATTTTTCTCTTATGCCTGGAAGAGATTCTCATGTTGAAATTATTGGGCCACATTTATTCATTAATTTAGTTCACATGTGGTAACTTTTGTTGATATTTATTTATTTTAAATTAAAAATTAGAAAATTGTGTAGAACTGTATATAACCCACAAACGCCTCTGCATGCTGCTTAGTCACTATTTAGTGACATGTCCGAACATATACACATACTGCTTTCTTTCTGAACCTTATCTATATCTTTTAGGAAGAAAGATTGTGGACTTTTAAACATTCAAGTGATACAAAACATAAGTTGATATAAAATCGAAAAATCAATTGGCTTTTACGTGCAATAGAGGTGGGGAAGATACATCTATGCAGTTTGAGGAATCCCGCATTCAAGTAGCATTTATATGCATACTACGAAGCCTTATACGCCATACCAAAATGGTGTAGCTGAACAAAAAAGTATCCATTAATGAATGCAGTAAAATATATATTGTCAATATACATTAATGAATGCAGTAAAGTGTATATTATCACACTTATGTTTCTTATTTTTTTGGAAAGTAGTATTAATCGTTAATTATATGCATAGAGAAATTCCCACCAAGTCTATAAAATCAATGTCATATGAAATTTGTAATGGCAAGAAATTCAAGTTGGTTCATCAACGGAAATGGGGATGTATAGCACCTATCTTGCTACCGAGTCAGCTTAGGGATAAACTAGACGTTAAGACATTAAAGTGCAAATTTATTGGATACAATGAACATTCTAAAGGATAGAGGTTCTTCCTTGGCTAATTGAAAGTCGTGATGCAACATTCCCTGAAAATCACGAAGAGGAGCATGAAATAGTGGAACCGGATCCTTTAATTGTCCTACAAGATAAAGGATATGACTTAGAGATAATGCATGAGTTAGTTCATGATACTGATACTCAGAGAATGAATCTATGGAAAATGATGACCTCCTCTGTTGTAAGGCTAGACCTACCATCATGTTCACCGGAGACCTAGATCATGCTTTGAAGTTGGACCTGCAATCTATCTTTGTCGTCGTCTCCAACGGCTAGGACCTCGCCCCCTTTGTCTGCCACACTTTTGCAACGGGTTTCCCTGACGCCCTTCGCAAGTTCTTCCACGACAAAGAGGTTATATTAAAGATCTTTGAAGTATCTTTAAAACATTTAAAAGAATTTCATCAAAGATCTTTGTATCGATCGTGATTTCTAAGCCCAAAAGTAGTTTGAATGAATCAACTGAGGTGACCTTGTGCTCATAATCGCTGTCGGCAGTTGCGCGTGTCGGCGGTTGCACGGACCGGGTCTCTCGGTCGTGGAGGGACGAGGACGGACTGTGCAAGGGGCATATATGTTTTATAAATATCGACCGCCTTTGGGAGGGGAAGTACACAACACAGTGTCTTGCATTAGGGAGCCCTTTCCCGGTCTTAATCGTACATCTCCATCTCTCTCGTTCTCTTTGAGGAAGAAGAAGATGATAGTGGCATACCTGAATACGAGACTGGTACCAGTGACCTGGACGTTGTGATCTGCTGCTGAAATCTGCACTTATAGACACATGATTAGACTCTTTTAGACTTGAATTCCCATTGTGTTTCTTGATGGATTCTAGTGATTTGAGATTCATGTGATAAATCGTCTATCCGACTACAATCTTCTTGAGGAATGTTTTGAAATTCTATGTGGGTTTGATCTTGAAAATCGAGCTGAAATACAATCTCGTGGGATTTCTACTATCGCGATATGATGGTTATATTAGGGATGGCTTTTCTGGGTGCCCCACAGATGAGGCCTCCAACTCTTCAAAAGCCGACAAGGTCGATCTCCATCCGGGCTCAGGGCCTTCGATGTCATTCTCCCGCAAAACAAGCATCTTCTTGATGCTTATAGTCTAGTCTTCCATAAACCAGGTTGATGCAGCGTGACTCGACAATATAGGGCCGAATTCTTAGTTAATTTGAGTGGTCAATTCTATTTACGTTTATTTAATTTAGTGATCAATTTTATTTACGTATCTCTAATTAAATAATTAAGATCGCCTGTGATCTCCAACAATTATTCGTAGATTTGATTTTGGTCAATTAATTAGTTAGAGTCTAATTAGGATAATTAGAGGTCAATTTGAATTTTAAATTTGTCGGAGTCAAATTAGGATAGTTAGTTGTCCAATTTAAATTGATTTCTATTTTTGTAACCCCATCTCTCCTATATAAAGAGATGGTAGTCCAATGTTTTTAGGGGTCAAGTATTAATGAAATATTGAGATTTATCTCTCTCTTTTCTCCTCTCCCTCTATCTCCACGCGATCTCCGTTGTTCTCCTCCTTCAACCTCTCGTATTCCAGACGAGTTCTTCTTCTCAACCCCTCTCTTTTCTTCTACCAAAATCCACCATAAAAAATTATTATTTTTCGTCGATGCCGGTTTTCAATCTGCATCACAGGTTCTTCGAAGATGCCTAGTGCTGCGTCTAGCTCTCCATAGTGTGAACTATAGAAAGTTCTCCTGCTGAATTGCTCCCCCATAAGTCGACATCAATTCGACCTAAGTCTCATCACCTCTCTGTTATCGCCTAAGGCGGATTCTGTACTTAGGTGCGGTACACACTCTTCTAGGAAAAAATAAGAATTAGGCTGTCTCTTTTCCCTAGATCAGAACTCGAAAAAGACTCCAGGCTCCAACTTCCTATAATCGCGATACTACCTGTCTATTCCCCTAGCGTGCCTGATCTGATCCTGGCCTTCGCTTTCTGGATCTGAACCAGCCCTTACTCCAGTAGCGAGGTTCTCTAATCAGGGGCGAGGTAGAGGGAAAAGCCTGTTTTTTTTAAAATTTTCTAAATCTGTTCCTTTGCGACCGCCAAGCTTCTTGCACCTATTACACGCTCATTTCACATTGGATCTTGACTTACAATAGTCTCTTTCGAAGGTTAGCATGTGAGCTACGAAAGTCCTCAATAGAATTTTGGTTTTAATGCCTTCTTGCCAGCTATTTTGGTGTTCAAAGAGGGATGTTTGTGCTGTTTTTTGTGACGATGCCTACATCAGCCCCTTGACCTTCCAGGACAAATCAATCTTAATATTCCTTGGTTTTTGTGGAGAGTATTATTATTATATTTTATGCACCTTTTCATAATTTCTTATTGCTCTCTGGACTGCTATGTAATTTACCCATGAGGCCTCTCTCTAGTAGGGGTGGTCGATTTCGTCATCCTTGTTCGTACTGTCACCGCATATGCCACTCGGAGTATACATGCTACTCTAAGCATGGGTTCCCAGCATCGGCGCGTGTAGCTGAGCATATTCTGCCCCAGTCAGCATCCACTGCAGACAACCGTTTTGAGGAGCTCGTGGCACGTCTACGTGATATTATGCCACCATCCTCTGCAGATTCTTCTGATGGACCTTCTGATGTTGCTGCCTCTGCCTCTGCCAGTTCCTCTGCTATCGCTAGTATCTCAGGTAGTGCTATTGCATTTACGTCCTCTCATGATATATCTGATTGGATTATAGATTCTGGAGCCACACATCACATCTGCTGAAATCGAGAGAGACTTGAGTCCTACAGGGACATTCCCCATGGTCGTTCAATACAGATCGCAGATGGTACCCATTCTCCCCTTATTGGACAGGGGGAGGTCGTTCTATCTTCTTCCATGCATTTACAGAATGTTCTGCATGCTCCCGAGTTCTCCTTGAATCTGTTGTCTATTAGTCAGATTTCAAAAAATTTGCACTGTCGTGCCATATTTGACCCCTCTTCTCTTATTTTTCAGGACATACTAACGGGCAGGGTGATTGGCTGTGGCTCTGAGCAGAATGGTCTGTATCGGCTGGTCCGGAATTCTTATGCTGCCGCCTCTTCTTATTCGCCGGACCAGTATCTCCATACATCCGACATCTTCGCTTTGGTCATCTCCCGCTCCAGAAAATGCGACACCTTTTGCCTCAGATCTCTCCCAGTTCTTCCTTTCGCTGTGAAGCGTGTCAGTTGGGAAAACATCATAGGTCCAACTTCCCTGGTCGTCAGAGTCGGAGCAGTTGCTCCCCGTTCGAGTTGTTTCATATTGATATTTGGGGTCCTAGTCGTGTTCGCGATCATCAGGGACACATGTTTTATCTAGTTGTCGTTGATGATTTCTCTCATGTATCTTGGGTCTTTCTTTTAAAGAATAAATCTGAAGCAGGAGATGTGATTAAAAATTTGATTAATGAAGTGCAAATGTTTTTTCCTCTACTGTTAAATATGTTCGTACAGATAATGCTCTTGAATTCTGCACACAATCTCTCTCTCTCTCTCAGTTTCTCTCGTCAAAGGGCATTATTCACCAAACTACTTGTGCCTACACATCTCAGCAGAATGGAGAGGCAGAAAGAACGCATCGTCACCTTCTTGACATTACTCGAACCCTTCTTATTCAGAGTTGTGCTCCTATCTCTTTCGGGGGGATGCTGTTCTTACATCTTGTTACCTTGTCAATCGTATGCCGTCATCTGTCCTAGATGAGAAAATTCGTATGTCTATCCTTTTTCCTGATAAGGAATTATTCTCACTTACTCCTCGTGTCTTCAGTACTGTTGCATTTGTTCATCTTCTCACTCCTGGACTTGACAAACTCTCTCCTAGAGCGGTCAAGTGTGTCTTTGTCAGTTATTCTCGGACTCAGAAGGGCTATCGCTGTTATGATCCCATAAACAAGAAATACTTTGTCAGTGCTGACGTCACGTTCTATGAGTCTGTTATGTACTTCTCTCCTGCAGGTGACAGGCTGGTACCATCCACTACCAATGATGATGTCTATGTCCCTCCACCTCTTAGGTGGGGTTCACCTGAATCTACTCCTGCACCTGTTACTACGCCCACTTCACCACCATCACCTCAACCAGCACTACCACGACCTCCACAACCTCCTATTCCACCTTTACCAAAATTTTACACGCGTCAGTCAGGTCCTGCGCAGGCTACACGTCCAACATCCATCACGCCTCAGGTATGTGCTGATGACATTACTACTGACGGGTCAGATATGGTACATGTGCAGGATTCGTCATTGCAGGAGGAGACTACACCATCCAGTACACTGGACGATGACCTGGATATTCCTATTGCTATCCGGAAGCAAAAGGGGACGCGTGCATCTTATCCCTTTGCTTCTAAGGTATCTTTTCATCGCCTCACAGAAGATTTTCAGAGATTTGCTACAACTTTGTCGTCCGTAGAGATACCACGGACCTATCAAGATGCTATGCAGATTGATGTCTGGCGCATGGCTATGGAAGAAGAGATGCGGGCATTACAGGCTCGTGGCACATGGAGCTTGATTACTCCTCCTCTTGATGCATCTATCGTTAGCTGTAAATGGGTGTTCACAGTTAAATACCATGTAGATGGCAGTCTAGATCGATACAAGGCTCGGTTGGTGGCTCGAGGTTTTACACAAACCTATGGTATGGATTATATGGATACATTTTCTCCGGTGGCTCGTCATTCTACCCTTCGGATACTCCTTTCAGTTGCAGTGGTACGTGACTGGACTATATCCCAGCTTGATGTCAAGAATGCATTCCTGTATGGCGATCTGCAGGAGGAAGTCTACATGCAGCAACCACCAAGGTTTACTGTTGAGGGGGAGAAGCATATGGTCTGTAGACTTCACAAGGCAATTTATGGCCTTAAACAGAGCCCAATGGCGTGGTTTCAGAAACTTTCTCATCTGATTGAACAACAGGGATTCAAGAGATCGAATGCACACCACTCATTGTTTATTCAGAAGTCTTCTATGGGTACGGTTGTCATCATGGTATATGTTCATGATATTCTTGTTACAGGAGATGATGTTCAGGGAATAGAGAGGGCAAAAGCATTCCTAGGTCATCAGTTCGTCACGAAGGATCTTGGAATTCTAAGATAGTTTCTAGGGTTGGAATTTGCCAGGAATGCACAGGGTCTAGTGATGACCCAAAGGAAGTACATTTCAGATTTCTTAATTGAAACATGCATTGCTGAATGCAAACCATCGAGTATTCCCATGGATCCAAGCATGGAGCTATATGATGACGACACTGTTGAAGTAGACAAGAGGAGATATTGAGAAATGGTGGGTAAGCTCCTTTATATTACCATAACTCGACCTGATATTACCTTTGCAGTAAGCTGGGTGAGTCAATTTGTAGAGCAACCAAGACAAGTTCATATGGATGCCATATACATGATACTGAGGTATCTAAAGTCCTCTCCAGGTTCAGGGTTGCTATTCCAAAAGGGCACAGATCTATCTATTTCAGCATGTGCAGATGCCGATTATGCAGGATGCCCTAAGGATAGAAAGTCAACCTCAGGATATGCCGTTTTTGTTGGGAGCTCTTTGGTCTCTTGGAAAAGCAAGAAGCAAACCGTTGTGGCAAGGTCAAGTGCAGAATCTGAATACAGGGCCATGGCGCAAGCAAGCACGGAGATGATGTGGGTCCGATCTGTACTAGAGGATCTACATGTAGCCGTACCCTTACCTATGCAGCTTCATTGTGACAATCTGGCAACATTGTTTATTGCTAACAATCCAGCATTCCATGAGAGAACAAAGCATATAGAAGTTGACTGCCACTACACGAGAGACTTGATTCAGAGAGGATTGATATCTACATCTCATGTGAGATCAGGGGATCAGACTGCTGACATACTCACCAAGCCGTTGCTCAGAGGACCCTTCCAGAAATGTTCTTCCAAGCTGAGCATGATCGACATCTATGCTCCACCTTGAGGAGTGTAGAGAGTATTATTATTATGTTTTATGTACCTTTTCATAATTTCTTATTGCTCTCTGGACTGTTATGTAATTTACCCGTGAGGCCTCTCTCTATATAAGAGAGGCTAGGGTTCCCTTGAATAATAAGTTGCTCATTTCTTCCAACAGTTTTAATTGCCTTTGGGTTTGATCTTGGCTTGATGTGAAGCTGACATTCTTAGCTTAAAGAGCCCTCATTCTATTTATTGTTTGGATATGTGAGGCCCTCGAATTTTACGCTCCAAATATGGCCTATGGTGGTCTTCTGTTAAGCTACTATAGCACAAACCATGGTATGGTTTAACTAATAGACAGCTAAACTAAGGGAATGCATAAGGTAAGGGCACACATGTTATTGCAAAAAGGATACGGATATAAATGTAACTGTGAAAATCGGGACACATGTAAAAATCCATTATTAATATTATTTTGATTTTGTATAGATTTGATGATTTCTATCATATGACTATTTTCTTCGTATTAGTCACTGATTATTTATGTATATATGCATTTTCAGGATTTGGTTCCTTGGGTTTGATGACCTCAGTACTGGTAATCTGCATGTCTTTTCTCATCAGGCATACACAAACACACCTATGCACACAAACACGACATGCATACATTTTTTCTTTCATTGACATTAAGTTACCTTTATATTTCGTACTTAAAGTGGTATATCATTTTTTCAGTTGTCTTCTGATGGGAAAACCTTAGAAGCTGAAGCTGCTCATGGAACTGTGACTCGACACTTCCGTTTACACCAAAAGGGACAAGAAACCAGCACCAACAGTATTGCTTCTATATTTGCATGGACCCGAGGCCTGGAACACAGGTTTGAGTTCACCCATCTAAATGAATCTTGCTGACTAGAATGGGTCGTAATAGAATTAGGACATTGTTCTTCATACTTACACATGAGCTTTTTGGTGACCCTTATTTTGTAAGCATTTTTGTTCAGAGCAAAGCTTGATGGGAACGAAAGGTTACTGGAGTTTGTGCACAATGTTGAATCTGCCTGCATAGAAACGGTCGAGTCAGGAAATATGACGAAGGACCTTGCCCTTCTTATTCATGGGCCTAAGTAAGTAGAAATCTATATATTTTTTTGTTATTTCTTGATTGATTCTCAAATTTTGAAGCTGGAAGCACAATATGTCACCAAGTTTTGCTTTTCTTTTTTAGGAAATTCATGTGTTTATTTTTCAACAAGTTATTTCTGTCGAGGTTTATACTCTTTTTACTTCCATATCTAATGCAAATTTTGTGTACTCTGGATCATAAAAGCCTGTTTTCATAGCGAATCTCATCATCATGCCACCCTTCACGGGAACGATGTATTCATGATATTTTTGTATTGATATTTCACTGGATATTTTATTTGAAGGCTGCTTGAGTGTCCGTGTTTCAAAAATGGAAAAAAGTTTTAATGTTATTTTCAGAGATTTATGATTTCATTTAAAAAGAATATTGGTTATTAGTATTCTGGCATGGTAAATAATTCATATAGTTTACATGAACGTTGGCATGTGGGTACTCCTGCATACGGCTCCTAATATAAAGATAATAGATCAAGTATAGCGATAATCACAATTTTATGGGGTAGGAAATGCCCTTTTTGTATTTCTGAGTAGATGAGCAATATGCCTTACTTTAAGCACTGGAATCTGCCATACAGGGAAAAAGGAGATTGTTTCTCTCATGGTAGCAGATCATTTTGAATGGAGGTGTGTAAGGGGAGTTTTTTCTTGCTACGGACATTATGATTAGGAAAATTCTTATAATTGAGCATATGACAGAAACCATAATGTCTCATTGAACAATGAATCCTAAGCACTGTTTTATAGGAGATGCGATGTATAGGGTCACAGGGGAAAATTACATGAGATATTGTTAAATAAAATAAAAGAAATATTAAATATGACAACTCTATAACCCTCAAATTGTAACATAGATATCAATCGTGCCAAATTGGAAGAAAAAAATGTTGCTTCTGGAGAAGTAGCTTGGCGAAGATGTCTGCTAGTAGGAGCTTTGTAGAGATACACAGAGTAGTAGTTTTCCATTCCTTTACAACATTATGTATAAAATGACAATGAATGACTTCGATGGTCCCACGAGTGGTAGAGACCACTTTAGTTGGAGTAACGAGAAGTTTTCTGTGAAATGAGCATATCACTTCTTCGCACGGAATCAAAATTTTCCCCATGATGATCAACTACGAGACGTTCTATTTATTTGGAACTACAAGGCTCAACATAAGATCAAATTCCTCCTTAGTCTTGCAAGTCATGATCATCTGCTTACGAAGATGCGGGGGATAACTTGCTTCATACATGGGACATGATGTATGGAAGATGCAATGAAGAGATAGAAAACTTAGAGCATCTCTTCTTTAGGTGCAGAACCACGAGGCATGTTTGGGAGTGTGCGGGTATTTCCTGGCTCAAGACTGATGATGGTACTTCCTTTTGGAGCTCAATTAGCACAACTTGCGGCAATTCACATAAGAATACTTCCCCGGCTTTCATTGTACTTTGGGTTGTCTGGTGCGATAGGAATGAAAACATCTTTCGTGGTCAACGCTTCTACGCTGAAAATGTACTCGGTTACTACAGAGGCCTGTATGTTCATGGTTTTTTTCATTAATGTATTTTTGCGGTGAGTCCCACCTCAGGATTTCACACATTTTCCATGCAAAAAAACTTTGTTGAGAGACTTACATGTTTTCATATTATGTTTTTCTTATGTCCTTATGTAATTTTTCCTTTTGCCCTGTAGGGTTTCTTCTCTCTATAAGAGAACCCTATGGCCAAGATGAATAACAAGTCAGCATTTTTTCCCCTTGACATGGTATCATAGAGACGATCTTAGACTTGAGCATGAACCCTAGATCCCATCCACCACTATCGAGCCTCGTTACTAGCACAACCACAGTCGCCAAGAGCCACATTAACAGTAGCCGCCGCCATCAACAACAACCACCGTCGCCACATGTGGCCTCGAATCCCCCCGCCGGCATCCCGGAGGCATAACAAAACCCCTAGGGTCTTGGTAGCGCTGCAAAACCCTTTTAGGGTCGCGTAACCACAATTCTAATCATCCTCAAGGTCTGATTTTTGAGTTTTAAGGTGATTTCTGGCCATATAAATCACCCAAGTTTGCCTAGAGAAGTCCTGGTTGATGGAGAAGTTCACATATGTTCGTGTAGACGCCTTAAAAGCATTCCTTTGATCCCAGTTACGTCCTTGGCTCGTAATTTGCAGATATGTCAGAGAAAAGGTCGAGTTCTCGTGGCTTTAATGACATGGCTCCCATCGTAAAGATGGATGCAACCAACTTGTACTTGTTGTCAATGCCGTTTATGAGTCTGATGCAATGCCACAACAAGGAGCATATTCTGACACTACCCGAGCCAACTGACAAAATCGAGACTTATTCATCATGGAAATAGGATGTCGCTTATGCACATGTTTGGTTGACTAGCACTCTTTGTATTAATATTACTAGTGATATTTTGGATAAGCTTATCACTAAAGCGGTATGGGACATCCTTGTTGCTACCTATTCTCATGCAATGAACAAGACACTGATTTTGCGGTTCCAATATGATATATTTGGAGTCAAGCAGAATGGACGACATCTTCATAGTCTTTATACATTTTTGAGGGGTATGTTTGAAAAGCTCCGCTTCATGCCTCCTACTATAGACTTAGAGCAATAGAAAGCCTACAAGAATGTGACCATGGTTGGAGTATTGCTAGCAGCCCTTGATCCAGAATATGATGCTGCTAGGAATCATCTGCTAGCAGGTGAATCCTGAATCCATACCTACTATGGAGGAAACATACACCAGGCTCATCAGGATCATGGTGCCCTCTACTACTGATTCTCATTCTTCCTCTGCGATGACTGTTTCATGAGGCAGAGGCGGTCATGCTCAATCTCGAGGTCGAGGAGGATGTGGTTGAGGTGGATGATCACAACAACCATGTAAGTTTTGCCATCGCTTGGGTCACTCAGAGGATACTTGCTTTCAGAAGAATGGCTATCCAGAGGATAGAATAGCATCTGCTAGAGTTGATGAATATGTTAAAATCTCTGCTATCATGACTGATCAGAGGATATATGACATTGTGTTTTGCCTCAGAGAGCTTGTACCTCCAATTGCCAGTTCTTCAGGTTCTTCTAATGTTATTGTATCTGCCACTGCTTGTACTTTCGGTACAACCTCTACACTTACTAGTTGCTCCAGAGCAGTATCTTTCTGAACATTTTCTCTGTAAAAATATGGCTTAGTTTCATTCATATAGTTCAGTACAATCTGGTACATATGTGGTGATTACTGATGGAACACTGATAAACTGCATTTTCACCTCTTTAGTTGTCACATATTATCGTAGTACATGATGCGAAAAATGAATTATTCAGTTTACCAAGGTCGAACACAAAGACACAAGCCTCTTTGTTGATAATCAAAAATCAATGCTTAAAGTGAGCAATTAATTCTTAACCTAGGTCTATCACCACACAGATGCACACAAGACAGAAAATGCATAAAATAAATGCATGAAATGATGCAAAAATTATGCATGACAATGATGCATGCTACAGAATAATGAAAATAATGCATTAATTTTTATTTAGTTTTAATGCAAATAAAGAAGCCACAATATGTTATGCAATGCAGTTTACAATTATACCCCTAGATTAATCAGATCATTAAGCATTCAGAGAAAGAATCAATTTCATTAGCAGTTGATGCAGAAAAATAAGTCAAAGTTAAATTCATGGCATTTAATTAGAATGCATTTAACACATTAAATATAGGTATGAGGTAGATAGTTCAATAAGCATGAGAATGGAACTGAATCAACAAAATAGGAGATCGTATGTTTAAGATATAAAGAAAATGATCCAGGGGGCATAAATGTAATAAAAACCTGGGAAACAAATAGAAAAGTTAACAAAGACGTCATGGTAGGGGATTTTTGTACATAGGAAAAATCGGTCGGACCCTAATGCAGTTTCCCCTGGCGCGGCACGCGAGGCACGCACACATGGGGAGGAGCTTGTAATTTGGAGAAGTTGGAGGGAGGGAACTGCAATTTTCCCCCAGATGCACGCGGAGGTTCGAGCGGGGGTTAGGCGTGGTGCAGGTAGGCTTGGGCCACGTGGGTTGCTTGAGTAGCTTCGGCCTAGGCACATCTGCATTTTTTGTATTTTAATGCCAAAATAAATATACAATAATTATCTATTTTTTGTGATTTTTAATAAGAGGAAAATAAAGGAAATAAAAGAGTGTTAGGTTTATACAATAATTACGGCTAGTTATTAACAGATGGTCACTTGTTAATTAAGGCCAATTAAAGACGGATTTTATTGACTTCTCTAAGCTAGAAGGATAATAGCTGAAAGACGTGATGATAATCATAGATTCATCAGACACATTCTCCCATTATTGGTTAGGGGGAGGTCCACTTGACTCCTTCTATGCACTTACATAATGTTCTTCATCTACCTGAATTTTCGTTGAATTTATTATCTATCAATCAGATTATTAAGCATTTACATTGTTGCGCCTTATTTGACCTAAGCTCTCTTGTGTTTCGAGATATACTCACGGACATGGTGATTGGATATGGCCGTGAGTAGGGAGGGCTTTACATGCTGACCCAATCCCCTTATGTTGGAGCTTCATCAACTCTTACTGGAGCCATTTCTCCTTACATGTGGCATATGTGCTTTGGTCATCTCTTATTGCAAAAGATCGATAGACACATTCCTCATATCTCTCTCAATTCTACGTTCGAGTGTGAAGCGTGTCAGCTCTGAAAACCTCATTGCTTTAGCTTTCCAAGTTGTCAGGGTCATAGTAGTCAGAGTATGTTTGAACTTGTTCATTTTGATATTTGGGGTCCAAGTCGTATCCGTGATCATCAGGGACACATGTTCTATCTTTTGGTTGTGGATGAGTATTCTAGATTGTCTTGGGTTTTCTTGTTAAAGACTAAGCCTGATGCTGTTGGTATTTCATTCAAAATTTTGTTAATGAATTAAAGAATATTTTTTCTACTTCTATAAAGTATGTGTGTTCAGACAATGCCTTGGAGTTTTGTACGATTCAATTGCCTCATTTTTTTGATCCCATGGTATTATCCATCAAACTTCATGCCCATATACATCCCAACAGAATGGTGTCGTGGAACGCAAACACCGTCATCTCCTTGACGTGCCAAGGACTCTTCTTATTTGGAGTCGAGCTCCACATTCCTTCTGGGGTGATGGGGTCCTACCAACATGTTACGTTGTCAATCGTGTGCCATCCTTTTTTTGGGAGAGAGGGTTCCTTTTCGATAGCATTTCCCGAAAAGTTCTTTTCTCTCTTACGCCACACATCTTTGGTCGTGCGACATTCATTCATCTCATGAGTCCTGGACATGACAAGCTCTCTCCTAGAGCTGTCAAATGTGTATCTGTGTTCTATTCTCGTACCTAAAAGGGTATCGTTATTTTTATCCCATCCAGAGGAAGTACTGCTTTAGTGTCACTGTCATTTTTTTGAATCTATTATGTACGTCAACCCTATAGGTGATAGATGGTCTCATTTGAGTCTGGGGAGGAGGTTCTTCTTCCACCTCCCTTTGCGTATGTCCCACCTACATCTGCACTACAATTTTTCGAGCGTACATATACTCGCAGGTCTCAGACAACCCCCCTTGCTTCTTTCCCATCATCCAGCATGTCCCAGGTAAACACTAAACACTTTGTTTCTACTAATGGCACTGGTGGTTTGAATGGTCAGTAGGACACAAACATGTGGAGCAGAGAACACCTTCGAAGGATACTGTTCGATATAGTAATTTGGATCAATCCATTGCTCTATGAAAGGAGAAATGCCGATGTGCTAAATATCCTCTTGCAAGATATGTGTCATTACGATGCTCATCGGAAGATTACAAGAGATTTGTAGTGGGATTAACAACTATTGTTATTCCACATACATACCGGGATGTCATGAAGGGGAACAACTGGCGTATTGCTATGGAAGAGGAAATTATTGCTTTATGATCTCTAGGTATGTAGACCTTAATTACTGCTTCAGAATGTGCATTTGTTATCAGCTGCAAGTGGGTATTCATAGTGAAGCACATGGTCGATGGTACTGTAGACCGGTACAAGGTACGTCTTATAGCAAGAGGTGTCACACCCCATGGATCCATGATACTCAAACAACAATCCCGTAAATGTCACATTCACATCG
This sequence comes from Ottelia alismoides, assembly GCA_037367405.1. Taxonomy (NCBI): domain Eukaryota; kingdom Viridiplantae; phylum Streptophyta; class Magnoliopsida; order Alismatales; family Hydrocharitaceae; genus Ottelia; species Ottelia alismoides. The sequence continues at coordinate 376,940 of JAZKJV010010334.1, read as the reverse complement.
GAACACGCAATCCACATATATAACAATTGCAGGAGAATAATTAAACAAGTAATGGGGAACCAACATGATTTTCCATTTCATCTTCATTAATAAAAGTACCAAAAATATACCATGTCCACAAAATGTCATAGCATGTAGTGCATCAGAGTATATATACATGTAGTCTCTTAAAAAGTACTAAAGCTTAAGTAAAGTGGTCACTACAAAAAGTACCATAACATACCTGAACGGTACAGGTACAATCGACAACTCCTCCACAATAGAGCCGCTCACTACTACGATGGTTGGTCCTGCGAACTAGTTGGACTACACTGAAGAGGTGTATGTTATGGGCAAAGTTGCTCAATACTAATTTATTTAGGTAAAAGATAAAGTAGCTTTCGTAGTTGTAAAGAAACAACTATCTATAGAAACTATAGCTGAAAGTGAAAGGACGAAATAAAGTAAGTAAATTGTGAGTGTGAACACTCTCTCACTAGTGAACTCTACGAATAAGCCCTATGGCTTAGGTTATTATTTCATTTAGGTTTTAACTATCATCATTACTATTGTCCATTATTTCTGTTAGTAAAGGAATTAGTATGTGGTCTTGAACACGAGGGCATCACACTATGAGTCCAAGATACCATTATCTTAGGGTTGCAGTGTCTTTATAGGCATGCAATGAAGTAAGGTACCTAACTAAGTTCCTAGCTCTATGCTTTACCAATGAATTCAAGTCCATTCATTCCACTAGTTTATTGATCAGATACACTTTTGATTCAACACAATCCATTACCATGTAAACACCACAAGTAGGATACAACAATTGAGGCAACTCTCTAGGGAAACCACAACTACATGTCAGTATAAGTCCTCGACGGTTGGCACAACTTAAGTAAAGATCTGGGATTTAGGATTTGATTGACCATGCTCACTGTAGTTGGAAACCTACGACTACCTTTCGTATTTCTTCGAGTACGGGGTACACCGATAAGAAAACCTCATTCTGTAATGACATCTTGGACTCCATATAACCAATACGAGTAACTTACTTGAATGCGTGACTCTTATTAGCCACTTATGTTAATCCTATGATTGAAAGAGAAGACAAGACTATATGTCACGAGTCCTTAAATAACATCGCGTAACCCCTCGGGGAACAAATGAACCTACGTGTCATCCAATCCTCGCAAGGTACTGGGGTCGAGGCCGTCAAGTCTTTTACTATGGGATCCAAGGGTGTTAGCCCATCCCTTAGGGACATCATCTCCACTATCCAAGCACCACTGGAAACTGCACTGTGGGCATCATAATCAACACATGAGCATACCTCCACTATGGAGACCAACCACCAAGCATGCTTGGTCAAGGTTCCAACCATAGCACTACACAAATTTCATATAATCACGATAAGTATGAAAAACTTAGATATGGAATTAAGTACGAGATTGATCATGAACTTCACTTTAATACTCACCTTATTCTAGTCAAGTTATAGTGTATAATATCTACCTTTGATTTCACTTTCTGAACATCCATACATTTAGCATAACATGTATACGGTTGACATGGCTAATCATTTTTTTATCCTTAGCTTAATTTCAACATCAACCATTTCAGATCAGTATCTTGATCAATCATTGCCACCGGGCTGGGTGAGTTGGTGCCTCGATTTGGTGTCAAAATTTTCTCATAGTTGAAAAAAATTAGATGAGTGGATAGAGCACACAACGAGGATAAATGCGATATAATTTTTGTATTTTTCTGATGATAGAATCTCCCAGAAAATATGGTTGAATGTAGCGGGTGCTCTGATTTTGTGTCTAATTTTTTGTATCCGATTTCAGACAAATTATATGTTGTATATAGCATGAAACAAGGATAAATCTGACCTAGGTTTCATATTTTTTAGATCACAAGATCAATCGAAAACATGACCGAACGTGACAATACGATATGGATATTGGTTTTGCATGCGAGATATTTGACAATCTGTATCGCAAATAAGCGAGAAAACGATGAGAAATGGAAGCGTGGACCAACAACAATGTGAAGGAGAGATTCGTAGCTTCAGGGGCCGTTCCTCGAATTTCTCCTCTACCCTGAAATCAGTGATTTTAGGGTGATTCACGTGAAACGCAGGCGAGCACGACATGGACCTCGACACACATTTTGAAACAGTGCCTTCAGATCATTGAACGAAGGTCAGAAAACTCATCTATGACGGAGCTCCGATGAGGTCTCTGGTGAACCCCCTTGGTGAAGTGAGCTAACTGGTCTAACCACTTGGCTTATATAAGGTTCGAGTTAGGGTGCAAAAAATCATTAATCATATAGTTTCGTGCGTAACTTTTGCATACAATGTTCATTTTTAATGTTCTTAGTCTCATTGCTAAGGTCTCGAAGAATACTACAAGATAGAATTCTTATTTTCCAATTTAGATGTTGGTCCGAAAAGTCACCGATGGTGGAGCTCTGGCGAGGTCTCCAGCGAAGCCACTAGGTGAAGTGAGCTAAGTGGTCTAGCCACTTGGCTTATATAAGGTTCTCAAGAATCCATAAAGGATATAATTTTGTGCGTAACTTTCACATACGACGTCTGTTTTTAATGTTCTTGAGCTCATTGGAAAGGTCCCGAAGAATGCTATAAGATAGAATTCTTATTTTCCAATTTAGATACTGGACCAGGTCAAAAATCAAGATTTTGTGTTTTTTGATAATTCGAGGTTTAGGATTTACTCAGACATATGGAGTTGGGTACCTGGACAGTTTTCTCCATTAGCTCAACATTCTATACTATGGATCCTGGTGTCAGTTGCAGTAGCATGTGGCTGGTTTCTCTCCCATTTCGATGTTAAGAATGCCTTTTTGTATGGAGACGTACATGGGGTGTATATGCGACATCCACTGAGTTTGTTGTTGAGGAGGACTCTCATAGAATATGCATGCTTTATATGTCTATTTATGGCCTTAAGTAGAGTCCTAGAGCTTAGTTCCTGAAACTCTCAGAATCGATAGAACATTTGATTTGTTATGATCAACAATAGATAATTCACTCTTTGTTCAGAGGACTCAACGAGGTACTATTGTCATGTAATTTATATTAATGATATTATTGTTACTGGAGATGATAATCGACGTATTGATGCGACCAAGAAGTTTTTGGGATAACATTTTCTTACCAAGGACTTGAGTGAGCTGCATTATTTTCTAGGCCTTGAGTTTGCCGGGAACCAGTAAGGTCTTGTGATAACCAAAAGAAAACACGTTATAGACCTCTTTCAGATGTAGGAATGACAAACTATAGGTCAGCCTACTCCCATGAATCCCAACACAAAATTGCACATTGATGAGATAGAAAGAGGTATACAAATGGAGGTACATGAAGCTAGTAGGGAAACTTCTTTATGTTACAATACACCAGGCCCGATATTTCTTTTATTGTAAGGTCAATCAGTTTATGGAGCGACCGCGACAAGTGCACATGGACACAATGTTTACGATTTTGAGGTACATGAAGTCCTCTCATGGCATGAGTTTAATATTTCGCAAAGGAACCTCTCTGGCTATCAAATGTTGTGTAGATATAGATTATGCTGGTTGCTCTAAGGATAGAAAGTCTTCCTATGTTTCTCTTTAGTATCTTGTTGGAAACTCTTTAGTATCTTGGAAAAGCAAGTAACAAACAATAGTGACTCGATCTAATGCTAAATTCGAGTACAAAACCATGCCACAATAGTACTGAATGATGCGTGTGAAATCAATTCTGACTGACCTAGACATTGTGATACATCTTCCTATGCAACTGCAGTATGACAACCATGCAACACTATTTGTTGCCAACAATCCCGCCTTCCATGAAAGAACCAATCATATTGAGGTAGACTGCCACTATACGCGGGATATGATTCAGAAGGGCTTCATCTCAACCTCTTATGTCAGCTTAGGGGATCAGACAACAGACGTATTCACCGAGACTTTAGCTAGATGGCCATTCCAGGGATGATGCTCCAAGCTGGGCATGATAGATATCTATGCACCATCTTGAGGGGGAGTGTTAAATGACTTACATGTTTTTATATTATGTTTTTCTTATGTCATTTTTATATTATTTTTCATTTTGCCCATGGTTTCTTCTCTCTATATCAGAGAACCCTATGGCCAAGATGAATAATAAGTTGACATTTTTACTCTCCACAAACTTCAATAATAAAAGCAAGTAGCCGACTTATTATCATAATTTATTGGAAGCAAAGCAATAACTAGGATTCCAAGTTCCCAGAGGAAGGAGACCAACTAGGTGATAGACTTGTATTTAACCTCTCGACTAGAGTTTGCATCCACGATGTACTTCTTGCTTCATCAAGTAACCTGAGGAGAAAACTTAAAAAACCATTAAAAATTTGGGATGAGTTTTATTCAAGGGAAGGGTTTCTTATATAGCATGAAACCTTAAAGCCCCATGAATTGGAATTCCATAATAGTCCTCAACAAGACTCCAAAAATGGTTTATAAATGGAAATATCTAAAATAAAAAATAAAGCAAAAATAGAAAATACATCAATGGCTAAAGTAGCCTATTGAAGACAACACTCCCCTCAAGTTGGAGCATAACAGTCAATTATGCCCACTTGTAAGTCAATCATGGCATGTTTCTTTGATAGCATTGTTTTAAATATATTCGTAAGATTAACCTTCGTAGAAATGAGTAGTGTCTTCCATTCTCATACGTGTTGGTTCCGGGATATCGGTTTATGGTGTGCGAGTGGATTGGATTGTATGATCTGAATCATTGCAATCACAATATTATAGAAACAAACGCAACATTATATAGCACTTTCAGTCAAAATATAAGAAATCAATCATGAGTGCACAAATACACATGCGTAAAAGCCATGATCAAAATCTCCTAACCTGAGCTTTCAACCTGACCCCGTGTCTTCCACTAACTCGAGTTGCTTACACGAACAACCAACTTTTTTAAAACATGAGTTGATTGATTACATGGTCAACTCAACCGTGTTATTGTTAAACCGTCCTAATAACCTCAATATCAAGATAAATATGTAATGAATATTATGAGGTAAAATTAAAATGATCTTACGTAGTGAGGAGCGGGCTCACAAGATGAATAGCAAAACACCAGAGCGGTAGGCATGAAGCGTGGATAAGAAAAATAGCTCTTTGAACTTTCTTTCAGATTATTTAGTGAAGAACATAGAGAAACGAGCTTGTTGCTCTTTGTTTTGTATTGAAGTATTCAACGGACGTGGTTATTGGCAAGAACTTATTGAATCCATTGTTTGGGCTCATAACAAATTAAAAGTTGCTCCTGCTACTCAGCCTAGGGCCTTGAGCATTGTACAAGGACGTGCTGTAGGAGTAACCCATTACCTTCTGGGTGGAATTGCCACAACATGGCATTCTTCTTAGCAAGAATTATTGCAGTAGGATAATGGCTAGGAGGATTTGAAAGGCAATATTATTTTTTTGAACATGAAGAAATAAAGAAGCCATTGCAATTGCCGGAAATACTAGGCCTACTAAAGGCACAAAAATAGAGGGTAAGTTAAGATCTGTCATAGAATAGATGCCTCGATTTAATATTTGTAGCTCTTATAAGGAAAGATATCTTATGATAAGTATATCTATTATAAATAATATTAAGTAGTTAATAAGTGCAAGGAATGTAGAATTAAGTGTACACATAATTGAACAATGTATATGTTCCTATTTATAAGTCTAGTATGCACATAACCATTGGAGGGAAAATTGGCATGACCAACTAAAATGTTAGGTCTATCCATCGCTAATGCATGCTCAACTAAATTAAGAAGATAAGAAGTCACCTAGGATCTTTGCTGGTGGACTTCTACAATCTTGATAGCTTCTTCATGGCGATGGCGTCCATCAATGGTTGTGCATCTATTAGTGATTTAACTTTGACGAGTCCATATTGGATATTAATGTGGCCACCTCCATCTTCCTTTTCCTTTTCTTTCGGTACCTAAAAATATTTATTCCAGTACCCTTTCTTTTGGTCCATGAACCTTAGCTATCAATATATCCTTTTTTGTTCAAATCCATCTTTTCTAGAAAGACCTCGAGCTAGAAGTATTATTCTCTACTTTCCTTTCCCTTTATTATTGGTAGGCACACAAGTTAATTTTCTTTTAGGATCAACAATATCTTTTCTTGGTAAGTGATTTTAATATCAAAACTGATAATATCTGATGCAGCATGATAGCAAATTTTATGAACATTTGTGTTATTTATTCTATTTAGCATTTGTTTTGTTTATTTGATTTTATTTCATTCCCATGTAAAAGGCTCATTATAAAAGGCCTCTTTTTATATTTTTCCTTTGATTTATTCTTTCCCTAATTTTAGGGATTTGTTGCTTCTTTTGAGGGGGAGTAGCCTCTATAAAGGGCTCCCTTGTATTAGGTTTTTTTTAAGTTGAATTGAATTAATATTTTTCCTATCCCTAATTCTCTCCCTCTCTCTCTCTCTTGGTCCCGCACTCCCTCTCTTCCCGACCCCTTCGTTCCCCGCCGCCTTCTCACCCTCTCCCTCTCACGAAAATCCCTCCCTCTTCCCCGGCCCTTCTTCCTTGCCCGTGCGCCTCCACCCAACCCCTCCCAGCGCCGCACCCTTCTCCCCTCCTCCCTCCCGATTCCGCTCCCATCTCCCCTCCTCCCTCCCGATTCCGCTCCCATCTCCCCTCCTCCCTCCCGATTCCGCCCTTCTCCCCACCTCCCTCTCCCCCTCGCCTCTCTCCCCGGCTCCACAGCCTCCTTCCCCTCGCCCCGCTAATTGCCAGCCTGCCGCACCGCCCCTCGCCGCCGCTGCCATTCCTTCCCCCCCTTCCCGCGCCATTCCAGCCCCGCCTACTCCCCTGAACCGGCCCAGTTTCCCCCCTTCCATCCTGGTACCGCCACCATCCCCTTCCCTTGTGACCGTAACCTCTCCCCCTTCCCTCGCCGTTGCCGTGGGTCCCATCCAGCCGAAGGCCAACAACCGCCCCGCCGTCCTGTGCCACGTTTCGAGCCTCCCGCGCTGCAGCAAGCTCCACAAACCGACCAGATCTGAAGTGTGCACGTTTCCTCTTGCTGGTTGTGGTATGAGCGCCCGTTTATCATATTCTACCGCATAAATATTAGTTTGTGGATTGTTATTTCGTTGATTTGGTTTGGTGAATCGTTGAGACCCCTAGTCGTTGCAATATTGTGATAATTTTTTTAAGAACTTTTAACTCATCCGTTTGCCCTAAATTTGTGGATAGAAACCGGTGCTAAAACGCGAGTAACTTGACATTTATTGTTGCTGAAATTTGCTTATCGTTCAACAATTTATTTGTTCGTTATTTTCAACTCCGTAGTTCCCATTGTCAAGTCGCCTTTCATGTCATTATCCCAATAGGTTGCATCAATTTGGTATCAGAGCATCACGATTCTGCATTTCGTCTGCATCCCATTTATTCGTTGCATATAAAACAAAAAAAAACAAAAAAAACCACAACACAAAACCACAAAAAAAGAAAAAAAACAACAAAAACCACAAAACAAACCCTGGGATAAAAACAAAAAAAAAACCCCAACAAGGAAAGCAAAACCCTAGGATATCCATGGCCGACAAACCTAGTGGCTCTAAACCCCCCTACACCACACACCCTGAACTATCGCTAGAATCCCTAGCTGCTCAAATGCAACACATGCAAAGAGTGGTTGAACAGTTGAGTGGGCAAATTGCTACCCTGAATAGTCGTATGATAGGCAACGACCTTACTGATGAAACTCCCAACAAAGGTCGACGCACTAACCGGAAATCACACTCCCGGAATAGCACTTCTCGAGATTCTAGCTCTTCTACTTCTGACGGACATGTTAGTGATTATCATTCACAGGAGAGTGAACAAGAAGAACCCAAAGAATACACCCCTTTCCTCCCCAAGACTCCAGACCCATACACCTTTGGCTATACTCCGCAAACTAATGGTGAACATCAATTCCAACCGCGAAATGGACCCAAGTCTGACGATGGATGGGATCGAGGTATCCGTCTCGATGTCCTGGAATTTGACGGAGGACGAGATCCCGACGTCTTTTTGAACGGGCTCCAAGTCGTCGAACACTTCTTTGTGTGGAAGTCCATGCCTAGCGAACATAAGGTCCAATTCGTCACTATAAAATTAAAAGGACATGCGCTGCTATGATGGGACCGTTTGCAATCTGAACGCAAACGAAAAGGAAAGAGCAAGATCCGCAGTTGGAGCAAGATGAAAGCCAAGCTGAAAACCAAATTCGTGCCGGAAGATTACAAACGAGATCTATACGCACGACTGCAATCATGGAGACAAGGCACCATGAGTGTGAGGGAATACACCGAAGGGTTCCAATCCCTAGTCCATCGCAACCGCTTGCAGGAGACTCCTATTCAGGAAGTCACCCGCTACATGCAAGGCCTCCACCAAGTCATCCAGGATGAACTCTACTTCCACAACTGCCGTGATGTCGACGAAGACTACAAGCAGGCCGAACGGGCTGAGATCAACTTTGCTAAAGCCCAGACGAGGAAGATGCCTTTTTCTGCGAACTCCGCTCCTCGTACCAGTGCCACGATGACATACTCCAAAACGATGGGTTCCCCATCAGTCACTGCGGGTAAAACCCAAGCCAAACCGTCAACTCCTGCCATCGCCCGACCACCCACAGGAAACCCCGGTCAAGGCATCTTGGGAAGCCGACCTATTGTAGGACCTGATACTTGCTTCCGATGCTATCAAAAGGGACATCGAGCCGCAGAGTGCCCAAACCCTAAGGCTAGACCCGTCCATCTATGCACCACCGACGACCCTGAATACCCCGATCCTGACCAGCAGGAATCCCCTGAAGAGGATCTGACTGCGTTGACTGCTGAAACCATGGGAGCCGACGACTACGAGCCGCTAGGAGTGGATGGAGACGAGTCCGGTCCGTTCCTAGTAATTGAACACGAAAACTTTATCGCTCCTGACAGCGCACCCACAAACATTCTGCTCACCCCCGCTGTCCACGATGCTGATAGCTGGCTGCGACGCAGCATCTTTCGAACCACCTGCACCTCAGGCGGACGACGCTGTTCGCTGATCATTGATGGAGGTAGCGTTGAGAACTTCGTTTCACAAGAAATGGTTGACAAGTTGGGTCTGGCAACTCAACCACTCGAGAAACCGTACAGTGTGGCATGGTTTCGTGGTGGTACCCAACTCCCGATCCACCGTCAAAGTCTCATTAATTTCTCCATTGGTCCTTCATATAAGGACGAAGTATGGTGCCATGTAGCCCCTATGGATGTCTGTCACATCCTTTTAGGGAGACCGTGGCAATTTGACCGAGACACTGAACACCGAGGAAAACTGAACACTTACACCTTTCTCATAGACAAGGTGCGCGTAACCCTCAGACCACAACGTGAAGCCCTTAGCCCTCGCCAAGTAGCTACACTTCGAGCTACGACTGCCCAAACTGGTAATAAAACGACACCATCAAAGACGGTGACCACGGGCTCTGTGTTGTTGATGGAAGCCCAAACATTCCAACGTGAAATACAAGAGAGCTCCACCATCTATGCTTTAATGGGACGAGAAGTAGACAATCAAGAGACAACTCCGCCTGAAGTCCCGCCTGAGATAAAGCCCATCATCAAAGAGTTCGCTGACATCATGCCTGAAGAGTTGCCTGACGGACTGCCCCCGTTGCGAGACATTCAACATCACATCGACCTAGTCCCTGGAGCCAGCCTACCCCACTTACCCCATTACCGAATGAGCCCAAGTGAACATGAAGAAATGAACTGGCAGGTTACTGATCTGCTGCGACGTGGGTATGTTCGAGAGAGCATGAGCCCCGTGGCGGTTCCTGCTTTGCTTACCCCGAAGAAAGATGGCACATGGAGAATGTGCGTAGACAGTCGTGCTATCAACAAGATAACGATTAAATATCGTTTTCCCATTCCACGCCTTGACGATTTGCTTGATATGCTATCAGGTGCCAGACTGTTCTCCAAAATGGATCTCCGCAGCTGTTACCATCAGATTCGCCTCTGACCTGGAGACGAATGGAAGACAGCTTTTAAAACCTAGGAGGGTCTGTATGAATGGACGGTCATGCCTTTCGGCTTGTCTAATGCCCCAAGCACCTTCATGCGAACAATGAATCATGTTTTGCGACCCTTTATTGGCAAGTTTGTGGTCGTGTACTTCGATGATATCCTGATCTACAGTTTGACCAAAGAAGACCACCTATCTCACTTGTGACAAGTCCTGGAAACCCTGAGAGACCAAAAACTGTACGTCCACCTCAAGAAATGCTACTTCATGTCTGACACGGTCCTCTTCCTAGGATACATTGTCACCGCGGATGGACTTAAAGTTGACCCATCAAAGATTCAGGCCATTCAGAGCTGGCCCGTACCCAAAACCCTCACCGAAATTCGCAGCTTTCTAGGGTTAGCTTCCTTCTTCCGACGTTTCATTCGGAACTTCAGCGCTTGTGCGGCACCGTTGGTAGATTGCACGCGGAAAGGCGCACCCGCCTGGACTCTTGAAGCAGAAACGAGCTTTCAAAATCTAAAACATCAATTGACGCATGCTCCTGTTCTGGCACTCCCCGACTTCACCAAGATTTTCGTGGTCGATTGCGACGCCTCACATGTCGGGATTGGCGCTATCCTAAGTCAAGAAGGACGACCTGTCGCCTTCTACAGCGAGAAATTGAACGATGCCAGATCACGGTACTCCACTTATGATGTTGAATTTTATGCCGTGGTCCAAGCTCTCAAGCATTGGAGACATTACCTGATCCAACGTGAATTTATCCTTAACTCTGACCATGAAGCCCTGAGGTATTTGAACTCCCAGAAAACTCTTAACAAACGTCATGCCAAATGGGTTAGTTTCCTCCAGGAATACACCTTCCATCTCAAGCACAAAGCCGGAACCCTGAACCGCGTGGCCGACGCTTTGAGCCGGCGAGCACATGCCCTGACCACGATGACCGTCAGCATGACAGGATTTGAAACTCTCAAAGACCTCTACCCCACTGATCCTGACTTCGGTCAAATTCATGCCGACTGTGTTGGTACTGGGCAGGACCCAACAACCACTTTTGTTCTTCATGAAGGTTTCCTATTCAAAGGCCACCAACTATGCATCCCGGCCACGTCCCTTCGAGAGAACTTAATTTCAGAACCACACAATGGAGGTTTAGCTGGACATTTTGGACGAGACAAAACCTTGATCCTTCTCCAAGAACGCTTTTATTGGCCGCAGTTGTGAAAGGATGTGACAAAATTCGTACAGAAATGCCAAACATGTCAAAGATTCAAAGGCCACCGGCAGAACACTGGACTATACACACCCCTACCCATTCCTCTGCGACCCTGGAAAGACATCACCATGGATTTTGTGCTAGGATTACCCCTCACTGTGCGAAAAGTTGACTCCATTTTTGTGGTTGTGGATCGATTCTCTAAAATGGCACATTTCATTGCATGTAGGAAAACCTCAGATGCATCTCATGTCGCTGATTTGTTTTTTCGTGATGTCGTCCGTTTGCATGGTGTCCCTCGTTCTTTTACTTCAGACCGTGATACCCGATTTTTGAGTCACTTTTGGCGCACGCTTTGGTCTCGTCTTGGTACTCGTTTGCAGTATAGCACCGCTTATCATCCACAAACAGATGGGCAAACTGAAGTAGTTAACAGATCATTAGGAAATTTGTTGCGATGTCTTGCAGGGGACTCTCCGTCCAAATGGGATCTAATTCTTCCCCAAGCTGAATTCGCATATAACATTTCCACTAATAGGTCCACCGGAAAATCCCCTTTTGAGAGCCTGTACGGCTTTCCACTTACCCAATTCCTTGACCTAAAAGCCACAACCATGCAAGGGAGAAGTAGTGCAACTGCTGAGGATCTGGTCGAACACCTAACCCACATCCATACTGAAATTCGAGCCAAACTCCAATCCATGACCCAGAAATACCAAACCCAAGCCAACCTACACCGAAGATAGAGTGAGATCAGAGTTGGAGAATTAGTGATGGTCCACCTAAAAAAAGAGAGGTTTCCTTTGAGAGTCCACCAAAAATTGAGTGAACGAAAGATTGGTCCATTTCGAGTCCTCAAGAGGATTGGACCCAATGCATATCTACTCGACCTGCCGCCAGACGTTCAGACATCACCGGTCTTCAATGTATCAGATCTCTTCTTATATCATGGAGATGAACAGACCGATGACACACCAGTAGCAGTTCCCGCCAATGATGATATGCGTCAACCGCCAGCCACAACCGATGCTGATCAGATTGAAGATATTGCAGACATCCGAGATATGACGACTAGACGTGGTCTCTTCCGACGATATCTAGTCAAATGGAAGGGACAACCTTTTACCGATTGCACCTGGATCGACGAGGATGAACTCCAACAACTCCGTCCCGATATACTTCAGAATTTCCACGATGCCATCTCGACGGAGCGAGATTCTTTTCAGCAGGGGGGAGTTGATGCAGCATGATAGCAAATTTTATGAACATTTGTGTTATTTATTCTATTTAGCATTTGTTTTGTTTATTTGATTTTATTTCATTCCCATGTAAAAGGCTCATTATAAAAGGCCTCTTTTTATATTTTTCCTTTGATTTCTTCTTTCCCTAATTTTAGGGATTTGTTGCTTCTTTTGAGGGGGAGTAGCCTCTATAAAGGGCTCCCTTGTATTAGGTTTTTTTTTAAGTTGAATTGAATTAATATTTTCCCTATCCCTAATTCTCTCCCTCTCTCTCTCTCTCTCGGTCCCGCACTCCCTCTCTCCCCGACCCCTTCGTTCCCCGCCGCCTTCTCACCCTCTCCCTCTCACGAAAATCCCTCCCTCTTCCCCGGCCCTTCTTCCTCGCCCGTGCGCCTCCACCCAACCCCTCCCAGCGCCACACCCTTCTCCCCTCCTCCCTCTCGATTCCGCTCCCATCTCCCCTCCTCCCTCCCGATTCCGTTCCCATCTCCCCTCCTCCCTCCCGATTCTGCCCTTCTCCCCACCTCCCTCTCCCCCTCGCCTCTCTCCCCGGCTCCACAGCCTCCTTCCCCTCGCCCTGCTAATCGCCAGCCCGCCGCACCGCCCCTCGCCGCCGCTGCCATTCCTTCCCCCCTTCCCGCGCCATTCCAGCCCCGCCTACTCCCCTGAACCGCCCCAGTTTCCCCCCTTCCATCCTGGTACCGCCACCATCCCCTTCCCTTGTGACCGTAACCTCTCCCCCTTCCCTCGCCGTTGCCGTGGGTCCCATCCAGCCGAAGGCCAACAACCGCCCCGCCGTCCTGTACCGCGTTTCGAGCCTCCCGCGCTGCAGCAAGCTCCACAAACCGACCAGATCTGAAGTGTGCACATTTCCTCTTGCTGGTTGTGGTATGAGCGCCCGTTTATCATATTCTACCGCATAAATATTAGTTTGTGGATTTTATTTCGTTGATTTGGTTTGGTGAATCGTTGAGACCCCTAGTCGTTGCAATATTGTGATAATTTTTCTAAGAACTTTTAACTCATCCGTTTGCCTTAAATTTGTGATAGAAACCGGTGCTAAAACGCGAGTAACTTGACATTTATTGTTGCTGAAATTTGCTTATCGTTTAGCAATTTATTTGTTCGTTATTTTCAACTCCGTAGTTCCCATTGTCAAGTCGCCTTTCATGTCATTATCCCAATAGGTTGCATCAATATCAAAACTGATAAGATCCTTTTTCTTCGTTTTTCTTTTTCAAAAATCTAAGTCATCTAGTAACAAAATTTATCCTCTACTAATTTCTTGTTCATCCTTTCAAGCTTCATGATTTGTCTAAAGAGATCTTGTGAGGTATTGTAAAGTTGATTATAAGAAAGTTTACTTACCTCCGTGTTAGAATCTGAGTTAGATGGGTCGGATTCGATCAATCCAATGAATCCCATGCATGCTCTTTCGCTTTCTTCTTCATTGATGCTTGAATCATTCCAAGAAACTTGCATAGCTTTCTTTCTAAATTTCCTCTCAGATCTGAAATTCTTTTTTAGCTGAGGGCAGTCCTTCATGTACCCCACTTTTTCGCATTGAAAGAACTTTATTTTCCATTTTCTTTTCTTCTTAAGAAATGACATGAACTGTTAGGCTATAATGCAATGTCGTTATCTTAATCCGATCCTTCTTGGTCTTCCTCATTTGCAAAAGGGAATTAGATTCTTGTTTGGATTTTCTTCTCCTTTTTTCTTGTACTATTTTTTTCATAAGCAAGAAGGTTCCCTATGAGATCTTCCAATGAGGTCGTGCTAAAATTTGTAGACTCTTCGATAGTAGTGATCTTGTATTCCCAGTCATCTGATAGCGAGATAATAATCTTGCTGGGAAGTTCTCCACGTAGAATTATTCTTCCTAGATTCCCTAGTTGATTCACTGGAAGTGAATTTGATGTTCATATCCTTTACAATTTCTTCTATCTGCATCTTAAATGTTTCATACTCAAAGTGAGCATTTTGAATTGGGATTCTTAACCTATAGTTGTCCCTTCCTGCATAGTCTCCTTACACTACCGTATCTTGTATATTGTCTTTGGATGAGATACCTAATCAAATTCGATTTCTGAGAAAGAACAATATATGGTGTTGATCGCCTTAGAATTGAGCGTAATTTAAGCCAATTCGAGGGCGGAGTAGCATGTCTCCTCTTCTATGAATTTTCAATTCCTTCCTCATTATATTCTAGATAGCAAAGTAGGATTATTAAAGAAAGATCATCATCTTGGTCCTTCAGTTGGAGTAGTTTGTCTCGTTGAAGAGGGGTGGACGAACCGTACAGCTTCCCTCGAAAAGCGATCTTGAGATGCTGGCCATGTGTATATGGAAATGTTACTTCTTCTGCATGAATGAGGCTATGATGCCAAATGTTGGTTCCTGCATACTGGCTTATGGGGTATGGGTGGATCGGACTGTATGACTTGAGTTGCCACAATCATAATATTAAAAATCATGCACAACGTTATATAGATGTTTCAATCACGAGATAAAGCAACCACACATGCATAGGTATTTAATGTGAAAATCCTCCTAGGTTAAAATCACAACCATTCTTCCAACTTGAGCTTTCAACCTGACCTACGCAAGTCTCCTATTAACTTGAGTTGCTTACACAGGCATCCCAATCGCATTACAATCAGAGTTTTGATTACATGGTCAACTCAACCATGTTGCGGTTAAACAATTCTTTTTTTTAGAGGGAAAAGGGTGGGATCCTATGACGGGACCCACCACAAAGTTTAAATATACTTAATGTCAAAATAAATATTACTATTATGAATTAAACATTTCTAGTAACCAATATCAAAATAAATATGCAATTACTATTACGAATTTAAACTAAAATGATATTACATATCGAGGAGTGAGCTCGTAAGATGAATCGTAGAACACCAGAGTTCTAGGTGTGAAGTACGAATAAGAAAACTAACATTAAAGCTTTCTCTCAAAGTATGAAGTGATGAACTAGGAGAATAGAGCCTGTTGTTCTTTGTTGTGTATTGAACAAGTGAGGTATGTGGTTCTATTCGTATGTGTAGGATTCCCGTATTTGTTGGAGGACAAATTGGCAAGGACCTTTTCTGAAATGCCGTATTCAAAAAAATGATTGATCAATGAAATTGAATGATCGATCAAAATTCGAAAATATGATCGACCAATGAAATTGTATAATTGATCTAATTAAAAAAATGATTGATCAGTGAAATTAAATGATTGATTAGTTTGACAGTTTGACCTGAAAGTGAAAGTCTACGATGCAAGATGTATGATTTTTGAGGCCTTTTACAATACTAAGATAATTGCAAAATGCATGACTCAACAAAAGAAAAGATTGTGTTATTCTTGAGTTTGAGATCCTTTCTTGAGCTTGATTTGAAGTTCCTTTATCTTTGAATTCCTTTGAGTTTCTTAGCTCCTTCACTTATGCTTGGGCTCATCAGGTCTGATCTTGTTCTTTGTTCAGTAGCTTTCTACTTTTGACTTAGCTTCACGTTAACTGAACAAGTTTTGTCTATCTACCTAAGTTTTGTTATCATCAAAATATGCATGATCATGCATGAATTAATAGCACTGCATCATCAGTAAAATGGCAATCCACCTCAATATGCTTTGTTCACCGATGAAAAAAAGGATTGATGGTAATGTAAGTAGTGGAATTGTTGTCACATAGCGAGGAATTGGGATAATGACAAGCAACCCTGAGGTCTTATAAAAAGAGATGAGATAGACAATCTCACGTGTGGCTTGGGTCATAGCTCTGTATTTTGATTATGCACTTGATTTGGGGACTAGGGTCTGCTTCTTGCTATACCATGTGGCAAGATTTCCACCAAAAAATGGCAAAACAACTAGTGGATCGCCTATCCTTAGGAGAACTCGTGCAGTCAGCATTTGTGTAAGATGTAATGTTGGTGTGGCCATTGACTATATGGAAGAGGTCCTTTCTTTATGTATCCTTCCGATATCGAAGGATTAGAAGAACATCCTGCCAATGGCTGTAATGCGACTTCTTCATGTACTAGGCCTTGTGATTGCAAGATATCCTAGTCATAGTAAGATAGTCCTAGTGATATGCAATAGGCCTAGTGATAGTAAGATATAACAATTTTCCCAATCGGCTTCTGTACAATGTTGTATCATCAAACACAAGATCCGTGCATCTGCGTAAGATGTAATGTTGATGTGCCCATGGACCCTATAGAACTTAGGCATCCTTCCGATGTTGAAGGATTAGAAGAACATCCTGCCAATGGTTGTGGTGCGACTTCTTATTGTACCAGGCCTAGTGATAGTAAGATATCCTAGTCATAATAAGATAGGTTTAGTGATATGCAATTGGCCTAGTGATAGCGAGATATAACATTTTATCCACTAGGATTTTGTACAGTGTTGTATCATCAAGCATGAGATCTGTGGAATTAGCATGTCTATGTAATTTTGTTGGAATGGATGATGGTTTATAGTCAAGCAAACCAACATCTGCAAGAATATTTAAACAGACTTCTGTGACAACTGTATTCCTACTGCCTTGCGGATCACCTCAATCCCTACAAGCTACCGAAGATGGCCAAGGTCCTTAGTGACGATTACCTTCTGGAGGAAGGTCTTGGTCTCAAGTCACTGTCATCACTTGGGATGTCGGCAGGTTGGGTTTGGGGCAGGTATCCATATTTCCATTTCGATACCCATTTATAAAACCACCATCTAAACCTGCCATTTATTAAATGGGTAATTCCTAATGGGTATTGATATGTATACCTAGTTGATACCCATATCAAACATAAAATCATTTCTAAGCTAGCTAAATATGCACAACATCTTTACATACGGCTTATAAAGGGACATGCAATATGGTGGGATACAAGGATGTGCAAGGTGTAGGGAATATTAAAATTCATAATGGTTTGGTAGGCCGAAGAAATCACTCAGCCCTTCTATTTAGGGTTCCCTGATGGGAACCCTCCCTTATCACCATATTGAAAGGGCATAAAGGTGGTGCTGATTGCCTGGAGGACTCATGAAGAACTGGTTGGGTGCAAGGGTTTGATGCAGAGGTGGCAGTTGAAGAGGACATGTGCACTGGGAGGTGCTTCCTGCTTTTGTGCGAGAGGTGACACTCACGTAGCTACATCACCTTCTAGTGGGGGTTGGAAGCATTACCATATTGATGGTATTTCGGCTCAGAAGAGATGGTGGCGCTGGCGGGTGTGGCTTGGAGAGGCTAAACGTGGGTGCTGGCATGGAGGAGATCAGCGAGATTTCTTGGTATGGAAGGTCTCACATGATGCAAGGGGAAGATATATGCTGCACCCCTGTCATGCAGAGGTGCATTATGCGTGAGATGATTACCATCTGGAATCATGCTTGGTGCTTCAAATTGCGCATGGTAGGACCCATCTTCGTTGGAGATACCCTCGAGTTTAGGAAATAGGACTTGGGTTCCAGATGTCCTTCTTCTTCTTGTGCTTGGGGTTTCAATGTAGATTTTGCATGGAGAAACAGTTCCTGATCTCCTTCTAGTGCGGCATGTGCATGGCAGGAGATCCCTGATCTCGATCATTCTAGGGTTCCAGCATGGCACAGTGCATACTCGAGCACACATTTGTGATGGGTTGGAGATGCCCCTGATTACGTGCAAAGAAGCGGAATTGAAACATGTGCATAACAATACAATCACTGCGGGTGCAGAATTAAGGTTTCGAAAAATCCTAGAATTTTCTCGAACTTGAACGATCTCGAAGACGAACATAAAAATAAATCATTGAGAATAACTCCATGAATCAAATCTATAATCGAGCTGAATCTTCAAGATTAAATCTTCAAGAACACTGATGGAGAAAGATGTTGACTTCATCGGCTACCCAGGAATAAGAGGTCTCGTAAGTATCATACATGTTCGATGTTTTCTTCTGCAATGGTTTGACTGGATGTGAAGTAGGTATTTGTAGAGTTTCTAATCAGAAATTCAAGTTCTTAGACTCACTAGGTTTTTGATTTTTCTACCAAGGAGGAACTCGTTAGTGGACGTGGATGATTACTAATTAATCATACCATCCAACGATATTTACTTGTGAAAACCTTGGCTTTGAGGTGGTGAGGGGTTCCAGGTAACATAGTAAGGTCGGTTTAGTCAACATTCATTAGGAGGAAATATGTATTGGATAACTTTATGTGGGCCACATAGATGACATCTAGTTAGGACAGATGGGTATTAAAGGGCCTCACATGGAAAATGGACTTTACGAAGACATGATACTCTCGACTGGTTGTTTAATTGGAACATCCTAAGAGTTTCCCACATTTAGGGGATGGGGTAGGAGTGTGAATTCCCATGCCTAGATCTAGGTAGTGATTGAGAAAATTTAGCCTCGACAACTTGTTCAGTTTGGACTGAATTGAACTTGATGCCAACCGCCCGGACTTAAGTTGTTAATTAGCTATCCCTCACTCATGTAGCTCACTTTTTATGTAAGTACATGGTATGGTATTATCATGGGGTGTTCCCTTATAATCAAACAAACTTGAACACGTGAAATAAAAGAACAAGAATAAAATATGGATTTACATGGTTTGTGAATGTTCCGAAGGATCACCCTACTCAGGTTGGAGGGTTGGATAGTAATATTTGTTTTCTCAATATAAACAATGTGTAAATATAGCAGAGATGTCAGTAATACAAATAATGATACAATCATTTCATATTAATTTCATGTTTAGTTTTTTGTGAAATGATTATATAGTAAAAATGTGATATAACATAATCTTTCTCAAAATGATTCTAAACGCATAAAATGAGGTGCTTATTACCATTTTTATGAACTCAGTATTTATTGGAAAAGCCCCTTGTATATACACATGGTTAAATGGGGTGGTTACCTTTAGGGGGAGCCAACTTGGCTACTCCACCTTTATTTTTTATTTCTAAACTATTTTTTACTAATACATAGAGAGTTTACATTCAAAATTCCATCCATCCATATGAAGGGGCCAATTTCAACAATTTCGAGACCGGTAATAATTGACATGCTTGATTTATGGGACATGAGTCTTGAATTAAGTCAAAAACTAAATGAGAACATATTGCCATTTAGTGATTTACTCCCCCTAGGTGTTTCTAAAATATACCATAAAAATAAAAAATATGGTGGTAGTCAAGTTTGCTTCCCCCCGTGCCTCTGTTTTACCCATATGTGTGTGTATGCACGTGTGTGTGCATGTATGTGTTTGTTTTTGTGTGGCGGGGGGAGTGAACTTGGCTATCCTCACCCTTTATTATTTTGAGATTTTTACACCCATAACCCTAAGTAGTTTTGCAATAACATTCATAACCGTGCATAATCGCGAATTATGTGAGAAACCCTGAGTAATGCTCAACTCTTACATGACATAACTCTGTGTCATGTTCCGTTTGAGATGGGCGTTATGTTTGACGGAAACCGTTGAAAAATACAAAACTGCCCTTAATATTCATTCATATTTAAAAAACATGCCATCGAACGATCTCTCTCCCTCCTATCGATTACCCTCTCTTGCATGCGTTGAGCGCCCCCACCGCATCTCCTTCGGGACCCCCTCCCCCCTCCCTCCCATCGACCTTTGCAAGCACCCCCTCTCTCCTCATGTCCTGCTCGAAGCTCACTGTCGAGCTTACTGTCGAAACTCCCATGCTGCTCGAAGTCCGTTCTCCCCTCCTCCATTGAGCTCTGTAAGCGAAGCTTCGCTGATCCCCTGCTAGAACTGCCGAGCTTATCTCCAATCTCCCTCCTCCTCACATCAGCCGCGACCTCTGCCATTCCTACCTGGTCTGCAAGCTGCCCCCACTGACCTGCAAGGTCCCCCGCCCTCACCCCGACCGAAGCCCCCTCCCCCAACCCAATCCCCCGATGACCAAAGCCCCCCAACCCACCATCCCCATCCGACTCCTCCGCAGGTCTTCGGTTGTGCTCATGCGGAGGAGCTCCGCCAACGCCCAATGTCTGCATGTCACATCGCTCGCTAACATCATCTGCAACCCCCAACACCTGAAGCACCTCCTCACTCGCGACCTTCAGGCCGCGTGCGCCTCCAGCCAGCCGACGACGCCCTGCACTGCCCATACACAGGAGCACCGCCCCTCGACATCTTGTTCCTTCACCGGCTAAAGTGCGTCGAAGCTCCACAGCTGGTCGTGTGTCGACCCGCCTCTATCTCTGTTGTCGTCCACCTTATTCGACAATAGCATGCCTCCATCACCTCAAAGGAGGACCCACCCACGCCATCTCGCATGCAGCTGTTGCTGCACTTCCTACCCGTGCGCAGCAGCACTTCATGGCCTCTCCTCCCTCGCACGCTCCGCCTCCTCCCCGCCTGGAACCTCCGCGACCCCCCGGTCGACTTCCGGAGCTCTGCAACCCGCAATAGCGGGCCTCTCTGATGAGATATTCTTTTATTTAAGTTAATCCTAGCTGTCAGATCTTTGATTGGTTAGATTAACTCAATGTCTTGTAGAGTTAATGAATTATGGTTGTAAGACGTCACACATACTCAGGGTGCTGAGCGTAATTTGCGATTATGCAGGGTTATGAATGTTATTGCGAAATTACTCAGGGTTATGGGTGTAAAGTTCCCTATTATTTTTCTCCTTAAAGTATTTTTTAGAAACACATGGGGGGGGGGGTATTTAGATCACTATAGGACTCCATGTTCTCTTCAAATTTCAACTCACTTCGAGATTCCTAAAAAATAAGCCCATCAAATTTTAACGATCTTAGAATTGCTGAAATTGACCCTTTATATATGGAAGGGTTAGGTTCATCTGTTTTACATGAAATTTGAATGAGAAGATGCCATATAGTGATCTAAATATGTCCAAGTATTTTCAGAAAATACCGTAAGAAATAAATAAATAAGGATGGCCGTAGCAAAGTTGGCTTCCCCATGAGGGTAGCCCCATTAGACACACATACACATGGATCCTGAGCTCATTGTGTATGTAATGAGTACTCATTTCATCATACGGTTAGTTTTGAATTTCTATTACCATCTTTATCTCATTCAATCTGCTTCCAACAAATCATTCTATTTATTCTGCAATAAATCCTTTCCTTATCATGTCAAGGAGGCATTCTATTTATTTATCTCATTCGTTTTTCCTCACCTGCATATGTTTATTAACCCTTTTTTTCAAATTACTATTTCCATATTGATTGTAAGGAGAATATATTACTAATTCCATGTTAATCACTTACTCGAGTAATCCCCTAAGTACTAACGATCAGTCTAGAATTACTAATCATCTACTTCAGTCCTGCGTATATGTTACTGATCCCGTGACATAAAAAGTTTTGTATACTCAGTTACTAATATTACTGTTTTAGACTTATAGTTACTACTTACTGGTTTTCAATTTCAATTACTAACATCATTTTCATGCTGCCGTTAATCTTATAGTTTTTTTTTTGATGCTCGTTAATCTTGTAGTTAGTAACAAAGCATTTTTGTTTTGAGTTAGGTAAAGAGTATAATACTGAATCGATTGTTGCTTGATCTTTTTAGTTAGTGACTTTGATTAAATACCGACTACTGACTTTGGAACTTCGAACACTGATCGATTCAATGAGATAAGAATGCAATTTCGGAGTTTTATTAATCTGTCACGGGTAGTCACATTTCGAGAAACTGGAAGTTTATAGTAATCTCTTCCAAGTGCACCCTATACTTATTTCACATCTTGAATAAAAATCTGTGCAGGGTCTCAAGAGAAAATTACTTGAGCACTGAGGAGTTCCTAGATGCTGTTGCTCAAACCTTGCGGATGAAGCTCCAGACACCAGCTGCTGTCAATTGATTTTACCATTGTCTCGTGCGATTGTGATGGCAACCCGGAGTTACGATGCTCCCGCAATGCGCAGAAGAGGTAGGCTGCTATGTATTGGTAATACCTTTACGAGCTGCACGATTCAACCGGAAACTGGTAGATAGGTAAGTTATTTCCCTTATTAAGCATTGAGGAGATGAAAGGAGCAGATATCTACTCCTACTTCCCTACACATTATAAATCTGAGGAACGGTGTTCACTTAAATGGATTGTACATGTCCGATTAGCTTAAATTTTTCTACCAGTGGATAATAAGCATCCATGTTTTGGGTTGCGGAACCTGTAAGATCTTGACTCGTCTAATTTATATTTATTTGTTTTCTTGGGAATTGTTTATTTATATATATCCAGTAAGCATTACTGGTGACTATCAGCCAGAGAACTGTGTTGTTATGTTTCATTGCTGATCTTTATCTAGAGGTTGGAGATACTTTATTTGGTCTTGTTCATGTGATTTTTACCATTTGGAGCAATTGATTGGTGCAATATCTATTATTTGTTTTTGTTCCTGGTAATGTAACTGTGATATAATGCATCTTTCACCATTTTCACCATTTCTGCCATGTCTATTATTTGTTTTGCAGAAAGATGATTAAGCACAGCTTTTAACTTAATTAGTTATAAGCACAAATAAACAATAAGGAGGCATTCGGTTCAGGAATAAATAGGAATAAGGGTGGGGAGTAAGCTGAAAAAAGTACTATTCCTGTTCAGTTGGCAGGATAAGAATAAAGGGAATAAAGTGGAGTAAGGGGAATAGTGGCATGCCTCAATCGTCTGAATTATATATCTCATTTTGTTAGCGCCTTATCTGACCAGTAACCAGTTAATCAGATACACTAGCATGCTCTTCTTGTTCCTAGTGGCTCCAAGCCATGGAGGATGAGATGTTTGCTCTTGGGACTCATGACACTTGGAACTCAGAGACCGCCCTTTCGGCACAGCTGTTGTCAGGTGCAAGTGGGTGGTTACTATCAAGTAAAATCTTGATGTGTGGTGGGTGGCCATTGGCAACTCCATTGCTACCCCAAGATCCAGTTTGGTAGAAAAAAAAACAAAGAGAGGTTATGGGTTCCTCATGTCATTATTAGAGTGAGAAAGAGGTAGGGATGAAATTCGAATACGGATATATTCAAATATTCTCTTATTCTATTCGAAAAATTACTTGAGTATTTGAATATTAATCAAATGTGAATCGAATATGGATGTGTCGTAAAAAGTTTCTGGATACGAATATGGTAATGGCTTTGAATATCGAATCCGCATATTCATATACAACATTTAATACTATTATATATATTTGTTAATGTAATATAAGCCACAACATGCGTTATTATATCAGTACTATATATTATATAATACAATATATAAATGATAATAATAAACTTCTGTTTGTTTGCGGATGGTCTCGAACAAAAGTTATGTCCAATAAACAATGCATGTTGCCTCGACGCTTTTTTTATGATGTAACTTATTTATATTTCATTGTTATTTTTTTTAAATCGTTATGAACTTTGATAAAAAAAAATCAAATCGTATTCGTATATGATCTTTATTCGATATGCATTTGGGTTCGCTCTTTATTCGATCGTATTCAGATTCGATAAATATCCGATTTGAATTCGTATTCGTATTTAAAGGACATAGTTTCCTTAATGCATGTCTGAATAATATCCGTATCCGCATTCGTATTCGATAGAGATGAAGCGAATATGAATATAGATATATCATATATCTGATATGTATCTGATTCGTTTCATCCCTAGAAAGAGGTCATCGTCAATTTATATGCATCTTTATGGCTAACTTGTGGAGCACCCTCCAATTCGTCAAATTGTAAAGGAAATCTCTAAGTGGCCTAACACCCCTTCATAAGAAGAGGATGTAAATGACGATCACATTAGTAATGTGCCCTTATTGTGAAAAAAGTGCCAGCCAAAGGTAGGTGAACTTCGAAAATTAACGAATCAAACCTGAACACAAGGGTTATGGGAGGGGTGCTGAAGGTGGGCGGCGAATGGGGTAGAAGGGGATGGAGGAGGGGGTTAACTAAGGGAGGAGGTGGTCGATGTGAGAGGAGGTGAGGTGGGATGTGATGTGGGCGGCGAGAGAATGGGTGGGTGAAGGAAGGAGGAGGGTGCCGGAGGAGGAAGGAGAGTGGGGGTTGTTTTTTTAGTTTATATCATAGATAATGGATTGGAGATGTGTTGGATTAACTCCATCGTGCGGTTGAGTTGAATGATTAAACTAATTGAGAGTTATGGGTGTGAGACGAAGTGACTATTTGGTTCTTCATGTAATTCATTATCATCATGGATTATGATCACCGACTACCTTCCCACCTCCCCCTCCTGTTCCTCCTCGAGCGCCTCCCCCCGTCATAGGCATCTTGCCGCTACTGTCATGGGCATCACACTACTACTGTTGACCTCACCCTTTGACATGGGAAAAGACGCTACGCTTCTCGAGGGGGTAGTAGACGAGGGTCTCGTGCTAGACTCGATGAAGCTAGCATCGGAGATCTGGACCTTGCTGAGGAATGTTGCTCGCTTGTCGCCTTTCATGTTGTAGACTGTGACCACCGAATCCGACGCTTTGGCTATCGGATCATGCACACGAAACTCGAGCTTCTTTTCCCACTGCGAGTTGAGATCGCGGAGTCTTATCTTGGTTCTCTGCCGCTGCCCGTCGAAGTCCACCAACACATACACACTCGTCGTGCCTTGCTCGTCCTTCGACATGAGGTGGAGAGTGACGAAGTAGAGTGTGGTGGTAGTGGAGAAACGATCTGTTGTTTTTTACTGGAGGGGGCGAGCTAGAGGAGGAGGAAGAGGAAGAGGAGGGGGAGGCGGTTGACGAGGGTGGCGTGACTTGGAAGAGGAAGAAGGGGAGAGGTCGGCGAGGGTGAGGTGAGCTGGAGGAGGAAGAAGGGAAGGGGGAGGTAGTCGGCGGGGGTGGCACGGCCTGGAGGGGGAAGAAGGGGAGGTGGATGTGGTCAGTGGGGGTAGGGTGTCAGGCATTGGAGAAGGACGGTGGAGATGGTTTGAGGCTTTTTTTAAATTTTTAAAAAGCTGTTAGATAAACCATGGATTAGATTAACTCAATGATATGGTTGGGTTAACCGAAAAACTAACAGTGGGTTTCGAGTGTGAGACGGAGCGACTATCCAATATTTCTCGTGTAATCCATGATTACACAGAGTTATGATTATAATTACAAAATTACTCATGATTATAGATGTAAATATCCTTTATAATTAATACGGTTGGGTGACATCATTGATGTGGGTACGTTTATATCTCTCTCAAGGAAGTAGTCTTGCCATAAATGAAAGTGTGATAAGTATTACACATTTAAAACCTATTAAGCATAGTTATACGGTAGATAACAATAAATCAATAATTAAAAAGGAGTCTTGAGAGCTCATATAGGAAGCATATACTTCAATGCATGCTTACCAAGGCAATCTAGAGGATTAATTGACAAGTAATACACTGTGAAAGAAAAGTGTTAACATTCTAGAGGATTAATTGACAAGTACACATAGTTATTAATTTTGAAAAAAAATCAAGCAACGAATTATATTCATTGTTGTATACTTAAATACAGAAGATATACAGATGAATATTGAATTACTCATTGTCTTAAGCTAATTTTGTCGCGGTGCTAAATGATTGAGTCGAGTAGTGGCTCCTCCCATCTCTCATGACGTCCCGCAATGAGGCATAATACAATACGACTTTTACATGTTCTTGTGTTCTCATCATCAGCCCTATCATAACCATCTTATTCAGGTTGAAAAATCGTCTGTTGCGATCCTCCCCCCACACCCACCCCACCCCCCCTCCCCCCCTCCCCCTCCCAACCCAACTAGTACGGGGTCCCGATTTTTTTCTTATTTGGTTATTCAGATCCGTCTGACTTTGGAATCCATTTTGTACGAGAGTAGTATATAAACTCGTATAAACTCCCCACGGCTGTGGTTGTCTGTATATTTGTATTCTTCTTTCTCCACAGAATGAAGATCGATCG
The DNA here is from genome assembly GCA_037367405.1 of Ottelia alismoides. Lineage (NCBI taxonomy): Eukaryota > Viridiplantae > Streptophyta > Magnoliopsida > Alismatales > Hydrocharitaceae > Ottelia > Ottelia alismoides. Next base: position 350,496 of record JAZKJV010010334.1, on the reverse strand, counting down.
CTGGCATCAAAGGACATAGCCCGGTTACAGGTGGATCTTGTAAATCTGCGTGTCTTCGTGCTTGCGTAATTGATCGTGTTTGTGTGTGCTTCCACGATTCACAACATCTTCTGATCTTCTAGATGAAGGATTAGTGTTTAATGTAAACCGTACCATCTTAGATGAATTGGTAAAAATTGATTGCAACCCTAATCACCACTAATCATTCATTAATCTCCAACCTGAGAATCCAAGGAGTGGTTGGGTGGTAGAGCAGTGTGCCTCCACTTTAAACGACCCGGGTTCGAGTCCCAGTGGGGACAGTGGGGACGCTCCGGACCCCAGAAATTACCGAGCCTACTATTAAAAAAATCTCCAACCTGAAAGTGCTGGTGTGCAGTCCGTTTTCCAGGACAGGGTCCTTCCGAACAAAGACGGATTCTGATAGACTGACCCTTTTGTGATGTCTTATCATGATCTTGTTGTGCATGCATCGTTTAACTCGTGCAATGTTTGACTTTCTTCGCGAAATCAACTCTCTGGACCTGCTTTAGGTTAAACTCATGAAAGGATTGTGATTCGTTGTTAGAGTTCTGAATGATCATCTCGTAATCAATCGATCCTAGGAGGGAGACGAAACGAAGTAGCCGTCATGGATGAGCTTCGAGCGGTCGAGAGCGGAGCGTTGGTGCCGACGTACCCTTCTTGTACCACAGTAAAACTTTTCTGATGGATCTTGAGAGGTGACCGATCTGTCCAGCATGCTGTGGTTTCTCTCCTTGCAGGAAGGAGATTACATGTTAATCTTCTGTAATCCCTCCAAATTAATAATGAGCCGTTGGATCACGGGAACATCATGTGGAATTGAGCACGGATCCTCTGCAGTAACGCAGAGGTCTGCTGTAAAACCCAACCACAACCGAGCCTCTCGATCACACGATAAGACCTTATAAAAGCTCGGATTTCGTGTGAACCGCTTGATCTTGATCGAGCGGCTCTCGGTTGCGATCTCATGTTGAATTACCTCTGAATGTTTGTATCGTGAGGGTCGTCACTTTCTCCAATAAGGATTCCTATCAAGAAAACTTCTAGTAATTTGATTCCTGGATATCAATTATTGATGTACGTCCATTTTAATTTTATGTGGACATGTAATACGATGAGCATTTATTCTTATTTTTCGTATATGCGTAAATTATGTTAATCGTGCTGAAATTAATGAATTCGACATGAACGTATAACCTAATCATAAAAAACATATAAGGTGACAAATCCTTCTGATTATTTGGCATGTATAGAAGCATGTACGGCTGACGTGCTACCAAACCTTTTGACGTCAAATCCCACAACATATATATGCCTTGGCTTTATATCGAATATATATAAAGATACTCCCGAATAATTATTGAAATATTCATAATTAATTAAATAAACATTACATTTAATATCTAAAAACATAGTTATCAGTCGAAACTTGAAGTACTGATGTGAGAAATGAAATCAAAATTGACATCTCAAGTATCGATTTGGATTTCTCCCATTTGGATATTTTGTATTTATATCTCTCTTTTTATGACCATTTAAATTACCCAACGTTAACTCGTATAAAACTTCATCTCTCAAGCACTTATCCTCACATGTATGAGTCGGAGACACTTCTGCTACTGTGTCGAAAAATCCGGACTCTGACTCAAATCTTTCGCTTTCATGGGCCAATGTTCTTATGTAAAGGAATATAATGAAACTCGATGTGACGCGGTTACGATGAAATAATTTGATTCCATGGTCCAATTCTGTCAACCTTATTGACTCAGAATTCGATTAGGTCTCGGAACCAACCAGAAAAGATCAATGGTTTCAAAGGGAGAATAATAACCGTTGATCGGATAAATATGAGTTGTCAGTTTAAACATATAATTATCGAAGAAAACGGGCAACAAGCTGCGCCGTCAATCCTTTTTGAATGATAAATCCAATACGTCGATGGCGAGGAGATAATGAAGGTCATAAATTTTGTTAAAAATGAAATATATTTCAGAAGAACAGAACTGTTTTTATCCTGAAATCGAACAGATATTCTTAAATTCCAAACTTCCAATAGATCAAAAAACGAAGTTAACGGAGATTTTGACTTTAGCTCACACACCACAGCATTTATATGCAAAGTAAAGTGACTTATCTTCCTTTCTACACAAGTCAAACCAAAAGTCATAAGTTGGGGAAAAACCAGTCCTCGTGTGGGGTCTGCTTTTTATTTATTAAGAATAATAATAATAAGATTTAAGTTGACATAAATGATACCATATAATAAAAAAATATTTCTTCTATCTAAATTTGGGTTTGGATCGAGTGTTAAAATAATGGTCGAGAACCCAAACTCAGAGCTGCAATTGTTATAACTATGGATGCAAACGGTTATGGATATATCTGTATTCGATCCGTCACCACCGTATCCGTTTTATACAGATTTTGATATCCGTATCTGTATATATTTTAAAATAGATATGGATGTGGATGTCATTTTGATATCCGTAAACATATGTAACCCTATTCGTATATCCGTTTTCGTATATAAATATAGTCATAGATTTATTTATAACCATATATAGCATAATTATTTAACTTATTTTATCATATTTTTATAATTTTTATGATACAGAACTCATTTAATAAATTTATATCATGTGTTTTCCATCCAATTCGTATATTTAAGTTATTTCTATAGAGTATTTCTAATATTACTATAATGCGATCAATATTCGTTTTATATATGTATCCGTTTTTTAAGGATATGGTATGATAGTTTTAATATCGCTCAATATCCGTATCCGTATTCGTATTCAAAAATAGATAAGGATACGTTAATACCTATATCCATATCCGATCGTTTGCATCCCTAGTTCTAACCGTTGATTATCAAGTTGTTGTAAAACATTAGCTCAACTTGAGCGGTTTTTCTACTATTTTATGTGCATAGTAGTCGAGTTACAGAGAGGATCGTCTGATGTTGTTGCAGCGGACTCTGTTATTGGGGCTACTACTGTCCGATCACTTATCCTCCGCATCAAGATGTGAGCCCACTATCCCCGGCCACTTAGGAGGTTCGTCAGATCCTCATCCGACGTTCCCCATGCATCACATCCCTTGTTGTAAATGCCATTTACAGCAGACGATGGGTTCCCTTCGAGTTCCTACCACATTAAACCGATTGTCGCTCTATAGAGAGGATCGTCTGCCGTAGAAGCAGAACCACTCGATCAAGATCGAGCAATGCATACAGGTTCCAGATTTGAGTGGATCCTTTCGTGTGCACCGCTCCATCGTGATCGAGCGGCTCTGCGGCGACACTTTCTAACCGCTCGCGGTCACCATCGCCAAACATTTGAGTTACAAATCATTCTGTTTTATATCGAAATGCAGAGCTAACCCAAAATCTAACAACCAGAAAGAGATATTTTTAATATTAATTTGATCGTAATGCCAACAGAGTTCAAATCTATCAACAAATGCACCCTTCCGCGCTAAAGCTCCCATCCTCTCCTCTCTCGAAACACACACGTCTCTCTCCCTGCAAGAACAGACCCATACGAAGAAGGTAGAGGAAGAAGAAGGGAACTGTCCACCATTCCAATGGTTATCAAGAAGCTCCTCCCCCTCAACAATGGCGTCTCCTCTCTTCCCATCCAAAGCGGCAGAGTCGCATACGGCTTCGGCCTCTGCGTCGGTCTCTCTCTTCTCATCTTCTACGTGCTCGTCCCCACATGCTCCCACACGGCCCCTCCGGTCTCCTCCATCGCCTCTCCTCCCTTCTTCACGTGGTTCTCTACTGCACCACCGACCCACCAACACGGTGGTTCGGCCCGTAACAGAACCGCGGTTAACCCGCCCGAACCGGGCGGTTCGTTAGATAAAGCCGGGAGTTTTGGAGTTGGGATTGGGAACAGTACTGCAGCGGATGTGCTCGTTTCCGAGCACCGGAACGCCACGGAGGAGACGAAAGGCGTGATCTTGGGAGGTGCCCATGTAGAAACAGGGAAAGGTGAGGCCTCTGGGAATGGAACAGAGGCCGTCGGAATCGATTCTGACGAACGCCGCCGTGGAAAGATTGGATCTTTGGGTGGTGGGTCGAGTTCTGCATGTGATATATTCGATGGGAGATGGGTGAGGGACAACAGGAAGCCGTTCTACCCGCCTGGGTCTTGCCCTTACGTCGACATGAGCTTCAACTGCCATAAGAACGGGAGACCTGACCGCGATTTCTTGAAGTGGAGATGGCAACCCAATGCCTGCAATATCCCCAGGTTATTTTTCTGTTTTTCCTTATTAATCTGTTCTTGTCATTCCCTTTTTTTTTCAATCTCCTCTGGTATTCTAGTCGTGATCATTGACTGCTCTGTAAATTTGCTGCATTCGATTGGGTTTCTGTAAAGCCAGAATCCTGAATGTGTCATTTCACTGCAAGTGATTTGTGGGTTTCCCTTTATTGATCATTTTCCTTTTTCTCTCGACTTATTAGTTCATCTGTTAATCGCAAGAAACGTCTATGAAAGGAAGGTTTCTGTCTTGCAACCAGGGTTTAAAAAACCGGACCGGTCCGCCCGGTCGGACCGGTTGGATCGGGAATCGGCTCCGACCCGGTCGGTTCGGCCGGTTCTAGGTAATTAATTCAAAAAAAAAAGAAAATAAAAAATTAGGTCAGACCGGTGGTCGGACTGGGTTGACCTGGATTGATTCGATTTTGATGATTTAGTATGTTTTAAAAAAAATAAAAGTTTAAATAATGAAATAATATGGTTTTTATTACTTGTGCCCTTCTTAACTTCTATGGTTTCAGTTATGTCCCTCTATTTTTGGAATATAATTTGTATCACTACTTTCTTGGAATAATTTTCTGGAAGCAACTATAAATAAATTATGATAATATTATATTCATATATAATGCTAGAAAATGTGACTATCTTTGCTAAAGTTTTATTCGAAATAAACAAGCATGTTTTTCTGTTGAAAGATTTAACATTTTAAATGATTATTTCGTTGATATATAAATACATATTTACATATATGTATCCGATTTATCGGTTCAGAAAACCGGTTCGATCGGTCGGACCGGTAAATTAAGCACGGTCCGGTTTTTTCCGAGTCGATAAGAATGCTGACTTCATGATGATATCATCACCGGTCTGACCGGTTTGGATCGACGGTCCGACCCGATTGGATCAAACTGAAGACTAACCGATTCAATGTCCAGTCCGATTTTTAAAACCTTGCTTGCAACATATGCAAATGGATAAATGAGAAGAATCGACCTGTATAGTTTGGACTTTCTGGGATGAAACAAGGCCACAACCTTAAGGGCCCGTTCGGTAGGAGAATAAGCAGGAATAAGGATGGAGAATAAGAGGAATAAGGTTCTATTCTCCGTTCGGCTGGAGGATAGGAATAAGGAGAATAAGGTGAAATAAAGGTAAGTAAGGTGGGATAAAGATAAGAATAAGAGTGGAATAAGATGTAATAATGAGGAATAGTCGTACCATTGGAAACCGTGCCAGGAGGAGAATTGGCCTCTTATTCCAGGGCCTATTCTCCTACCAAACAGGCCCTAAGATTGGGGAAAAAACCTACTTTGTTTAGATTCTTGCTGATGTTTTACGTCAATGCACTTGCTGATATGATCATTGCATGTGCAAGGAAATGCTTTGCTGTTCATAATTTACAGAAGGCAGATTTTTTTTCCAGTCTGAAAATTTTAGGAAAGCCTCTTCCTACATATATAGGACTTGGGTTCTTTAATGGTACAATTGATTCCATTGTTCAGATGTTCTTTAATGATACAATTGATTCCATTGTTCAGATTTTTATTTGGCATTTTTTTGACTAAGTAGAGGACCACAATGATCCTTTAAACTATTCGGAGTAGAAGCACTGTCATATATTTAATGTGAGCAGGTTTCTTTTGATACATAGCTGCGATCTTTGGAACATTGTGAGGTGATGTTGTTCTCACTGCCTACAACCTTGTCATCTATCCTTTTCCAAAAGTGTTTGGATATGGTGTGTGATATATTACTGATGTTTTTAGGGTTTTTATCGCTTATTCTTTTCTTGACTTTTGCAATATCAGTTGTGCTCCTCTCTTTATTGTGATCAATTGTGCCCCTATCTTCTTACAAAAATCACAGTAGGAGTATAACTAATATTATAAAAGGGAAGAATTACGAACCTTGTAAGAATCTAGGGGCACAACTGATATTTCATAAAAAGGAAGGGTTTAATTGATATTGTAGAAGTTAAGACGGGTACAAGTGATAAAACCAATAGTTTTTTAAGTGCGTTCTATATTTATCTCATATTGAGACCAAGGTGGGTACTTCCAATATATGAGGTTCAGTATTGGTCCGACTAGCTGACTATTGGTCGACTGCTTAATTCATGTTATTTTATTTTTATTTTTTAAATTTTGACGGCTTACCATTTATAGGAATATTACTAGAGATGTCAAAGATTTATATATGTATCTTGTTAATTGGTACTTTTATCTTGTATTCTTGTTAACTGATGATCGTATATGTAACTATATAAGAATATATGTATTACAATTAAACTTACATTTAAATTTATTAAAAAATACAAAACCAAATAATTCTAAATAGTCGCATGTATACCGATTATTCTCTATTCAGTGACCCCTCCGACTGAATATCGAATACCGACTTCTGCAACACCGATGAGGTTTATTAACTTGAGCCATTTATTGTACCTACCAATTTGGCTCGTGATGAGTAGTATGGAATTGTCTTATCGTCATCACCCCAATCCTCTAGAGAATATAACCATTGTTCATGGTCTTGTGCCATCATCTATCATGCTAAATGTATAATTTGATCGCATCATTTTTATTGAAGGGAATTATAGTTATACATGAGACATCATAAGAACCATAGTGGTTGATGGTGATGATGATAGGAAATTATCCTCAAAGTAAGGCAAAGCATGCATGCACAATGTACCTTATTATAGGGCATCTCCATAGAGAAATTCACTCCTTTCTACCGATATCGGTATTATGTTACTGCCCTATCAGTTGAGATGATTCCTTGCACCTATCAAGAGGCCTTTATACACAATAGATGGCATGAAGATATGGTAGAGGAGATAGATGCTTTACAATCTCAAGCTATTTGAAATGTTGGTTCACCTCTTACATATGAATTTGTGGTGGAAAGTCGATGGATCTTCTCGACCAAGCATCGAATTTATGGTAACATGGAGTGCTACAAACCAAATGATAATTGGTGAAAGGGTACAAATAAATGTAAAATATTGAAAGGGTACATGTAAATGTACAATATTGATTAGTGCATTACAAACCAAAGGATAGTTAGGGATGAAAACGAATACAAATATATCAATCTCCTTTCGTATCCGTATTTGTCAAATTGAGGATATGGATGTCATTTTTTGTTATACTGATATGAATACATAATTCAATGTTCAGAGGATACGAATACGAATTCGACATCCTTAATTTTGATGACTATGAATTCAAATGTTCAAATTTTAGAGGATACGAATATGAATATTCATTTGTTAACGATACGGATACAAATACAAATACAAATATGAACAAGAATGTTCAATTTTTGAAAGATACAAAAAAATCAGTATGATTGCTCTCTTTATTATTTAGCTATTTTTGTGTCCACGTTCACTATTAAAATATTTAATGTACTTTTTATATATTGGATATTGTTGTGGACCTAAAATACTTACAACTTTTAAGCAAATTTGGACGTATCTAACATTCGTAAACTAATTTGCATCTGTTTTCCAAATATTCATATCCGAATCGTCAATATTTGCTTCACATTCTTATTCATATTTTGAGGACATCCATTCTACACATGTGAGTGATATTCGTATTCGTGTTCATATCCATATTTTAAAAAGAATTAGTTATGATGAGACCTATATGTGTATATGTTTTTTGAAGGAAGCCTATATGTGTATATGTATCCGACTGTTTTCATCCTTAGGGTTCGCGGACAAGGGGAACAATATGTCATAGGTTACATAAGGTCATTTATAGCTTGAAGTAGAGGCCTTGGTTTCAGAAGCTTTGGGAGACGATAGAGCGCAAGGGCTTTATTCAATCTACTTTGGATCACTCCCTTTATGTGAAGAAGATTGCCAGAGCTCATGTTATGCAGATTGTTTACATTGATGATATCATGTGATGATATTCATGATATATCCATCATGAGTCTGCGTGTGTATCCAAGCTTAACTTGCAATATTGGAAGACTGGATTTCATATAAAAACCAACTAGATTCAACAATTTATGCAATAGTTTTTCCTGATGCAGATTTATATGACATCATTGTTCTTTGTGATCAGCATACCTGTTTCTATGATTGAAGAACACTTTTCTTCTTCAATGACAGAATGAATGCAACTGACTTTCTGGAGCGGTTGCGGGGACAACGACTGGTGTTCGTCGGGGATTCGTTGAATCGCAACATGTGGGAATCCTTAGTTTGCACTCTCCGTCAGAGCCTCGCCAACAAGCGAAGGGCCTCCGAGATTTCAGGAAGAACACAGTTCAAGGCCCAGGGATACTATTCCTTCACATTTAAGGTACCAACAACCGATATCATCACGCGATATTCGCGTGACCAAGATCAAAACCGACACTAACCACATCATTGCCCATAAACTGTACAGGATTACAGCTGCTCTGTAGAATTTGTAAGAGCACCATTTCTGGTTAAAGAAGCTCGCAAGCTGAGGCTGGACTTACTGGAGGAGTCCGCTTCGGTGTACCGCAAAGCGGACATCATAGTCTTCAATACTGGCCACTGGTGGACGCACGAGAAAACAGCCAAAGGGTAATATCCATATCACCATCTCCCCCCAAAATTTCCAGCAAACCTGTTTGAGTGTTCCGAAGAATTGGATTTACCATCCAAAAGGGATTTGGTGACACAGCTTGTTGTCCGTCTCCCAACAGTTTCTTTGTAATATGTCCTGATTTAAGAAAATAGAATCTCGTGTATGCAGGATAGATTACTATCAGGTGGGTAACTACGTCTATCCAGTTCTCCCTCTGATGGATGCATACGAGCAGGGATTGCGCACTTGGGCGAGGTGGGTAGACAAGAACATCAACAGGCAGAAGACACTGGTGTTCTTCAGAGGTTTTTCTCCCACACATTTCAGGTAAGATCCTTTTTCTTTTCGATGTCATGATGTTTATACTACTACTTGTATGCTAATTGCAATAGATCTTTGATGAGTTTGAGAGGAATACTGAATGCAAGTTTGATTGTAGAGGAGGAAGATGGAATTCTGGTGGGAAATGCCACAACGAGACCGAGCCCATCTTCAACGAGAAGTTCCTCGGCGAGTACCCCTCGCTGATGTTCGCTCTGGAGAAAACACTGAAGAAGATGAAGACACCAGTCACGTACCTCAACATCAGCAGGCTCACGGACTACCGGAAAGACGGGCACCCCTCGATCTACAGGATGAGATACAAGAACATCGAGGAGCAGATTGCTTCCTTGAGGTCCCAGGACTGCAGCCACTGGTGCCTTCCAGGAATACCAGACACATGGAATGAGCTCCTCTATGCTTCTCTTCTTAGAATTGGCAGAGGGAAATGGAGAAACTGAGCTGAAGTTGGAATTGTGCAGTTGTTTGTGTAATTATACTGCCATTGTTTTGAATTATCATCGTAAATTTCAATCGAAATCGACTGGTAAAGAAAATGGTTACCGCCTTTTTTTTTATTCTACGTTATAAAGAAGAGGCTGCACCTACTTGTGTTAAAAATTTTCCAACTGATAATAAGGGATCATTTAAAGACTGTTACATATATTATATCAGTTCAAACACCATAGAGTCGACGATTATTGGTACTGAGATGGCGTAACTGCCATACCTACTGTCACACTCTCAAATTCCGTGATCGAGAATGATCGTGCAGACACGGTAGCTAGATGCTCGAGAATGATCAATGGAGCTGGACTTCAGGAGGAGTTCAAAAATGACGATCACACCTTAGATATGGCGATCTCGTGTATGCAGGATAGATCACTACCAAGTGGGTAATTTGCTAGTGCAAAAATGGCGATCACACCTTAGGATGACATAGATCAGGCTTTCCTTAGATATGGCGATCTCAATCCCTAAATCATAGTTTTCCTATATACTTAATCTCAAACTATGCAGTAAGCTTACCTTAATCTGATGAATCTCATTGTCATCATGCTCTATGATAACCATGGTACCGACATAGATGGGGGAAGAAGGACCTAAGTGAGCATCACAGCGACTGGAAGAATTATACGATACTAGTAAATTACCGCCTTTTTTTTCGATTCTACGTTATAAAGAAGAGGTTGCAACTACTTGTGTTATAATTTTCCAAGTGATAATAAGGGATCACATCTGATTTATATCATTATAATCATCAATATCAGACATTAATATGCAGGTAGCATATAATAAGACCAAAGAACATATTCCAATCTTCAAATTCACACCCTTTCTAAAGACTGCTACATATATTATACCAGTTCAAACACCATAGAGTGAAGATTATTGGTACTGAGATGGCGTAACTGCCATACCTACCATGGAAGTAAGGCATGAGATGGGGGAAGAAGGACCTAAGTGAGCATCGTAGCGACGAAGAATTATACGATACTAGTAAGATGGGGAGACACTAGTTACTGGAGCTCCACCATTTGCCGATTCTTGACTTGCCGGTCCGCCATGAACCGTCCGCGATCACCAAGTTGGCGGTAGTGGTCGGAACAAAGAACAGACTGATTGATTCCAGGGAGTGATTAGATTGGAGAATCTGATCACTCCCTGCCTGCGATCTCGCGTGGATCATGTCAAGATCCATGGAGAGACTCCTGCCATTGAACCTCTGGCATTTTAATTCCCAACTCGCTTGGGTTTGAGCATCTGTGTTGGAGTGGAGATGCCTTTAAATAGCAGTAGTGGGCACAATTGGAAAGGCCATATCTTAGAACTTTCATACATAGATTAGTGAAGGATAATAATCCCTTTACCTCAGCAAAAGGAATAGCTGCATAACTCCAACTCCTCCACTCCATAAATAAATTATATATGATATTCTTTATTTGCGAATCGCGGAAGCAAACACGCACAAACACGATCAAACAAGCAAGACACAAACACAAGTATTTACAAGGTTCACCCATAAATGGGTTACGTCCTTGGGCGGCGGCGATCGGTTTCACTATATGGAGAAAAATGTAATACGGAGGGTACTGAGAAAGTACAGATATGGGATGAGAAACATGATCAGAATGAGGATTGCAGTATCTAATGGCTCTAGGGCCCTTTTTATACGGCAACAAAAGAATACCATATGTATTCACCAATCCATCCCAACAGCTCTCAGCCAATCAGAAGACAGGATACGGATTAGACATGTCAGCAATCATGTCCCAACAGCTTTCAGCCAATCAGACGGCAGGACACATATCAGACTTGTCAGCAATCCTAACTCAACAACTCTCAACCAATCAGAAGGCAAGACACAGATCAGATATGTCAGTAATCCTTACCCAACAGCTCTTAGCCAATCAAAAGTCAGGAAACAGATCATCCACATCAGCAACCCAACAAGTGGTTAGGATTCAAGTCAAATTAACACTTTATGCCCCTCTCCCCTCTGTATACTAATCTAAACAAAGTATTGAAGCAATGGCATGCTTCGATTACAGATATTGACAACAGATCATAGCTGGTTTTTTTACTGGTGCTACAACAGGTCAGGTTCTGATAAAGATTTAGCCGCCAGGCTCGCCACCACTTGGCTAACAACAGGTGTCAAAATCTGCATGTATCATCTGTAATCTAAATAATATCTGTGAGGTTTTTCTAATTTGATGATTTGAGGTATGGTAGTTTATGGTTAACATTTTTTAGAAAAAAAAATAGAAGGCTTTTTGACTGGAGAAGCACCTTCGCCTGTATGAACAGTTTAGATTTAGTTAAGATGGGACAGTTGTACATGCACTATCTCAGTGCTTACCACCACTAACCTCTTTAATTAAGATATCTTAATCCTTTCTGATACTTTATATTAAATGATTAATGATGCCTAAGCTTGTTAAAGGTTTCATTAAGTATTTTTACAAAGAGACCCTAGCTTTCCATATTCCTTCAATGGTCAAGGATTTTGTTTAACTGATAAATGATCAGGCTTTAGATATGGCGATCTCAATCCCTAAATCATAATTTTCCTATGTCCTTAATCTCAAACTCTGTGGTAAGCTTTACCTTAATCTGATGAATCTCATTGTCATCATCCTTATAACCATGTTACCGACACAGATCTCATTGTCATTATTCTCTATGATAATCATGTTATCGGCATAGACAATCAGAAGTAAAACTTTTCCATGATCCCGCTTGATGAAGAGGGTGTGATCTCCACTCCCTTGTTTGTATCCTTTTTACTTCATGGCTTCATAAAGGCGATAAAACCAAGTCTGAGGGGGTTCTCTTTCAAAAAGAAAAAGTCCGAGGGGATTGCTTAGGCTAGGGACCTTCGTAGTTTGCAACACTTGCCAAAATTTTCATAGTCATGAGTGTACGTAAATTATATATGTGTGTGTATCCAATGAGGTGTCGCGGTATTTATACCCTTTATGAATGGCAGAGTACTCAAGGAAAACACTTTTAATTGCATGTGGATGTAATTTCTCCTTCCATGAATGAAATCATGAATGAAACGTGTGAATCTGAGAATTCATGGACGCAAATCGAAGGGTTTCCAGAATATGAAGTCCTAGATTACCAAAATATGAATAAAATGTTATATTTTTCTCATTGAATAGCTCTCCCTTATATAGAGGGGAGGCTTGGGTTCTTGAAACAATTACATCTACATCCCCGGAATGTAAACAAATTTTCGTACAACCTAAATACTCCAATACCCCCCTTAAATTGGAGCATAGATGTCCACTATGCTCATCTTGGAGATACATCTATTGAATAAGGATTGTTAGAGTATTTGGAGCATGTGTCACTTATGTAACAGGTATACCCCGTCACTGAGTTTATTCCCACATCTACCAGTGGTGGGACTCGGAGGCTCTGTGGAGGCTATACAAGGATCTCCAAACCTCCTGTATCCATTGATAATGAATGTTAATTAATACAAAATAATGATATTTACATACATTTAACTGAGAGTTTAAAAATTAAAATGAAATAATAAAGGTGATGAAATGGAGATTCAACATATATGCATAATCAAAACAATGAAAACAACATAAATCAAATAATAAAAAAACATATTTAACCCACCAAGAGATTAAAAAACACACAAAGAAACCTATTACACGATCTATTTTACTACCAACTCCCTAATTGAAATTTTGCATCCCGGTTAAGTTTGACCTTAACCAAATAAAATACATAATTTATTTTTATCACTTTTCACAGGTGTTATAACAACACATTTCTCATCAGTTACAAATCCATAAAAATGGCATCGGTGTTAAGTACACTCTTGAAGTGCACAAATCCTACAAATGACTAATCCATTTTGAGATGCAACCTTGCGTGAGGCAAATAAATGCATCCTTCTCAAAATTTCCACTATGATCACTTCTCGACTTTGTGATAATAGATTCTTATTCATCACGAGCCCTTCTTGCAAAATCCGAATACTTAAATAATGCTAAGTATTTGCTCTTAAGATATGGAATCCAAGAAAATCGAGAAAAGTCTTCAATGATTACAAAACAAAAAATGATATCCCCTTAAACTTTTGGATTTAGCCAGAGAGTTCAAGGTATTGCAACTCCAAGATTTAGTTATGTTTATTACTTTTTAAAGTTTGACAGTGCTTTTAAGCAATTTTCCAACTCATCCGCACTACAAATTTCTTTATTTTTATAGGTTAGATCAGGCAGGTCTCTTATTAGGATAAGTTAATTGTCTAAGTTTGATATTCACGGAGACATTTTTACTTTCATAAAGTTGTTATAATTGCATTTATATAAGCCAAAATTTCACGTTAAATCACCTCAGATCTTAAATTGCAGACAAAGTTTATTCCTTTGTTTGAAAATTTACAAGGGATGCGATACATACGGTACAGTACCTCCTCCAAGTTAAATATAAATTTTACGAATAATCGTATAATTTTAACCCTTGTTTCTTCTGCGTATCGCCCTCCCCCAATGCCCCTCCGACTTTTGTTAAACACAAAACTTGTTGGGTGTTTTTTTTTTTGTAATTTTAACATCCCGTGGGAAATATTCACATAAATCCCTTGACTGTCGGGCTTAAGAAACAGCGGAGCAAGAGCATCAAGTCCCACAACTATTAGCAGTAACAGATTGGCCATTTCGCAATCCTAACTACGCTTTTGGGTGGCAATCTTACTGTTCCTATTTCCTAATCTCGTCACATGTTTGTTTTAATCCTTCCCTTTGCAATCTCAAACCGTCGAGGAATCCCAACAGCTGCAATCTATCTATAAGAATGGACGTACCCCCATCAACCATCACCACATCTTTCCCCATCTACGTACGCCTACCTCGCCAAGTCCCCGATCGCCGTCCGCCGATGGATCCACCACGCCCCTCCACCTCTTCCGCTGCTACTCCCACCGCATCGTCGTCGACTTCAGCGTCCAGCAGTGCTCCCCGCGACGCTGCGGTGGCTCCACCGGCCGCGTGACCACGGTCCAGATCTGTATACAGCACCACTGCCTCTTCTTCCAGGTACTCCCCGCGACGAGCATATATCCCCACGGCACTTCCTCAACGATAACGTGGTAATATTGCTCTTCGCGTGGAGTATCTGGTACAAGATGCATTGGTGCCTCATACATATGGATCATGGCCATGCTGTCCGTGTGTCCCTCGTAGTAGCGTGGGCAGCACCGCTTGACGTCGAAGCCTATGCCGACGCGGGGGGCGTGGTGTCGGTAGAGGAAGAGAGGGTGCGGTGTATCCATCGGCAGATGGCCGTCGCGGACTGTTGGGATCTCTCTTCTGTCACGATTTGTTGGGTCGATCCAACTGTATACGAGGTATTATTTTGTATATGCCATTTCTAATGGTGCAGGATCCCTTCCAAGCCGTTGTGGTGGAGGTCGATGGAGTGGAGGGTGAGGACAATGGCGGGAAGGTTGCATTGCAAAGGTCGAGCTCTGGCAGGAGGTCGAAGCGGGTGAAGGTCCTCGGCAGCGAGCTGTTGAATCTGCTGCATTTGATGTGGAAGATCGATGGACATGTCGCTCTTGGCTTGAACGTCGTAATGTTTCTGTATTGTATTTAAAGTTTGTTTTATCTTAATCTATCGCCAATGGTCGAACAGTAGATATATCAATGTATCGTTGTAAACCCTGACATGTTGTAACACCCCAACCCAAACATAGTATCACATGGAAAACTCACAAAGTGTGGTGTGGTTTATAAGTGGTGGGGATTACTACTTGACAACTTGAGCTTAAACATTTTGGGTGGTTGTTAACGGGTCCATTTGGGTCCGAATCCAACAAGTTATCGGGTTCAGTTTTCCTCGATAACGGACCGGGGACCTAAGTTCGGGACGTTACATATGTTATCACTACAAAAGAAAATAAAATTTCTGTTTCCAAATTATTTTTTTTACAAATAAAAAATACCGATAATTACATAGAAATTGATGAGAAACGGGTAAACGGGTAACAAGTTGCGCCGTCAATCTTTCATTTTTGAATAGATAGTCGTACTAAATCAGAATTTATATCCATTCATTATTGCGGATTGCAATAATGAAGTTGTTTTGAGGCAGAATACATATACTTGGATTATATTCTGATGGATAGTACATCACATAGATCAAAGGATTTTTTGCTTCTCAATTTTCCTTTTATATTATTTACCAGTTATCGAAATAAAAGGATGTTTTGCTTCTAAATTTTCCTTTCATGTTATTTACTAGGTGGAAGGCCCTGAGTTGACACTAGTGGGCATCACTTGGGTAAAAATATGGCATCTATGTGTGTGCGTATGTCAAGTATATGTGCGTACAAGTGTGTCTCAATGTTTCTCATTGTGCACTTGCTCTTTTTTAAAATTATTTTTTATTTTTAATTTATAATTCATATATAATAAGTGAGAAAAATATATAGCACTTCTTTTTTTTGTTATTAGTATCTAAAATTAGTGATAAAAATATAGTAATAATATAATAAATTACTTTTTATATTTTTAGTGAATTTTGAAAATAAGAAATATATCATAGTAAAAGAATGAAAAATAAATATTAGAGAAGAAAAGGGGGTTTAAAATTAGTATTTCTTGATAAAAATACCCCTATAAATACATACTATATTTTTAATATATAATATATAGAATAAGATATTTAGAACGTATTTTTTGTATTTTTAGAAATATGTGGACTTTTGGTGATTTTTACGGATCTTGAAGTGTTTTGTATTGTAAGGATATAGATGCGGTAAAATAAATACCAAAAATAATGAAAATGTGGCAATGAACCAGGAGTTGAAAGTAATTTTTATTATATTTAGAGATATGTAAAACAATAGAAAAATCAAGAACGTAAAGCCACCTGATTTTGATTTTGCAATTTTTAAATATAAAAAATGGTATTAAATTTTTTTCCTAAAATCAGCATGCAAAGAGCAATCACAAGGTATTTTTACTTTTAAAATTTTTTTAAATAAGATCCAAATAAAATCCCAACAAGCAATTGCCATCAAATCAATTAAGGTTAAATCTTCAATATTTTTTTCCAAAGTTCAAGTGTTATACGTTTTCTATGAATTAAGTGCACAAAATATCCAAAAATCATAACAAAATTATATCACCATGATCTTGAATGGAATAAATATCTCAGAATGATAATGAACTTCCAAATTCATAAGTATCTTAATTCAACTCTAATTTCCATCCATAACGTCTCAAAATGTAGTTCATGACATAAGCTTGCAAAAGGTGTGGAAGATAAACATCTATCAAGTTAGGGGTACACATGTAAAAGAAAAAAAAATAAAACTGGAACTTAAAAATGCTAAGATAGATATTTTCCGTAAAAAGGGCTTCCTGGAGAGGTTTCTGCATAAAATGCCCATTGTGGGCACGTGAGGCGCAGTTGCTGCATTGATAGAACCTCCACGCAATCAAAAATCTTATCTTGGACTTCAAGTGCAACAAGGTCACATGCAGGTCACATGTGACAAGTTACTGAGTTTATAGGGCTCCGATAAATTAGAATCTATGGGTTCGTTTGGTTGCAGGGTTGGGCAGTGTTGGGTTGGGGTACCCCTGTGAATAGTAAACTTAGAGGAGGATTGAGATGTTTGGAAGGAGGGGTACTCCGGTTTGGACCAATCCAACCTTGCCCAACCCTACAACCAAACGGAGCCTATGTGTGTGGCTTCGAAATAGCCATGTATCTCTTCTAGGTGTGATTGATGGTCGTTGATTAACAACTGGCTTGACTTGTTGGCTTCATTTATTAGATGTGTTTAGCTCCTTGTATCGAACGATGAGCATTCACCTCTCCTTCTTCTTATGCTCGGCACGAGTGTAGCATCCTTAGGCACCTACTGCTCCGATGATTGGTAATGGAACTCTAATCGCTAATGGGACATCCCTTGCTCATGTGATACTTGTCTCCCTCTAATGAAGATCTGCGACAAAATAAGTAGTTGCTCGAACCAAGGGCTTGGTGGGTAGTTAGGTGCTTCACCATATTTCGGATTAGAAATTCAAGAGCAGTAGAGAATGGAACAAGATGCTCAAGTGGAGAGGTGAGGATATGGGGCGGTAGTATGGATACTAGGTGTAACGTCCCGGGCTTAGGTCCCCGGTCCGTTAGTGAAGCATTACTGACCCTGACAACCTCTTGGGATCGGACCCATATGGACCCGATTAACCACCCCCCAAAATGCTTAAGCTGGGTTGTCAAGTAGTAATCTCGTCTCACTTTTTATCCCGCCCGGAAATGTTAGGTTTCCACGGTGTAGGTCTTTATTTATTGGTTAAGTTCCTTTATTCACGTCTAAGCTCGTTCCCATCTTTGCTGGTGAAGTTGAGGAGTTTATCACCATCTAAGGGCTCGTGCAGGACCCAGTGGGAAAATGGCATATAAAGGACAACAATATATACTAAACTTTAAATTTGGGTTCTTTGGTTCAATATTGAAACATGTGTCAGAAACAAATCCATTCTATAACTAATGGAAACACACACACACATACAATGAATTTAGAAGGACAAGCGAAATCGTGTTCATCGAATGGCTTGCAAAGAGAGTGCAACAGAATGAAGTCTGGAAATGATCCTCATTGGATAATGGAATTTAATATGTTTGTGAGGATACCGTTCAACTATTCTCACAGGTAGGTGATAAAGAAGCCCAATCTAATGTTTTAGAAAGATGAGCAATCATCGCTGAATCGATAGGGAGAGTCGAGAAATTTGTGTGATTGTGTTATTTAGACTCATAAACTAATGTGTATAGTGATAGTATGAGAGTATCGAACTCATGGATGCAAATTGTGGAAACATGATGAATAGTAAAATTATCTAAGGTATCTACATTTTTATGATTTTTATGGATTTTCTAAATGTTTAAAGATTTTTATTTTGTTTTAATATTTCATTGCTTTTATGTTCTTTTATATACATATATATGTAAAGATAAGTATATGCAAGATTTTATTTTTTTATTTGATTTTATTTTTTATTCTTTTTAACTTTTTGATTTTATATTTGGACATTCATAGCATTATTATACCTTCCCTATTAATTGAGGATTGGTTATTCTCAGTACGTGTTTACCTTATGATGTATTTGGAAGCCCAAATCCAAATGCATATTTCACAGAGAGTCGACAAGGGATTCCATTGATAACTGGTCGTTTTAATTCTTTGGAATAACTCGATAAATTTAGTAAATCCTTTTAGGAGGCACTCAATGACCATTGATCGAACCTATCCAATTTTTACAGTGCTATGCTTGCCTGTTCATGGACTAAATGTAACTATCGTTTCTTTTTTGGGGTCAATATCAACAATGCAGTTCATCCAACGATAAATCTAATCCAAATTATAGAGCTATGACACAATCAAACCCGAATGAATAAAATGTTGAATTGAATCGTAGCAATCTATACTGGGGGTTATTACTCATGTTTGTACTTGCTATTTTATTTTCCAATTATTTCCCTAATTGAGAAATAAAAAAAAGAAGGAGGATAGTGGAAATTCTCTTATACCATACAGAAGGATACCATCCTTATAACTATCGATGACTGATTTTGTCTCTAGCATTACCACTTGATGAAATGTGGAGGAAATTATTTGCTTTTATTTTGTATTTTTATGGATTTCATAAAGTGAGAATTGAATTATTAAGGTATATGAATATGAGGGTAAATGTAAACATTAATGTAATTTTATTAAGCAATAATATGTCCAAAAAATATAGAGAATATATTTTTATGCTTTATATTTGATTTACTATTTTTATAGACTTTTAATAATTTATATATTTTCCTTGGATTTTATAATGTTTGCAAAGTTGAAAACAATGCTTTTAAGTAAAACAGTAAGGTATTACATATTTTAAAAATAATAGACAGTAGAAACCTATTTCAATTTTATTTTTTCATGTACAGAAATTTTAATTAGCTTTAAAACAAGATATTATACATAATTTTGTGTTTTTCTAGAATTAGTTGTGAATTTAGAAGATTTTGATATATATACTTTATTTTTTATATTTTTCATTTTATTTTTAATTTAGTATTTAGAATAAAGTAGAATATATGTAATATAATTTTTGTGGAATTTTTAGAATTATAATTATATTTTTTTATGTATTTTAGAAGTGTATATGTATTTTTGTAATTTATTTTTTATTTATGAAATAGTTAATTTTCTGTTTTATATTGATTCATTATTTTTACATTCTTTTAGGTAATTTTTTATTTCTTTGTATTTTATAATATTTTTATAATTGAAATAATTCTTTTAAGTAAAACAGTAAGGTATTGTGTATTTTAAAAATAATATATAGTTTAACATTGTTTGGTTTTTTTCCTGTATAAAATTTTTTACTAGCTTTAAAACTAGCTATTATACTTATTTTTGTGATTTTTTATGAATTTCTTGGGATTTTAGAATGTTTTAATATATATTTAAATGGTTGAGGTTTGTATACGTGGTTTTTAATTTATTATTGGTTTAGTGTTTAGAATACATTAGAATATAGATAATATATTTTTCTAGAACTTTTAGAGTTGTATATGTATTTTTATGTATTTTTAGAATTTTCTATGATAGTGGAAAGGGCTACTCGATGGGATCTAAATCTAAGGTGCATGTACAGTCACCACTACTAGTAGGAATAAGCAATGGGCTATGTCGGTGTACGCTACTAATATAAGCATGGAGGTTGTAACATCTCCAATTATAGTACTGCATATAGAACTTATGAAGTTTCATCTGAGTACAAGATCGTGGGGGATTACTGCTTAACATTGGGCTTGAGCACTTTGGATGGTTGTCGGCGGGTCCAGTTGGCATCGGATCCGATAAATTGTCAGTGTCAGTTTCTCGATAACGGTCTGGAGACCTAAGCCCTGAACATTACACTTACGACCCACTCTTATGACCAACACTCACACTATGTGAGCTTCATTTAGATGTTGAACCATGTTTAGGGTGTCACAACCTTCCCATTTATATTGGTAACGTCCTCGTTACGATATGGCTCATCTCTTATTACCAGTAATAGTGGTTGCAAGCTTCGGGTAATCTTTTCCTCATATCTAATTATTGGAATAACTATTTTAGAGGGAATCGGCTCTGATACCATTTACATGTCTCGAGTTTGTTGTTTAGAGCTAACATATAAAAAGAAAGAAACTTTAAGATAAAATGCTCTTAATGGGAAGCTCTTATGAAATGTGGATTTTCTGCCCCAATGTTGGGGACAACGTAAATAATTGTTTGTTTAGATGTAAAGCCTTTTTACTTACCTTCCGTGACGACAAGAAGGTGATTCTATCAGCACCATGAGAAAGGTCCAAGTAATAGATCTTCGTGGTAATGATCTCACATAATCACTCTATGATACCCTAGATGACATCTGTAGGCACTAATCATTGTTTTAAAAAGATAATGGAAGAGATAATCAGCGGGATAAAGGAGCGGTCACTATCACATCAACCATTAGAACAGAGAGGATCCTCTGTTGTGATGTTGTGTCTGCTATAACCGTAGGAACTGCTCGATCTTGATCGAGCGGTTCACACGATTTTACACAGTACGGATCACAAAGTACAAAATCGTGCGTACCGCTCGATCAAGATCAAGTGATTCCCATGCGTACAACAGACTCTTCTGCATTTTTGCCCACAGCAGACGATCCGATCCCCCATTAGAATGTGCCTAATCCAATCTCAACCATGCCAAGATGACATCTGTAGGCACCAAGTCATCATATATAATTAATTTTCAGTCACTTACTTACAGGGGACTAGATTTAATTTCTTGCAATTTTGCTGAAAATATTGACAACGACTATACCTCTGATTATTTAGTAGTCTGATCTATCATTTATTCACGATAAACCTTAGGATGTATATTGCACAAAAACATGAAAAACATGGGTGTCTTTGAGTAATATTAAATTCCCAATAGGAGAGGGCAAGGATTAGACACGTTCACTCTCAATATTTTTTTTAAAATATCACAACTATAATTATATACTATTATTATCATATATATTATTCAAAGAGTCAAATGGAGCTACCATAATAATCGAACAGCCAACCAGTACCCATTTTCTTAACTTATCTAAAGAAAGTGATATCTTCCGTTCAAAATTAATGTAGTGGAATGATAAGAGAAGTGATTGATTCAAATTCCATTTAAATTGAACATCATTTTCAAATGCTATAAATCTTACATAAACCGGACATCCGTAATATATCTATGAAGTTGATTTCAAAAACCATACTTAGATAGTTGAAAATTACCATTTTTCATGAAGGGATGGAGATTTCGAATCGAGTTGAAATTCAAATGACTACATACTTATCTTAGGGCAAATTACAAAGAAGTGCCCATCTATTCATCGATCTCAATAAAATGAGTTTATAGTAACGTTCTCTTCAAATCTGTCACTAAATCGTCTCTTGTTAAATGTATAATGATGATATTATTCGTTATAAAATTATCATATAGCAATGCTTATCTATTTCTATTGTTCGAAATTTTAACTATTCGTTGTTAAATTTCAAGTTGGCGAGAATAAATTAAAATTTTGAAAAATAGCAACAAATAAGTGTAGCTTTATGGACTATATAGTAACAAATATAGCATTTGTCACTAATATCGAGTACACAAATAGCTTTGTAACAAATAATATCATCACTATATATTTAACACCGTGAAATTTAGTAACGGATTTCCAAAAAAAGATCGTTACAGACTCATTTTATTGTAGTGAGCAAGGAGCACGATCCTATGGATGAAGAATAAAGTTCTCTTGCCACGTGCCTCCTACATCACAACCAAGCATTCCGGAAAGATAATTTAAAATTTTTGACCACATTCTCCGATATCACAATTCTTCTACTAACTTAGTGACATCCTTGTAACTTTTGAGGTCTCTTAGAAATGAGCTTGAGCTAAGGTCTCTTAGAAGATCACATGTGATCCTTCAGTTTGCTGATTGATTAGCAAAGAGGCTAAGGGGTATCTTCGAGAATGTCAATGTAACTATTGAGGGTCAGCTACTCCCAGTAGACTTCATTGTCCTATACATGGATTTTCCTAAACAATTATGCCTTATTCTACACATCTTCGATAAACCTTTTTTACATACAACAAAGACTTTATTCAATTATAAAACTCAAAAAGTATGTTTTCGCATCTAGGGAAAAAGTGTACGACTAGGTACGATCAGGGATGCAACAAATCATCCTACATTAGATGCTAGTCTCGAGCTCTCAAGTTCTATATATGACTGTGATTTCGTGGAAGAGTTATCTATGACAATCTATCATGTTTCGATATCGAGATCCAAATCATGATTTTATATGGATAAAATGACTTGAAAAATGCACTCATGGATTCATGGAAGTCCATGGATGTATTTTTAGAAGATATTTTCAAAGTTGCATTAGAGCCCTTCATTTCAGATAATGGAAAGTCAGAGCTTGTCATATTTATCTAATTCAAGTCAATCTAAAAGTGAATATGTAGCCATTTCAGATGATGCCATATACTAATTTTTGGATATCTTATGTGATCTAGTTATGGACATCGTTTAAAGGTGATAACATTACATCCAGATGATGTCATATACTAATCTTTGGATATCTTATATGATCTGAGTAATGGACACATTTAAAGGTAATAACATTACAAGTAGATCCCCATTTGACCACTAACACAATATCATAGTAGTTCGAGCTAGAGCTTATAGATTCATTGAAACTAGAGGTCAATACTTTACTTCAAAAATTGAATACACCTTCCTTATGGGTGTAGAAAAACAATTATCAACCATCACTGTTTCAAAATTGACCGATATAAAGAATCTTGTTTGTTGGATATTCATGAGATAGATAAAAATGCAATAGGTTGAAATGTATCGGATCTCTGTGGCGTTATAACAACTCTCTCTTGTATATATTTTAATGGAGACAACAGTCGTTAGTTTTAGCGAAAATTGAACCTTAATCTTTGTGAACTTGTTAAAAAAGATCATAAAATTGTGCAAAGTTGACACTTCCCATCTCATCTTCATTTCTGAATGAGTGAGTCCAATCCACGCAGTCATGAGGAAGTCATGATACATATGATTCAGAATGAGAATACAGAGGAGATTTTGACAAGAGTAACCACATCGGACATGTCTTTATTGAGTAACAACACCTTAGTTTGGCGAATAAGAAGGATCACTTCCTTTTGCATTTATTCAATAGATTATTGAAAGACTGGTGGGGAAGGAGCTCTTTTGGTTACTTAAGCGGTATCAAGTTGCAGTCACTCTTCAAAACAAGGAGAAAACCTCCTTTACTTATCCGTTTGGTCTGCATTCTTTTAATCATAATCTGTTTTGAGTTCATAATGCTCAATTTACAACTCAAAGGTGCATGCTTATCATATTTGCAGATATGGTGGGAGATTTTCTAAAGATCTTTATAGATATTTTTTTAGTTTATAGGGATTTACTAGACTCTTATTTAGCGCAGCTAGATCGAGCCTACAAAACAATATGAGGTAAATCTTGTCCTCTATTAGGAAACGAGTTACTTTATGTTGACTAAGAGGATTCTATTGAGGAATGTCATCGCTAAAAAAAGGAATGGATGTTGATCCTACCAAGGTGAATGTGATAAGAAAACTCAAACCACCTACTAACTTGAATCACTTGCATGCTAATCTAGGGCATGTCAGTTTTCAACAATGTTTTATTAGATACTTCTAGAAATAGCTCAACCATTAAATGAAATCTTATGCAAAACACCTAGTTTATTACTAATCACGAGTGTCACGATTACTTTAACACTTTGAAAGAAATGGTTAAAGACGTCCTTGTCCTAAAGTCAATCAGTTAGTCTCTCCCATTTGAGATCATGACAGATTCTTCAGATTTTTATTGTAAAGGTTGAACCTAGGCAGAAGAGAAACGAAGTCCCACTTATAACACACTATGATAATAAGACATTAGATGATGCACAAAAATAAATATATTGTAATAGAAAGAAATTGCAGCATAGGGGTTTTTTCTTTGGATTTAGGTCTCATTTTCTTGCATAAAAAGTGAATGTGTGCGTGCATGAGTTGGGGCTTTAGTACCTTAGGTTGGCGGGCCGCTTTAAGTTTTTTTAGGTCTAGGTCGCGCTCCACATTTTTGAGGAAATGATGTTCCGGGCATGACAAATATAATCATTGGGTCGATGTCGGACTAGGGTTTCGATGGGTCAGGTGTGGATTGTCCCGATCCTAGCTCCACCCTATCCCCGACTACATACCTAAGCTAATTAATTGATCTAAGTTTCAATGCAGGTGGGTGTTTTGGATAGCGTGATTCCCATCCCTGCACTTGATACCCATGATTAACCAAGATTCAGTGAAATTTTACATTATGCCCAAGGTTACAAAAATCGGTACTCGACTCGGTCGACCGTGTAACTGACTATGATTAATCGACAGTCGGACAACTAATCGGATTTAGTCAGACTTTAATCGACTTTGAATTTTTCATTATTTTAAATATATAAACCATTTTTATTCATAGATTTATATAGATCTTATACATGTTTATACTATCATAACAAAGTAAAAGAAGTAATTGAATTTAAATAAAACATTAAGCGTATTATAATAAGTTAGCTTTAAAAAACAAAAAAATAAAAAAAGGGTATCTCCAAGCAAAAAGCGGTTGGCTAATGTGCCTAGTCGGAAATAGTCAGTACTCGGTCAACCATTCCACTGACTAGACTAGTCGGACCTACTAGTCAGGCCAGTCGGACGACTTTTACAACACTGATTATGCCTATTTTCCCTTCATTTAAAATCATTAATGGCATTATGTAATCTCCCCTTCCCACTCATTTCCCATTCATTTACCAACCTGATAATGGAGATGTGATTATGAACAGCTCCTCTTTCATCCAGAACAATGAGCAAGAAGCTCCACCCTCATCTACTCCATTTTGTTGTAATCTCCACTCCATCTCAAAACTAGTTCCAACGAGATGTTCTTGTACTATTATTCCTGGTGGAGGTTCAGCTGCTATGTTATACCAGTCGAAGCTTACCAACAAGTGGAAACGAATGGTATCAACTCATATCTAATCAAATCCTCATGTGCTGCAATTGGAGTCAATCCATTTGAATCCATGCAGAGGGCCTACCAATTGTAGTTACCACTTAGTCTTTGATGCTAAGCATTGGAATTGAATGCTATCAATACACTGGTTTTTCTGATTACATTCAAGATTGAATAGATCTGCATATCAAAGATTCACATCAGTGATCAGAACAGGGACTGGTTCTCAGCTCATTGATCACCCTAACCATCCAACCACCTTCATATCCTCTTGATCATCCAATTGATGAGAGTCTGTCAAAACAGAGCTTATCGATTGCCATTGAAGCTTCGACAAATCGAATACCACCCTTTTGTTGCAGCTGTTGATCGGAGAAGAAAGCTCCAAAGGGTGCAATCTGTTCTATCATCTGCCCTTGATTCTGAAGAGGTAGGGAAATTATAATCAACACCCTTGCAAAAATTCTAATGCTACTAAGAGAAGGTGCTAATACTTTTCATTACTTGTATTTAGGTCCTTGAAAGGTCTGGATATGATTAAAATTTGTATTTTTAGTTTGCATTTTAGTCCCTCTATCTTGCATTTGGATCTTTAAACGTGTTCATGTATTTTACTTTGAATTTATTTTGGGATTGTAATAAATAACCCATTTACAATGCAATTTTATTTTGATTTGCATTTTATAATAATTATTTCTAGATACATGTTAAGTTTAATATAAATAATTGCTAAAAATTAAATTCAATAAACTTAGGTTTGAAATTTTGTCCAAGATACACATCCTAAAAAGGATTTTTAAAATACTATATTATTGGCCTAAATAAGATATTTTCTGAAATTCATTAATTGTTTTTTAGTACCTACATACCATAATCTTTGGCTAGGATAAAATTGTTAGATTATTTACTATCCACTTGTCTTCCATCACTTTTATTTTCAATAATGTCTATCATGTGTTATTTTTTAAAAATAAAAAATCTTATAAAAATGAAATGCAGACTTAATTAATTAAAAAGTAAAATACCTTTAAAATACGCAAGAAATCATATAATATTTGTTTTACCCCCCTTTATGACATATCCAACAAATCAAAAAAATATAATGTTTAAATCTTAAAAACTAAAAAACATTGAATAACTCACAAAAATTTATAAATCCCTCGGAGGTTAGAAACAAATATGAAAAAACCATCATATTTGTAGATATTTAAATAACTACTTTATAAAAATATCTATAACAAAATATTTTACTTGTTAATATTCTAAAAACAATAAAAATGTTTTTTATTATATTATAAAATTGTTTTCAATAAAATCCTTATTAAAAATCATTTAAAAATATTTAAAATATCAATAAATACCATAAATACTAAAAAAAATACAAAACATGAAATTTTAAAGTTAAGTATGTGGTTGTTATAATTTTTCTAAGATCTGCTCTTTTTATTATATACACTTAGAAATTGCTTCAAAAATAAAATTTATTTAAAAAATAAATTACAAAAGTCAAATAACAACAAAATAAAAATCTAAAATATAAAATCCTTAAAACACAAAATATAGATATACATTATGGGCATAGGTGTAATAAAAATATAAAAAATAATACAAAATCAAAATAGAAAACTTTGAAAAATACCCATGAAATCCATAAAAAGTTACAAAAATGAAAAATCAAGATACTTTGACCCAAAACATTACTCCTAGTTTTCGAAATTACCTCCACGAGTTCAACATTAGACCATACCAAGTGAAAATAATAAACTACACATTTTTTATGAATTAACAAACCACGAGGAGGAGAGCAGCTTTACCACATAGCGGGAGAGCATGAAAATGATGAATTTTGGAACTAAGGAGTCGTTCGGGTGGTGGGGTAAACCTCCTTTGAGGGGTTTAGCTCCCTTAACCCACACATTCTCTCTCTAATGTGGGTCTCGTATTTTCTCTTTTTTAATACATTAAATAAATCAATTCACTTTTATCCACTCAATCAAAAAATAATATATTATATCATCATATCATATACAACTTCTACTCACTTTTTCCAAACTTCAATACAATCACATCACAATAAATACTCATTTTTTTCAAACTTCAATACAATCATATCATAACAAATCCACAACAAATCCACCTCCAGTTTAACCTTTTATCCAAACACCAAAATATAAAAACGAGTTACCGTTTATTAGTTTAACCCATCTTAATGCGCATACCAAACGCACCCTAAGTTCCTACATCAAAATTATAATAAAAGAAAAATAAGAATGGTCTCACTAGCAGTGTAAAATAAATCATCAAACCTTTTAAAAATCACTTGGTTTCTATAAAAACAAGCTAATAACAATTTCAAATAAATGGAAAAATATTAAATTAGAGACTCTCCAAATCCACATTTGACCGATCCCAAACCCAAAACACCAAACCCGCCTCCAATTTGACCAACCAAAAAGAAAACCCCCTGCCATTTTACACCTCACCCCTTTTCCCCGAAACCCCCCAATCCTTTTACCAAAACCACCCCATAAATAATCTCCTCGTCCTCTCTCCTCCCTCCACCTTCTGCGCACACCTCCCACCCCCTCCTCCCGCCGCCAGCAGATCCGCCGCCTCTGCCCGCCAACCTCCGATTTTGACGGCGACCGAATCCTCGCAGCACCGTTCTCCGCCGGACCCATCAATGGATTCGGACATCTCTTCGTGCTTCGGCGGCGGTGCCGCCCCTTCTCCCTCCTTTGTCCCCACCTCCACCACCGTCTACGACACCCACCTCGGTCTTGCTGCCTTCACATGGTCCCGCACCCTCCTCGGACTCTCCCTCCACGTCGACCTCCGCCTCCCCTCCTCCTCCTTCCCACTCGACCACCTCTCCTCCGCCTCCTCCACCGCCTCCACCTCCACCGTCGATCCACAAAACTTCACGACCCTCAGCTTCCACCTCCGCCCCATCTTCCTCTGGAAACGCAAAGGCCACAGCCGTTTCCGCCTCCACGACCCCCTTCGCACCGTTGACTTCTCCTGGGATCTCTCTCGCGCCGCCTTCTCCGGTAACGGATCGCCGGAACCGACCTCCCGCTTCTCCGTCAAGGTTTCCGTCGACGGCGACGTCCTCCTCGACGCTGGCAGCGACCCCGTTGTGCTATCCCGCACGGAGCACGTCGTCCTATCAGGTGGGTCGGTGGGCAGCCGGAGCTACGAGACATCGGTGAAGGTCGGAGCGCGCGAGACTGAGGTGGGCTTCGAGCTCCCCGGTGCGGAGAGGGACGCGAGGTTGGGGGTAACCGTGGGCGGGAACCGGGTCCTGAACGTGAAGCGGCTGAGGTGGAAGTTCCGGGGAAGCGAGAAGACGGAGGGCGTGCAGGTGTCATGGGACGTGCACGGCTGGCTCTTCCCCGGCAGGGCGGAAACACCACCGGAGGCCGTGGAGGTGCCACCGAGCGCGCGGCCGGAGCTCGGGCACGGGGTGGTTGTGGTGAGGTTCGATGGGGAGGTGGGCTGCTCCTCGAAGGTGGGCTTGTGGGGGCTGCCGGGGGTGGTGGGCGGAGGAGGGAAGGGGAAGAATGGGTGGTGGAGGAGGAGTGGACTGCTGAAGCCGCGGCGGTCGTTGTCGTCTTCCTCCGCGTCCTCAGCTTCGTCTGGGACGGGGTCGTCGGTGATGGACTGGGCGAGCTGCGAGGAGAACGAGCTCCGGGAGACGGAGGGGTTGACGTTGGTGGTGCATATGTGGAGGAGGTGAGGAGGGGTATGGATGCATATTTGCTAGTTTTGGAGGGATGTCGATTCAATTGTCCATTCTTGAAGGGCCTGTTTGCAAATACAAGGAGAAGATTAAGGTAAATTACGGTTTCCTTTGAGCTTTAGTTGGATCATTGTTGGAACAAAATTCTATAGTACTTGTGTATTTATTTGTTTATGTTGTGTTTTTTTCTTCTCTTGATTTTCCCCCCTAATTTGTTGATGTAAATTGGTGTGGGAGAGTTTTGATTCTTTGATTTATTTGTGGCATAATTGTCTACATAAAGAAATATTCCTTTTCTTAAAGGAAAAGTCTCATTTTTTAGATTGATAGGTGATGTTGATCCGATTGATTGGTTGTGTGATTTGTTTGTAAAAAAACACGGTTTCAAGTCGCGCAAATGATACGAAAGTTGATGCAGCGTGACCCCAAATTATGGGGCCACATTTATTTAATTAAATAGTAGTTAATTTTATTTACGTTTTTAGCGGTCATATTGGTCGAATTAAATAATTGAGATCGCCTGTGATCTCAACGTTGATTTCGTAGAGTTTAATTATAATTATTGGTCAATTAAATAATTAGAGTCTAATTAAGTCAGTTAGAGGTCAATTAGGATCAAATTAGTTGTAATTTGATTATTTACTATTTTTGTAAACCCTCTCTCTTATATAAAGAGAGGGTAGTCCATCAGTTGTAGTCAGTCCATTATGAATTAAAGTTTGAGATTTTATCTCTCTCCTCTCTATTTTCTCTCCTCCCTCCACGCGATCTCCGCGGTTCTTCCTCCTTCAACCCCGCGCATTCCGGCGTGTTTCTCTTCTCAACCCTTCTCTTCTTCTCCACGAAAATCCACCGTTAAAAAAATTATTTTTATCGACGCCGCGAAAAGCCGTTTGCATCAATTGGTATCAGAGCATGGCATTTAGATCGTCCTCACGATCTAACGATCTGTCCCGGCGCTCGCAGCGACATCATCGTTCGTCCGAACAAACACGACGAGCCATCTCCGCCATCGACGCCACCTTCAACGAGACGAGAGACATGATACGTGATTTGCAGGCCAACCTCGAATCCATGTCTCGGAACCTAATAGCCTACTTTGAGGCCTACCGTGACACCCAATCGAAGCCGCCAACCGTCGAAGCCGCCACCGCGAGTTTTAACGACGAAGAACTCGCCGTGGAAGCCGATCAAGCCGCTGTACAGATCGTTGTTGAAGAAAAAGTCGAAGAAAGGGGCGAAACGCACGCTGTCCAGACTATTCCAGATCAGTCCCCGTCATCAATGGCCGCCCCCATGGCAGTCCTCGCCCCTCCAGCGGCTCCCCAGGCCGCCCAGGTACTCCCCCTGCCCTCCCCGGTCCGCGCGGCCGCCAGCCACACCCTACAATCGCCGTGCCTCCCCTCCTGATTCCCCTCCACCCCAGGTTCACCGCGCCGCCACCGACCCCGCGGTTTCCCCTCCCAGCACACACCAGGCCGCCACCCCCCTACGCGCCACCCACCCCCCCTTCCCCGCTACTTCCCCACACCCCCGACCCCTCCCTTCTCCAACGCACAACCACCGGCCCTCCTCCCCTTCGGCCCGCGAGACGCCAGGCCACCGCGCCGCCCTCTCTCCCCATCTCGCCCCACCTCCACCTCACAGCCCCTCCCCGTAACCGCCACCTTCCCCTCACGCCATCCCACCCGATCTCTCCCCCGGCCCCGCGCCCTAATCCCCAGCGTCGCCGCCTCCCGCATCCCGCTATCGCCTTCCCCGCGCCAGCGCCAGGCCTTCGCCCCGTGGTCGCCAACCTCCACGCGCAACCAACCACCGGGCCCCCGACTCGGTTCCGCCGCCAGCCGCTGGAGATGCCCCGCAACCCTCCCCGCGCCTAAGAAGAGAACCCTAACGGGTTTTGCGAGAGTCCCGGGATACCAATCCCCTGGAATGTGGAAATTGGAACTAAATGGGATAAATTGCAGAAAAAAAACCCCGCATTCCGCTATTTACATAGAAGTCCAGAGCAGTAAGAAAAGGGAGAAAAAAGAAGGGGTACGAAAATTACAATGGTACCCTCCAATTGAAAAAAATTATAAACGTAATGTTGAAGATGATCCCATGGGAGGTAATTGAAACCTCAATTCAAAGATGATTCCTCCACCGACATCACGCAATTCGTCAGGAGCCGAATTTTTAAAGCGGTGGAGAGTTGATGCAGCGTGACCCCAAATTATGGGGCCACATTTATTTAATTAAATAGTAGTTAATTTTATTTACGTTTTTAGCGGTCATATTGGTCGAATTAAATAATTGAGATCGCCTGTGATCTCAACGTTGATTTTGTAGAGTTTAATTATAATTATTGGTCAATTAAATAATTAGAGTCTAATTAAGTCAGTTAGAGGTCAATTAGGATCAAATTAGTTGTAATTTGATTATTTACTATTTTTGTAAACCCTCTCTCTTATATAAAGAGAGGGTAGTCCATCAGTTGTAGTCAGTCCATTATGAATTAAAGTTTGAGATTTTATCTCTCTCCTCTCTATTTTCTCTCCTCCCTCCACGCGATCTCCGCGGTTCTTCCTCCTTCAACCCCGCGCATTCCGGCGTGTTTCTCTTCTCAACCCTTCTCTTCTTCTCCACGAAAATCCACCGTTAAAAAAATTATTTTTATCGACGCCGCGAAAAGCCGTTTGCATCAAAAGTAGCGTAGACGCGGGCCGCGATAGGAAGCATGTATGGTTGAAATGATGGAATTGGTCTCCTATACCCCATGCTATCGCGTAAGGTCAACTGTTTGCGACGAGTAGCCAGCTTCCTTTCGGTTGACCTTGAGATGCTTCACCTCGAATATGCTCTTGCCATTCATATTAGTTGACTTTTTGTCGTCGATCTTCCCTTGCTCGATCGAATGCATTTCGATTCAGCGTGATTGCGATTGATTAACTGAACGGAGAGAAGGGATATGAAGAACAGTTAAGGTGATGTTGATGATTGATTGGTGTGTTATACTGATCAACCACTCTTCCATGTCTGATGGAGATTGAGTTATTAAAGAGGTGTCGAAATTTTATTTATTTATTTATTTAGCTTAAAAGCTTTGGAAACTTTATTTATTTATTCATGAATAAAGTATGTTGGACATGGAGCGAGCTAGACAGGATGCATCCGTGGGATATTTACATCCATGACCCTGGAGAAATAATATGAAAGAATAAAGAGATGGGGAGCAGGGTTCCCATCTGTGGGCTCAGCTGGTATGTATGGCTACAGCTATATGTGAGTGAGAAGAGAAGGAAGACATGTGCATTGGGACCCGCGACCCGCGACGTGCTCTCTTTGCTTTGGCATAACGTTTCCTCCATTATTTCCATCTCTTTTACGGTAAGTTGAAATCAAGCCAAAAATATACTAAGCTCTCTCCCAATATAAGTAGGGTCGGTGACATGGATTCTTGCTCAAATCTATGCTGAAAGATTCGACCAATTTTTTACGCTGATCATCGACCACCTAACGCGACCTCAACAAGAGTGGGATTTGAACCCTGGTCTTTTGTGTGCTAGACACACTGTACTACCACTAGTACGGTGCCTCAGTCGAGCAATGAGGTCTGGAATCGGATTCCTCAAGCAGAGAGATCGAATTAGGGCACAACATCCGTAGATGTTCTCTAATGCATGACGAAGATGGCTAGATGAATCAGCACCGAGATGCATCGCCTTAGGGATGGTTGTTCTTCCATTTGCGAGAACTGGGTGCAGATCAATCTTGTGACAGTTTCTAATCACACAATACAGTTCCTCAGATTGGCATGAACAAATTGACTCAATATTGAGAAAGATGGTTACATCCCACTTGATTCACCCTGTTTCAGAAATTCCGACCAGATCATCTGAATTGAAGCGGTTCTGCAGATTTAACACAATCATATTCACACTACTTGCAATATCAGATTTACAGACTTCTCCAGCTACTTGTAGATCTACACACAGATCATCAAAGCAGAACAACAGACAAATTGTTTTAGGATATGCTCAAGTGCAGGTATGAATGAATGGAGGTAATCAATCAGGTTCGAAGTTATGGCGGGAGCACATGTATACGAAAGTGAGGAATGATCAGATGTACGGGGAACAGACGATGTGTACGATTACAGCCGATTCTGCGGCAGCAAGGGCTACAGCAGAGGATCCAATCTCTGGCCATTGACCTTTCCTCGTGTGTATGTGAAAAGGGGAGGCTGAGGGGATACCGGATAGGGATTAGAAGCAAGGTTTTTGAAATCGAACCGGATACCGAAATGGTCAGATCGGATTCAACCATGTAATCAAACCGCTTCAACCGGATGATGACATCATCATTATTTAAAATCGTATTAAACCAGACCGGCGAAAAAAGTGGTCGAACCGGCTAATCTAATCGAAACGAAATTATATATATATATATATATATATATATATATAGAGAGAGAGAGAGAGAGAGAGAGAGAGGAAAATGGGGCTGCCCCTAGGGGGAGCTAACTTAGCTCCCCCCGCCCCATTTTCTTCAATTTTTTATTTTTTTTTTGAAATTTTTTCCCGTGAATATTCATCACTATATCCCTATATTATGTCACAAAAATTTCGTGTGAAACAGAGACTCCTACGGCCTCCATCCAGACAGTCATTTTTTTAACGGTAACATGATTTTTTAAATCGACCCCGTTTGGATGGAGGTCGTAGGAGTCTCGGTTTCGTATGAAATTTGAATAACATAATATAGAGATTTAATAATGAATTTACACGGTTTTAGATTTCAAAAAAATAAAAAAAAAATGGGAAAAAGGGGCGGGGGGAGCTAAGTTAGCTCCCCCTAGGGGGCATACACATTTACCCATATATATATATATATATATAATATACACTTAAATATACTTGAAATATAAATAAAATATATAGATAATGTATATATTTCATATTATACATAAAGTGATTTTCTTATACATCGACAAATATCATACATAATATATATATATATATATATATATTATGGGTAAAATGGGGCTGCCCCCTTGAGGGGGAACTAACTTGGCTCCCCCGTCCCATTTTCCCCTTTTTTATTTTTTTGAAAATTTCTTCCATTGATTTTCATCAATATATCCCTATATTATGCTATTAAAATTTCGTGCGAAACAGAGACTCATACGGCCTCCATCATGGTCGTTTTTAGCAATTCTGTTACCGTTAAAAAATGACTGGAGGGAGGCAGTAGGAGTCTCTGTTTCGCACGAAATTTTAATATCATAATATAGGGATATAGTGCTGCATATTCACGAAAGAAAATTTCAAAAAATAAAAAAAATGGGCGAAATGGCGCGGGGGGAGCCAAGTTAGCTCCCTCTGAGGGGAAACCGCATTAAACCCATATATTATTTGTACTAGATGCTCTATAACATGATAAAAGTTTAATTATATTTAAAATCCAATACATGCAAAAAGTTGTGTTAGTATAGTTGGTTAAAAGTTTGAAATAGGTAATCAAAGGTCATGGTTTAACTCCCACTATCAACAAAAATTTTATAATTAAATGCGGTTCAACTTCAATTGAACATGATTAAACTGGGTCAAAACATATGTTGAACTGGACAGGTTAATTAAATTTTGAAAAATTGAACCGAACCGAAATATACCAATTATATTGACAATAGCTTTTTCTACATTTTACCAAATGGAATCACTAACCTTTTTGTTTATGACTGAAAGACAAGGACCTGATTTGGTATTGGTTCCATAGACGAGGACCTCATATTAAAATTACTCAAATAAAAACAAAAGGAATAAATTACATCATTCATCATATCATAACCGTCATAAAATGTGGGAGTGGGTTGGATGGCTCTAAATGAGTTGGATGAGATTAGATGTTTGGGAAAACATGAATGTTGATATGTCTTTTTCATTCAGTAGAAAATCGATTTCATGATATTGACATTTATGGCCTTTCCTTCAATCATATCATTGGCCATTTTAAAATACTAATACAAATATGGATATAAATATTGATGAATACAAAAAATATAATTTAGCATGTCCTTAAAAATGAACACAGACACAAAACAAATATGAATCGGATATGAATAATAATTGAAATACTAATGGATTACTTTGAATATACTTGTTTAGGATGGTTCGCATATAAAATAAATATGGTAAATATATTCATTTCATAACATTTACATCAACAATGGTGAATCAAGTCATAAAATTCTGTTATGTACAACTATAAAGAAATCTACAATATAATTATTGTTTAAAATGTGTGTGTATATATATATATACACACACGAATGTGAAAGTGATATCCTTATCCGTAACTATTTTAAAATGAATACGAATATGCATGTCAAAAAAGTGTAGGGAATCAGATATGAATCCTTACTCATTTCATTCCTACTAATAACAGTCGCTTGGGTGAGCGGTTGACTATTAATGGTCGCCCTTGCATTTCTAGTTAGATAAATGCCAACTTCTGTTCGGTTATAATCGATCAATTGCCAACTGTCGCTAAGTTTAAGCAACTAATAGTCTACCATTTATTATTAGAGGACTGGTCAATTACTAGTATTTGCTTATCGTGAATGACAACTTGTAGAGATGTCGACCTTAGAGTGATTACAATTGGTGTACTACCAAAAATTGTTGAGTTTAAACAAGGATATAACTAAAAAATCGAGCGATGTTTGAAGAATATGTGTGATCAGTGTAGCTCTCACTCAATTTAAGTCACAATGACAACAACAAAGCCTTTTCCAACATTAAGTAAGGTTGGTTACATGTATTCTTTACCTCCATTCGAATTTATCTTCGATCATTCTCAAGTTCAGATTTAAATAACTAAGATCCATTCGGATAGTCTCCTTCCAACATTTCTTCGGCATTCCTTGCCTTTTATTAACCGGCTCAACATCCCAAATCTTGTATCTTTTAATTGGTTCATCACTCGATCTCCTTTCCAAATGGATAAATTATTAGCAATTTGTTTCTCTGTGATTTCAAAGATGACATACACACAAGATTATACCATAGTCTCTCGATTATTCGATATGATTGTAGGACTACATGTGTGGATCTCAACTCGACAGGACTATGAAGAGCCATCGCTTTAAAGCAAAGCAGAAGATCAACCTTATTGTTTGTTCTATTTCAAAAGTATTATAATTATTTATCTGTATCTGTTTTGCAAAAGTTGTAACTGCAACAAGCTTCAACAAGAAATTTGCGTTTTCCTGAGATCAAGAAATCGTGAACTTATCGATCACTTCCTGACACTTATCGATTATCACTTGTCAATCATGTGTACTCCATTGATCGGCGTACCTTATCGATCATTTTTTTATGTTAGCAATCATATTTTGAATTCTATTCAAACAATCATCAATTGATCGATCATAGCTCTTCAACTAATGGATCATTTACATTTGATCGATCATATTGTTCAACCTAATCAATCATATTAGGATATCATCTTTTATTTCATGCCTATTTTGTTTTCAACGACCATTTTTCTTGAGCTCTTATATAAGGGACCACATACCCATTGTTGGAACACACGTCATTCTCGTAATCACTCTTACTTTCTCTAGAAACACAAGAAGCTCTCTCTGGGTGATTTCCTCAATATTCTTTCTCATGTTCATTGATTTGTTTGATCTTTCGAGAAAAATATTCTTAGTTGAAAGGATGAGGATATCATCTATCCTTTATTAGAGAATCAGTTTCTTGATATGTCTGGAGATAACATTATTTGGAATATATTATTGTTCTATTTCTTATTTCCAGTTAACATCTTTCTATGGAACTTGATGTGTCTGATCCTAAGTATGCTAAGAATCTCTTGGATGTAAGACCTCCAAGGAAGCATGAAGAAAGTCGAAAGCTCTTTCATTCTTCTGCTAGTGCTACAATGTCTGATCTATAGTATTGATCGTGGTGTTCATTCTACGATTTTAGGGTTCAATCTAAGTGCTAAATTTCGAACTAAAAAATTAGCGACGATTAATTAAATTTTTGAAAAACAGCAACGGATAAGCATCGCTATGTGGACGATTGCTAATGATAAATGACATATATGATATTCATTGCTAATTCTGAGTATGAAAACTCATTTCACAACGAATAATATCGTCATTATATATTAACAACGGCTAATTTAGTGACGGATTTTTTCAAAACCGTCACTATAGCTCAATTTTTTTGTACTCATCGATGTTTCTAATCGTGAATTTCCAACCAAATCACTCACAATTGAGTCTCCTAATTGTATCATGGAAAGTTCGATTCTATAAGAATTAATCATTTTCAAATAGTATCCATGTCTTTGGTAACAAATTTAACGCATTCACAAAATCCTTAACTTTTATACATTTATTATTGGGTAAATTAAATAAATATAAGAATTTAAGTTCCATAAGAAGAAAAAAGGATCATGATGAAAAGAAACACTGATATTTTAAACCCTTACATTTCAATTTTAGCCCTTTGTTATGATAGTATGTTTCATTTGATAGTACGACTGAAATAACCTTACAAATACATCACAATGCCATCTCAAAGTTTTCGACAAATAACCTCTAATTATATGTATCTCCAACATTTTGATGATGATGATGATATTATAGATGTGCCATATCTCCAACATTTCAATGACAACAATAACAGTAATACCATGTAGCTAATTAGAAACTACTTATGATAGTCTAAGATTTCGGTTATGCAGATGTAAAGTTAGTTTACTCATTTTAATAAAATATATCGAAAAAAATGTTGAATACTATACATATACACAAACATGTCACATTTTTTTATCGGAATCGAGAGTTACTTCGTCGGTGGGGTTGAAGAGCGGAACCTTCATAGCGGGCCTCAGCAAAAGTGATGAAGCATGAGAAAGCATGCATTGAGGATGAACATGCCTTCATCCCTTTTGATTTTAATACTTTTTATTTCTTAGTACAGGGAACTGTTGAGCTTTTGAAGAGGGTACAAAAAGTCATGAGCAATAATATTATCGTTCCTAGGTTTATGGATGTAGTGTTTAGAAAGTTTGATTTTACAATTTAAAAAGGATTAGCGGCGTAACTTATTCCCCGCTTGTCTCCAATCATGATGTTACAATGTATTTTGGCATAATCCAATAAGCAATGTAATTTATAGAGGAACATGTTTAGCATCAAAATTCACAAGTTGTGTCATATGATTTCGTGAATCTACAAGAAGCTACATAAGAGAGATCAGCTATAATTATGGTTAATTAATAGGGATATATCAAGTCCAAGTTGGCAAGGCGATCAATTGACTCAGTTGGACTTTATTTCCTTTATCTATGTAGTCAAGGAATCAACTTAATTAAAGACCAATCTAAGTGGTCCGACCATGCACCCTAATTTGACCTCGTCAACTCAACTTAAATTGGCACGTTGGTATAATGCTATTTGACCAAAACTCCTAAATTCTTTTTCTATTATATATTTGTTATTTTTTCTTAGGCCCTCTTCCTTTAGGGAATAAGCATCGAAATAAAGAGTTAATTTCCCGTTCCGTGCGGTTCTCAAGAGTACAACTATTCTCATCTACATCCTATTATTTCATGTTATTCCTTCTTTATTGTTATCTTTATTCCGCCTTATTTACCCTTATTCCACCTTATTCTCCTTATTCATATATTTCCAATCGAATAGAGAATAGACTTTATTCTCCTTATTCTTCATCATTATTCTTTCTTATTCCTGAACTGAAAGTCCTCTTAGCAAGGCTTTTGAAACTAAACCGGACACCAAACCGGAAATCTTACCGAAATGGTCGGATTGGATTGAACAACGTAATCATATCGATTCAACTGGATAATGACATCATCATTATTTAAAACCGGATTAAACCGAACGGTGAAAAAAAGTGGTTGAACAGCTTAATCAAATCAAATCGAAATGAAATTATATATAATATAAACTTAAATATACTTGAAAAATAAATAAAATACATAGGTAATGTTTATATTTAACACTATACATAAAATATTTGTCTTCCATCAAATATCATACATATCGTATGCGTGTGTGTATATATATATATATATATTATTTGGATTAGATGCTCTATAACATGATAATAGTTCAATTATATCAAAACCCAATACATGCAAAAAATTATGTTAGTGTAATTGGTTAAAGGTTTAAAGTAGGTAAAGTTCATAGGTTCAACTCCCACTACTAGCTCATTTTTTAAATAATTTAAAATTAAATGCGGTTCAGGTAAAAAAATAAGTTGAATCGAACGAATTAACTAAAATTTGAACAATCGAGTCAAATCGGCATAAATTGATTAATCGGACCGACCCATGCCCGATTCACCGGTCGAACTGGCCGGTACGATTTTCAAAAACAGTGCTTCTGAGTGTAAATTTATCGTTCTAAGCGCCTTGAGTTTTTTCGATATTTGTTTCTTTTGGTTGATGTAAATTGTTTCTTGCCATGGTTGCCGTAGGGAGGAGTTTAAGGAATGACTATTGTTATGAGACGTATGAAAGATAATTTTGTTACGAATAACATATGGCCATTGGTACATGGAAGAACAGCTTTATCTCAGAGACCACATGAATCGCATAGCATCTCCTAGAAAGTACATGGATTGGACAATGCTTTCCCCTAAAGGAATCTCGATAAGACTTATAAGCAAGGAATATTTTACTATTATCAAGAAATCTAATTGTATGGTGGGATTAGGTTCGAGGTTATCGAGAAAAATTGATTCTAACACCTTGTTGGATTCGAGCTTAATTGAACCCGCTGATTTCATCATCTAAAATGCTTAAATTCAAGTTGTCAAGTAGTCATCCGGACTTATAACACACTTTTACGCTTTTCGAGTTAGTTATGATGTGATATTTTTAGGTGTTAAGTTTTAGTCGTGAAACTATTTTTGATAAGTATAACATCCCAAAAATAGTCCCACATCTATAACTCATAAAGTGGGAGAATGAACAATAAGTGGTGGAGATTACTACTTGCCAACTTTGGATTAAGTATTTTGTGTGCTTTTTAATAGGTTCATTTTGGCTCGAATCCAACAGGCTATTGAGGCAAGTTTTCCTAACAGTGGTTCGAGGACCAAAGCTTAGAGATGTTGCAAATGGAATTATGACGTATTCCATCTGATAGTGTAAAGAGTTACTCGAGCGGTGGAGTCACTCCTATAAAAAAATAACGAAAGGCTATCCGAAGCGTACAACCACCACTATTATTAGAAATAAATGATGTGTCATATCACAACAAGGACATTGGTATTATAAGTGGGGAATGCTGTAATATCCTCAAAATATTTCCACATCTACAATTCACCTTATGAGATTGTGTTGCAATGGTGTAAATTACGACTTGACGACTTGGACTTAACCACTTTTGGTGGTTGTCAAGGGGATCATTTGGGCTCCTATCCCACAAGTTGTTAAGGTCTGCTTTCCTCGATAATGGGATATGATTCTAAGCATGTGAAGTAACAAAAAGTATCAAAGTGGGCCCCCTATGAGTGGAAAAGGGTTACCTAATGAGATCTAAGCATGGAGTGTGCAACCTCTACTATCATTGGAAATAATTGGTGGGTCGTATCATAACGAGGATGTTGCAAATATAAGTGGATGAAATTTTATAGCACCCCAACATAATCCCACACCGAAAAGTCACTAAGTGTGAAAAGCGTGTTATAAGGGATGATGATTATTTCTTGATACTTAAGCATTTTGAGTGGTTGTCAACGATTCAATCGGGCCCGAGCCTAACAAGTAATCGAGGTCAGCTTTTTTCAATAATTGTATGGAACCTAAGCCCCATGACATTACATTAACTTAAGCATATCATATATGTGCATTTCTATATAATTTTTAATTTTATACTCCATCTCAAGCCGCATCAGTCATAGGGATAATGGATCTTCCCACACCATTCCGGCTCCACTCCATTGCAAACACATGCAGACTTCATTGGCTAAACTTTTCTATTTTTTTGATAAAAAGTTTCCTCTTGAGTGTCTAATAAGTTTTCATTTAAATATTAGTCATTACATAGAAATAGAAAATGATGGAAGATGGGTAACAAGCTACACCGCCAATCCTTTTTGGATGGCAAATCCAATCTTTCGAAATACAACATTAATAAATCTAGGAATCATAACATTGCTATGCATAATTTTTTAGATCCTCTTAAGGAGCTCAACTGCTTCACTTGCCAAGAATCCAAATGTATCAAAACCAAAGGAATGTCTTAGTCATATTTTTGCTAGGTGATTATACTCTTGGGCCTTTCCCTCTCCCTCCTTATCAAGATTGCTGAGAAAATTACTAGTTATTGTCCTATTTACCTATCTTATGT
Organism: Ottelia alismoides; assembly: GCA_037367405.1. Lineage (NCBI taxonomy): Eukaryota > Viridiplantae > Streptophyta > Magnoliopsida > Alismatales > Hydrocharitaceae > Ottelia > Ottelia alismoides. Next base: position 308,524 of record JAZKJV010010334.1, on the reverse strand, counting down.
TGGTCTCTTCTCCTTCTCAAGCATGTTGTAATTTCTATTTATATTAAGGGATTTTATCACTTGTGCCCCTCCGAGATATCGCAATTTCAGTTATGCCCCTATCTTTTTGGTAATATCAGTTGTGCCCCTCAAAACTTTCTCCGTCATCAGTTGTGCCCTTCCGTTAGTCTGACCGTCAAAAAATTAAAATAACTACAGTTTACTCAAACCATGGCGTGGTTAAGAGGGGTATTATGGTCACAATAAATCAAATGAGGAGAGGCTTGGGGAGGAGGTGCAGGCTGGAGCGCGGGCAGCGGGGGCCAGGGGAGGTGCGTGGCTGCGGTAGGAGGTCGGGCAGGGGGCAGCGCGATGCAGGACGGGGGGAGGGGGCGGTTGGGGGCAGGAGGTGGTGCGGTGCAGGGAGGCGACCTGGGCGGCGCGGTGTAGGGCAGGGGGGTGACCGGGGCGGCGCGGTGCGGGGCAGGGGGGCGACCTGGGCGGCGTGGTGCGGTGCAGGGGGAGGGGGTGACCTGGGCGGCGTGGTGCCGACCTGGGCGGCGTGGTGCAGTGCAAGGGAGGGGGGCGACCTGGGCGGCGCGGTGCGGAGCAGGAGGGCGACCTGGGTGGCACGGTGCTGGGCAGGGGGGCGACTTGGCGGCGCGATGCGGTGCAGGGGGAGGCGGCGCCATTGCAGAGCGCTGCGAGGTCGGTGAATCTCGCAGAGCGGCAGCGTCCTGGAGGCGGAGGCGACATGGGGGCAGGGGAAGGGGGAGGCAGGGGCGACCTAGGCTGGGGCGACCTGGGGGCAGGGACGACCTGGAGGTAGGGGAAGGGGGAGGTGCAAGGGCGGCGGGGGCAGGGGAGAGAAGTTCCTGGGCGGGGGGGGGGGGGGAGGGTCTCGAGGCTGAGGAGGTGGTGCGAGGGTGGGGGAGGAAGAGAAGGGGAAGAAGAGGAAGGGAGGAGGTGCAGTGCCGGGGAGGGAGGGGGTACGGAGAGCTCGGAGCGGAGAGGTTGGAGGAGGAGGTTGGAGGAGGAGGAAGAAGATGGGGAAGAGGAGGAAGAAGAGGATGGGGACTGTACCTTTTAAAATGACCACATAACCTTTTTTTAAAAAATAATTCCGCTTATGTCCTCAAAGTAAACGTCCGTCTGCACTGTAGATGGACGGTCACTAACCCGAGGGGCACAAGTGATAAAATAGCAAGAAGTGAGGGGCACAACTGATATTATCAAAAAGATAGGGGCATAACTGAAATTGCGATATCTCGGAGGGGCACAAGTGATAAAATCCCTTATATTAATATATGAAGGCTTGAGTGTTCTCAAACCTTTCTGTCTTTATCTATGGTGCCATGAATCATCCTATCAAAGCTCCGCCCCTACTCATGGGTGCATTCTTAGGGCCTGTTTGGTTTGTGGGTTGGGTTGGGGTACACCGGTGTACCCCTCCTTCCAACCCTTGGGTTATTTCTCGCTACTTTTCTCTGTCTCATTCAAATATACATGAATTCACTCAAGTTCTTGTTTCTAATTTCTCCGAAGCAAAAATATGTGGACGCTCAAACTACCTACTCATGTCTCCGTCTTCCTTTGAAGATACCTTTTAAAGCGTCGTTTTAAAGCAGCATCGTCCTATGCATAGATTTTAAAGAGGGTGCCTCAATCGCCTCTCGTCGTCGTCGTCGTTGTTGTTGTTGTCATGTGTCCTGATTCCGATTTAGTCTCGTAAGCTTTCTTGTTTCAATTTTGAGTCGATTAAGCAAAATGCGGAGATGATGCATATAAAGGCGAGACATAACACCTGCACATAGACATGCCACACACACCGACTTGTACGTAGAATGACACGTGCACGCTCTTAGGCATGGGAAAATAGGGAACCGATTGTCTGTTGTAATACACCAGGTGCTATAATTGAAGGAATCAGACGACCCTCGTAAGGGGTCGGGATGATCGGCACCCTATGAGGATCATCCAATCCCAACGTTTCCCTCGGTTACACCACCTGTTGGAAAATAAGATGCCTTTCAAAGATGAGGGGCATAATCTCCACATAGACGTGGACACGACTTGACCAACTTACCTTTTAAATATTGTCATTAGACATGGCCAACGGGTTGGGGGCCCGCCTGCCCATTCCGCTCATGGGTCAGGCTTGGGCTAGGGGATTTGGAAATGAGTCGATCATGCTCGGCCCGTAAAAAAATAAAAAATATATGAATATAAGTTGAATAATACGTATAGTAATATAATACACTTCAATTTATTCACATGTGACACTAATTTTAAATAAAAATTAATAGTTTACATGTAACATGTAAATTATTTATATTAGTTATATAAAGTATAAATGGTATTAACAAAATCATTTGTACATATTAAGTACCGTTAGAAAATTCAATGGATAGAGCGAATGGGCCATGGACTTACCCATAGGCAGGCTTCGGACATAGGTCTTTGAACGTCAACCCATTCAGCCCGGCCCATGGACCGACCCGACCTACATTTTGGCCAGATCTAATTGTCATTCATCTTTTTCTTGTGCTACTATTGATCCTATCTGTTATCTGGTTGAGTTCACTTCTGATGCACTTTCAAATTAACAAAAAGTCGTCCTCCACCAGTGGAATTTGAATACCGTAATATTTGGAACTAATGTCTTGTAATTTATTTGGAATTTCGTGAAGCTCTCGAACACACAAAATAATAATTCACCTTGAAAATAAGAAATTTAGAATTAAAAAAAATAAATTTCCATGGTTTTCTTCCCAGTGGATAAAGTCTCGAACCAAAAACCTACCACATCTTATGGGAGAAGCACAGTTCTCCTCCAATCCCCCCCACGATGCATTCAGCTCCGCCATCCTCCTTCCGCCACCGCCTTCCCCCGCCGCCATGCCCGCAAGGTCTTCGACGAGCTGCCACACCGCCCTCCCCCTCCCTCCGCCGCCACTCCACCGCCCTCCTCCGCCCGCTGCGCGCCCTCCCTCTCGCCCGCGAGCTCTCGGAACCCTCCGACCACGAGGAGGCCATCCGGCGGTTTGGCCCCGCGGTAAGCTTCGACGACGCGAAGCGTGCGCTCGCCGACATGACCTCCCGCGGCGTCCCCGTCGACCAGGGCGCGCTCTGCTTCCTCGCGCAGAGCTACGCCGATAGGTTGATGTTCGAGGAGGCGGCGTACGTGCTCATTGGGGCGGCAGCGGAGCACGGCGTGGAGGCTGACGTAGGATGCTTCAATTTCGTGCTCAATCTTCTCGTGGAAGCGGGGAAGCTGAGGCTGGTGGAGGACGTTTATGCCGAGATGGGAAGGAAGGGGGTGTGCCCGGATGCGAGGACCTTCAACGTGCTGATCAAGGCGTTGTGCAGGGCACACCAGGTGCCCGCGGCAGTCGCCATGATGGGGGAGATGTCCGCGTATGGGGTGGCACCCGACGAGATCTCCTTCACTACTGTGATGCAGGTATATGGTTCTTGAGTGATGTCAATTTGTTCGTTATGTTGAAATATGCACATCTGACTATCTTGATTTGCATAGAATTCACTAATCATGTCAAGGTCCCATCTTTGAACGTATCAGGAAGTTGGTCGCCTCAGGAACAAAAATATAGATCAAATTGATTGTTAATATTGCTGCACACAGTCGTTATCAATCTGAATTGATATCTTGGCGATTATATATGCATGCTTTGTTGTCAATTTTAGTTGGTGTTGGTTCTGGATGTTTCCGAATGAAATTAAGTCGACTAAGCAACTGAGCACCCGATTCAACCAAATGCCATGAGATTTGTAATCAGTTGGAAAATACTATTTCTAGTTGTTTTTGTTTGGAAAGCCAATATATGCTTGTATTTTTTTGTACCTTTGCAATATACTCATTTTACTGGTTTTGTCCATTTGGTTTATGAAAGATACTTTGTTGATTGGTTTTCATTTTTGTTAAAAATAGTCTGGTGGTTAAACAAGGTGCCTTCCACCCAATGAACAATCAAGGAAAAACTCTACATGTCTGGACATAATAATGGTTTGGGACACCCATATTATCATATTGATTCATTTGCACTTTTAAATGCAGGGTTACATCGAAGAAGGGAACATGGAAGGTGCACTTAGGATGAAGTCGAGGATGTTGGAAAGTGGGTGTCCACTTGGATCCATCACCATTAACGTGCTGGTTCGTGGGTATTGCAATGTGGGGAAAGTGGAAAAAGCTCTTTATTTTATTGAAGAAGAGGTTCGCAAAGGTTTCACTCCTGATAAGCTCACCTTCAATACATTGGTGAATGGAATGTGCAAGGTTGGTTATCTTTCAAGTGCCCGTGAGATCTTTGATGTGATGCTACAAGAGGGATTTGATCCAGATGTGTTCACCTACAATAGTTTGGTAACCGCATTGTGCCAGACGGGGAAGATGGAAGAAGCCATTGGGGTAGTGAGTCAGATGTTGGAAAGGGACTGCTTGCCAAACATGGTTACATTCAATACATTGCTCAGTGCACTATGTGACAATAACAATATTGAAGAGGCCATGGAGTTTGTCGATGGACTCACAGACAGAGGCCTAGTTCCTGATGTGTATACTTTCAATACTTTAATTAGTGGTTGTTACAAGGTGGGACTTCACAAGATTGCCATAGAGTTGTTTGAAGACATGAAAAGAAGTGGGTGCTCTCCAGATGCTGTGACATATAACATATTGATAGGTGAGTTGTGCTCTAAAGGAAAACTTGAAAAGGCCATGGATTTGTTGAAGGAAATGGAGGAGGGTAATTGCGCCCGCAGTGTGGCCACATACAATACACTTATCCATGGACTATGCAAGAATGATAGAGTCGAAGATGCAGAAGAGATATTTGATCAGATGGATGCTGAAGGGGTCTCGAGAAACATTGTTACTTATAATGCCCTCATTGATGGTCTATGCAAGAGTCGAAGGATAGATGAAGCTATGGAACTCATGAACCAGATGATATTGGAGGGATTGAAACCGGACAAGATGACTTATAACTCCTTACTTTCATGCTATTGCAAGGCTGGGGACATAAAGAAGGCAGTGGACATCGTGCAGATAATGACTTCCAATGGTTGTGAGCCTGACGTGGTTACATGTGGGACCTTAATTAGTGGGTTGTGTAAGGCAGGTAGAACACAGGTTGCTAGCAAGCTCTTACGGAGCATACAAATGAAAGGGATGATCCCAACTCCCCAGGCGTACAACCCAGTCATTCAAGCACTTTTCAAGCAGGGCAAAACCAAAGAGGCAATGAGACTCTTCAGAGAAATGATTGAGAAAGGTCAACCACCTGATGCTTTATCTTATAAAATTGTCTTCCGTGGTATTTGTCGTGGAGGAGGACCTATAAAAGAAGCTGCTGACTTTCTGATGGAGATGATAGAGAAGGGGTTCATTCCCGAATTCTCTACCTTCTCGATGCTTGCAGAGGGCCTTTTAGCATTGGCCATGGAAGACACACTTACAGATGTTGTTGATCATGTAATGAAGAAGGCATATTTCTCCGATAATGAGTTTAGAATGGTAAAGGGTTACTTTAAAATTAGGAAGTTTCATGATGGATTGGCCACTTTAGGGAACGTTTTGAATAGCAAAAGACCCAGGAAAATTTATGGTTGATTAAAGGTGGCTTCTTCAAGGATAATCTTTTGGAACAGTTTTGGCTAATTTATTGTTCATGGTTGCAAGCTTCTGACGTAGAGGGTGTAAGGCACGACTTCGTCATGCAATCTCTTTCTGCTGGTGCAATCAGCACATGCATGGAATCTGTCAGTATAACGATATAATGTCCATGCTTGTTTTAGTTGTTGTTGAATGGTGAGTATCTTTTTATAAATGAAGGTTTTGGCAAGGTGAAGGAATTGCGTCGACCACAAGCTTGTATGCTGACTGGTGGATATTTGTCGCCATTTAATAAATTCAGGGAGAATGGATAAAGTTGTATGAGTTCGGTTAAGTTGTACTAGGGATTCGAGGATCCAAATGTGACATATGAATGGGTTCTGTACTTTCTGAAGTAATCTAAAAGTTGGCTGACTCTTAGCTAACCATCCAGTGCCTTAATTAACAACTGATAATGATATGGAGCTAAACAATCTCATGACTGAGACGCTTTTAAGAAATTCTACACATCACTCATTTCTGTATACTGTTCCTTGTTGGCTGCCTCCTATCTGCTTTCTTTTGTGTAATATTGGAACCATGGTTTTAAAAGGCGACGCCTCGAGGTGCAAAGGCGTACGCCTCAAGGCGAGGCAGGCCTAAAGCGCCCCGAGGCGCATGCCTCAGGTACAGACTTAGGGGCGTACGCCTCAGCCTCGCCTGAGGCGCTCGAGGCGTGAGGCACTCGAGGCGAGGCGGAGGCGTAAGCCTCGAGTCATGAGGCTTTTTTTTTAAATTTTTGTTACATATAACCCTATTTTTTGTTAGCATTATATTTTTTATTTTTGTATTTTTGTTTCCGTGTTAAACCTTGCATATTTCTATATATATAGCTCCATGCAAAGAGAAGAGATAGCTTGAAACAAGCGAAGTTACATGATCTTGTATACATCATATTCAATTTATCATACATCTACACATACTAGTTCTATTACACATATTTTTGTTTGAATTGTAATAGAATTTTATATTAGTTGCAAGTTTGCAACTTGATGTTGTTGTTTGGTTGTATTAGTTGTGAACTTAGAATAGTTATCACATATATGATATATGAAGTAATGTTGAAAAATAAACACGTGAAGACTGAAGTAAAATAATTATTACATTTTATTGTGAGTAGCTGAATACAAATAATATCATGTTAATAATTTTATATATGAAGTATTATAGTCTTGTTGGGGTATGATATGACAGGAGGGGATGCATATGACAGTTCTCCAACTACATCCAACAAGACAATTGATTGGGATTCAAGGCATATTAATATTTTTTTATTCGCACTAAAGATTATGGTTTCTATTGTACTTTAGTATTAAGTATAGACTTTAGTTTAATACTCATATAGAGTCATCGAAGTTGGAATTGGAACTTGATATTTTGTATATTAGTGGCTTAGTATTAGTTTTTTTGAACTTCAATGCCTCCATCGCTTATGTATTGTATCTTTTACTAGTTTTAAATTATTCCTGAATGTGTTTTTGGCAAAATGTAATAGTATTATATACTTTTTAAATGTATTTTGCTTTAATTTTATTTTTTTTAAAAATTGAGGCTTACGCCTCGCCTCAATTTCAGAGAGAACGCCTCGAACCGCCTCGCGCTTTTTTAAACCTTGATTGGAACATACGCAAACATATATAATCGATTGTTAACTCTTGTTTGTTTGGTGTATGAGCTGGTTTGTTTTACCTCTGTAATTTAGGATTTGTATGCAAAGTCTGGGGTGGTGTTAAGGGTAAATTTGCAGTGGCTGGTGGACTGCTACTTCACCATCTCCCAGTTTTCTTCTGCTTCTGGAATTCTGTAAGCATGAGTAAAGAACTTCACTTCTATGGGTTACCTTTTCCTCCCTCCTAAAGATCCACAGGAGAGGAGTATAAATGTCTAAAGACTGTCATTAGAAGTGAACTATCATCCAGGATTTTTAAGGGATATTTACACCAAAACATCCTATACTCTTGTCTAACTACATTACAAGTCTTATGTTTTTCTCATAACCCTCCATTTAACATATATCACACGTATCAACTCGCTCTGCCAAGTTGATCATTCTTAAGTTAACCAGGTGCACATTCAAAACACAATATAATGTTCATACTAACATTATACTAACATTATGAAAGTCACTTTTTTTAAAAAAATTGCAGTACACCTCTTATTCCCTTACATGCAATCCTCACCATCCATCAATGTTACCACTCATCTTTGTGGCCGCGTATGGCGGAGGGAAGATCAAATTTGCAATGTGACGGTAAGTTTTCTCTCATCTTCCATTACCTTCCACATCTCTATGGCAATAGAAAATGGCAAAATGGTTTGATGGAAAAGAAAAAATTCGCAAGGAATTTGCGAAGAGGTAGAGGAAATCATATGGAGTATTAGGCCTGTGTAATATCACGGGTTGAATTAGCATCGAGATAACATGGGTGTTGCGAAGATGGACATAAGTGGGGTTGGGTGGGGAGGGATGAAACTCAGGACGGTGAGGACGAGGGGGCAAATTTGTGCTTGGGGTGTGGAGGAGGGATTGCACGACTTCAAGACCTAGGGTGGTTGGGGGACATAGAGCGGGCAAAGTTGCATGAGGGATGTAGGGGAGGGGGTCTAATGGCTTCAAGAGGTTGGGGGAAAGAGGGGATGGAACTATGCGAAGGGTGTCAGTGATGGGTTGCGCAACTTGAGGTGGTTGGGGTGTTACTTGTTAGCGATGAAGGGGATTGAGAGGGTAGGGTGCTTGGGGTTAAGTTGTATGAGGGGTGTATGGGATGAGTTGGCTAGCTGGGGGTTGTGAGGGGACTTGGGATGGGGGACATTAGGAGGGTGGATGATGGAGGAGCGTCGAGGGAGGGATGGTCGACTCAGGTGGCAAGGGGGATTGGGATTGGGGGGATCAAGAGGGTAGGCATTGAGGGTGAGGCTAAAACGGAGGCTAGTAAGTAAGTACACCGCTTGGGGTTGCTAGCTGCCTAGAGCTTATGCAGAAAGTGAGAATGGACATGAGAAACTTGTTGTAGCAATGGTGGATAGCTAGACAAGCCTAGAAGGAGGGACATGAAGATGATGGGGAAATCAAGGCAACTATGATCGAGCAATGGGCACTTGCAATGAACATTTATGAGGATAATGGTGGGTTCTTGGATGGAAAAGAAGAGGAGAAGGATGGGGACATCTTTATGAACTTGATCTGCTTTAAAGGAGAAACACATTTTTTAAAAGATTGTGCTAGAGGGGACAACAGTATGGATGAAAGTTAATCCATATGGATTTTTCTATGAAAAAGGGTGTGCAACCATAACGGTGTTCACCTCAATATATATTAACAAGAAACACCTTCTAGCATGTATAATTTGACTCTACAATATTCTCGACATAAAGATTGCACCGCGGGTTCCATTAGAAGCTGAAAAACATCCTTAGCCAACGCAAGCCCTCGGCTATGGTACCCCGATTCTGGAGCCACCACGCATCATCTCACAAATTTGCTAGCAAACATGGACATCTCTACAGATTACCATGGTTATGATGATGTTACAATCGCTAATGGCTAAGACTAATATATTGCCAACATTCGCTCTAACTCATACTCTCAAGTCTCATCCCTCTCATACATGTTCCAACAACAACCAAAAATTCATTATCCATCCAACATTGCGCTATCGACAAATCTTGTTATTTCAAGATGTTTCCTCAAAAGTTGAAGGTAAAGGATATCAAGACTCCCAACCAAAACTCTCTCACTCTACCTTTCCGATTGTATCCTTTCAAACCAACATTTGAATAATATGAAACAATAATCAGTAGGTGGATTAGGTGATTTGAATTAAGGATGTCAGCAGATCGAGTTTGAGAAAATAACTATATTAATTAACCAAATGCTTACTACCTTGAAACAAAATCATATCTAGTTACATAATGGCGCATCATGTGGATTTTAGACCAACAGTTTGTTGTGATACCTCCTCCTCCTCCTCCTCCGTGGCCTTCCCGATTGCAGGGGGAAATCACCCACACTCTGAGGCCTCTTTCTTCTCCCTTGCATGTGACCAACTCCCTCTCCTTCCCTCCTCTTTCCTCTACGTGCATGATCTAACCCATTATCCATCATGCTCCCCCCACCATCGTGGACGACCTCCCTTTTCAGCAACCACACCTACCTCTTCTATGAAATTTTAGTTGGATAATAATATAGTCCTCGCAAGCTTCCCTCCCCCTCCTTCTCTGATGCATAGCAGCATGTTTCCATTCTTTCTTCTCCTTCCACAATAGAAAGGGAATCCCCTATTTATCTATTAGGCTCAATGTCATCCCTGAGCATAATTTTGAAGTGCAATTGCCAATAGCCCATTAATTTTGGGGGTCCAAATTTACATGTGGTTTTGTTTTTAGTTTAGGCATAAAATATTGTCTGTCCTAGTGAGCATTTATAGAATCAAATTTTCGATGAAACAATCAATTGAAAAATGGGTCCTTATAGAATTGAAGATTTGGTGACAACTCAATGCTAAAATAAAAAAAATTAATGAGATTATATAAGGGTTGATTGTTCTCCAATAGAATCTTTTATTTTATATTTGATGGTAAATAGACTAGCAACAATTTGCTCTGACTAAATTTTTTGTAAGAGCTCTTTTTTTTCTTTTGCCTAAGGTCCACGAAATGTCAGAAACGACACTGATCGGGTCAAATATGTTATATTATTGAAACAATAAATGTAATATTTAAGTAATCAACCATTATTTTGAAACTTTCAATTGCATTCACCATATCCTAATGTCAAAGCTATTTTCATGAAAAAAATATAAAAAATCGTAAAAAAATAAAAATATCATCAACCTTTTATACAGTTAAAACCTTCTAATTTTTTCGATCTTTTTTATATTTATATATTTTTTAATATCTGTCTAAAACTTGGGTCAAGTTATTATTATCTAATTAATAACAGGGATTTTTACCCGGCAGACCTTATAATCTTTTGCAATTACCGCTACGACCTTTGAAACATCGTAATTCCTTCCTTGACCCTGTAAAATTGCTAATCCTTACCCTACAGACCCTGCGGTTAAGTCCCGTTAATTTATCTGTTAGAAGTAACCATATTCCGTTATGTTCCTTTATACTATACCCATTTTGTTTATTAAATTTACATTGAGTACCACTCATCATCTGACACCCTCTCCAGCTATGGAGGCCCAATGCTCAGCTCCCCATCCCCTGCTTTGGAGGCCCTCCCGGCCGCTGTTGCTGCTACTGTGATGGCATGCTTCGTTTTTTTAAGAATTCTATCTACAATTCAAATATAAATCCATCTACAGGTACTCAAATGTCATCTCCAATCAAAGGATTCGAAGGCCCTTATTGTCCTCGGATTTCACATGCAGGTGTTGTATTGGAGACGATGTTCTAAATTGGAACTGAAGTAAATCCTGTCGACGCTCGGCTTGAAGGCCAGATGATGGTTGATGTGATTTCGCCTGATTCAATTTCCCGACCCGTTGTCGCAGATTTGACGGAGTCCCTACAAGGTGCGACTTGACTCGAGCTCTATGGCTCAGTTCGAAAGAAAAAAATAGAAACGGTGAATGAACGACACAGACGGATGAGGTGGAGTTGTGTCTGATCTCCGGCGTTGTGCTTCGTCGCATTGGGATAGATATGGGAGAAGAAGAACATAATTGAAAAAGGAGGGAGGTGAAATGACTGTGGAAGTTGAAGGTGGAACCGAAAGCGAAGGACCTCCCATCACAGTAGATCGGAGGATGCAATCGAGAAGATTGGAGAGTGCAGAGGTACGAAGGAGAGAAATCAGAGAGAGGGGAACGAAGGGAGAGGAGAACTAGATGAATATTAAAGAAAATCTAACCTGGAAGGTGTGGATGAGTGCGCCTGGGGGCTGGAGTCGCTACCTCGACCAGAGGCGTAACAGGGAGGCTCACGCGGCGGAGCGGATCTCTCGCCGGCGACGATCGCGCCTGACCTCGCTCCTCTTCGCTCCACGACAGACGAAGGTGGCTGTCACTCAATCTCGCGCTCCCGAAGTCGAAGGTGGAAGACAATGGCGCCCTCACCCCCTCACCCCGCGGCCCCGCGCGCGATGGAGCCCTATCTCCCACCCAGTCCTCCACCCTCCGCGCGATGGAGGCTCCCCCCTCGCCTGCCGCACCGGCCACTGCTGTCGCGCGTGATGAAGCCCCCCCTGGCCGCGGACGATGGCAGCCCTCTCCTTGCTTCGACCCCAGCAACAACAACTGCTTGATTTTTTTCTATTCTTTTTTTTATTTTGGCTAATCTTAGCCGTTCGATTGTAAATTGGTTAGGTTAACTCAACACTAACTCAAGTATTTGACTTAAATATAGTTAAAGTTGACGGCAGGGTTTGTTGGGTAAAACGGAACAAGTTTACGAGGTGGGGGGAGGAATTACGATGTTTCGAAGGTCGTAGCGGTAATTGCAAAAGATTATAGGGTCTGCCGGGTAAAAATCCCTTAATAACAACACCGCACCACTACGCCCTGCCGCTCCCAAGAAAGGAAAAAGTATGCGGCGACCAAAGTAAGAAGGGAGAAGGAAGTCCTCTCCGTCGGGAGACCAAAGAGCTCGAGCTCATGGAGAAGAATAATCCCATCCATTTCCTCTGCCTCACGTCCCTCTGCTCGCTCCTGCTCGTCGCCCCTTCGCATCAGCAGCTCCTGGTCCCCCAAGAAGGTATCTTTATGCCGGAACCGGAGAACCCGCATCATAAAATCCCATCCTTTTCCATGTTCTTGAATGCCTTTGTGGGTTTTCTCGTCTTCAGATGGTGCGCTGTTCACACTGTGGATGGAATGGGGCGTCAGATTGACCGTCTCGTATGACGACTGCAGCGAATGGAACGGAAACGACGATAGCAGATATTTGAAGTGCACCTGTGAATATGGGTCTTGCTATATCACTTACCTGTGAGTTGGTGATTTTGATCGCATTGTCTAAGGTTCTGTTTCCTTTATGCTTATTTTCATCTCCCATACTCGAGTGATCAAGCTGCGGGGAATAATGAGTGGTTATTGACTTGGTGGTCTCTTACAGAAGAGAATTCTACCTGATTTCTTCTCGAGTCGAATTGGGTTCACGTCGGGTTTCCTCTTATTCGAGTTCTCGTGATGCCTGCAGGGATCTGAGCGGTGCGTCACTCAACGGTAGCATCCCCGCTGTTATTGGGTCGTTCTCAATGTTGACACACTTGTAAGCATTGGCTCCGTGCGGAAATTTGTTTGGTCATGGTAATCTATTGGTGCATTTCCATATTTGATTCCTGGCTTGATGCCATTGTTGGACCTGGTAGGAGTTTGTCGCGGAACAACCTGAGAGGATCCATACCAGATGAGCTTGGCATGCTGACGAGATTGTCTTTCTTGTAAGTTTTTTAAGGAAGAAACTACGTTTGTTGAACGTCTTTTCGCTCATAGTAGGTGCGGAAAGATGAATGATAAATTGATTCACACTGAGGCTCTAGGATTCTCTTATATAAGAGGAGAATCCTGCTGGACAAATTATATAATAGAGATGAAAAGAAAAAAAAACATAAAATCAGGAAAGATAAAATAGCTGTCAACACTCTCTGTCAAGATGGAGCATAGATCTCAATCATGCTCATATTGAAACAATACCTCTGAAATGAACTTCTGGTTGGGGCCTTGGTGAACACATCTACTGTTTGTTCTCCTGAGCTGACGTGAGAAATAGAGATAACGCTCTTCTGAATCATGTCATGAGTGTAGTGACAATCAAACTTAATATGCTTGGTCCTCTTATGGAAGACATGGTTGTTAGCAATGAAAAGAGCATCTTGGTTGTCACATTGTAGATGCATGACAAGAGGTGCACCAATAACTAGGCCAATTAGTACGGATCTGATCCTCATCATCTCAGTACTCCCTTGTGCCATGGCTTTGTAATCTGACTCCACACTAGATCTGACAACCACAACATGTTCCTTGCTCTTCCATGACACCAAAGAGCTCCCTATGAACATTACAAAACCTGAGGTAGACTTCCTGTCCTTGGGACATTCTGCGTAATCTGCATTTGTGCATGTCGTAATGGCAATGGATGTCCATTTGCTAAAGAACAATACAGTATCAAGAGTGGATTTCAAATACATTTGAATTATATAGAACGCATCCATATGTGCATTCTCCATAGATGCTCATGTAGGAGCTGCAACAATGCTCCATGTGCCACACGACTGTAGCGCGACCATCTTCTCCTCCTTGGCAAGATACTACTGGCTGTCCTGTATGGCTTCATGATATGTCCGTGATATCTCCACGTCTGATAGCCCCATGATAAATATCTTGAAGTCCTATGAGAGTCGGTCCAATGAAACGTGTGTTGCAAAAGGATATGGAGCACAAGCGCATCTCTGCTTTCGCAGTGCAATAGGCACATCTAGATCATCTACCTCCTCCTGAACCTGTAAACTACCCTCCTTAGCAGGCACCTGCTCATCCTGTAAAGAGTTATGTTGTTTAAACCAATTACTTATCAATAGATTCAATGTGCTCATTACATACCTGGGGTGTGCTGGATGATGGGGAAGGTCCATGAGCAGGGGGAACCGTGTGAGGTTGGCGAACAAAGAAACATGACAAGAATTGAGCTACGGTACTGGATGATGGTCCAGGGGTAGCCACACGAGTAGATGTAGGTACTAGAGGTGGTGCTGGTGGTCTAGGTACCGGAGGTGGTGAACCATAGGAGGAGGCATGTATACCTCCTTACTTGAGTCGGATGGGGTCTGAACCAGTCACCTGTAGGAGAGAAATACATAACTGACCCAAAGAAGGTGACATCAGCATTGACAAAGTATTTCCGTCAAAGCGGATCAAAATAATGGTCCCCCTTTTGGGTATAAGAGTAGTTAACAAAGACACACTTGACAACTCCAAGGGAGAGCTTGTCACTACCAGACGTCAAATTGTGAACAAAGGCAACATAACCAAACATTCGGGGTGTAAAGGAGAACATGTTTTTGGGGAACACAATCGAGAAAGGAACTTTTTCTCCTAAAGTAGAAGATGACATGCGGTTCACCAAGTAGCAAGCAGTAAGAACTGCATCACCCTAGAAATAGTGAGGACCTCGAGTCTAGATCAAAATGGTCTGGGTCACATCAAGTAAATGATGGTGTTTGCGTTCGACAACACCATTCAACTGGGATATATAAGCACATGAGGTCTGGTGTATGATGCCAAGAGACCTGAAGAACTCAGATAGTTGTAATGTACATAGCTCAAAGGCATTGTCGAAGTGTACAAACTTGACGGTAGCAGAGAAATGTTCTTTATTTCATTAATAAATGATTTAATGATAGACCCAACTTCATACTTGTTTTTTAACAGAAAGATTCAAGAAAGTCTAGAATAGTCATCCATATCCATAAGATAAAAACGGTGTCTCTGGTGATCAGGAACACGACTAGGACCCAAATATCTAAGTGAATAAGCTCAAATAACTGAGTATTGCTACACCTTTGACGACCAGGGAAAGAAAACGACAATGCTTCCGAAACTGACAAGCCTCGCACTGGCGAGAAGATCGCGTGTTTATGGGAGGACATGACATAGCTTCTGTAGAGGAATGTGGCCACAATGAAGATACCACAACTATGGTGAAACTAATCCAGTGGGAATAGTAGATGCATGAGAATGAGGAGGATGGACTAGTTTGTAGAGACCCCGTTGCTCAAGACCACATCCAATTATCCTGCTCGTGAGTATGTCTTGAAATACAAGAGAAGAAGAGTGAAAAATGACACGATAATGCATATCCTTCGTTATCTGACTAATAGAAAGCAAGTTCATCTGAAAGTTGGAGCATATAAAACATTCTATAGGTGCATAAATGACGTCAAATGCACCTTCCCCTATTATGTGATGGGTAAGTAAACTCCGTTCGCAACGACGATCCATTTGCTAGGGGGTATGGATCTGTAAAACAGAACTATGCTTTGTCTCTACACAGATGGTGAGAAGCACCAGAGTTCATATTTGGGCATGCAATTGAAATATGTACATCCTAACTATGTTGAGATGGTGAGAAGCACCTGAGTCTCACTTCATGACTCCAGGGTACTTGATACCTAGGGTTAGGTTGCTTTAGGCATGCAATTGAAATATGTACATCCTAACTATCTTACCAAAACTTCCATTTGATATATGAATCCATATTCATATTTATGTATCCTATTCTATATATTTAGGCTCATGAGATCTTAAACTTGTAATCTCACACTTTATTGAATCCAAGATTATATCTAGGCATGGCTCATTTGGGGGCATTAAACATCATGCAAGCACCCACATCCATTCATTTAGTCTATTGGGAAGCTCTATCCCCTTTACAACGGTCCATGTGGAATTACGTCACATGGCGACCCATCTACCATGGGTGCTTACATCTACAAGACACCCAATAGTTGTCATCACCTCATGACGGGACTTTCTTCGACACTCCCACTCCTTTGCATGGTTGCCATTTAGAAATCTCATCAATATTCATTAATAGAAGAAACACATGGATTTATTTATCCGAACACTATTTTGAAAAAAAGGAGGGGGATTTATATTAACCCATACCTTTTGTAGCTCTCATTGTCCACCCCATTATAACCTGATGATCCAAGAGGATGTATACCAATCCACATAAATTATCTCGTATTATTCAATTGTAACCTACCCTTGGTTCTAATAATTGTAGCACCCCAAACATAGTTTCACATCTAGTAATTAAGTTTGTGTGGTAGTGGGTTATAAGTTGTGGAGACTATTGCTAGACAACTTGGGCATAAGCATTTTAGGCTATGGTCAAGGGCTCTAGTTGGGACCAAGTCTAACAATTGTTATGGTCAATAATATTCAGTAACAGACCTAGGTAGGATCTGGGATGTCACAAATGGTATTAGAGAAAATTTTCTCTAATAATGGAAAAGGCTACCCAAGAGGTGGAGCAACCCCTACTAAAGAGGCTAAGAGATAGGAGGAAAGAGCTACCCAAGAACATGCAGATAAGTGATGGGTCATTGCGTAAGGAAGACCTTGCAGATATAAATGTGGGTGATTGTAATTTGTAGCACATCAAACATAGTACCACATCTAGTAATCTCAAAGTGTGGTAGTGAGGACTGTGCTAGTAGACAACTTGGGCTTAAACATTGGTCAAGGGTTGCAGTTGAGTCCAAGCCCAACAAGTTGTCTTTGTTAGTTGTGGAAATGAGAAAGACGAAAGTTGTATTCCAAGTAACCTTAGAGCCCTCTTATATATGAGAAAAATTCTAGGGAGAAATTACATCAAGACGACAGAGAAAACAAGAAATATATAAATAAGGACAAAAGATAATATTCTCTCAACACTCCCCCTCAAGCTGGAACATATATGTCTATCATGCTCAGCTTGGAACAACAACGATGAAAAGGACCCTTTGCAAGTGCCTTGGTTAACGTGTATGCAATCTGATCTCTTGAAGCAATGTGAGAGGTAGAAATAAATCACTTCTGTATCAAGTGTCGGGTATAATGACAATCAACTTCGATGTGCTTTGTTCTCTCATGGAAGGCTGGATTATTAGCTATGAATAGAGCTGCTTGATTATTACATTTGAGATGCATTGGGAGAGGCACCACAATAGCGAGGTCAGTCAGAACGGATTTGACTCACATCATTTCCGTGCTCCCTTGGGCCATAACCCTATATTCTAATTTAGCGCTGGATCGAGCAACAATTGTATGTTTCTTACTTTTCCATGAAACGAGTGAGCTACCAATGAACACAGTGAAGCCTGAGGTAGATTTCCTATCTTTGGGACACCCAGCATAATCGGCATCTGCACATCCAGTAACTGATAATGACGCATCTCTTCTGAACAGTAGACCTGCATCTGGAGAAGACTTCAGGTATCTCAGGATCATACAGACTGCATCCATATGAATCTGTCTCGGTTGCTCCATGAACTGGCTAACCCTGCTTACAACAAATGATCTGTCAGGCCTGGTAATAGTAACATATAGTAGCTTCCCTACCAGTTCCATGTATTGTCTCTTATCTATCTCCTCAGAATCATCATCATAGAGTCTAGCATTGGGATCCATGGGCGTAGTGGCCGGTCTACATCCTGTCATACCCGTCTCAACCAGAAGATCAGTAACATACTTCCTTTTCATCATAACCAGACCCCGGTGACTGCGGGCAAATTCCAAGCCAAGGAAGTAACGTAGCTTACCAAGGTCATTGGTCAAAAATTGTCATCCAAGGAAATCCTTTGCTGCCTGAATACCCTGTTCATCACTGCTAGTAACAACTATATCATCATCATAAATCAGAACAACAACCACACCTCTCTGAGTTCTGCAGTAGATCTGACAAATCCATTCTGTTCAATCAACTCTGAGAGCTTCTGAAACCAAGCCCTCAGACTCTGCTTGAGGTCATATATGACCTTGTGAAGTCGGCACACCACACTAGACTCCCCCTTCAGCAACAAACCCTGGTGGCTGCCGCATGTAAACTTCTTCCTGCAGATCCCCATACAAGAAAGCATTCTTGACGTCTAACTGGAAAAGCAACCAATCACATACCACAACCACTGCAATAAGAATATGTATCATAGAGTGGCGTGCAACCGGCGAAAAAGTCTCCTGATAGTCCACCCCATATGTTTGGGTAAACCCACGAGCAACCAACCTTGCCTTATATCTATCAACAGTGCCATCGGCCCAGTGTTTCACTGTGAACACCCACTTGCTCCCTACTACAGACACTCCAGGAGGAGCCTGCACAACACTCCACGTTCCTCTAGACTGTAAAGCTGCCATCTGCTCTTCCATAGCAAGACGCTAATGACTACTCTTCATAACAGACACTCCAGGAGGAGCCCTGATAGGAACGGGGTATCTCTACCGCAGATAATCCCATAACAAACCTCTGAAAGTCCTTAGAAAAGTGATCCAGTGATACCTTGGATGCAAGAGGATGCATAGTGCATGCACGCTGCTGCTTCTGTAAAGCAATAGGAACATTCAGATCTTCAGTGCTCACAGAAGGTATAGCATCGTCAACATCCTGTACCTCAAGATGCACATGCAAATCACCATTGCCATCGGAAGAACTCAAATGCTCAGAATATACCTGGGGCGTGCTGGATGATGGTAGTGGCACGGGAGCACGAGGTCAATGTTGGTAGACCTGGGGAAAGAACGGAGGTGTAGAAGACGATGGTGGTAGAGGAGGTGGAGGTGTAGGTAGAGGTAAAGTGGAGATCGGAGGTAGAGACATATAGACCTCATCCTCATCATCAAAAGAAACGAGCTTGTCACCTGTAGGAGAGAAGTACAGAATAGATTCAAAAAAGGTGACATCAGCGCTGGCATAGTACCTTCGTCGAACTGGGTCGAAGCTACGATAACCCTTTTAGGTCTTAAAAGTGTCTAACAAACACACATTTGATAGCTCTAGGAGAGAGCTTGTCAAGATCAGGAGACATTTGGTGAACAAAGGCCACATAACCAAAGCCTCGAGGTGTGAGAGAGAAAAGATCCGTATCGAGAAACACAATCACGAACGGGATCTTTTCACCCAGAACTGAAGAGGGTATACGATTAACTAGATAGCTAGTAGTTAGAACTGCATCCCTCAGCATGAATGAGGAGCACGACTCTGAATCAAAAGAGTCCTTGTAACATCCAAAAGGTGACGATGTTTTCTTTCATCCACCCCATTTTGTTGGGAAGTATATGCACAAGATGTTTGATGCACAATACCATGAGACACAAGAAATGTGGCAAGCTGGTTAGTACAAAACTCCAAAGCATTGTCAAAGCGTATATACTTGATTTTTGCAGAAAGACATTCTTTATTTCAATAATGAAGGACTGAATAACATGACCAGCATCCGACTTGTTTTAAAAAGATAAACCCATGACAACCTTTAAAACTTATCAACAACAACTAGATAAAATCTATGCCCCTGATGATCAGGGACACGACTTGTACCCCAAATATCAAAATGGAACAACTCTAACAGACCATGACTACTTCGACCCTGACGACTCTGGAAAGTAGACCTATGATACTTCCCAAGCTGGCATGCCTCGCACTGAAAGGTGGAGCGAGGTGAAATCTGTGCAAGAACGTGACACAACTTTTGCAGAGGAAGATGGCCAAAACGAAGATGCCATATGTAAGGAGACACTGGTTCAGTGCGAATGGACGAAGCACCAGCATATGGAGATTGCACTAATTTGTAGAGACCTCCTTGCTCACCACCAATGCCAATCACCCTTCCCGTTAGAATGTCCTGAAACACAAGAGCAGATGGATAAAAAATGGCACGACAATGTAAGTCTTTGGTGATTTGACTAATAGACAATAAGTTCATTGAAAAATCATGAGCATAAAAAAACATTCTGAAGACTCATTGCAGGAGTTAGCTGCACCTCCCCCTGACCAATGATAGGGGAATGCGTACCATCTGCTATCACAACACATCGTCCAGGCTGTATTGGATCAAAAACAGTAAACTGACTTCTATCACCACTAAGGTGATGGGATGCACCTGAGTCCATAATCTATTCTGACAAATCTGCCCTGTAACAACTAGTGAAGGCATATGCTGTTACCTGAAGTGGAAGCAACAGCAGATGCAACTACCTCTGAAGATCCTGAGGGAGAGCTGGATGATCCTGAAGTGTGCATGATCTCCCTGAGTCTAACCACAAGTTCATTAAACCTCTGATCAGATACAGGTAAAGGACCCCCATCCTGCTGAGTCTGCTCTGCAACACGAGTTGAAGGAAGAAATCCATGCTTATAATAGCATGTCTCCTCAGAGTGACCTGATCTGTGATAGTAGGTGCATGGCTGTCGGGGTCGACCACCCCCTCCCCTGCCACAGTTGGAGCTCCCTCTACCACGATATGGTGTAAAGTACCCTCTTCCACGAGATGCGACCATGGCTGAAGATGTCTGAGACTGTAGTGTAGCACCAAAGGATATGGAGAGCTTGCTCAATCTGCGATATGCCTCATCCATTGGAGGTATTGTAGCATCTGTAAGAATCTGAGCCCTAGCAACGTCGTACTCAGGATCAAGGGCTGCTAAGAAAACCCCAGTCATAACAGAGTCTCTGTATGCCTTGAGCTGCTCTGGTGTAGCAGTCAAGGGAATGTAACCATGTAGTCTCTCAAACATACCCCTTAAAGAGATATAGAGAGCATGGCGTGGTCGACCATTTTGCTTTGGCATAAAAATATCATACTGAAGCTGCAGTATCTTCGACTCATTCTTCGCCGAAGATTAGGTTGCGGCGAGAATGTCCCACATAGACTTTGTAGTGGGATGACCCAGAATGTCATTAGCTATCTCTGCTGACACAATCCCATAGCCACACACGTGCATATGCATCATCGACCTCCCATGAGGCATTTATCCCAGTCTTGTCACTCGGCTCTTCTGCTGTAAGTATGTGCTTCTTGCCATTACACTGCATCAAACTTATGAACTGCATGGCCCACAGTTCATAGTTTGTTCCATCCATCTTAACTATGGGTACTGGACCTTTGAAGGCACCCAGGGATGAAACATCAGCTTTGTTGTCATACATGATGACAACTATCTCCAAGAATGGGACATGCAATCAGAAAGACTTGTGCCTACATGGACATATGGGAAGATGGTTGTGGGTGTAGACTCATGCCACAACCCCTTCCATTCTATTGAAGACTCCTCTGGGTAGCTAGGGTGTTTTAGATAATGATGTTACATCCTAAGCACCCAAGAGAATGATGTTAGGTCCCAACGGACGACAACGACACAAGGAGCACAGGGACCACAACCCCTACGGGCGACGCAGGTGTGGGCCACAGGGGGCGGCGTAGGGGGTCGGAAGGGTGGCCCAAGCAGTGCAGCCGCAGAGGCGGCGGCGGTACAGCCGCAAGGGCGACACGAGGGCCCTAGCAGGCGGCGCAGGGGGCCGCAGGGGCGACGGTGCAGCACGTGCTACACACGGGTGGCGCAAGTGCGTGGAGCGGCGCATGCGAGGAGATGAGGGTTTCGATGGGGCTAGCGTTCTAGGGCACATGCTCCGGTCTAGGATAGTCGCTCTGATACCTTGTGGAAATGAGAAAGACGAAAGTTGTATTCCAAGTAACCCTAGAGCCCTCT
This sequence comes from Ottelia alismoides, assembly GCA_037367405.1. NCBI lineage: Eukaryota > Viridiplantae > Streptophyta > Magnoliopsida > Alismatales > Hydrocharitaceae > Ottelia > Ottelia alismoides. Next base: position 286,680 of record JAZKJV010010334.1, on the reverse strand, counting down.
TATATAGGAGAAAGGTTCTAGGGAGAAATTACATCAAGACGACAGAGAAAACAAGAAATATATAAATAAGACAAAAGATAATATTCTCTCAACATTAGTAATCTCCAATAATGGACTGGGCAGGACTTGATACGTTACAATAATGTTCACCAAGGTACTTATAGGGACATGTTTAGTGCTTTAGTGGATCCAATTGGTGACCTGATATAGTGCTTAACAATGGTCATTAATATATTACATTGGTGACCTACTATCGGCCAAATAATGGGTTCAATTGATGACCTGCTGTGGTCCAAACAATGTGTTCAGTTGGCAACTTGCTATTGGCCAACTAGCGCGTTCAATTCATGGGATCCAATTTGATCAAATTTCGGTTGAATTTCGATTTGGTGGGTGACCGAAATTCGTCCGAAATGGTCGATGTCGATCGAAATTTAAGGCTCCCTATCAAAAACTGACCGAAATGATCGGAATTTCTGTCGAAATTTCGTTTCAGTCACTCACTGAAATGATGACCAAAATTGAAATTTGAGGTCTTAGTTCAATTGGTGACCTACTATGGCCAAACAATATGTTTAATTAGGACTTGCTATGCATCTAACAATGTTCAAACAATGACCTTCCATGTGCCAAATAATGACCTAATATGTGTCCAACAGTAGGTTCAAACGGTGACCTGCTGTGGGTCAAATAATGTGTAATTGGTGACCTGCAATGGGAGAAACAATGTCTTCAGTTGATGAGCTGATGTGTTTTAAATAGTGACATGCTATTTGTTCAATAAAAAGTTCCAACGGTGACTTTCCATGTGTCAAATAATGTGTTCAGTTGGCAATTTGTTATGGGCTACACCGTGTGTCGAGTAGGTGACCTGCTATGTGTCTTGCAATAGGTTCAAACGTTGGCTTGCCATGGGTCAAATAGTGACCTGCTATATGCTAAACAATACGTTCACATGGTAACCTACTATGGACCAAAGGGTGACCTGCTATGCATTCTGCAGTTTTTACATATTTTTAGCCTGACTTGTTACGTCCATTATGCGAGCTAGACAACTTCGATTTAGGTATTCTTAGATGTGTTGGAAAGCTTATTTGAGCTCTATCCAGTGTCCTATTGTAGTCCTTCAAAACCTACTCGGAGTTGCAAAAAAACCCCTAAAACTCACACACGTTAACAACATTTTGATGCTTTGGCCTAACCCAAGCCACGAGAGAGTTCATTCTTCGTATATATTCACATGCAAGCATTCATACGTACTTCTAATGGCATAACCATGCACCTAATATGTAGAGATATTTTCTATTTATGTACTGTTTCTTTGTTGTTCTTTATGTTCTGTCAGTCTTATGTAATTTACTCATAGGTCTTTCCTCTATATAGAGAGCCTAGGATTCCCAGTAATACATATCTTCTATTCTTTTTTCCAACATGGTATCAGAGCGGCGACCCTAGACCGGTGCTCTCGATTAAAAACCATAACCCTAACAACCAGTCCCGTCTTGCCTCTCATTCGTTGTGCGTGTATGCACACACTACACTGCCGCCGTCGCAGCCAGCGCCGCCAGCCGTGGCAGTGGCGCAACAGCAGCAGCAACGCAACACCCCTAGCGGCGTCACCGTGCACTAGAAGCGCCACAACCACTACAATGCTACGACGGTTGCCTCGTAGACCCACTTCCGTGTCTCTCCTCAAGCTGATGTGGTGACAATGAGCCCCTGAGCACCCTCGTTTCACATCTGGTTATGGATTTGGTTACATCCTAGATTTACGTATGCAACCAAATCACTCTATGTCTGTGTAGACATATCTTCATCGATCTAAAACCTTAGTTTCTTCTTCAAACTGGCAGTATGTCAGAAAGCAAAGTAGATGTTTCCACCACAAGCACTTTCAGAGGTCCAACGCCAATCGTTAAGATGGACGGAATGAACTATGAACTGTGGTCCATGCATTCATGAGTCTTATGAAGTCTACATGTAAGAAACACAGTCTTACGAAAGAAGATTCGGTTGAGAAAACTTGGGTTCATGTCTTGTGGGAGGCAGATGATGCATATGCACAAGTGTGGTTAACATGCACATTAACAGTGGAGATCGCCAACGACGTACTACATTAGCCCACCTTGCAAGGCTATGTGGGATATGATCCCTCGGGAGATGCTAGAGGGAGCATAAAGACGATATCCCAACCGACCGAGGGAATCCTTCAACCAACCCAGCGATGAAGGATGGAAGATATACCGCTCGAGGGGAGCTGGGCGGCGCACGAGGGGAGGAGAATCCATGTCCAGAAAGCCAGTCCAAAAGTCGATGGAGAACCCTTTCGGGCGAGGGTGCTTCTGGTGTGGTGGGTTGGACCACTAGTCCCGGCAATGCTGGGAGCCGGTCAAGTGTTTCCGATGCCGGTGGTACGCATACATGAGCAGGTCGTGCATGTTGAGAGCTCGGGAGGTTTCACAACTAATTGGAGAAAGGGGTGGTTCAGAGGCGTTGTTCCTTGGTTCGTCGGATGTGGGCATGATCTCGGAGGCTCGTTTCAAGGGTGACATCGCTCACGTGACCCCTGGCATGTTCTGGCCAGGGGACTCTCCGGCACCGAGGCTACGACCTTGCTACACAAGTCAAAGATGGGGGCTACCTTGCTACGATGGCGCGAGGTACGGGCCAGAGATAGCGCAGTGAGACCAAGGTTGCTGGTGCGGGTACGGGTACGGGTGCGAGGCCTCCCTTTTGCCGCACACAACCTGTCGAGCTGTAAAGCGTTGCTGCACGACATCGCCGAAGTGATCATCTTTGAGTCCTTTGGCACTAGGCCCGGTGAGTCGATGGACTCCATCTTACTGGTCAAGCCTATTGGCCCGGAGAAGGTGGGCTGGTGGGAAGTCCCGACCGGAAGGGGCTGATATTCCTAGAACTTTCAGATGCGGGGTCCGAGTCATGTCACCACGGGTCGTGAGGCATCATTGGGAGGCGGGCGGAGCAGTTGCTGGCAGAGAAAGACATTGGGGCGACCAGAGGGTAGAACACGCTTCCACGAGGTGAGGGGGCACGAAGCCCGAAGGAGATGCTTCGAATCCTACCCCTGATTTCTTTCGATGCGATATCCACGTGTCAGATTCCAATTAATTTAGCGATCTTTGTCCATGGGGTATTAAGGGGTCGCGACGGTCCCCTTTCCGCGGGAGCCGGTGATCCGAAGCTTCAGACTCGTTTATCACCTCGCCTGAGAGGGCCAGACCCTCAAACGGGTGGGCGAATGGATCCGCCGAAAGCTTCTCCACTTAGGACCCGCTTGGGGACTCATAGGTCTGTTCTCGAGGGCGATATGGATAAAGCTTTGGGGTCTGCGGCTCCTCCTGGGGGAGCACCACACTCCTTCCACAATGCATCGGTTCAGGGCATCTTCTTTATGCCACTCACGGAGAATGCAACAAGGTCTAGGCAGGGGGAAAGGGATGACATCGGAAGGGCATCTCCCAAGGAGGGATTCTCCACGTAGGGGAATCTTCTCAAGCAGAGGGCGGAGACCCAGGTGGCATTCTCGACAACATCGGACCAGGTGTGCTCGGAGGATGCCAGCGATGGCCCGGGGTTGGTGATGGGCGCGGTACCTGCTTCTGGGAACACGCGTGGGAACGATGCAGGGCCTGCTGAGGCTAGGTCTGGCGAGGTAGTGCTCCAGAAGAATACATTTGAAGAATCCACCAAGTTTGGGGCAACATATGTACGGATAGGAGTTCTGCGGTCGGAGAGAAGGAAGCGAAGGGCTGCGCTCTGTGCTTTCATCCCGCACGACAAATCGTCGCGTCGGCTGCAGGCGAGTCCCAACGGGGCGCCAATGGTGCAGAACCGATTTGAGATGTTGAACAGAAGCATTGCTGAAAGGTTAGGTGTGATCCCTTCAAAGACGTTAAGACGTGGTGTCAATTAATGAAGATGCTCTCATGGAACGTGAGGGGGTTGGGCCGCCTCGAGAAATGACTAGGAATTAAGAACCTAATAAAGGAGGCTGGTGCTGATATCTTCTTGCTCCAGGAGACGAAATTATCAAGGTGCGAGGACGGGGTTTGGCAGTGGCAATCGTTTTGGGATGGCGGAGCTGGAAGCCCGGCTTTCCCCGGGGGGTATCCTCATTGGCTGGTCGAATGATATATTTGAGATGGTGGGGATTTCGAAGACCTTCTTTTGTCTTTCGGTGACGCTGAAAAGGAGGGCAGATGGTTTGGATCTTGTGGTTACGAACGTTTATGGACTGTATGGGGCGGATGGAGGGTCCCTGACAGCAGAGCTCGAGCATCGGGAGCGGCTTTCTCAACTGGGATCTAGATCATTGGTGGTGATCTCAACGTTACTCTGCTTCCCGAGGATAGACCTCAATCTGGGGGTGGGAGGGACCCAGGTTCGAAGAGCATCAGAAGGGTGGCACATTCATTGGGGTTATCCATTATTGACGCGGCGGGTTGTGTCTACACTTGGCGGAGCGTTAGATCGTGATCCAGACTGGACTGCTTCCTATTATCTACCGAGGGGCTGGAATGTTTTCCATTGGCCAGGGCATGGGCGCTGCCGTGGGCATACTCAGACCACACTCCCATTCTATGGTCATCGGGGGAGGAGAACAAAAAGGTTCTGCTTCCGTTTCGAACGCAACTGGTTGTTAGAGGATGGATTCAGAGAGATGGTAGTTGCGCAGTAGAGAAGTCAGGCTCCGGTGGGCTCGACGGTCTCAAGGTTTGTGGTAAAATTGAAGTTCCTCAGGTCTACCCTTTCGAATTACGGGAGGGAGGTGATAGCTCAGCGAAGGGCCATGAGAGGGGAAGCTTAAATGGGGGTGGTGGGACTGGATGGCCTGGATGATGAGAGGGGTTTGGATCAGGAGGAGGTAGTAGAGAGGCTGGGGCTGCTTGAGGAGCTGAAGCTGGAAGACGTAAAGAAAGAGGTGGAGTGGAAACAAAGGTCGAGGCAGAAATGGCTGAAGGAAGGTGATGCAACTTGGCATCTGTACGAAAGAGAAGGAACTTTTTACATGAGGTGGAGATTGGGGGGTGCGGGTGTCAGGGGAGGAACAAATCGGCGGGGCATTGCGAAACCACTTCGTAGAATTCTCACGCAGGAGGCGGAGGGAAGGCTGGGGGTGGCTGGGTGTGGGGGCGGGAACGTTGGACGGGGGTTAGGCGGAAGGTGTAGTTGCCTTTTCAGAGGAGGAAGTGAGGAGAGCTATGTGGGGGTTGAATGCAGATGGGGTTCCTGCACCCGATGGGTTTCCTGTCTTTTTCTACCGCGAGTTCTGGGATTTACTGAAAGAGGATGTTTTGGAGGTTCTTAATGAGTTCAGGGTTGGCAACAAAGGCTTCGACAAAGTTAATCGGGCGTTGTTCTTTCTCCTACCGGAGAAGGAGAACCCGTTGAGTGTGGATGACTTCAGGCCGATAACGATCTCCAACGCGATCTGTCTTGTTGTGGCAGAGGTGCTTGCGAATAGACTTAGGCTAGTCAGGGATTCAATCAAGCTCCAGGGTCAGTCTTCCTTCATCCCGGGACGTCAGATGGCGGAAGGCTTGGTTGCGGCATCAGAGATTTGCCTAGACTTGAAACGATAGAAGAAGAAAGGTGCGCTATGGAAGATTGACTACGCCAAAGCTTATGATTGCGTCGGCTGGTGTTTTTTGTGGACCTCATTACGACAGAGGGGATTCACGGTGACCTGGATTCAACGGATGAAGAGGTGTGTCACGACATCCTCGTACTCCATCTTGGTGAATGGCAAGTCGGAGGGGGGGTTTTGTACAACCACAACGAGGGGTCCGCTAGGGATGTCCGCTTGCTCCCGTGCTATTTGTTCTGGTGGCAGATTGTCTGGCAGTATTGCACAGGCGTGCGGTGGAGGCTGAATGGTGCGAGGGCTTCCGCCTGGGGAGCCTTTCGATCCCGTTTCTCCAGTATGCAGATGATTTGATCTTTTTTCTTGGTAGCTCGGAGGAACAAAACCGCAACACAACACAACTTGTGGATATCTTTGGCAGTCTCTCGGGCAATGAGATTAACGGTCAGAAGTCGGTGGTTGTGAGCTTCGACATGGATGAGGGTGAGCACAACAGGCTTGCCAACGTGGTGGGTTGCCCTTGGGTGGAACTCCCTATTTACTATTTGGGACTACCGTTGATGGACGACAAATTATGGAGCTCGGATTGGGACAATGTAGTGCACAAAATGGAGGAGAGGCTGGCTGGGTGGAAAGCGATCACGCTGTCTAGGGGAGGGAAGTTGACCCTCCTCATGCATGTCCTTGCTGCAATCCCCATTTTCTTTTACTCGACTCGGTTAATGCCGGTGGGGGTAAGGAAAAACGTTGAGTATATGATGAAGACCTTTTTCTGGTCGGACGAAAGACAACAGAGATCCGGGCTGCATCTGGTGAGCTGGGATGATGTTACGAAGAGACTGTGTGATGGTGGCCTTGGTGTCTGTGATGTTGAAACCATGAACAAAGCCTTGCTTGCCAAGTGAGTAATTCAGATTTGGGATTCCTCGACTTCGCTTGCTGCCAGATTTTTTAGGAGCATCCATGAAGTCAACGGGAATTTGGTTGCCGACATAAAAAGATTTGAATCGCTGCTCTGGACCGGAATCCGCAATGTACTGCCGACCATATCATCTAGTATGCGGCCATGCGTGAGGAATGGCGAGATATTCAGATTCTGGAGAGATGACTAGACGAGAGAGGGCGCCCTTAGGAGGAGGTTTCCTCGGCTGGAGGCATTAGCGGTATCGAAGGATGCCGCGCTTGCTCAGGTGGGGAATCACAAGGCGTGGACACCCCTGTATGTAGCAGAACCTTCGGACCAACACATGGAGGACTTCATGAGGCTGCTTGCAAAGGTACCTCCGCCGAGAGAGCTGACTCAGGAGGCAGACCATTTAAAATGGGAAGGAGGGAAGTTCTCTGTAAAGAAGGCATACGAGGCAATGAGGGGTCGACAGTGGTGCACGAGCAGGATGAGGAGCTATGTCAGGACATGAAGATCATTTGGGCGACTAGGATCCCGCAAAGAGTGAAGATCTTCTTATGGTGTCTTAGAAGAAATCGTGTTTGCGATAGAGCGAGGAGGGGAAGAATATTTGGCTTGGAGGACACGCGTTGTGACAGGTGTGGGGAATCGACTGAAGATACGGACCATCTGTTCTTTGGGTGCTACAACTTCGATGTAGATTTGGAGGGACTGCGAGGTAGCTTGGGTGGAAACCAGTGGATTAGAGCCGTTCTGGAGATCACTTCGTGTTGTGGGAATGGGCTCCTCGGATGACTACTTCAAGCCGTTTGCGGTGCTTTGAGCTATTTGGTTTGGGCGGAATGATCTGACTTTCAAAAAACAGGGGTTCTACTCTGAGAATGTTGTATCACATTATGCGATTCTATATAATTTCTGGGCCTCAAGGTAATATAACCCATCTTTCTATATTTAAATACCATCTAGGTTGACTCCCGACTCAGGAGCACACCCTCTTTTCAGTAAAAAAATGGCTATGTGGGATATCCTTGCTGCTACATATTTACAGGTAAGGAACGAGACAAAGATTCTGTAGCTACAACATGATATTTTTTCTATAAAGCGGAATGAACGACCCCTTCATTCTCTTTACACTTCCATGCGCGGAATGTTTGAGAAGTTCCATAGCTTTATGCCGTTTACTCCACTCCAGAGCAACAAAAACTTACCAGAATGCCATGATGGTTGGCGTTTTTATGGTGGCACTTGATCCACAGTATGAGGCTGCTCGCTCACAAATATTTGTCGATGCTACTATTCCTCCCATGGAGGAAGCTTTCCGCAGTTTAAGCGAGATTTTAGTTACATTACCAGCCACTTCTCAGGCATTTTCTGCGATGGCAGCCTCCCGTGGTAGCGTAGGTTCTTAGTTTCGTGGCCGTGGACCTCGTGGAAGAGGAGGCCGAACTTGTCAGCCATGCACATATTGTCATCATCCAGGTCATACAGAGGATACATGCTACTCCAAGCATGGCTTCCCTGCATCTGCTCGCGTGGCGGAGCAAGTTGACTCATCTACCGTTGTTCTGTTAGATCAGAAATACGATGACTTCGTTTCTTGTCTGAGAGAGATCATGCCTTCAGGAGGTTCCACTGCCTCCTTATCTGCTGTAGATATTGTTGACTCTGCTGGTGCCAGTACCTCAGGTAGCATTTTTTCCTTTACATCTTGTCATGGGCATGATATTATAGAATGGATTATGGACTCTCGGGTTACACATCATTTGTGTGGAGACAGAGATCATCTTATAGCTTACAGTCAGATTCCTTCAGGGAGGACAGTAGTCATTACTGATGGGACTCACTCCCCAATCACTGGACAGGGGGAGTGTAGCTTGGCACCCTCGACGCGTCTACAGAATGTGTTGCATGCACATGACTTTTCAATGAATTTATTGTCCATTAGTCAGATTATGAAGGACTTGCATTGTACAACTATTTTGACCCATCATTTCTTTTTTCAGGACATTTTTATGGGTATGGTGATTGGCTGTGGCCGTGAGCAGGGAGGACTGTACCGCCTAGTCCGAACTCCATATACTGGCCTATCATCCCATTCCACAGGACCTGTTTCCCCTTTCATGTGGCATCTGCGCTTCCTGGCAAACTCTAACCCTAAGAAGTATGTTAAGGTGCCAAGGTCCTTGGTGACAAACTGACGACCCATGAATTCCTTTGCCTTCTTTATCCTCTGCACATCATTTCTTTTAACAATCTGCGTGATTCTTGGTGCCCTCGCTTTGGGGCGAATTTCTCGGATTAGAGGTTGGCTGACTTTCTTGCATTGTTGGACGTCCTTGGTGGTGCGGATACGCCTTCCGAGGGAAGGGTTCACTGGGTCTGGAGGGACGGGGGCTTCTTGACGCGTAAGGCCTATGATGTGTTATCTGTGGCTCCGCCTGCTCGTTCGGACTCATTGGCGAGAGACTGCAACTTGGTCTGGAGATTGGGTCTACCTTTGCGCATTGCTATTTTCTTATGGCTGGTCCGCAGAAAGAGGCTTTTGACGAGAGACCGATGCTCCAGATTATTTCATTCTGTTTTTAATATCTGTGCGTTGTGCGATTCAGATGTGGAATCCCTTGACCATGTTTTCTTTGAGTGCCCTGTGGTTCGTGGGTTGTGGGACAACCCGGCTGTGGCTTGGGTGGGTGCTACTGATGTGGTGGCCTTATGTGATTCGCTATTCTTGAACAGACATACGGCTAGAAGGCGACTCTTGACTCCGGTGGCAAGATTATGGTCGATTTGGCTTGGTCGAAACGAGACCATTTTTTCGACGCAACGCTTTTACAAGGAGAACGTGTTGATTCGCGCTGCAGGATTGGTGGACGACTGGAGTGGTAATTAATTTTCTTGGTGTGAGGTTTCTTTCACTGTATGGAGGCTCTCTGGCCTCTTTTTTTGGCCTTCTAACTTTTTTGTAATTTCATCCCTTTGCTTTTTATCTAATATATTGGGGTGAACACCAATGAGTGTATCCCCCTTTTCTTGGCTTCAAAAAAAAATCAACATACACCATGATAATAGATGTACCTCTGGATGTTCTCTGCACAAATAATGAATGATCTGCATTTGACCTTTTAAACCCATGCTTTTCAGTCAGATCCGAGAGCTTTTGAAACCATGCCCTAGGACTCTGCCTAAGGCCATATATCACCTTGTGAAGTCTACAAACCCGTTGAACCCTCCTGCAATAACAACCCCGGGAGACTGCTGCATGTAGACTTCCTCCTGGAGATCACCATACAGAAAATCATTTTTAACTTCTAGCTAGTATAAAGGCCAACCACATACACCACTGCGACTAAAAGGACATGTAGTGGGGAGTGGCGAGCAATATGGGGAAAAGCATCCATATAATCCACTCTATAAGTCTGTATAAATCCCCGTTTGACACTAGGAGGTAGAGGCATGTAGATCTCAGCGTCGGCGTCTGAGGAGGCTAGTTTATCACCTGTAGGAGAAAATACATGACAGACTCAAAAAATATAATGTCAGCACTGACAAAGTATTTCCGCCTGAGCAGATTAAAGCAAGGATACACCTTCTGGGTACGAGAGTAGATGACAAAAAACACACTTGATATCTCTGGAACAGAGCTGTCACGACTCACGACTTGGAGCAAAATCATGAACAAATGCAACAGAACCGTACACATGAGGTGTAAGCGAGACAAGTTCCTTCTCGGGAAATACAATCGAGAAAGGAATCTTCTCTCCTACCACAGACGATGGCATATAGTTGACTAGATAACATGTAGTGAGGACTTCATCACCGTAGTAAGCGTGATGAGCATGACTTTGTATCAACATGGTTTTGATCACATCAAGTAAGTGACGATATTTGCGCTCGTTAATACCGTTCTGCTGGGATGTATAAGCACACAATGTCTGGTGAACAACACCAAGAGATATAAGAAAGTAAGAAAGTTGTATGGTGCATAACTCTATATCATTATCACAATGAAAATATTTGACATTGACATAAAAAATATTCTTTATCTCATTAATGGAAGATATGATAACAAATTAATGAAAGATATGATAACAAATCTAACCTCATAGTTATTCTTCAATAAAAAGATCCAGGAAAGTCTAGAAAAATCATCGATAACAACCAAATAAAAACGGTCCTTGGTGATTAGGGACACGACTCGGACCCCAAGTATCTAAATAAAGGGGCTCAAATAACTGAGAATTGCTCCGACTCTGATGGGATGGAAAGGAGGAACGATGATGCTTCCCAAGCTGGCATGTCTAATACTGGAAGGAAGATCTGGTGGAAATTTGAGGGAGAACATGACACAACTTCTGCAGAGGAAGGTGGTCAAAATGAAGATGCCACAGATATGGTGAAACTGGTCCAGTGGGTATAGTAAAAACACCATCATGAGGAGGTTGGACCAGTTTGTAGAGTCCTGTTGCTCACGGCCACATCCAATTATCATGTCCGTGATTGTGAGTATGTCTTGAAACACAAGAGATGAAGGGTTAAAAATAACATGATAACGCAGATCCTTAGTAATCTGACTAATGGAAAGTAAATTCATCTGAAAGACAGAAGCATATAAAACATTCTTAAGGTGCATGGATGGTGTCAAATGCACCTCTCCCTGTCCTGTAACGGGTAGGTTGTCTCCATTAGCAATGACAACCCATCTACTAGGAGGTTTGGTCCTGTAGGACCTCAGATGCGCTTTATCTCCACACAGATGGTGGGAAGCACCGAAGTTCATAATCCATTCTGTGATATTTGCATCACTATTACTAGTAAAAGCGTAAGAGATACTTAAGGACCTCAAAGAGGCTTTGTCTGCAGTATCATTGGTGGTGGTGCCTGCAACAGGAGTCGTGATCTCTCAAATACGAGAGACAATATTATCCATGCAATGATCGACATGGGAAACTAGTCTTTGACGGCTCGATATGTTCTGACGTCCACCGCCTCTGTCATGAGGGGTGCGTCCTCTGAATTGGGTCATCCCTCCTTGGCCATGAGATGTGTCCATCGCTGAAGAGAGCGGAGGAGTGGCCGTAGAAAGCATGATAATACGACTGAGACGGCTATAGGCCTCCTCCATGGGAGGTATGGTAGCTCCGATGAGAAGTTGTGTACACGGTGTATCATACTCTGTACAAGTCCGGTCATGAAAACTCCAACCATTGTGGAGTTCCTATGCCTTCTGCTGCTCCGTAGATGTCGTAATAGACATGTAACTATGAAGCTTCGGAGCGAAGAGTAGTATACGTGCACTGCAGAGGACAACCATTTTGCTTGGTCTTGTAGATATCGAACTCTAGCTGATGAATCTTGGCCTCATTTTTCTCTTGAGCATATGTGGATGCCAAAGTGTCCCACATTGCCTTAGAGGTGGGTTGATTCAGAATATCTGTGGCTATCTCCATGATGAGGGTCCCATACAGCCAAATACGCGCATACACATCATCTTGCTTCCAAGAAGCATTGGCTCTAGTCTTATTCGTTGGCTCTGGATATGTCAGGATGTGCTTTTTGTTGTTGCGCTGCATGAGGGTGAGAAACTGTATGGATCACAACTCATAGTTTGTCCCATCCATCTTTGCAATGGGAGCTGGGCCCTTGAAGGCACAAGACGAAGAAAATATATCACCCTTGTTCTCTAACATGATGTAAAACGATCAAACAACAGAACTCGACTAGAGAGTAGATCGATATGAACGAGTCTACAGAAGATTGCTTGTACGTCTAGACTCATGCAACCATCCTCGTCAATCTTCGCTGTGCGTTAGGGCTGGAAAACATGATTTATGAGTCTGAAATCACGTTTTCCAGTCAAAATCACACTGTTTCAGACTACAGTTCGAAATGCAGAGGTGCACAGAGAAGCACATAGGCACGAGGAGGAGCTCGGAAGGGTCTGACGGTGGTGGGCTGGGGCTGGTGACAGATGGGGCCGGCGGTGGCTGGGGGGTGTGTACGCGGCGATCGGGGTGGGGAGGGTGGAGGCTGGTGACAGTGTGGTAGCGTGCGAGAGGGGCCGACGAGTTGGGTTAGGGCTTGAGTGGGGTACAAGAATTCCGATCTAGGACCATCATTCGATACCATATAGAAACGAAAGAATGAATTGCATTACTGATAGTCCCTAAGGTTCTCTTATATAGGAGAAGAACCTGTTGGGCAAATTACAAGATGAAGACAAAAGAAATAGATAATATGAAAACAATAAGAAAGGTAACTAATATCTCGACATATTCCATTCATTTAATAAGAAATAATTCAACTCATTACCCATTTACCATTCTTTCAAGATTTATTTTAGGGAACATGAACAACCAAAATATCCTCCACATCATAGGGAAAACAACCCTATAAGAGGGACTCAATGGTCCATGAGAAACATACACGTCGAGAAATCCACAAGCAATAGGGAAGGGGACCATACCTCACACGGATGTTCTTGTGTGCAATCTTGTATCCCTCTTAAACCATTCCTCTAGCAGTTCTTTGTGTTTTTTTATGTGTACGACACTTTTGACACGAAGAAGTCGTGGTTAAAACTAAACTCATAAGAAAATTGTAGGAATGAGATCGAGAACACATATATCTCACCTTAAAAACTTGAGATCTACTTTCCTCTCGCTTGTGGGAAGCTCCCCATGTGAAAATGAAGGTGATGGCCAACTCTGGCGACAATTCACCCCCCCTCCCCCCCAAACCCCAAATTGTTTCTGGCGAGGTGGAGGAGAGGTGAGCTGTTAGGGTTTCAAATGAGTGGGCAGCCAAGAGATGATTTTATATGCGTCCCTTATCAGACTTGAGTGGATCACACCCAAATTTGCGTATTACCATTTCAGACTTGATCCCTCTTCGCTAAAACAATTATATCTCCCTAATCCAATGTTTGATTCGTGAATTTCGGATGATGCGTTAGATTCTTAACGACTATACACATCTATCAATCTATCATCTATTACCAAATAGAATGTGATTTTTGATTATTTTTCTAATGGGTTGCACCTATTTGGTCACCTCTATGTTATCCAAGTTTTGGGGTTAAAACTCGGGGTTTCACACCGTGTAGAATATTTTTGCTTGTTGTTGTAATGCTGAAACTTGTGCTTATATGAAGTTCTTGGGCACGTGCCTTAGCACTATTTACCAATTTTCTTAAAAAAATTCCGCATGGAATTTTTCACGTTCCTTGCTCGTTTATCTTTGCAGTCTATTTGTTGCTTCTATTTTTTTATAATTAACAGAAACTGTTCCTTATCGCATATTTAATTAATGCTAAGCTCGTCATAACAGATTCTATTTGGATTTTAAAGAACAGATTCTATTTGCTGATATGTGTTTTGAATGGTTATCACAGGGACCTGAGCTTCAATAAGCTTAGTGGCCAGATTCCTCCATCTTTTCCAAATCTGATTTCCTTGCGTTTCTTGTAAGTCATGGAGTCAAATAATCTTTTTGAATGAATGCATTCCTGAAATAATGCATATAGTGTTTTGTGCATGCATATTAGCGATCACTAATAGAAACATAAAAGAACATCAATGTTGCAGATGGAAGAAGTTGACGGAAAATTAGAGGAAGGGGATGAAGACGGAGAAGGCATGACAAGCCTCGTGGCTTGAAAGCAAATCGAGGATTGAGAAGATTGGATTGCAAGTGGGAGAAAAGGGGAAGGGGAAATAGATGTGGGCTAAAATCTAATAACGATGTTCAAAACTCAGTTCGTTCATTTTCTCAGTCATTTATTCGCTGATTAGTTGCTTTTGGATGATGAAGAACACGTTAAATTTTTTACGGTTAAGCCCAAGTATACAAGAGAGCAGTGTCACAGGGTGAGATTTCCATCTTATCCAAAACATGAAGGATTACTACATATGTAGGCTGGATTCACATCACAAACCGACAACTATGTGAGACTAAAAGATGATATCTTGAACACTTCTTGGAGATGTTATAAAAGAGGAATTTGCAGAATAATTACAAATACCGCGAAATGGGGAATTCCTAACTAACATGTTTGGAAAACAAGATTCTGTCTTTTTAGTAAACATTTTTTCTTTGAAAACCACAAATTTATCACGCTTAACACGTTATAAATATCACATGATAGCTATGCACTTTTCGATATGCATAGTGCTTATGATATGCATAATGATTATGTAATTCACGATATCCGTGTAAATAAACGCCCCGCTCTTGGATTTCCTATGGCCTTTTCAACGGCCATTGGAAGTCCAGTAGCACTCCACATGTATATCCTCCCAGCATTGGCACTCGAGTTCTCTTCCCTCCATTGACGATCACCTCCAGAGCAGCTCAAGGCATACAGAGACTCTGTGATGACTGGGGTCTTTCTAGAAGTGCTATCATACCTCCAGTGGAGGAGGCATATAGCAGATTGAGCATGCTATCTATATCCTCTGATGGTACCTTGGAGTCCCAGACAACTTTAGCTATGGCTGCATCTCATGGTAGGGGAAGCCCTACACCATATTGTGGTAGGGGGGAGGGGCTAGTCGTGACAGAGGAGGGGGTTATCGAGCCCGTTAGTCATGCACCTACTGCTATACCAGACCATTATGAGGAAACCTACTATTCTAAGCATGGATTTCCTGCTTCAGCTCGGGTTGCAGAACATACCCAACATGTTGGGAACCCATCACCAGTTGTTGATTAGAGATTTGACGAACTTGTGGAGCGACTCAAGGAGATCATGCCCACTCCTGTGTTAACCAGCTCTCATTTAGAATCCTCAGAGGTAGCTGCCTCAACATTCACATCAGGTACAACATATGCCTTTGTTGGTTTTTACAAGGCAGATTTATTAGAATGGATCATGGATTCGGGAGCATCTCATGATCTCTGTGGTGACAGAGGTCAGTTTAGTGAATTTCCGATTTATTCTGGATGATATGTTGTGATAGCAGATGGGACACATTCTCCCATCATTGGTCTGTGAGAGGTGCAATTGATTTCTGCAATGCGACTTCAGAATGTTCTTTATGCTCCTGAATTTTCTATGACTTTACTATCAATTACTCAAATCTCCATGGATTTACATTATCGTGCATATTTGATCCATCTGCTCTCGTGTTTCAGGACATTCTCATGGGCAGGGTGATTGGTTCTGGTCGTGAGCAAGGGGGTCTCTACAAACTGGTGCAATCTCCGTATGCCGGTGTCTTTTCTCCTTGCACTTGGTTTGTTTCTCCCTACATATGGCATCTTAAATCCGGTCATCTTCTTCTGCAAAAGTTGTGTCACGTTCTTTTACAAATTTATCCTCGCTCTACCCTTCAGTGCGAGGCCTTCCGGCTTGGGAAGCATCATCGGTCAACTTATCAGAGTTTTCAGGGTCAGAGTAGTCATATTCTGTTTGAATTTATTCATTTTGATATTTGGGGTCCAAGTCGTGTCCCGGATCATCAGGGACATGGGTTTTATCTTGTTGCAGTTGATGAGTTTTTGATATTGTCATGGGTTTTTCTTCTTAAGAACAAGTTTGATGCTAGTTCTGTTATTCACAGTCTTTTATTAATGAAATAAAGAATATTTTTCCTGTAAAAGTCAAGTTTATACGTTCGGATAACGCTCTTGAATTCTGAGGTACTCAGCTTTCCCAATTCTTTAAGTCCCTTAGTATTGTGCATCAAACATCTTGTGTGTATACTTCCCAACAGAGTGGGGTGGTTGAACGAAAACACCACCATCTCATGGATGTTGCCAGGACTCTTTTGATTCAGAGTCGTGCTCCTCATTGGTACTGGGGCGATGCGGTTCTAACTGCTTGTTACCTGGTAAATTGTACGCCCTCTTCTGTTTTGGGGGAGAAGACCATGTTCTTGATTGTGTTTCCTGAGACGGATCTTTTCTCTCTTACGCCTCATGGTTTCGGTTCTATGGCTTTTGTTCATTAGACATCCACTGGTCTTGACAAGATCTCTCCTAGAGCTGTCAAAT
This sequence comes from Ottelia alismoides, assembly GCA_037367405.1. Classification (NCBI taxonomy): domain Eukaryota; kingdom Viridiplantae; phylum Streptophyta; class Magnoliopsida; order Alismatales; family Hydrocharitaceae; genus Ottelia; species Ottelia alismoides. The sequence continues at coordinate 270,175 of JAZKJV010010334.1, read as the reverse complement.
GTATGTTTGTTTGGTATTCCAAGACCTAAAAGGGATACCGTTGCTTTGACCTTGTTGTATGAAAATGCTGTGTCAGTGCTGATGTCACCTTCTTTGAGTCCATTATGTATTGTTGGAGTATTTGTTATGTGCGTCATGAGTTGTAGCAGGGTAAATGGATCCTGTAGAAGATCCATTTACCCCATCCATATACCAGACCATTATCAGAGTTTTCAAGATCCCAGCGGTGGGACTTGGAGGCTCTGGAGAGGCTATATAAGGAGCCCCAGACCTCCTGTATCCATTTGAGAAAAAACAATGAAGCATATGCTCCTTTGAGGGCTTCTCCCGTGGTTTCATCCCGCTCCTCACGGAGTAGGGTTCTTCGTTAAACCTTGTGTTCTTCATGTTTATTCTTCTTTATTTCCGATTCCGCTTCCGCTTTCTATTTCCTGACATAGTATCAGAGCAGGCCGATTCTCGAGGATTTTCATGTTCGTTATTTGTTCGAGTCTCGATATATGGTTCTTGGAGATTCTTAAAGTTCTGAAGATTATTATTCCGAAAATTATTTTGGAGTGAGCTCTGCATTTCAGAAATCGTCAAGTTCATGTTAGGGTTGCAATGACGGTGTTCTATTCAGGCATAGACTGCCTTTTGGCACAGGTGCACCATGCGTGCCCTAGCCGCAACCCTACCCCGCAGATCTCGTTATCTCCAGCAACTGCGGCGCACAGAGCGCGTACCCAGGCGCATCCAGCCCTTCGGGCGCGTTTCCTCCAGCCACAGGCGACCTCGCGTAACCACAGGCTTTCCCTCCGCCACGACTCGCATCACAACTCCCGCGATACTCACCGCGCATTTGCGCGTGTTCCTTTCGCCGCGTATGGCCGAGAAGCACCGCGCGTGGACCTGCTGCTCCATGCGACGGTGCTTTCATCAATAACAGACTCAAGCTCCTCGCGGTGCCAGTGGGCTCCCATCGGCCCAGGCGCTCCTCCTCAGGCGCAATAGGCGGCACCATCGCCGCAACCCCCTGGCGCTCCTCCTCAGGCGCAATAGGCGACACCATCTCCTTCGCGACGTTGCCGCTCCGACCCCGCCGTATCTCAGATTCCTTGAAGCCTAGGCGGAGCCCCCCCTGATTTCCGCAAGCTCCTAGCGGCGTGCCCCCTCGCAGGCGACGCGAACCACTTACGCAGGTGGCCTCCTCCGCCGCTGGCACATGCAGACCCTCCTCCTGGCGATGACAGTCCCCCGCGGCCCTCGACTCCTGTGCGCGCACCCCCAACTTCCGTTCCAGAGAAGGCCCCTGTGGGGGGCGACAACATTTGAGGAGGGTCCACATCGTGGGAACCCTAGGGCCCTCGGGGCCCTACTTTAAAAATTGGTTATTTCTTTGAAGTCCAGTTTAAAAAAATGGACAGAAGTTTGGGCCTGTATAGGCCGAGAGCAAAAAAAAAGGGAGGAGTTTGTTAAAAAAAAGAGGTGCGTACAAATAGAGAAGCCGTGCGCTAATTATTGCAAAAAAAATTGTCGAGAAAAAATGTGACGGCTTAAAAAAATGAATGAAAAGCCGCAAGAAATTCTTTGAGTATGTTTTATTTTCTCCCCATTTATCTCGTCTTCTCCCAATTGTCGATATCTTCATTCCGACCAGTATGGGAGAAAGGGGGAGTTTATGTAGAGTCACAGGTCTATTCAGATGTTCCAGATTCACATGCAGATTTCCAGACCATTCAGATTCCAGACTCTACAGTTGTTCAGACTCGACGATTGATTCCGAGTCCAGTTTCAGACACGCACGAGTGTGCAGTCTTTAGTTTCGTGGTCCCCATCATTCTTCTTGTTGTCAGGCCAGAGTTTTCATGTGAGCCATAAGGACTCCAGAGCAGAGGACCATTCCCTATGCCATCGAGGGCAAGGGTTTTCATGTGGTATCATAGGTACACCAGAGCAGTGCACCATTCTCTGAGCCAGATGGGAGAGACATAGTTCTCCGATGAGGAGACTTCAATTCAAACTCTATTCTCCAGCGACCGTGGACTCCGTCGAGGATTGCACAGCCACGGCTCTTTTTCAGTTAGGCCCTTTTCAGAGATGGAGTAGTTGTCCACATTATTGTGGCGGGGCAGAGTACTCCGACGAGGAGTCTCATTTCCACTTGCAGCGACTCTGATATGCGCAGTTCAGAGTGTATGCTCTCCGACGAGGAGATTCAATAGACTCACACTCCAGCCTGTTCGCATGGAAGGACATATCGATATCGATATCGTGTCGATATCGATATATCGACGATATATCGCCGATATATCGCTGACATATCGCTATATCTATGAATCTTTCTGAAGAAAATGCTTGAAATCAGATATATCGATATATCGATTTCGATATCGGTCCCATGTCGATATGGATATATCGACGATATATCGTCGATATATCGGGATACGGCCTTCCATGCCTGTTCGTCCTCCTCACCTGCACGGCATGAGAAGCAACGTCCTCGACAACAACAATTGTGCGCGTTGGGTTGATATTGTCCGTAGTGTCATGTAGCATGGGCTGAGTTTCTTTCTGTTTGTCCAAGCTGAGCATTACATGGTCCGGCTTGAGGGGGAGTGTTGGAGTATTTGTTATGTGCGTCATGAGTTGTAGCAGGGTAAATGGATCCTGGAGAAGATCCATTTACCCCATCCATATGTTTAGTCCCACAGTATCCAGTGGTGGGACTTGGAGGCTCTGGAGAGGCTATATAAGGAGCCTCAGACCTCCTATATCCATTGAGAAAAAGCAATGAATCATATGCCCCTTTGAGGGCTTCTCCCGTGGTTTCATCCCGCTCCTCACGGAGTAGGGTTCCACGTTAAACCTTGTGTTCTTCATGTTTATTCTTCTTTATTTCTGATTCCACTTCCGTTTTCTATTTCCTAAAATGTATTTTTCTCCTATAGGTGACAAACTCATTTCTTCAGAAGATGGAGAGGAGGTCTATATGCCTCTACCTCCGTTCTCCACTACACCATCATCGTCGCCACCACCACCGCCACCAATGCCTCCGTAGCAGCCTACTTTGTTTCCTCAGGTTTAACAGCGTCGACCTCGTACTCATGTGCCACCTCCATTATCCAGCACGCCCAAGGTATGTTCTGAGCATTTGAGTTCTTCTATTGGCACTAGTGATTTGCATGTGCAGCTTGAGGTACATGATGTCTTGGATGATATGCTTTCTGCGAGTAATGAGGATTTAGATGTACCTATTGCTCTACGGAGGCAGAGGCGGGCATGTATTGTGCATCTCTTGTAGCTTTTCATGTATCCTTGGAGCGTCTATCCAAGGATTTTCAGAGGTTTGTTATTGGATTGTCTGTCGTGGAGATACCATGGTCCTATCTGGAGGCATTGCAGAGTAGTCCGTGGCGTCTGGCCATTGAAAAGGAGATGGTGGCTTTACAATCTTGTGGTACGTGGAGCGTTGTACATGCTCCTCCAGGTGCGACTGTAGTTGGCTGCAAGTGGGTGTTTACTGTAAAACACTGTGCTGATTGGACTGTGGACATATATAAGGCCAGACTGGTTTCCTGTGGGTTCACCCAATCCTATGGGATAGATTGTCAGGATACTTTTTCTCCCGTTGTACATTACTCCACGTTGTGGATTCTTATTCCAGTTGTTGTGGTACGTGATCGGCCGCTTTTCCAGTTAGATGTCAAGAATGCATTCTTGTATGGAGATCTGCAGGAGGAAGTTTACATGCAACAACCACCAGGATTTGCTGTTGAGGGGGAGTCCAGTATGGTATGCTGGCTTCACAAGGCCATATATGGCCTTAAGCAGAGTCTGAGGGCTTGGTTTCAGAAGCTCTTAGAATTGATTGAACAGAATGGTTTTGTCAGATCTACTTCAGATCATGCTCTTTTTGTTAAGAAAACTCATAGAGGTACTGTTGTTGTTCTGGTTTATGTTGATGATATAGTTGTTACCGGCAGTGATGAACATGGTATGCAGGCGGCTATGGATTTTCTTGGACGACAGTTTGTGACCAAGGACCTTGGTAAACTACGTTGCTTTCTTGGCTTGGAGTTTGCACGCAATCAACATGGTATGGTTATGACGCAAAGGAAGTATGTTACCGACCTTCTGACTGAGACAGACATGACAGGATGCAGAACTGCCACTGCATAAATGGATCCCAATGTTAGACTCTATGATGATGTCTCTGAGGAGGTGGATAAGAGACGGTACAAAGAGCTTGTAGGGAAGTTGTTATATGTTACTATTACCAGGCCTGGTATATCATTTATTGTGAGCAGAGTCAACCAGTTTATGGAGCAACCCAAAGAGGTTCATATGGATGCAGTTTGCATGATCTTGAGATATCTAAAATCTTCTCCAGGTGCAGGTGTTCTTTTCAGAAGACATACATCTCTATCAGTTACTGGATGTGCAAATGTGGATTATTCTGGGTGTCCTAAAGACGAGAAGTTCACTTCAGGCTTCACTGTGTTCGTTGGTAGCTCCTTGGTTTCATGGAAGAGTAAAAAACAAACAGTTATTGCTCGATCCAACACTGAATCAGAATATAGGACTATAGCCCAAGGGAGCACGTAAATGATGTGGGTCAAGTCCGTCGACTTACCTAGCTATTGAGGTGCCTCTTTTGATGCTCCTCAAATGTGATAATCAAGCATCATTGTTCATACTAATAATCCAGCCTTCCATGAGGGAACAAAGCACATCGAAGTGGAGTGTCATTATCAAGGTTGCAGAAGTCGACAGTCGGTACTCGGTTGACAGGGCCACTGTCTAAGGATTAATCGGCAGTCGGGAGAGTAATCGGATTTAGTCGGTCATTAGTCGGTTTGAGTTTTTTAATTATTTTAAATATATAAATCAATTTTTAATACATATAATCTCATTTATATTCATATATTTAGCTGTTTTAGTATTTTTAAGAGCTTAAAAAACCTATTATAAAGGTAAATAACCTAACCATCATGCAAACCAACAAGAAATACCTAAGTTAACGAAAATTTATGGCATAATAGACACAATTCTAACCTTATATAAGCTAACCAACATGCAAATCAACAATAATATTTATGTTTTCACTCCTAAAATAAGCTAACAAGAACACAAACATGCGAATCAGTAAGAAATATCTAAGTTAACTAAAAAAGGGTACAAATCTAGACTAGATTAGCTGCTATGCGTGCAAATTGTGGACAAGTTGTATTCCACATTGAAAACTTAGCTGGAAGGCTTTTTTTGGTTACTAAAATAATAGGGTGTTTTGGGTTGTTGACCAAAAAATGAAAATGTTATAAAAACTGGATTTGGAAAAGTAACAATGTTGTGTGCTATTTGACCTGTGTAACTATGTTGATGTTCTTCCCTTTTCTCCACCTACTAATTGGTGCTTGCCCATGAACAACTCTGTTTAACTACTAGCGCGAAAATTGGTCTAGGTAAGATGCTTTCATACTGAAGCTTCTTTCTGTATTTGTAATAAACCCTTCTTACCTTCCGAACCTTTAGTATTGCCAACTGAATAGGTTACGAAAGAATGGACAGCTGCACTGAATTTCTATGGGTTAATTTACTTCACGTCCCTCTACTAGGTTGTGATTTGGCAAACCTTCCAAGTTTATAAGCACTTCTAGTTTCATGCCTTGCAAGGGTTTTCTTTTGATGAAGAAAATAACAACATTCCCCATGGTATTTAACCAAATTTTCAAGTAAATGACCTTTTTCTCGGAATGAGCTTCAAATATTCCTTAAATATTAACATTTAACTATCTATTATATACCACTTCCTTTTGCAGCAGCAGAGACAAAATACAACAAAGTTCATTAGTACTCCACCTTTTTTTTTCAAAACCTTCATGTAAAAATCGCCTGCTTAGTTGGCCGACATGACCGGTTAGTCGCCCCATTAATCGGGCCGACTCGACTATTGGCCGATTTGGCCTAGTCATGTCGACTACCCCCCCGATTCGACTAGTCGGGCTGACTAGTCGGCCTAGTCGACCAATTTTACAACACGGGTCATTATACCCATGATTTGATCCAATAGGGGCTTACTTCCACTTCCCATGTTGCGTCGGGCGATCAGATTGCAGACATGTTTACCAAGACTCTTGCGAGGGGTCCTTTTCATCGGTGTTGTTCCTGACTGAGCATGATAGATATATATGCTTCATCTTAAGGGGGAATGTTGAGATACTTATATCTCTTTGTCTTTACTTATATTTTTCTATTTCTCCTGTCTTCTTTATGTAATTTCTCCCTAGAGATTTTCTCCTATATAAGAGAACTCTAGGGCTACGAGGAATACAACTTTTCATTTCACGACTTTCCACATACATGGATTTTTTTGCATCCATTCTGATGCGAATTCAAATCGGCGTAGACGAAAAAAGTAATAAAATTTTATGGTGGATTTTGGTAGAAGAACGAGAGGGGTTGAGAATAGAAAATAGAGGGATTGAGAAGAGAACTCGCCGGGAATACGAGAGGTTGAAGGAGGAGAACCGCGAAGATCGCGTGGAGAGAGAGAGGAGGAAGGAGAGAGATAAAAATCTCAACTTTAATTATCACTTGACTGAATAAAACATTGGACTACCATCTCTTTATATAGGAGAGATGGAGTTACAAAAATAGTAAATTAATTTAAATTGACAACCGACTTGCCTAAACTGACTCTAACTAATTAATTGACCCACTTTCAAATTAAAATCTACGAAATAAACGTTGAGATCACATGCGATCTCAATTATTTAATTAGACAATTACGACAACCTAAAAACGTAAATAAAATTGACTACTAATAAATTAAATAAATTTGGCCCTATAATTTGAGATCACGCTGCATCAACTCTCCTTCGCTTTTAAAAATTCGTCTCCCGACGAATTGCTTGATGTAGGTGCGTTGTCGGAGAAGTCATTCTTGAGTTGTGGCTTTAATTTCCTCCAATTCGATCCTTTTCAACGTTACGTTTGTAATTCTTTTCCACTGAGGGGTATGATTGCAATTGTTCTACCCCTTCACTTAAAAGATAGCCACAACCTATCTTGATTTGCAGTTGGCCCTTTTGATAAATAAATTTTGGACGAGGGGCCCCCTTGTAAATCTTCCAAGGCAATATTCCATCCCTTGTTTTCAGGGATTCTCCAGCCGAGAACATCGTGGCTAGGGTTTTGCCTACCCTTAGACAAGAGGCGGCGAGCCTGGCTGCGATGGAGGACTCACGGCGGCGGAGGCGGATTCGCGAGGCGATAAGGGCAGTCGGGAGGGCGAGGGCGGGACCGCGCGGTGGTGAGGCGGGGGTCGCCGGGGTTTCGCGAGGGAGGGCGGAGGTGGGGGAGTGGGCGGCAGCACAGGCGGGGGAAAATGGGGCCGCTGGTGAGATGGCGAACCCAAGGGAGGGGCGGCGATGTGCTGAGGCGCAGGCGGAGGGATGGGCGGTAGTGGGCTGGGCGCTTGGGCGTGGTTGGGCGAGGTGGAAAAGGTGGCGCCGTAGGGGTGAACGGGGAGGCGCGGGAAGGGCGGTGAGGCTGGGGAGGCCGTGGGGAGAGGGCCGGTGCGTGTGGGGTAGCAGGAGGAGGAGGGGGGGGCCTGGGGAGATGGCTGGTGCGCGTGGGACTTGCGGGGGTGAGGGACGGCGCCGGCGAGGCTGGGGACGGGAATGGGGTCGCCGGGACTGTGGGAGGGACCGCCGGTGGGGCGGCGAGGATTTGGGCGGCCTGGGGAGCCGCCGGGGGCTGGGACTGCGATTGGGGCCGCCGCTGATGACGGATTCAGATCTGGAATCTCCTGGACAGCGGCCGATTCCTCCTTTACGTCGAGTTTTTCTTCATCAAGACTGGTGGCAGCGGCTTCGATTGGTGGCGGCCTCGATTGGGTGTCGCGGAAGGCCTCAAAGTTGGCCATTAGGTCCCGAAACATTGATGACATGGATCGGAAGTTGTTCTGCAAATCACGTACCATGTGCTCCGCCTCTTTGAAGGAGGTGTCGATGGTGGAGATGGCTCGTCGTGTTTGTTCGGATGAACGATGGTGTCGGTGCGAGCGCCGGGACGGATCGTTAGATCGTGAGGACGATCTAAATGCCATGCTCTGATACCAAATGATGCGGATTCAAATCGGCGTAGACGAAAAAATAATAAAATTTTATGGTGGATTTTGGTAGAAGAACGAGAGGGGTTGAGAAGAGAAAATAGAGGGATTGAGAAGAGAACTCGCCGGGAATACGAGAGGTTGAAGGAGGAGAACCGCGGAGATTGCGTGGAGAGAGAGAGGAGGAAGGAGAGAGATAAAAATCTCTACTTTAATTATCACTTGACTGAATAAAACATTGGACTAACATCTCTTTATATAGGAGAGATGGGGTTACAAAAATAGTAAATTAATTTAAATTGACAACCGACTTGCCTAAACTGACTCTAACTAGTTAATTGACCCACTTTCAAATTAAAATCTACAAAATAAACGTTGAGATCCCAGGCGATCTCAATTATTTAATTAGACAATTACGACAACCTAAAAACGTAAATAAAATTGACTACTAATAAATTAAATAAATTTGGCCCTATAATTTGAGATCACGCTGCATCACATTCAGATCTATTTTGAGCCATTCTCGAGCTTAAATGTACGAGAGCCTCTACTGTTCTATAAAAAATAACGAATCCTCCTAATTTAAGTAAGGCCGGTACATAGATTTTTGATCAAATCCATGTTGAAGATCCAAATAAATTTTATGCTAGTTGTCAACTACCTAACGCAACCCCTGCAAGGAGGGATTCGAACCCTGATCTTTTGGGTGGTAAGCAAAGGTTTTAAAAAATGTGAGACGCATCGAGCCATTTTTCCAGTATTACCTCGAGGTGTTTCGAGGTGTAAGACTCACTTCCAAAAGAAAAAATTTCATAAAACACTGAAATTAATTGTAATTATATTTAAAGCTTCGTGTTCCAAACATCCAAGTTCTCATTACATTGGAGCTAAACTATCTGAAATCCTCTATAATGATAAAAGTTCAAAACATAAATAATTTGACCATCAAAATACCTGAAAGGCTAAATAAGCAAATTTAATTATAAATAAGTTATCATTGCATCTCTAAACATCGATGTCACATTTCTTAATGTTGGAGGAAATAAGAGAATTGTTTATTCCTGTAACCCTATGCTCTCTTATATAGGGAGAGACCCATGGGTAAATTACATACGATGGACAAGGGAAAATAAAATAAACAAAAAGATACATAGAATGCAGAAATATCTCAACACTCCCCCTCAAGATGGAGCATAGATGTCAATCATGCTCAGCTTGGACGAACACTTCTGAAATGACCCCCTAAGTAAAGCCTTGGTAAAGATATCAACAGTTTGTTCTCCTCAACTTGCATGAGAGGTAGAAATCAGACCCTTCTGGATCATATCTCTAGTGTAATGACAATCTACCTCAATATGCTTCGTTCTCTCATGGAATGCGGGGTTGTTGGCAATGAAGAGACTAGCCTGATTGTTACATTGGAGGTTCATGGGGAGAGGCACCTCTATAGTCAAGTCAGTAAGGACAGATGTGACCCACATCATTTCTGTACTTGTCTGTGCCATAGCCCTTTATTCTGACTCAACACTCGATCTGGTAACCACAGTCTGTTTTTTGCTCTTTCAGGAAACTAACGAATTCCCTATAAACATAACAAATCCTGAGGTAGACTTTCTATCCTTTGGACATCCAGCATAATCTGCATCTGCACATGCTGTAACTGAGAGAGATGTGCCCCTGCTAACCAAAAGTCATGTGCCCGGTGAATTCTTCAGGTATCTCAGAATCATGTAGACTGCATCCATATGTGTTTGTCTCGGCTGCTCCATGAACTGACTTACTTTGCTCACAGCAAAGGATATGTCAGGCCTAGTAGTGGTCACATATAATGGCTTACCAACAAGTTCCCTGTATCTCCTATTGTCGACCTCTTCAGTACCATCATCATATAGCTTCATGCTCGGGTCAATAGGAGTAGTGGTAGGCCTACAATCTGCCATACCTGTCTCTGAGAGGAGATCTGTAACATATTTCCTCTGTGTTATCACCATACCATGCTGGTTCCTGGCAAACTCTAGCCCCAAGGAAGTAACGTAGATGTCGAAGATCCTTGGTCACAAACTGTTGACCTAGGAAGTTCTTGGCTCCCTGAATGCCCTGCTCATCATGTCCTGTAACAATAATGTCCTCAACGTGCACACGAATGATGATAGTACCTCTCAGTGTCTTCTGCACAAACAAGAATTGATCAGCAGTTGATCGCACAAACCCCTGTTGCTCTATGAAGTCTGAGAGCTTTTGTAACCATGCCCTTGGACTCTTCTTAAGACCATAAATAGCCTTGTGTAGTCTGCAAACCTTCTGACACTCCCCCTCAGCAGCAAACCCATGTGACTGCTGCATGTAGACCTCCTCCTGAAGATCACCGTAAAGGAAAGCATTCTTCACATCGAGTTGATACAACGACCAATCTCGCGACACTGCAACAGAGAGAAGAATGCACAATGTAGAATGCCTAGCCACCAGAGAGAAAATATCCTGATAGTCCACCCTATAAGTCTGGGTGAACCCACGTGCCACAAGTCTCGCCTTATAGCGATCCATGCTGCCATCCGCGTGGTGTTTCACTGTAAACACCCATTTGCATCCCACAACTGATGCATCAACTAGAGCAGAAACAAGACTCCACGTACTACACGACTGTAGCGCTGCCATCTCCTCTTCCATAGCTAAACGCCAACGACTATCCTGCAATGCCTCCTCATAATTTCATGGAATGTCCACAGCAGATAAAGCCAAGGTAAATTTATGAAAATCCCCTGTTCGACGATTAAAGGAGACCTGAGATGCCAAGGGATAAGAAGCACAAGAGCGCTTCTGCTTTCTAACTGCAATAGGAATGTCCAGGTCAGATACGACGTTCTCCATCTGCGTGCTATTATCTTGCAATGACTCCTGCACCGATACAACTCCAGGCCCATCGTTAGGAGTTATGTTATCAGAACAAACCTGGGGCTCCATGAGTGCTGGGCGAAAGCCATGAGCGGGTGCAGTCTGACGCGTGTAGAACTTAGGAAGAGATGGAACAAGTGACACGTGACTGGATAGAAGGTGGTGGAAAAGGTGGTGGTGGAGCAGATGGTGGTGGAGGTACATCATGCATGGGAGGAGGTGGCATGTAGATCTCATTGTCCAAGTATGATGAAGCTAACCGATCACATATAGGGGAGAAGGACATTATTGACTCAAAGAAGGTGACATCAACACCGATATAGTGTTTTCTACTCAAAGGATCATAACATCGATATCTCTTCTGAGTCCTAGAGTAACCAACAAACACACATTTGATAGCTCTAGGGGCGAGCTTGTCTAGGCCAGGAGACAGCTTGTGGACAAACGCAACAGATCCGAATACACGAGGAGTAAGGGAGAATGACTCCTTTTCAGGAAAACTATAGAGAAAGGAGTCTTCTCACCCAAGACAAACGACGGCATGTGATTCACCAAATAGCATGTTGTGAGAACATCCCCAAAACGAATGTGGTGTACGACTCTGAATGAGAAGAGTCCGAGTAACATCAAGCAGATGACGATGCTTTCTTTCAGCAATACCATTTTGTTGAGAGGTGTAGGGACAAGAAGTTTGATGAATAATCCCTTTTGATGAAAGAAAATGAGACAAATCACGAGTACAGAACTGCAAAGCATTGTTAGTTCGCACAAACTTCACAAAGGCAGAGAAAACATTTTTCACTTCAATAATAAAGGTTTTGATCACATTCCGTGCTTTAGATTTATTTTCAAAAGAAATACCCATGACAAGCAAGAAAAATCGTCCACAGCTACAAGATAAAACCTGTGTCCCTGATGATCAGGCACATGACTCGGACCCCAGATATCAATATGAAACAACTCAAAAGGGGAGCTACTGCTTCGACTCTGACGACTAGGAAAGGCAGACCGATGATGCTTTCCCAACTGACACACTTCGCACTGAAAAGAAATACTGGGTGAAATCTCAGAATATGACACATCTTCTGTAGAGAGAGATGACCAAACTGGAGATGCCATGTGAAAGGAGAGATTGATCTCGAAGAATGAGAGGATACACCAGCATAGGAGTCCGAACTAGGCGATAAAGGCCACCACGCTCACGGCCATACCCAATCACTTTGCTCGTAAGAATGTCCTGGAACACAAGAGACGATGGGTCAAAAGTGGTTTTGCAGTGCAAATCCTTTGTAATCTGAATAATAGATAGTAGATTCATAGAGAAATCAGGAGCTTGTAGCACATTCTGTAAACGCATTGAAGGCGTCAAAATAATCTCCCCATGTCCTGTGATCGGGGAATGAGTTCCATCAGCTATCACAATTGTTCTTCCTAGCGGGACCTGTTTATATGACGAAAACTGATGTCTGTCTCTACAGAGATGATGTGTCGCACCGGAGTCCATGATCCACTCTGTAATGTCAGACCCATGACAAGATGTAAAAACATAAGTACCTGTGGTGCTAGCTGTAGCAGAGGTACTGGCAGCGGCTGAGGCAGGCACATCTGAATGATCTGCCGAAGATGGTGATGCGGAAGCAGGTATAATATCTCTCAATCTGGCCACTAGATGATCAAACCTCTGATCTAACGTGGAAGCAGCATGGGACTCAATATGCTCTGCAACCCGAGCCGACGCAGGAAACCCATGCTTGGAATAACATGTTTCCTCAGTATGCCCTTGTTGATGACAAAAGGTACATGTCTGACGAGCACGACCTCCTTTGCCACGAGGTCCACGTCCACGGAAGTTAAAATGACCTCATCTTCCTCGAGAAGCTGCCGTGGCTAAGGAAGTCTGACTAGAGATGGTGGACAGAATAGTGATTCTGCTGAGCCTGCGAAATGCTTCCTCCATGGAAGGGTATTGTGGCATCTGCTAGGATCTGAGATCGAGCAGCATCATATTCAGGATCAAGGGCTGCTAGGAATACCCCAACCATGGTAGCATTTCTATATGTCTTCTGCTGCTCTGGAGTAGCCGTTAACGGCATGAAACTGTGAAGCTTCTTAAACATCCCACCCAAGGATGTATACAATGAGTGCAGAGGACGTCCGTTCTGTTTCATAGTGAATATGTCGTGCTGGAGTTGGAGGATCTTCGTTTTGTTCCTCGCTTGAGAATAGGTCGCTGCGAGGATATCCCACATCGCCTTGACAGTAGGCTGATGTAATACATCATTGGCGATCTCGATCGTCAATTTACGAGAAAGTCAGACCTTGGCATAGGCATCGTCTGCCTCCCACGAGGCGTTCACCTTAATCTTCTCCACCGGCTCCTCCTCTGTAAGAATATGCTTCGTACCATTTGACTTCATCAGGCTCATGAACTGCATAGCCTAGAGCTCATAATTCGTCCCGCCCATTTTTACAATAGGCGCTGGACCTTTGAATGCACCTGTGGTGAGTACATCAACCTTGTTCTCAGATATATTGTCGAAAGAAGAATACTACGGGTTATGTACACCAAAGATTGTTTGTCTACACAGACATATGTGGGTTTGTGTGCAAGTGTAGACTCATGCACGCAAACCCGTCATCCAATCAACGAAGCCGATGTGCAAGAAGCGTGATCAAGAAAGTGGCACGGTCACGCGCGCACCACATGGACTGCCGGCGGCGCGCTGGCGGCACGCGGGGATGACGCGCGCGAGGCGAGGCGCTGGGGTGGCACGCACGAGGCAGGTGCAATGCGTTGGGCGGGTGCGACGCTCGAGAGGGGCGGCGTGCGAGAGAAGGTCTGGAGGTAGGGTTAGGATTTTGGGGTTCGAGAGCTCCGGTCTAGGACCGCCGCTCTGATACCATGTTGGAGGAAATAAGAGAATTGTTTATTCCTGTAACCCTACGCTCTCTTATATAGGGAGAGACCTATGGATAAATTACATATGGTGGATAAGGGAAAATAAAATAAACAAAAAGATACATAGAAGATAGAAATATCTCAACACTTAACGAGTAGGGAAATACTAATTAAGCTTAAGTTGTTGTAAGTTGTTAAATAACTCTCTTTTTTTAGATTCTAAAACTGTAAGGAGTTAAGTAAATATGGATTTGCAAGCACAACAATGGGTAAGTCTCAGTAATAGTAAAGTTATGAATAAAATGTTATTAAAGGGCCTGGGTGTCCACACCTTTTTTTATTTTGGTTGAGATATGTGTGTCAATCAGTTGAGAAAGACAAGAAAGTAAGCAGTGATCGCTTTTTTACTTTACCATAAGGATTGGGCAATAAAATACGTAAATATTGCAAGTTATGACCATACTTGTTCATGCATGCTTTTATGTGTATTATTTTGGTCCCGATTGAATAGAAGCACATATGCGACATGTTTACAAAACATACTCTTCTAAATTTAGGTCAAAGTAGGGGACTTGCATCCAGACATTTCAATAAAGAAAGCATTTGTTCTTGATTCATACTAAAGAGTAATGATATTAGATTTAAGGAATCAATACTCTATTCTTTATTCATGTTTATTTATAAAGAATATACGGAACAGAGCAAAAATAAGCTTCATATGTTAATGTTGAGATATTAGTTATCTTTCTTATTGTTTTCATATTATATATTTCTTTTGTATTCATCTTATAGTTTGCCCAATAGGTTTCTCTCCTATATAAGAGAACCTTAGGGCCTCTCAATAAATGCAATTATTCTTCCGTTCCTACATGGTAGATCGTGACAAGCTCTCTCCTATAGCGTTCAAGTGTGTTTTTGTTGGCTACTCTCGTACCCAGAGGGGGTACCATTGCTTTAATCCGATCAAGCGGAAATACTTTGCCAGTGCGACGCTACTTTCTTTGCGCCAGTTATGTATTTTTCTCCTGCAGGTGATAGACTAGCGCCATCGGAGTATGATGCTGAGATCTACATCCTTCCACCCCCTACTGTCATATCACCACCTCCCTTTACTCTTGCTCTACCACCACCACCACCTACTCCTGCTCTTGTGGCTCCACCTCCTACTGTGACTTAGTTTTTGCCACGTGTCTACTCGCAGGTCTCGCTCTGTTCCACGCGCTCACAGGTCTTTCCCATCATCTAGCACGCCTCATGTATGTAAGTAGCACAACTTAGTTGTCCATACAACCAGATTCCATACAGGATGAGCATGCACCCTCTTAAAAGGGGAACATACAGGTTCAAGACTTGCAGATGATCTTGATGTGCCGATTGCTCTGCGAACCGAGATGTGCGTGTGCTACTTATCCTCTTGCAGCCCAGATTCCTTGAGCCCATTGTCAGAGGATATCAGGAGGTTTATCTTGGCACTATCAACTGTGGAGATACCACAGACATATTAGGAGGCTCTTCAGTACAGTTAGTGGTGATTAGCTATGGAGGAGGAGATGGTCGCGCTACAGTCGCATGGTTCGTGTAGTCTTGTTTCAGCTCCATTTGGCGCAACCTTTGTGGTGTTCAAGTGGGTGTTCACTGTGAAACACTGTGCAAATGGTAGCGTGAATCGCTATAAGGCGACACTTGTAGCACGTGGATTCACCCAGACATATGGGGTAGACTGTTAGGATACTTTATCTTCAGTTACCAGACATTCTACTCTGTGTATTCTTATTTTTGTTGCCGTGACACGAGATTGGCTCCTTTACCAGCCTTCCTCGATGGTGGTCTACAAGAGGAGGTCTACATGCAACAGCCACGTGGGTATGCTGCTAAAGGGGAGTATCAGAAGGTTTGCAGGCTACACATGGCTATCTATGGTCTTAAGCAGAGTCCAAGAGTATGGTTCCAGAAGCTCTCGAACTTGATAGAGCAATAAGGGTTTGTGCGATCGATTGTCAATCACTCTTTTTTTGTACGTGGGATCTAGAGAGGTACTGTTGTCATTCTTGTTTACGTGTATGACATTATTGTTACATGGTATGACGAACATGGCATTCAGGTTGCCAAGGTCTTCCTAGGTCAGCAATTTGTGACCAAGGACCTTGGTAATTTACGTTTCTTTCTTGGACTGGAGTTAGCCAAGAACTAGCAAGGTCTTGTGATGACCCATAGGAAGTACATTACAGATCTTCTTTCTGAGACTGGTATGGTACATTGCAGACATGCCACTACTCCTATGGATCCGAGCATGAAACTATATGATGATGATACTGAGGAGATCGACAAAAAGAGGTACAGGGAGCTTGTTGACAAGCTATTATATGTGACTAGTATTACCATGCCTGACATATCCTTTACTGTGAAGCAAAGTGAGCCAGTTTATGGAGCAACCCAGACATGCACATATGGATGCAATCCATATGATCCTATAGTATCTGAAGACATCACTAGATATGGGACTTCTTTTCAACAGAGGTACATCTCTTTCAGTTACAACATGTGCAGATGCAAATTATGCTGGGTTTCCAAAGGAGAGGAAGCCTACTTCAGGATTCGTTGTGTTCATAGGGAATTCAGTTGTTTCATGGAAGAGAAAGAAGCAGACCGTGTTTGCCAAATCAAGGGATGAGTCAGAATACGGGGTCGTGACACATGCTCGCACATAGATGATGTGGGTCAGATATGTTCTTACTGACCTAACTATAGAGGTACCTCTTCCCATGCACCTCCAATGTGATAACCATGCTGCTCTTTTCATTGCAAACAACCCAACCTTCCATGAGAGGACCAAGCACATAGAGATGGACCGTCATTACACTCGTGACATGATACAGAATGGTCTTATCCCCACGACGCATGTTGGCTCTGGAGACCAGACATCAGGTGTTCTTACTAAGGCCCTTGCCAGCGAGCCTTATCAGAGTTGTTCCAAGCTGAGCCAAATCGATATCTACACTCCAACTTGAGGGGGAGTGTTGAGATATTGGTGATCTTTCTTATTGTTTTCATATTATCTATTTCTTGTGTATTCATCTTGTAATTTGCCCATCATGTTTCTCTCCTATATAAGAGAACCCTAAGGCCTCTCAATAATGCAAATCAATCTTCCGTCTATCGTTAATAAACTACAAAAATAAATGCCTTTTAAATGAATCGTGAGCTTAATGACTTGAAACTACTTGTCTACGAAAGACAAAAAGCTCACAATCAAAGAGAAGAAAAGGCTATATAGCATAAACAATGAAAAATTAGATAAGCTTTGAGGCAGCGCCTCGACCTCATATGCCTCAAGGCGCATGCCTCAAAGAGGCTGCTCGAGGCACGTTTTTAAAAACATTGGGCACACTGCATTACCACCAGACCATGGAAGTGGGTACAAATCAACACTCTATTGTTCTATGTGATAAGAAAATTCTTTTGAAAATCAACGGAAAGTATTTCAAAGCAGTCGTGAGACCTATTATGCTATATGATTATGAATGTTGGTTTGTGAATCATAGACATGTGCAGAGAATGAAAGGAGCAAAAATGAAAATGCTAAGGTGGATATATATTCATATACGAAAGATCGGATTCAGAGTGATGTGGTTAGAAGGAAAGTTGGTGCCCCTCCAATAGATGATAAGATGAGAGAAAACCACTTAAGATGGTTTGACCACTTGCAAAGGAGATCAGCTAATGTACCAGTTAGAAGATGTGAGATTTAGGATGTTGAGCCGGTTAAGAGAGGGTGACGAAGGCCCAAGAGGTGTTGGAATGAGACTATTTGAAGGGATCTTTGTATCTAAGCTCGGGAATGGTTTAAGATAGATCTGAATGGAGGCAAAGAATCCATGTAGCCGACCCTGGTTATTGTGGGAAAAGGCTTTGTTGTTGTTGTGTGATTCCACAAGTCAAATTTAAATTCATTTCGTTTTATTTCGAATCGAACTTTTTTTGAGTTTGTATCAAACGAATCCTAATCGAATTTGAATGATTCAATTCAATTAGCACTACTATTGTTGCACGTCCCATAAGTGGTCATGAAACTTCCTCTCATAAAAATGCAAGTTCTTGTAGATCAGCATGGTTCACATTGTTTTTTTTCCAGTAAATTTGTCCATTTCTTTGTCAATAAGACATGCATCTTTGCATAAATTTTATTCAATGAGAATGGTATGGAGTCTCGCACTGTTTTATTTTGTTGTTTTAGATACCTTGGCAGCAATAAGTTAACAGGACCTTTTCCTTTCGACCGGGCAACTTCGTCACTTGAAGCACTGTAAGAGAAGAAACATGCACCTCTGCTTCTTTGGTATTTGTACTTTTCTCATGTTGATGTATAATTCTTACTGCGGTGTTTTCATCTAGCTTCTATATTGGAGGGCAGAATGAAATGCCAAGTTAAAATCTATTCAATGCATGATCTATTGGTCCATTCTCTGTATCGATCTTTGTTTATTCAACATAGTCAGCTTCTCTCTTTAGGACTACGGCCAAACTGTCCTTTTTTGTAATGATAGCAGTTGCTATAAGAACAATCTGCACAAATGCAGTGTTGCAATAGTCACTTGACTGGATTAATTAGTTTGTCTGACTACACTAGTCAGCTGGGTAATTATCCCTGGTTAATTAACAGGTTGATTAATGACAAAAATAATTTTTTTGGTTTTTTATAATTTTCTTCGATAGCTTAATGTAAGGTAAAAGTTAGATGTGTACAGTTTGATTGTAATGTAACTCGTACTTTTATCTGGTTCATTAATGACCACATCTGTAAATATATAATATTTTTTGTATTAGGCATAATTTTGTATTTAACATAATAAAAAAATGCCTAACTAAATATTTTCCGAATACCGTTTATTTTTTATTCAACAATCTTTCCGATTGAATATCGAATACCGACTTTTGCAAAACTGCACAATGTTAAAATCATCGATGTAGTGAGTGGAAGCAGATACCTATTGAAATTTCATACCGTATCTGCAGGGACCTGTCATTTAATCCCATTAATGGGAGCTTGGAGAAATACAATTCAGCTATGTCATTGTAAGATTTTTTTTTCTTTGCAGATGTCAATGTCTTCTTCTGCCTTGTAGATATAATGCATATCCAGATGTTAGCCAACATTGCAATTTGTTTTGAGTAACTATTACGTTTTTCCCTTCAGAAACATCCTCGGTACATTCGTGCAGCAAAGTAATACAACTGGGAGGTGACTTTTATTTCTCTGCACTGTCATGTTTTTTGGATAACTGGAGGTATTCAACCGTGCTTGTATACAGCTCGATTTTGCAGGCATAATCTTTTTTGGCATGTCCCAAATATTGTCATATTTGTTGGCAATTTTTTTAAAGTTAATAAACTGTTACTGCATTGACCGATAAAGATATCCTTACCTGGTAAATTCCAAAACGCAGATCTTTCTCTGCTACACAATTATATGAATATTTTCTTCATATATATTCCACTAATTCAACAAAGAAATAAAACATTAATGCCTTCTTCGTTTGGATATTTACTTCTAAGCTGTATTCATGTCCATTGCTAATGTGAAAATTGTGGAGGATTCAGAGTTTGAAATATAATACAAGAATAAAATGAGGGTAGCACGGTGAGAAATAAACTTATTTTGTTCATCGTGGAGTGTTTGGTTCTGCGCCTCTTATATTGTAGATGGGTAAATGGATCTTTCCAAGATCTATTTACCTCATCCAGAGTTTAGTCCCACATACATCTACCAGTTTGGAGATGTGGAGACTCAGTGGAGACTGTATATAGACCCCCACACCCATTATATCCAGTGAGAAAATCCAATGCATACATCAGCCCTTTGGGCGTTCTCCCGTGGTTTCATTCCGCTCCTTAGGGAGTAGGGTTCCATGTTAAATCCTGGTGTTCTTCAAGTGTTATTTATTTATTCTCTGATACACTTCCGCGTTCCTATTTTCTAGCATGGTATCCGAGCGGTTTCGATTCTTGAGGTTTTTCGTGTTCTTTATTTCTTCGAGATTCGATTGTAATGTTGTTCTTGAAGATCATTTATGATTAAGTTCTGCATCCTTTTTTGGGGGGGGTTTTGAAACCCTAAATTCCAGAGTTCGATTGTCGCCACCCTTCAGATTGATCGATTAATATTGAAAGAATATTATTCTGTCCAGGGTTTGATTTCTTGAACCCTAATCTCAATCCAGGAGCGTGCTCGTTCTTCCAGGCAATCAGCCCTAATCGCACCATGCAATGCTCCATGTCGAAGAGCTCGTCGCGCCCTCCCGCCAGATTGCAAGATCCAGCCAAGCAACATTCATCTCCATATTCAGATGATCCCAGGCGGAGGCGTAGGCTCCTGGCTCCCAGGCGGAACTGCCTCCACACGAATCCACGAGAACTACCAGGGGTGCTCCTCTCCTCGTGGCGACGCCTCTCCGCCTTCTCCCATCAGGCCTAGTTGTTGTAGACGACGGCTGAGCGAATCCACAAACACTCCAGGTGGAGTGATGGCGCCCTCCAAAGGCGCCAAGCGGAGCGAGCAGGCCTCAAACCTTCCAACTTGGCACAACGGAAGCGATGACGCCCTCTAGCCCCTCCAGATGGAACCCTCTGTGACCCGCAACAGCATCTCGTGCCACCAGCGGTGCGAGTCTCGATTCTCCATCGACGGCAGTGCGATGGGCAGGAGACCCCCCCATCGAGGGTGGCGTGATGTGCAGGAGCAGAGCCCCATCGAGGGGCCGACAAGCCATAGAGGGTTCATAGGGAACCCTAAAATAACGCCCCAAGTGGGAACGTTTTATTTTTAAAAAGGGGAAATTGTTGTTGGAGCTGATGTTTGGTTGGCCCAAGTGGGTCGTACAGTGCAAATGACAAAAAATGATGAACGTCAATTTTGAAAAAAAATAGTGTGCAAAAAATATATTATTGTACGCGGGAAAAAATTGCAAAAAAAATGAGAGAGAGTTGAAAATTATAATAAATAATAATATGACTTATTTACAATAAAAAATGTTTCAAAAAAAGATTCGTTTGTTTCAAAAAAATTTTAAATGAAGATCTGCTTATTGGATTCATGTTTCCCCCCATCTTTGTTATCTTCTCTCAACCTTGTCGATGTCATGTATTCCGATCAGTATGGGGGAGAGGGGGAGTATTGTGTAGAGTTACAGGTCCGAGTCAGATCCAGATTCTTCAGACTCCATGCCATTCAGATTGTTCAGACTCTACAGTTTGAGTATGAAGATTCTCCAGGCACAGTTTCAGACTCAATGGTCAGATTCCGAGTCCTCGGTTTGACTCACACTTCAGCCCGTTCGTCCTCCTTACCTGCACGGCATGAGAAGTAATGTCCTCGACATCAGCCGACAGTTGGGCGCGTTGAGTTGATATTGTATGTAGTGTCATGTAGCGTGAGTTGAGATTTCTTTTTGTTTGTCCAAGCTGAGCATTGCATGCTCCAGCTTGAGGGGGAGTGTTGGAGTATTTGGTTGTGCATCTCTTATATCGTAGATGGGTAAATGGATCTTGCCAGGATCCATTTACCTCATCCAGAGTTTAGTCCCACATCTACTAGTTTAGAGATGTGGAGACTCGGTAGGGGGCTCTATATAGACCCCCACATCTGAGATGCTTGAATCCTAACCATCTGATGTCCCTCTTGTGCCACCATACCCTACAACTACAAGCATGGCGGCCTTGAATCCTAACCATCTGATGCCATTCCTTGTGGGGTTGTTGGGGGCAGCGTCCCCGTCCCGATTTTCTTTGGTATGCCATTCTATTTGCAACATAAACTAAAATACAACATGATAACATGCTTTTTTTAAAATGATTGGTTAAAAAGATTTTAAACCATGCATGTATGACTTCTACAACCTTGAGAAAGCATAAAAGTTAAGAAGAACACAAACCAAGAGAGATAGGAGCCATCAGGAATAGCATAATTTTTTTTTAAAACAACCTCATGTAAAAATCGACCGACTAGTCGACCCGATTAGACGAGGGAGGGGGGATGGCTATTGGTCGACTTTGCCTAGTCGAGTTGGCTTCCCCCCAATTCAACTAATCGGCTGACTAGTCGGTCAATTTTTACAACAGTGTGAGGCTGATGTTTCAACTGAGAGAGAGAGAGAGCAACCTTCCCCTTCCCCCATCCTCCTCTTCCATCTTTGACGAGATAGAGAACCATCCCCCCTCGAGAGAGAGTTTCGACCAGAATGGTAAGGGCATTATCAAAGAGATTGTAGGGGAGAACCATGATAAGGTCTGGGTGGACTCGCCGCAAACAGAAGCTCGGTTGCATATCGTGAGAAGAAGATTACGTCGAGTTCCCATTGCAACCGAAGACGTAATGAGGAAGGAACACCCGCATTGCTTTCGTTGTGGAGGCAAAGATGAGCACATGGCCAGTGTGTGCACGTGAAGGCGTCATTGTGCTTCATATATGGCCACCTTGAATATAGGAGACACTTGCCAAAATGCCAAGAAAACAATACACCAAGAAGGCTTCCTCAATTCGAAATAAGCAAGCCCTTGGGGACAATATTCGGGGACCCTTGTAGGAGAAGGGTTGACGAAGGATCTCGACATTGTGATGGAGTTCGTCGAACAGTCTCGGGATCAGGGCTATACAGAGGATGCGGTCTAGTTCGATGACGACACCCTTTGCATACGATGGTTATCAATGGATGAAGTTAAGGACTTCTTCGAAGGTGATAAGGCCTCAGTGCTCCATCACAAAGAGCTCTCGTGGTCGGTATGGTGGAGAAAATTCACCTTTCAAGATGGCACAACAATGATGGGACCTTACTGTTGGCCGCACTTGAAGAGTGTCAAATGAGATCTCATGCGTTCAGGAGCTCGAAGAACCTTCTCACACCAATAGGGCATGTCGTATTAGTGACTGAAAATGACGTCCGACCAGGAGAGCTATTGGATGTCCTTGTAGAGGTTCGTGGTCCTTGACACAGTATGTCACCAACCGCCATCCTTCACATCGGCTGATCTTCCTTCCTGATTGGCCCCACAATCATTCCAGAGGATATTGAATCAATGGGGCCTTATGTGAGAAACTCGGCAGAGACTTCCAGTAGGAGAACCACACAAGCAAATTGGCAAGAAAGACCTCTGGTGAAACATGCGTACAACACAACGGAATTTGGACTGCCCCCAAAATATAGGGCGAAATCATCGGGATTACCTTTAAAACCTATGGAGAGATCATTAGTATTGCATTTCATTTAAGGCTGAAATCACACAAAAGAATGGAACATCAACTTTTAGGAAGAACCTATGGGGCGAGTGTCGGTCGACCATGAAGGGGGTTTGGGGTTCTTGGGGCTTCAAGTAAAGGGAAGGATGGGGTTGAAGGGGAGGCTTGTGGTGAACCATCGAAAGAAACCTAGAAGGGGTCTGCAATGCTTTCGATGTGGGGTTTTTAACCACAACCTCCACCACCACCTCCAGTCAGCTCATGTGGTTGCCCTTGGACTACTAACCACCTTGGCTCAGTTTTTGCCACATGTGTTTACTTGTAAGCCTCGCTTGGTTCCCCCTGCTCGCAGGTCTTCCACATCATCCATCACGCCTTAGGTATGTAATAAGCACATTATTTTTATTGATGGCACTACTGTGCTGTCTATGCAGCAGGTTTTCTTACATGATGAGCAGGTAACCTCTCAAGAGGGAAACTTACAGATTCATGAGGTGGCAGATGATCGCAATGTGCTTATTGCTCGGCAACTTACTTGTGCTTCATATCCTCTTACAACCCAAGTTTCTTTGAGCAAACTTTTAGAGGATTTCAGGAGATTTACCGTGGCATTGTCAACCGTTGAGATATCACGGACATACCATGAGGTCATTCAAGATAATCAGCGGAGTCTTGCCATGGAGGAGGAGATGGTCGTGCTACAGTCGTGTGGCACTTGGAGCCTTGTTTCAAATCTAATTGGCGCATCCATTGTTTGGTGCTAATGGGTGTTCCCAGTGAAGAACCGAGCATATGGCAATGGAGATCGCTACTCAGCTTCCAGGCATTTGGGCTGGACTATCAAGATACATTCTCTCTAATGGTCCGACATTCTTCTTTGCGTATACTTCTATCTGTTGCAGTGACACGAGATTGGCCTCTCTATTAGCTTGATGCGAAGAATGCTTTTCTCTATGGTGACCTACATGAGGAGGTTTACATGCGGCAACCATATGGGTTCGCTGCTGAGGGGGAGTTTTAGAAGGTTTGCTGGCTTCATAAGGCGATCTGTGGCCTTAAGCAAAATCCAAGAGGATTGTTCTAGAAGCTCTTGGACTTGATAGAGCAACATGGGTTTGTGAGATCGACTGTCGATTATTCACTATTTGTTCATAGGATTCAGAGAGGTACAATTGAATGGCCTCAAATTTCAGCGAAATTCGGTCGAATTTCTGTCGAATATCGATATTCAGTCGAAATCGAAATTCGACCGAAATGACCGAAATATGGGGGTCCTAGTACAAAAATTGACCGACATGACCGAATTTCCCGTCGAAATTCCACCGAAATTCTGTTTTGGTCGATATCGAAATGGTGACCGAAACCGACATTTAGGGCCTTGAATTGTCATACTTGTGTATGTTGATGATATCATTGTTACAGGGGATGCCGAACATAGCATCCAAGCCGCTAAGGATTTCCTAGGTCAGCAGTTTGTGACCAAGGACCTTGGTAGCCTACACTACTTCCTTCGAGAGTTCTCCAGGAACCAATGAAGTCTTGTGATGACCCCGAGGAAGTACACTACAGATCTTCTCTCTGAGACATGCATGGCATATTGCTGGCCTATTACTACTCCTATGGACCCGAGCATGAAGCTTTATGATGATGATACTGAGGAGGTCGACAAGAGGAGGTACATGGAGCTTGTTGAGAAGCTTCTTTATGCGACCATCACGTGGTCAGATTTATCCTTTGCAGTGAGCGAAGTGTCAGTTCATGGAGCAGCCTAAACAAGCAAATATGGATGATGTCCATATGATTCTGAGGTGTCTTAAGGCCTCACCTGGCACTGATCTTCTATTCAACAGAGGTACATTCCTTATCGTTACAGTTTGTGCAGATGCATATTATGTAAGGTGCCCAAAGACAGGAAGTCTACCTCTGGCTTTGTAGTATTCATAGGGAGTTCTTAGTGTCATGCAAGAACAAGAAGTAGATAGTGGTTGCCAAATCCAACACGGAATAAAAATACAGGGCCATGGTACAGACTAGAACAGAAATGATGTGGGTCAGATATGTTCTTACTTACCTAATTATTGAGGTGTTTCTTCCCATGTACCTCAAATACGAGAACTAAGCTGCTCTTTTCATCGCCAACAACCCAGCCTTCCATGAGAGGACCAATCATATCGAGGTAGATTGTCATTGTACTCGAAACATGATACATAAGGGCCTTATATCCGCTACTCTTTTTAGCTCAGGAGATCAAACAACATATGTACTTATCAAGGCCCTAGCCAGAGGGCCTTAACAGAGATGGTGTTCCAAGTTGAGCATGATTGATATATATGCTCCAGCTTGAGGGGGAGTGTTGATATTTTTTCTATTATCTCTTTTATGTGTTTTCTATTCTTTTCGTCTTCATTATGTAGTATACCCAACATGTCTCTCCTCTATATAAGAGAAGCTTAGGGCCTCATAAGAATGCAATTCATTAGTTTCCCTCATCATAGAGTATTGTCGGCATCTCACTGTCCTCTATGAGGAACTTGCCATCTTCCAGCTAGTGCGTTGTACCCAATAGGTGGCAGAAAAATCCGAGTGGTAAGTCGACGAATTTCTTACTGGACTCCTTCTTCATTATCATACTCCGTGTTCAGAAAGGCGGTCCAGGCGTCTGCATATGCGTTGTCTGGCACTGGACCGAACCACATATCCAGTATTCAGTACATATGCGGTTTGGACGAGTATGCAGTCGAGTAAACCGCATATGCGGCTGCATACTCGGTCGCCTATTAGATAGAGCCCCTTTGTACATGCTTCATCTTTTAGTTGCTGGAACTGGTAGCTACTGCCATTGCAGTAAAAAATAAATATTATTCATTATTTATTGAAAAGATTTTTATGTTGTTGTTTATAAAAAATAAATTTTATTTTAAAATAAATGTTACTAATTGTTAGTAGAAAAGATTTTTATGTTGTTGTTTGTAAAAAATAAATTTTCATTTTTATTTAAATAGAAGATTTTTATTTAATTTCTATGAATGTCATTTTTTATCTCTCTGCATTTGTTTAATTTATATTAAATATACTTTTATTTTAGAATCAAATACATCTTCTTTTGTGAAAAATATATCTATGAGTCGTTTGCTTTCTTCTTTCAATACTTTTCTCAATTGTTCAGATATTTTGTAATAGAAAATTATGTTAAATCCCCTTTAGCTAGCTGTCATCTCATTAATGCTAGTTAAAAGGGAATCCAGTTATTTAATCAATTGAAATATATTGATTCACAGTCCAATTTTCATTTAGTTAATTTCTATATAAACATAACAAATGTTTCTATGATTTATTATTGTTATATCTCAAAATATTTTTTCCTTTTATTTTCATTCCTATAATAAGTATGCCAACAAATTTCACTTTCATTTTTTTATAATTCACTCTTTTATCTAAAATGTCATTTTTTTAAAAGCTTTATATGAAATCATGTCGTACCAAAAAGTCTATGCATATATTATATCTATTGTTATTCTTTTGAAACATAAATCTCTAATATTTGAACTCAATTTATTAATTTATTATTTAAAATGAAAATAATACAATCCGCATAATCCGCATATACTTCCGCATATCCACTTACTCGCTTCAGACTGTCTGACCGAACGAATGCCGCATATCGACTTTCTGAACCTTGATCATACTGTGAAGGACCAATTTCTCATGCCTGATACACTTCCATCCATCAAGGTTATCTTTAGTCGTCTACAACTTGAAGCATCTATTGGTCATACTCTGCCTCTGCAACGTGCAGAGAACTCTATCTTTCTGGTGTCATCTGAAAGAGTCGATCTCTATAGCTTCCGAGGAGGATAAGGTCGTGACCTTGGACGTGACTGTGGTTACACACCATACATTCATTACCACATATTTCACCCATTTAAGAAGTGTTGGGCAAATTTTGGCCAACTACCACATGTTAATATTGCATCATCGCCTGGTTATGCAACTACGGCAGAGATTCCTTCAAATCAGGACTCCAATGGAGAAACGGTCCAACTTTCTACTGTAAATATCATGTATTATAGCCAACTTTGCTTCTGCCTTTGCACTTATTTGGATTAGTGGTTCTTGGGCATCTACTTAAATGATGGAAAATTGTTCACGTTGAAATGACATTCACAATTTAAATAACAAGCCACAGAACAACAAGTGTCACCAAATTCACATTTGCATTAATTTTCATATACAGTTAGTTACATATAATAAAAGAAATTGCATTATATACATGTATCCTAAAATGTAACAGAAGAGAAAGAAAATCAATTACATTATCATACTAAAAAACTATAACATATGTACCGTAGAAAGTAGATGCAAAAGCACAGTGTCCAGCTGTCAATCTACTTGTTAGAGATTACCGTATATGGTTGTTGCTTTATTTACCTCTATTTCCTTATGCATTGTTTCCCTATGTATCATTGTTTCCTTATGTACTGTTTCCCTATGTAATCCCACAGGGGTATTTGTGTAAGTTCTCCTCTGAGCACCCTAGGGTTTAGTCCTATATAAGGACCCCTATACCTCACAGAATAAACACACAATATTCTTCTCTTCTTTTCTCCACATGGTATCAGAGCAGCGGTCCTAGATCGGTGTTCTGACCTAGCATCCCTCCGCCACCGCCCGCCCCTTCCTCCTCTGTTGTTCCCTGCGCCTCTGCGCACCGCGCTAGGGCACCTACTGCCTCCGCCCCCCCCATTTGCACTAGGGCTCCGCGCACCTGCGCTACTGCGCACTTGTTAGGGCTCCGCACACCGCGCTAGGGCTCCACTCCCCTCCATCCAGCACACATGCGCCCCTCCATCTGCGCCCTTGCGTGAGGGCCCCCTGCACCTGGACCCTTACGCCTACGTGAGGGCCCCTGCACCTGGACCCTTACGCCTACGTGAGGGCCCCTGCACCTGCTAGGGCTCCAGCGCATCTGCGCCTGCACCCTTGCACCCTGCGCGAGGGCCCCTGCGCATCTGCGCTCCTGCAGTCTTCGTGTTACCGCGCTCCTGCCGCCCGAGGCAACTGCTGTTGCCGCCCTAGATCTCTTGTTCGACTTTGGTTTAGGGTGTAGAGCCTCCACTACTCTCCAAAGATGTGCAACTAAGGAGGTTCTACATATCAACTACAACTGCATCTAGGTCACTTTTTCTTGACCTAGAGATGCTATCTTGACATCCATCGAGACCAAGCCTATGTATCCTCCTTCTTCTCTGATGGTACAAGACTACAAGGCACATCTATCAAGTTGAAAGGCTCTGAAAATTATATTCTATGGTCTCGATCCTTCAAGATATTTATTGGTGGCCAAAGAAAGAGTGCCATCCTCACGAAGACTCCTATCGTTGATGCAGATTATGAAGCTTGGTTTGTCGACAATTGCCAGGTAATTACGAGGATGACAAATAGTGTAGATCCAAATATTGTTGCCAATCTTTTATACAAAGATACTGCTAAAGCCATATGGGAAAATCTTGAGCACACATATTCTCATAAAACAACCAAGTCTCGTCTTTCTGATATATACACAAGAATTTGGTCTACTAATCAAGAAGAGACCAGTCTAACTGAATACTACCGGACACTTACAATACTGTTTGAAGAACTTCTTATCTTTCAACCTGCATGTTGTGATAAACAAATAGGCGAATGTGCTGAGTGGCAGGTTTACAGGTTCCTCTCAGGGCTTCATCCGAAGTACAAAATTGCAAAAGATTAATTTCTTATGGCAGATAAATTTCCTACGATTGAAACCATATTCGGCCGACTACAGGAACTGGAAGCTCCGGTTCAAAATTCTCTGGTTCATTCTTCTACAGAGACAACAACCCACTATTCATCTGGGTACAGAGGACGTCAGTCTTATCCCGGAGGCCAAGGTCGTGGCCGCAGACGTGACTCTAGTCGTGGACGTGACCCTGGACGAGGTCGTGGTCGTGATTTCTCTGCATGTCGTTATCCTACATGCGTACATTGTGGTCGCATGAATCATCCTTCTGAGCGTTGCTGGGCAACATTTGGCAAGCAACCGAGTGCTCATAACACTTATGACGACGAGCCACATGATACAAACAATGATACAACTACTCAGAGTACAGATGGACAACATACTCCATTCACTGCTTCTGAATATACTTGTCTACGACAACTTCTAAATGATTCCGCTCCATCAACCAAAGACACGACTGCATCTGCTGCTACTGTTAGCCTTGCCACTACCTCAGGTACAGTAGCTAACTCAGTCTCTGTTACCAAACACGCGTGAATTATTGATTCTGGTGCTTCCACTCATCTAACGGGAGATGCAAGTCTACTCACCTCATCTCAACCCTCTACCACTGTAAAGAGCGTTAGTGTTGCCAATGGGGATCATTCTCCCGTTACCGTTGTTGGAACTATTGACTTCTCCAACAAACTTCGACTGACAGATGTGCATTGTGCTCCTGCTTTCCCGCTCAGTCTTTTATCGGTTCAGAAGCTATGTCGAGTGCTACATTGTCGTGTTATTTTTGATGAATTATGTTGCTATTTTCAGGACATCTGGACGAGGCAGATTTTTGGTGGGGGACATGCGAGGAATGGCCTATATTACCTCAACAACCCGTCTACTTCCAACTTTGCTGGTGCTACCTCCATCTCTGAAGACCCCCTTCTATGGCATCTTCGTCTGGGACATCCTTCTGCCAAGGCTCTCTCTATGATGTTCCCTGAACTATCTAACCTAAAACCCTTTGAGTGTGCAACATGTCAGTTCGGAAAACATCATAGATTTTCCTTTCCTGCTAGAACTGAGTCTTGTCGCGCTACTCCTTTCTTCTTAATTCATTGTGATATTTGAGGACCCTGTCCGGTCAAAACTATTAGTGGTCATAAGTACTTTGCTGTTTTTGTGGATACAATAGTCATTTATCTTGGGTTTTCTTGTTAAAAGAACGTTCAGAAATTAATATCATTATCAAGAACTTCTTTCATTATGTCAAAAAAATTTTTCTCCTCTACTATTAAAATCTTTCGTTCTGATAATGCTATGGAATTTACTCAGAATGACTTGATAACCTTTTTTGCCTCCCAGGGTACCATACATCAAACTTCTTGCCCATATACATCCCAACAAAATGGGGTTGCTGAAAGAAAACTGAGACACCTTCTTGATATTGCTCGATCCTTACTCACCCATATGAATGTTCCCAAGATATATTGGGGCAATGTTGTCCTCACTGCTGTTCATCTTATAAACAGGGTCCCCTCTGCTTCTCTACATGGCGCCACTCCTTTCTACTTACTATATCCCAAGGAGAAACCTCTCCCTTTACCCTTGCGGATTTTTGGATGCACAGCCTTTGTCCATAATTTTCATACCCCTGATAAATTATCTGCTCGTGCCATCAAATGTGTTTTTCTAGGGTATTCTCAAACTCAAAAAGGGTACATATGTTATGATCCTTCAGGACATCATTATTACGTTTCTCTTGATGTCACCTTCTTTGAATAAAACAACTTCTTTACTCGTACAGTATCCGATATTCCCCTACAGTTTCCTCCTCCACCAATTGTGTACAAAAGAAGAACTGTGTCCAATCATGTTCATGTTCCTTTACCTATTCCACTGTTGCAGGAAACTATGCCATCCTCAAGTGCTCCCACCAATGCTGCCCCGGATAGTCCGCAGGAGCTTCCGATCGCATTACGAAGAACAAAGAGGCAATGTACACTTCATCCAATATCTCATTTCACCTCTACTGATGGGTTATCTTGCTCTGACAAAAGATATGCATATGCCATAATGACTATTTCTGTTCCCAAAGATCATCATAGTGCACTACAAGATGAGGGATGGAGAATGGCAATGAATGACGAAATGGAAGCATTACAGTCCCGAAAAACATGGGACCTTGTCAAACGCCCTCGTGGATGTAAACCAGTTGCAT
Source organism: Ottelia alismoides (assembly GCA_037367405.1). Classification (NCBI taxonomy): domain Eukaryota; kingdom Viridiplantae; phylum Streptophyta; class Magnoliopsida; order Alismatales; family Hydrocharitaceae; genus Ottelia; species Ottelia alismoides. The sequence goes on along the minus strand of JAZKJV010010334.1, from coordinate 239,099 downwards.
GTCGCTGGATCTTCACTACAAAGCAGTCCCCTGATGGCTCTATTGATCGTTTAAAGGCACGACTTGTAGCAAAAGGCTTTACTCAAACATGTGGGGTAGACTACTTCGAAACATCCTCCCCTGTGGCTAGAATGGGATCCATACGAACGATCATCTCTGTGGCTGTTAACAAAGGGTGGCCTATGTTTCAGTTAGATGTCAAGAATGCATTTCTGTATGGAGAGCTTGACGAAGAAGTCTACATGATACAACCCCCAGGTTACGAAGTCGAGGTGGAGTATGTATGCCGACTTCATAAAGCCATCTACGGACTAAAGCACAATCCAAGAGCTTGGTTTGATAGACTGAGTACAGAGATTGGCACCATGGGCTTTCAGAGGACTACGTCTGACTATTCGGTTTTTGTCACGAAACGGCAGACTGGTATTGTAATTCTTGCTGTATATGTAGACGATATGATTATTACTGGAGATGATGACAAAGGGATACTAGAAACCAAGGCTTTCTTGCAAAAAGTATTCGTCACCAAGGATCTTGGACATCTTCACTATTTTCTAGGCATAGAAGCCCTACGTACTAAGAAAGGCTTACATATGTCGCAAAGGAAATATTGCCTTGACATACTAACTGAGGCAGGACTACTTGGGTGAAAACCCTCAGGAACTCCAGCAGAGCCTAGAAAACATTCTGCATCCAATGATCCTCTCTTTGAAGGCACTACACGATATAGGAGTCTGGTTGGCAAACTTCTATATCTTACAGTCACTAGACCTGATATATCTTATGTTGTAAACAAAGCCAGCCAATATATGGAGAAACCATGCTACAACCGTTGGCAAGATGTACTTCAAATCCTTCGCTACCTAAAAGACTCGTCAGGACGAGGAATCTTCTATGGGGCAAATGGTCACACACATCTTACTGCATATGCTGACGCCGATTATGCAAGCTCTCCTGAAGACCGTTGATCTACAACTGGATATCACATGATGGTAGGAGGAAACCTGGTTAGTTGGAGAAGCAAGAAACAAGCAGTTGTTTCAAGATCTAGTGCTGAAGCTGAATATAGAGCAATGGCTCAGGCTACATGTGAGATCACATGGCTACTCACTTTTCTACAAGAACTGAATGCTGCTACATCCACTCCTATTCCCTTGTACTGTGACAACAAATCAGTTACCTACATTGCTACCAATCCCGTGTTCCATGAGAGAACAAAACATATTGAGATTGATTGTTACTTTATCAGAGATGCTGTACGAGGAGGGAAGATAACCACGCCGCACATTCCAACAGATCTTCAACTTGCTAATATCTTTACCAAGGCAGTAACTAAGAAGCGGCTTTCCTGGATAACTTCCAAGTTGGGCGTGATTGATGAATATGCTCCAACTTGAGGGGGAGTGTTAGAGATTACCATATATGGTTGTTGCTTTATTTACCTCTATTTCCTTATGCATTGTTTCCCTATGTATCATTCTTTCCTTATGTACGGTTTCCCTATGTAACCCCACATGGGTATTTCTGTAAGTTCTCCTCTAAGCACCCTAGGGTTTAGTCCTATATAAGGACCCCTAGACTTCACAGAATAAACACATAATATTCTTCTCTTCTTTTCTCCACACTACTAAATCGCAAGCGCCTTGTCTGCCGAACATGTTAATGAGAAAATAATGTCTACAAAGGTTGAGTACATGTAATTCGGTGGTTTTAAAAGAAAGCAAGTGGATAGGTGATGATATTTAAATTTAACAAGCTACTTGCTTGGAGATTAGTTTTCAAGTTGTTCTATATATGAATCTCACGTTCACCCATCACCCCTTAACTTCCCATATATAACATTTTCATATATAAATTATATGATCTATATTATCTTTTTATCACTTATAGTTCAAGTTGATGAATCTTGGTATTGAATATGGTTAGTCTCTAATCTGATCTTTATCTTTATCTAAATTTCTCAAGCCTAGTGGATAGTTTGTGGTCTTGGTCTAAGTGTGACCTCACATTATGACTCTAAGGCGTGAAGAATACCTTAAGGTTATGGTACCTCTGTAGGTATGCGATGGTTTATAATGCATCCTAATTAAGTTCCCAACCCGTCAACTAGCTTCTCTTAACATCCGTAGTAGTAGTTCAAAATTCTGATTGATGATTTCTTTCTCATGATCTTTTCCGTGCTAGACTTACAGACGACACATGAACCAAAACTCAAGAATAGTACCAAACTTAACTATAACCAACCTCAACTGTAACCAAACTCAACTGTAGTCCAACTCAACTGTAACGAAACTCAAATGTAATCAACTCTCAATAGTAACCAAGCTTAACTGTAACCAACCTCAGCTCCAGTTAACAATGATCTTTTCTTAGCTAGAACCTACTGGCGGAACAGTAACAAAAAACTCAAGCAGTGAGGAACCCTCCTAAGAGACTCATCTATCTCACCCTCCTAGTGGAAGTGCGGTTCAGGGGAATGCTAGGCACACTCCCAAACTATAACCCTGAGATGGATGGGAGAGACTTTCCGGACTAAGTCGCTCCAGAAAACTGACCCGACCGGTGCGGGAAAAAAGAGCGCTAAAAACCAAAATCAAGGGTCCTCCTGCCTAGGCACCCTGCTGAAATAGGGCTAGCAGAACTGGTCAAAAACTTGGATTCCAATGAAGCGTAAAAAACTGCGAGCTCATGTAAAACATACAAAGGACTGGGATCCTAGACATGTGCACTAGGCGATCGTTGCCCTAACTAGGCTTCCTATCTCCTGCAGCCCTGCCCAGCTGAGGGTCACCGTGCCCTCGCACAGTCAGATTTAAGGGTTACCATGATCGGTACAATTAACTGATATCACCGCTTCACCATTAATTTCATTTATTTGTGTACTCAATCCTTTCTCAATCTCTTCTATAGTTGACTTGTAGATTTAGATATTTTTCACAACTTATCTTTAGTGATATATAAGTAGAAGATTATATTCAATGATTGATTGATTGAGGATTACTATTCATAATGATCTTAGGAATCATTTGTTGACTTCATAAGAGAAGAGTATTAATATTCTAATATTGGTATTTCAAATCTCTTCAGTAAGGTCATGAGATTAGAAGCCGTTCATTGGATTTGGATCTAAATTCAGATTGATGCAAGATTTCCCAATTCTTCTCTTCTTTAAAACATGAGAGTTAGAGTTGCTTATTAGATCTGGATTAAGTTCAATTCTATGCCAAACCACCCAACTCTTTTCATTTTTCAAAACACGAATTTTTAGCCTAATCAAATCCATATAAAATCCTCTTAGACATAATTGTATTCAAACATCCTAATTTTTAATTCTAACAATCATGAAATCTGGAGTCTACTCATAGGTCTAAATTTTAGCTTAAATACATTCATAACACCGAAGTTTCTTAATTCTAGAATTTACTTTATGTGGCTATTTATTAATATGAAATTATAATTAATTATATGCAATACATCCCTAATCTTCCCTCTTTTAAACAGTGAAATCTTTAGCTATAGTGATGTAAAGCTAGGTCGAACTTCATACCAAATTGCTCCCAATCTTTCAATTTTAAATCATAAATTCTGTAGTTAAGTAGTGGTTTGAAATTAGACCCAATTCCCTTTATTACATCCCCAATCACTCATCTTTTACTTCTTTTAAGCGTGAAAATTGTAACATATAATGGTGTGAAATTAGATCTAATTGTGTGCTAAATACCACCAATTTTTCATCTTTTTAAGCACGAAAACTGCAACATACTGTGGTCTGAAATTAGGTGTAAAATCCCATATTTTTATCATATTTATTATGAAATTAAGGACATATATTACCTTAACTTTATTATAATTAAAGTTAATTATATGCATTCCGCTCCAAATTTGATCTTTTAAAATCCAATATTTAGAGCTATTATTTGACCTTAAATTCAGGTCTAAAAATTCACAATAGTAGTAAATTTTTAGAGAGTAAAATCTTTATGCAAAAACCTCCAAATTTGATCTTTCAAATGCTAAAAACGGTAGTTAATTAATGGTCTAAACTTAGATCTCTTTGGCAAAATATATCCAATTCTTCATCATTTAATCATGCAAAACTGGAACATATAGTAATATGAAATTAGGTTTATTTGCATGAAATTCACCACCAAAACCTTCAGTTTTTAACATAAAAATAGTAGCTAAATAAGAGATTTTGTATTTGGATCTTAGACTATATGAAAGGCAGCAAGAAAAGGGGGATTGTGCCTCTTAGATCCTCAAATTTCAGAAGAAATCATGCATGCAGCAATAGTTTGGTCAGTTCCAGCTGTTCATTGAGTGTAGCAGCAGCAATATTTCTTGAATAACAAAGTGCAGCGGTTCCAGGCAAGATGAGAGAAGCTCCCTGCTCCTTCAGGAGCAGCAGGAGGCTGCTGGGAGGGGTCTCCAGCAGCAACTAATGGCTGCTTGAAAGCGTAGCAGCAGCAGCAATCCAATGGAGGTTGCAACTGCAGCTTCCAGGTTGCTGGACAGCAACTTCATAAGGAAAAAAGGCTCCCTTTGGCTAGAATTGGAACAGATTTGGGGGAAAAGGTTATAAGAACAAGAAGGAAAGGAAGGGCTTGATATTAATATGGAGAGGAGAGGTGGCTTTTGGTTGCTAAGTGGGGGAAGAAGGGGGCCAAGTGGCTACTGCTATAGCAGCTGGAAATTCTGAAATAAATTTATTATTTTTATTTTTTTAAAATCATTTTCTCTCACATATTTGAAACACTGAAGTTATCTGTATTTGCACCTCATATTTCCGATTCTCATGTACAATATCTCGTTTTGATTGACTTTGCATGATGATCAAACGATATAAATTTCATACTTGTTTTATTTAAGATGGAGACATAAATTGACGAAATACAATATTGATTTTTGATTAATTTTTCTGATTTTAAATTATCAAAGGATCTTTGATCGATTAACGGTCGATTTCGTTGGTCTTATTTCGTCAACATGGTCTCGGGTTATTTTTACGGTTTTCAATTACGTCACAACTTTTCCGATAGCACACTTTACGATGCAATTGATTTTTGATCGATTGAAACCAGAACAAATTTTGATCTATGATCTATTGATCGATTTGGATCATTAATTATTGATCGATAGTTTTATAGGATCAAATGAACCTTTATCGGGTCAGGTTCGGGTTATTCGGATTCAGGATATCACAGTTTATTTGTCGGTTCAGGTAGTACAAGTACTTATTCTTGCTGATGAATTAAATGACCCGTGGATCATAGTTGGTTCCATTTATCTTGACAACCGGACATAGTGTAGTTCATTTCAATGAATTCTTGAGGTGAATCCCGGGATCTCACCCCTGCTTATATAAAAAAAGGACATGTTTTCGTGGATCTATGTGGAAGTATTTCTTCTTTATAATCTCCGTTGCAACAGAAGCCAAATCAGGGCAGAGGTAAAAGTATGGAGTCCTAGTGGGAAAATCGCGACCTTGACTTAGATCATCAGGCGTTGACGATTGGTCACGAGATCGACAACACTAGATAATATGTGCGGCGAGTAAAGGCGGCGCCGAAGGATAGGGGCACTGATGGACCATGCACTTGAGTTGTTAGGTTGTGGCTCCAAGTTCCAACAGCAGTGGGTTTTGGCTTCAGTAGCAGCAGCAAGAAAGGAAGCACGGTGGTGCCATTAGAAGGGTTGATGGTGCTATTCAGGCCTCTGGAACCGCGGGGGCGAGGGAAGAGAGTGGAGAGGCAACGGCGTGAGGTTTATGGTGGCTCTGATACTGTGTTGAATCGGATTATGTTTTTCTCTATTATAAGTGGGTACCCTGGCCTCCTTATATGGGAAGAAACTAGGGTTAAGGCTACACATAGGAGACATCTTAAAGAGCTAAAAGACAAAGATACCCCTAGGGGTTACAACAAATATCCGTCAACAGAAATCAATGACTGTTTTGTGAAACAATGAGCGATGACTGGGTTCAGGGTTTCCTCAATAACGTGCTCCTTTTGACAAACTGGATTCATTTCTGTCTTGTTCATTTGAAATCTAAATATTCTGGTATGGGCCCTCCATATTTTGTTGTTTGTTTTGGTTTATTTCAGTTCTGATGTGTTGATTTTTGCGCTATATCGTATCCAACATTGGGGAGAATATGGCGGAGAATCAGGAGAGTTCGATTCTATATAGTTGACACTTGTTATATAATCAAAACCCCCGAACTCTTGATCTGTTGATCACCAAAACAAATACTTGGTTGTTCGTTTTGAAAGAGCTAAGATCAATAAACCCCTAGAATAAAATGAAGAATATAAGGAAAAACAACAAAAAGTTCATGCACGCCTGTTATTTTGTTTGCTTTCTTCACTGAAATAAAATTTGCTATTCTCTCTTGTTATTCTATTTAGATCACTGATCATATCAGTCAAATTATCATCAGCATCCGGTGCGTGCCAGTCCTTATTACTTCTGGGAGATACTGCCTGATGTTTGTAGTTGTCTGTCCCCAATGAATGTCAATGTGAGCTTTGATTAGTATTCTGAATGGAACTCTAAAATCCATATTGTTTCTGTGTGATATTGGCTGATGCTGATGTTCTCTTGTCCCAGCTGGATGTCAATGTATTCTTTCGTTTGTATTCAGAATGCAATTCTGATGATTTTCATAAGAATAATAATTAGATGGAAGGGACTCTGACTTGTTCAAAGAATTTAATCTCAATTTTTTCTGTATCTTTAAAGGTTATCACTTATAAGGTGTATCAAAGTATCAATACAAAGAAATTGATTTTGTATCATCCTCACAGAACTTGTCTTCTAGAAGACTCAGAAATATTATTGTATTGTAGGAAAGCGACTGGAATATACAACTGTCTTCAGGATTGGTCATGTTGTAACACAGATCTGAGCTGTAAGTCCCATGCTTTGTTTTTCGATGTGAGCTGTGAGTAAAATGAGGACTGATAGATGAAAAAGGATACGGTAGGGGATGTGTGATTGATGCCATACAGATACCTCTTGCATGGTACAATGAAAATCTATACTTACAATTTGGTTTTTATTTATTCTGGACTTTGAACAATATCCCTTTAAAACAATTAGCATTTGAATACAGAACCAGTATTAGCCGTTGAGAGATGTACTTGAAAACAGATTTTGGGTGTGGATCCATTTAAGCTGATACCCTATAAATATTGTACAATCCTAAAAAATGGCGATAAAGTGGCATAAAAAAACCTAGCTGCTTGTATGCACTAGGTCATCTCCTCTCATGGTGTTTCCCTTCCATTGACAAGTATTTTCCACTTAAAGTCATGTTCGACGTGTGTTGGTTTATCGATTGTTTATCCATGTGGTATTAGAGCCGGATTCATCTAGAATTTTTTTATGGAAGTATAATTTGTTTATGTCAAGGGTTTCCACACAACTAGTTGTCACATTTGAGACTTCTGTCGTTACATCAAAGTTTACTATGCTGATTGTTGGTCACACGAGTTTCATAGTGAGACGTGCTCGAGGCCTTCGCAGACATTAGATTTATGCAGTCAACATTGCCGTGATCGATCAAAAGGTTATTTGTGATTGATCCTATATCTTGAATGATAGATCACTTCCACTCTCTGACTATCAAGAGACATTTGGTGATCTCTACTTCAAAGTTGATTGATCAATGTTTGGTACTGTTTCTACCTTTGATCGATCAAACCCTCACTATTGATGGATCAAGAGGTGGTGTTACTTTTGGCTTGATCAATCATCTTCATTACATTGACGATCAAGCCTTGTTCGTGGCTACTGTGCGATCATTTATCATTCTTGTTGCTGATCTATCATATAAATAGTTGATGTGATGTCTAACAACAAGATCGAGGTTGGAGTGCCTAAATTATCTTAACTTACAATGTATTACTATCTTTTGTGGGTAACTTACAAAGGATTACTGTCTTTTGTGGGCTGCTACTACTGAGGTGGAAATTTCCTACTATGGGTGTGTTGTCCATCTTAGAGGTATCAAGGAGACTTTGAGGTAAGATGATCCAACGCAGGTGTATCGAGGAAAAACAAGTAAAGGATTGGATTATCAACTTTATGACTTGGAGTTACAACATATTATCGTTGAAAAAAGATAACTTATCTCATGTGGACTACTCCCTCCAAGATGTTCGGACACGAATTCAGAGTCTACTAGCTATATGTGAGAGATATGACTTTGCTATCGAGAGATGGAAATGGAAAGCTTTTAAGACGCTTGCAAATCCTTGGGGTAGGACTCGGAAAACTATATCAAGGATGATTCGGGATTTGCCATTATATTTAAAACAATATTGGATCGTGTGTGGAGTCTTAGACCTTCATTTTTCTTACTGGCCTAAGTTCAGTTTGAGTACATTGGAAATTAAATTCTTAGTATTGATAGAATTCCTCCTCTTGAGGAAGTGCGCTATCATATTCAATCTGAGGACGGCAAGAAGCATATGATGAGGGTTAAATTGGTGGACTCAATACTCGATTATAACAATGGTGCTTTTTTATCCATGGAAGTAGGGAGATTAATAAGTTAGACAATGACAAAAAATACACCTATTGCTTAAGGATCAAACATCTTATTAACAACTACTAGGAGCTTCTCGTGGAGAAAAATCTTTGAAGGAGGAAAGCTAGGATGAAAGATTGGTGGTGGTCAATGGTTACTATCAAAATATGTTGTTGATGCCATAATTACGACCACAAATGAAGAAGGCGGGTTGAAAGATGTTACTGATCTGGTTAGGCAACTCAAATCTATCATTTTCAAAGTTCTGATGGGAAAGTATATAGGTTGGCCATAATCGAGCCTTAGTTGTGCAAGGCATGAAAAGTTCCTTTATTGCTTATTTATCTCGTAACAATTGTATTGTTGGATAGTTGACCATATGACCTTATATCATGAAATATGTAGCATTTGAAAATGTAAATTGGACTCTGAAGAAGTCACCAAGTGACGTCACCATTGACATAAGCGACTCAGAAGAAGACTCAAAGAAAAATACATAAGCGACTTAAAGAAAGTGATGTCACCGCTGACATAGTACTTTCGTCTGATAGGATCAAAGCATTGACACCTTCTGAGTCTGGTAGTAGCCAATAAAGATGCACCTGACATCTCTAGGGGAGAGGTTGTCATGGCCAGGGGTCAAATGATGAACAAAAGACACAAAGCTAAAGACAGGAGGAGTTAGAGAGAGAGGGCGAGGACGGCCCAAGAAGTGTTGGAAAGATACTACACGAAGAGATCTTAGTTTTTTGGATATAAGCCTGGGATTGACCCAAGATAGATCTGAATTGAGGCGAAGAATCCATGTAGCCGACCCTACTTAATTGTGGGAAAAGGCTTTGTTGTTGTGGATACAGGGGGTGTAAGGCTCCTTATATAGCCGCACGAATAGATCGAAGTTCTACATATAGCTATGTGGGACTAAACATGAGAGGAGGTAATTGGATCTTGGGAGATCCAGTTACTCGTCTATTACATTCTCTGACACTCTCCCTCTAGCTGGAGCTAAGAAAGTTGTGGCTTGCAACAAAAGAAAATTTGCACAACTCATTTTCACCCGTTACATTTGAGAGAGACGTGAGGAGACCCGATTGGAGTAGTTATTGTTGGGAAAAGATCTCGCACAAGGACATGTCTGCGATGATCAGGTCGTGCCTGTAGTAGAATCAAATTTGAAGAAGTCTAGCGCAGAGAGTAGTCGATACTCTGGAAGATAGCTGATATGCGGTATTAATCTGGAGTGTCGGTCTGTCATGCTTGTTGGAAATGCGAGCCCACGGCGAGCCATTATGCAATAAATGTTATTGCAATTCACTCCTTAATCTGAAATGAAGAATACATAATTTGCATAATAGGTCCCTTAGTACAATTAGGGTTATGTACCATGGCCATCTTGATGATCATACAGCTGTTGATTCAACTATTGAATCATAGAGGCTGGTGCTTGGATGAATATCTAAAGAGTTAGATTGAGGACTCATCAAGCACCGTCAAATGATTGTTAAGAGATGATCTCCAGCCTGAGTAGGAGATGGCAATCCTTATCTCTGAAGGCTGATATCTGACCGACCTCTTGATGCAGGTCCTCTGCATAGGAATAGAGATTCGGAGGTGTCAGATTAGTTAGGTCAAAGAGTTGACTTAACGAGATCGAGATAACCAAAGTCCTATATCGTATGCTGTCATGATATAGGCACGCATCCTCTGACCGGAGACAGATGTGTTGCTATATGTCTAAGTATGTACATTTGGCAGACCAATAGGTTGATGACCTAATCAAGGTCTATACACCGGCGCGCTGGTGTGCATATAAGGGCATATGAGTAATACGATCTCTCAAAGGGATCATACAGGTTCAGTTACTGAACCGGAAGACATGAGCTCACTCATGAGATATTGGGAAGAATCAAATTCCGTGCGCACGGTCGTCTCGCTTTGGAAGCTTGACTGAATTTGTAGGTTTGATATATACTTTTGGAAAGTATATGATCAAGACCTAGGTATGATATATGCTTTTGGAAAGTATATGATCGATACCGACTCCCAATGATCGAATGAGAAACTTACTGAAAAAACCATGAAGTAGACAGTATAAAGTTGATCGAATACTTCGGGTTTAGTCTGAGTCTTCCAGTATGCAGGATGTACAGGTATTGGGAATACCTGAGGGTGATGTGATCATAAACGATTGTATAACCATGACGCTTCCATTCCTAGGGAGTGATGAAACGGGTCTGGATTTTAGTGACTCCTCTCAGTAGAGAAGTGATCTGATCTTGGTCCAAGTGTTGGACATTGATCTGAATGTGATTCAGATACAATGAGAAGATTAGATTTACGGTCTTGATTTAATCAAGCATCTATGGGAGGCCCGCGATCTGGATTTGAGATACGATCTCAATATCCATGTCACTATACGTGGAACAATACAATCGCCCTGTCCTTATCTCCAAGTATCTGCGGAGAAAGCGCATTATCCTTGAAGGAGTTCATGGATAATTCTATTGTTGATATATGTATCCGAGCATTGAGAAAATGGATAATTTAATGTGATTTAATTATCATGAGTAATATGAATTTGATTCATATTATAAAGAGAGTTATCTTAGATAATTAAATGAGATTTAATTATCAAAGATGTAAATAATGTGAATGTGATTCATATTATTTGGACACAAGAGAATAGAGATCCAAGATGATTAAATATGATTTAATTATCATGGATATGAATAATGTGGATAGCAATATCCATATTAGTCATATATATTATAAATGTGATTTATAATATATAAGAGAGAGCTATTTGTAATTTACATTTGTTAATTAAATGTTAATGTGAATTGGATTCACATTGGACATCAAATTGAAAATGTAATTTACATTTTGTTTTGGGTTGTGAATGTGATTCACAATTTTTCAATGGCATGATTGCAATGTTCACAAAATAAATTGGATTTATTTTTTGTGAAATAATTTGCAACAAAAGTTGTTGCAAATAATGGAGATTACATAAAAGGTGAAATAGCCACCTTCCTAATGGAGGAGGGTGGACGGCCACCACTCCCATTAGGAAAGGGAGGCCGTCCCCCCTCTCCACATGGAAGGAGGCTTTCTCTCCTTTCATTATCTCCATGTATTGATGATTTAATTTTGTAATTAAATTGTGTTGATTTATCAACATATATTTAATTTAAATTAAATTAATTGTTGTTGTGTTTTTAGCAACAAATCATGACCATTGAAAGAAACACAAATTAATGTGGACCATTGGATTTGTGTTGACACATGGATTGAGATCCATGGATCCCAAAACCCTATATAAGGAGAGGCACCCCATTGCTCTTCTTTACACACACAAGTTGAGGCAACAAATCTCTCTCTCTCTCTCATTCTCTCTACACGTCCTCTCTCTCTCTCATGTGGCCCGTCCACCATGGATGCCCTAGAGAGGTTCTCCATCGCTGCGGCATCGTCGTTATGCTGCCCGATGGTTTGCTCGTGGATCTCCGTCTCCTTCGGTGCGCCCCGCTCATGAAGAAGACATCGGATCTCGTGTGTCGAGATCAGGAGATCCGCCGCTTGGATCATCAACATGGATTGCGAGAAGCACGCGGTTCATCCCCGCGCTCGCAAGCGTCTCCTCCGACGGATCGGACTTGAGACAGGAGGTCTCTTTGTTTAGAGACTCGATCGCAACCACGCTTCAAGAGGTAAACCTAATACTTGTTTGTGGTTTAGACGAAACGATCCGAGAAGTGTTCTTGGATCATGTGGTTTCGTCGCAAGAAAATTTTTTTAATTTCCGCTGCATAGAACAACTAGTGCGACTAGTCGTTCTTCGTCGTATTCGATGCGACGCTCACGCTTCCGTGATGCGCTTGAGGATCTAACCATATCCTTCAAGTGGTATCAGAGCCTTAGGTCGGTGTTTTTGGATACGATCCATAAACCGAGGACGACTTGGGTTCATTAGGGTTTGCGAAAGTTTTCTTGCCTTTCATTTTCGCATCTCTGTTTTGATATTATTTTCGGCACTGTTTAAATTGTTTAAACAAGAAAATAATAATTGGATTTTGTTCCCCATTAAATAAGGAAACCGTAGGATCTGAGTTTGCGTGATTTCGATTCCGTTTGCTCTAGATATGATCATTTTAGTGAACATGTATCCACTGTTTCGGGGACTGCGGATCATGACGTAATTAAGATGTTAATTGCGGATTTGATACGCCTTGAAATGCGTGCAAATCACTTGGGTTCTGTTGTAAATCAAGTTAGCAAACTTTAGAAATTTACTTTGCTTAATTTGGATTTAAATTGATTGAGATATGGTATTTTTAGTAAGTGAGGGTCACTGCTGAAACTACTTTCCTAATCAAGAACCTAGTGATTGTCATTTAATTAATTAGTAAAATTAAATTGTTTAATTTCCTGAAATAATTATGCATAAATATTTGTGAAATATTTAATGATAATTATGTCCTTAAATGACTTTGCCCTAACCAACAAATGATTAGATGTGATCTAGATCAAGATTGGTTACATGATCTACATGATCAACATTCCAACAAACATGTTGCTTGAATAGGACTTGGGATTTGTTTAGCAAATCTCATTATAATGTTAATAAAAAATGTTTTGATTATTACTATATGGTACAATTTCGGTTGAAGAACCGATGATCATCTCAAGTACAAATTAATCAATTTGGCATTATCCTTTCCCGAGGCGGATATGGTGCCTAGTCGGAGAGCATTGGGGTTGCGGGTTGCAATGTATGTGGTCCGTCCCACTCTCGTCGGTACTGGCCATGACAGCGGGTAGGGCCGGGATAATGTCCGAGGGATTAAGATGTATTTTTCTAATTATTAAAATTCGAAATAATACGTATTTGAGATAATACCATTATTCAAGTAACTATTAAAATGTTTGTTGGATATTAATTGGATCATTAATTTAATATGATTAGATTAATTGGAATCCAATTAAGATTGAAATACTCTAATATTATTAGAGTTAATAATTCCCTTGGAAGAATTAATCATAATGAATATGATTCATAATGATTAATTAGAATTTGAATATGATATGGAGGATCACATAAGTGACATCCATGGTCTCCCGTCAAGGCGAAGGGTTCCGTCGCCAGATATTGTATGTAGGAGACGCCTGTCCGAAGTGACAGCTCCTGCATACGATCCATTTGGATCGGGCTCTTCGCTTCTCGAAAGAGTAAGGACGTATGCGTAGTGACCCCAATATCGGGTCCTCATATTATTGGGGCGATATTGGATTGCGCATAGCGAGTTGTATTCCTGTTGACGGTTGGTTCAATTAATGACGGGTCAACATTGCCTTAGGGGTGGTGGGCCCGGGTGTTAAAGACCGAATTGGGAGATGCAAGTTGGACTTGCAAGGCGGAATGTGTTCCCGCTTCTTTTTATCCGAGTTGTAGGTTCTCATATTATTGGGATGCAACAAAGATAAGGAAGGAGATCCCAGATCTTGTTGAGATATAATGGTAAGTATATCTCTTACATTGAAAGTGATTAAGGGAATGAACTTTCAGTGTTGACAAGACAAGACAACTTTGATATAAAAATCCTAAGTCAAAGTAAAATATATATATTTATATATTTATGCAAATTTCTTATTTCAGATAATCCTTCATTAAAACCCACTCAATGATATGCTCAATAATAACCAGTAAAATATCATGGATTGGACTCATGATCCAGATATTGTACTTGCAATTGGACACATAATGTATGTGGTTGCAATGTGCAAGTTTCCTCATAATATTGAGGAATGACAATTAAATAGATAATAGGACTCAACCCTAGGGTTTGTATGTCTCTATAGTCTTGATCTCTCATCGGATGTACTTTGGAAGTGACATGTCGATGATGATCGCAATTGTCAAATAATCCTTATAAAATTAATGAAGATATTCTGGCATACACATGTGCTCTTGACATTTAACATGAATGAGATGGTTCACTGCATCATGCAGAATGGTGGCTCCATAAGAGATGATGTATTCAAATTGTTTGAGTACCTACCTGAACCTATGTTTTAAGAGTTTAGATGGATGTAGATGATGAGTGTCATCATTCTACTATCTATACTCTGGTCATTCATGAAGCTTCATAATATTCATATTGTATGAATTTAATGAAGCATGTATAAATGTTGAAATGCTCTTACATAAGAGATCCTTAGTCTTAAGCAATGGTTGCTTATAGATAAAGGGAGCGCAGTGGAAGCATGGGTTGGACCCGAATAAGAAGTATGGTCAAAGAGTTGACTATACATCTATGACTTCCATATGTCATCCGAAGAGTTGGATGAATGCCAATACTGCAATAAGGTGATGTGTTGATAGTATGACTATCAAGTCTATCTAGAATCCTTAGAGAAGGACTCGGATGGAGCATCGGATTAATCTACATAAATCATTGATAAGATAAAGTCAAATAATTGTATCTCAATCTTCTGATGACATTTGCAATAGGTTGCATATGTTTTTTAGAAGACTGAAAAAAAAATTTGATCTTAAAGGTTTATAGTTATCCACATGGATATTGATGCAATTGTTGCAACAATCTCTGTTGGATTGATAGACTTGTTAATTTCAGTGGAAGAGTCCTTAGTCTTAGAGAATGTCTCTATGACCTAGATATAAGAATACACTCATTGTTTGTTTCTAAATGTTAGAAATAAACATGAATCTGAGATAGAACTATCATAAAGAGTTATGATGTATATATTTCAGATAGTAATCTAATAATCTAGTGGACTTCACTAAATTAGAAAATTAATGAATGGTTCATTAACATTTCTAAATACTGAAATTAAACCTTAAGATCAATAGGAGGATGAAGATCATTTGACAATGATCTAGCATCAAGCCTTGGACATTTGTCTATTGATTTGATCAATAGGCTAGTAAGAGATGAAACTTTAGAATGTCTAAAATTTCAAAGCTTACATGCTTATGAATATTGTATTCATAATAAAATGTCCAATACACCCTTCTTTGGGAATGGTGTAAGATGATAAGGTATTCGGGATCTCATACATATTGATGTATGCGGATCATTTATATCATAGTAAACATTATGGATATATGATATCTATTAATGATTATGTATGATATGAGATTTCTTCTCTTCACCTAAGAAACCTTTGAAATGTTCAAAGATTTCATTATTTTTGGTTTAGAACCAAAGTTTGAAGGAAGATAAAATGAATTTGATCTAATCTAGGTAGCAAGTACCTACTAGATAAATTCAAAGAATACCTTATAGAGATATGAATATCATTTCTATCTCAATCCTCCTAACACACCTTAACTCAATAGAGTTATAGGTAGATACAATTGGATCATGTGTGACATGATCTTATCAATGATGAATTTTAGCATAATTATCCCTTAGTTTCCAGGTATGTATGTGTAGTAGAGACTACAATGTATATCCTTAATAAGGTTCCATGTATGTTGGAATCTAGCACTTGAGAGTGCTGCTTCATTAGGAAAATAAAGGATGGTATTGGATACCTACTTTATGACCTTAAGATTCTTAAAGTATCTCATCTCTGAGAATGTGATTCTTAGAGGTTGAGACTCTTGAGAATCAAGATGAAAATGAAGTGTAGGAACTCATTTAATCTTGAGAAGATAATGAGGCTCCTGAAATTGGAAACTAAAAAGGACAATTAATGATGAAACATTAATACCTCTTCAAATGAGTTTGAGGATGTATTCCATGTGTCAGTTAAGTCTGACAATGATCGGACTTCATGTGATGAAGCTCCTAAGGATCATGACATGGAAAGATGGATTTTAGCAATAAAAGTCTAACGTAGACTTCATATACAAGTGTTGTATATGGACCCTCGAGGATCCACCTATATGGGTAATACCTGTAAAGGTGTAAATGGATCTTCAAGAGAAAGGGAACCTGATGAGAAGGTGGAGACCTTCAAAGCACGGTTCGTAGCCATGAGCCACACACCGGAAGAGAAGACATTGCTTGCAATGAAGACTTGCTCTTCGGTGACCATGCTTAAAATCATCAGAATGTTGCTAACCTTAGCTACACAACTTGACTATTGCATCTTCAAGATGTAAGTCAATATTGCATTCCTCTACGAATACCTCTTTGAGGATATTCACATGAAGTAGCCCCAGGGCTTCATGGTTGAGGAAAGCAAGGTGTGCAAACTAAGGAATCCATCTATGGACTCAAATAAGCTTCTTGAAGTTTGACCATAAGATTTGATGGAATTATAATTGTTATGATTTCAGATAGAATCTTGATGAACCATGTGAAGCTTAGTGGGAGTGCCTTTGTGTTCATCTTGCTGAATGTAGATGATATCCTGATCATTTAAAATGATATAAGGATAATAATAAGTGTTTTATTCTCTGGTTATTCCATATCTTGAAATATGATTTCAAAGATACCTCTTAGATCTTAGTTCTGAAGTTGTTCAGAAGCCAAGAGAAGAAGATAATTGGACTGTCACATTTGTAGTATACCTTGGACATATTCTATTCATAGAAATTCCAAGAAAGGCTTCTAACCCTTAAGATATGGTACTGACCTATCTTAAGGGATAGCACCTCAAAGAGTTGAGGAAGTAAATGCTACAACTACTTGCACTTGTGCATTAGTTACGAGAAGCTGAGTGTATGCTAGAGTGTACAAATACCAGATGTCTGTCATGCAGTGGGAGTAGTAAATTGTTACTAATCCTACTGTAGAGATAAAACACTTGATTGCAGTAATAACAAAATCTTCATAGATGAGGAGTTTTTTGAGATAGTAATCTCAAAGTCTTATCTTCAAAAGTTTAAGACCATGTAGATAGTGATCTATAAAGGTCTAAACTTTAGATGCCTTAGGAGATAGAGATCTCCGGGAATGAAGGTATTCTAATAAGGATTATGGGGATATTGGTTATGATGTCAGGGACAATGTAACCAACTGGATTGAGTATTGGTTGCATGAGATGCAACATTCGCATTAGATGCAAGCACTGTTACTGGGGATATGCAAGTGTCGTAAAAGGACTTGGCATAGTCTCGCGGGAACAGAGTGACTAATCAGCTTACCTAGCTATTTTCTAAATAGCCTATGATTGTCACATGAGTGCGGGTTTAAATGATTAGCCCATTAATGGCTCTTTGGGCTAGTGGGAGATTGTTGGAAATGCGAGCCCACGGCGAGCCATTATGCAATAAATGTTATTGCAATTCACTCCTTAATCTGAAATGAAGAATACATAATTTGCATAATAGGTCCCTTAGTACAATTAGGGTTATGTACCATGGCCATCTTGATGATCATACAGCTGTTGATTCAACTATTGAATCATAGAGGCTGGTGCTTGGATGAATATCTAAAGAGTTAGATTGAGGACTCATCAAGCACCGTCAAATGATTGTTAAGAGATGATCTCCAGCCTGAGTAGGAGATGGCAATCCTTATCTCTGAAGGCTGATATCTGACCGACCTCTTCATGCAGGTCCTCTGCATAGGAATAGAGATTCGGAGGTGTCAGATTAGTTAGGTCAAAGAGTTGACTTAACGAGATCGAGATAACCAAAGTCCTATATCGTATGCTGTCATGATATAGGCACACATCCTCTGACCGGAGACAGATGTGTTGCTATATGTCTAAGTATGTACATTTGGCAGACCAATAGGTTGATGACCTAATCAAGGTCTATACACCGGCGCGCTGGTGTGCATATAAGGGCATATGAGTAATACGATCTCTCAAAGGGATCATACAGGTTCAGTTACTGAACCGGAAGACATGAGCTCACTCATGAGGTATTGGGAAGAATCAAATTCCGTGCGCACGGTCGTCTCGCTTTGGAAGCTTGACTGAATTTGTAGGTTTGATATATACTTTTGGAAAGTATATGATCAAGACCTAGGTATGATATATGCTTTTGGAAAGTATATGATCGATACCGACTCCCAATGATCGAATGAGAAACTTACTGAAAAAACCATGAAGTAGACAGTATAAAGTTGATCGAATACTTCGGGTTTAGTCTGAGTCTTCCAGTATGCAGGATGTACAGGTATTGGGAATACCTGAGGGTGATGTGATCATAAACGATTGTATAACCATGACGCTTCCATTCCTAGGGAGTGATGAAACGGGTCTGGATTTTAGTGACTCCTCTCAGTAGAGAAGTGATCTGATCTTGGTCCAAGTGTTGGACATTGATCTGAATGTGATTCAGATACAATGAGAAGATTAGATTTACGGTCTTGATTTAATCAAGCATCTATGGGAGGCCCGCGATCTGGATTTGAGATACGATCTCAATATCCATGTCACTATACGTGGAACAATACAATCGCCCTGTCCTTATCTCCAAGTATCTGCGGAGAAAGCGCATTATCCTTGAAGGAGTTCATGGATAATTCTATTGTTGATATATGTATCCGAGCATTGAGAAAATGGATAATTTAATGTGATTTAATTATCATGAGTAATATGAATTTGATTCATATTATAAAGAGAGTTATCTTAGATAATTAAATGAGATTTAATTATCAAAGATGTAAATAATGTGAATGTGATTCATATTATTTGGACACAAGAGAATAGAGATCCAAGATGATTAAATATGATTTAATTATCATGGATATGAATAATGTGGATAGCAATATCCATATTAGTCATATATATTATAAATGTGATTTATAATATATAAGAGAGAGCTATTTGTAATTTACATTTGTTAATTAAATGTTAATGTGAATTGGATTCACATTGGACATCAAATTGAAAATGTAATTTACATTTTGTTTTGGGTTGTGAATGTGATTCACAATTTTTCAATGGCATGATTGCAATGTTCACAAAATAAATTGGATTTATTTTTTGTGAAATAATTTGCAACAAAAGTTGTTGCAAATAATGGAGATTACATAAAAGGTGAAATAGCCACCTTCCTAATGGAGGAGGGTGGACGGCCACCACTCCCATTAGGAAAGGGAGGCCGTCCCCCCTCTCCACATGGAAGGAGGCTTTCTCTCCTTTCATTATCTCCATGTATTGATGATTTAATTTTGTAATTAAATTGTGTTGATTTATCAACATATATTTAATTTAAATTAAATTAATTGTTGTTGTGTTTTTAGCAACAAATCATGACCATTGAAAGAAACACAAATTAATGTGGACCATTGGATTTGTGTTGACACATGGATTGAGATCCATGGATCCCAAAACCCTATATAAGGAGAGGCACCCCATTGCTCTTCTTTACACACACAAGTTGAGGCAACAAATCTCTCTCTCTCTCTCTCATTCTCTCTACACGTCCTCTCTCTCTCTCATGTGGCCCGTCCACCATGGATGCCCTAGAGAGGTTCTCCATCGCTGTGGCATCGTCGTTATGCTGCCCGATGGTTTGCTCGTGGATCTCCGTCTCCTTCGGTGCGCCCCGCTCATGAAGAAGACATCGGATCTCGTGTGTCGAGATCAGGAGATCCGCCGCTTGGATCATCAACATGGATTGCGAGAAGCACGCGGTTCATCCCCGCGCTCGCAAGCGTCTCCTCCGACGGATCGGACTTGAGACAGGAGGTCTCTTTGTTTAGAGACTCGATCGCAACCACGCTTCAAGAGGTAAACCTAATACTTGTTTGTGGTTTAGACGAAACGATCCGAGAAGTGTTCTTGGATCATGTGGTTTCGTCGCAAGAAAATTTTTTTAATTTCCGCTGCATAGAACAACTAGTGCGACTAGTCGTTCTTCGTCGTATTCGATGCGACGCTCACGCTTCCGTGATGCGCTTGAGGATCTAACCATATCCTTCAATGCTATGGATGGGCTATAGAATTTTGAGACGATCCCATGTACAGAAGTTCATTTAGAGTAGTTGATGTTGGGGATAGACATCCGACGATCGGGGATATGCACCCGATGCATAGTGGGCATCCTTTTGATTTCAGGGATTGACATTCTATGATCGGGGTCGGGGATAGGCACCCGATTAGAGAGATTGGGGATAGACACACATTCACTTTCGTTGAGGAACCACGAGTAGATGATGGATGAAATAAACATCCTGTAGATATGTCTCAACAGAAAAATATGCCTTTCTGTCACTCCTCATTTCTCCCATACTTGATAGAATAAGAACTTGACTAATCAAGTTGGGAGAAGCATAACAAGACATGCATTTTCCCCCTTTTTTAAGTTATACCCTCCTTTTTCAACTTTTCTCTCCTTTTTTTGGCAATTAGGCCTCTCCTTTTGTTCTCGGATTCCCTCTTTTTCTGTCACGACCAAGTTTGGGCCGAATTATTTCTCTTCTAAAAAAATATTACGGTGGACTGGATAGGCCTTTGAACCGCGGGCCTCTTCTCTTTTTTCGTGTAAATACATTAGTAGCAATATATGACAATGGGCCTAAAGCAAATATCCCCCTTTAAGAAAAGCATCACCTCCTTGTTGATGATATGATGGCTAGGGTTCCCCGAAGGGAACACCTCACCGTTGTCATGAGCACGGGAATTCCAGCAGACAACATGTTGTTGCTGCTGGCGAGGGGCAGGATGCGACTGGGCCTTGAAGTTGGAGGTGCTAGGGAGAGGCCCCTCTTCTTCTTTTTTCGGTTGAGGGCCACTTGTAGAGGATGAGTGCCACCTGTGCATGTCGGACGTGGCGGCACAAGTTGGGAAGAGGCCCGACGGTGTTCTTCTTGATGGATGCTCGACCGCTTTGCCCTTACCCACGTGGGGGCTGTAGTGGGTTCTTGGGGCTTGTGAGGGGGGTTGTACCTCCTAGAGGAGGAAGCACGAGCTCAGAGGTGGTGTGGAGACCTATCTGGAGCCATCTAGAGTTTTGCAGGTTGGGCGCTACTACCGTGATGTGCATGGGTGGGTTCTTGCACATAGGATCGGCATGGATGTTGTCGATGAGAGAGATCGCCAGCAAGAGCTTCTTCTTCTTGCGCACAACTCCCGATGAGAGAGATCGTCGTCTGATACCGTGTTGCAATAAATAAGATGAAGTGAAATGGATAATCAAGAACAAGAATATAAAAAATATATAAGTGGGCGCTCAGATTTTACATGAAATCCTCCTCCATGAGGAGAAGGATGAAACCACGGGAGAACCGCCACCAAGAGTTGGATATGCTATTCAATTTTCTGTCAATGGATACAGGGGGTATGAGGCTCCTTACATAGCCCCGCAGATACCACAAATAGACGATGTGGGGCTAAACATGAGAGGAGATAATTGGATCTTGGGAGATCCAATTACCCGTCCGTTACATTCTGTACCACTTGGAAAAATACAGTAACTTCACTAAATTCAGATATAAAATTTCCACATATAGTCTTCGTTGAAATATTCTGCAGCAGAAATAATTATCATTGTCAAATTTTCTTGAGAAATATGTACAATGGCTGATATGAATCATCTATATCTTAAGCATACGAAGAGAATTTCTTATTGCAGAGTTAATAAAATATTTATTTAGAGAGCGTGATTTAAAGAGGTTAGTAACAAAACACATATCGAGTATAGAGAGTTTTTTTAAGAAAAAGGGTGCAGATCCATTAAGGCGAGCACCTGGAAACTTCTGTCTTCACAAATGAACATATCAGACTTGCAATGATTGGGAGTCTAGAAGGATATTATATGCTCTAGTACATTCTTTGCATACAACCGCTCACTTCAAAAAATCACATTGTTTCTTGCAAGCTTAAACACTCACAAGATGGCCACTAAATGCATTCACACCAAATCCATGATGTCTTGAGTTAGGCCCCAACGAATCCAAGAGAGGAGGCATTCTCAACAGCCATCCCATCAAGAGCTACCGCTGCCAAGATATCCCTCGAGGATGCACATGAATAGAGCAAGTGATCAATGCCCTCGCCGTAGAAAATCATAGCCCTTCAGGTGCTTGTCATGACCTATGCAAAATCTTGACAATGCACGATATCTGTCATCCCCAGATCTGATGGTGGTCCGCCGAGGCAATCTGGAAGAAAGGTTGTCATTGTATATAGAATTGTACATTTCTTCTTCCGGTAAATGGGCCACTCACCGACATCGAGTTGTTGAATCCACCCGAAGGATCAATAATAGGGGCAAGCATATCATCCATCACCAGGAACTCCTCCACTCACTGGTCATAGGATAAAATGGAAGTAGGGGGACCACAACTCGTCGTCCCCAGCCTCATTGACGAATATCCCTCGATCAATCGCCGTAGCAAAATGCATTAGAAATTGATTGCAGAAAGTAAACCAATTGTCTAGTCAAAATAAAAAAGTCTCACCATCACCCAAGACATGCTTCATCAATGGCGAGATCTCAAGAAGGACAAAGCACAATCCCTCTAGAAGTTCGACGAGGAGTACACTGCTCTAGATTGCCCAGGCAGATCAGTCGGAACTCTACAAATACCCCTAAACAAAGAGCAGAACAAATCAGACCCATTGTCCCAGACACGAGAGACCACTTGGCAAGCATCACCTTATTCATCTCCTCCAGACTAAGCACATCCAAACTATTGTCATCCTTGGAAAGCAAAGATCATCCACTAGTGTAGAGAGTCATTATCAAAACTAACTAAACTATCAATTTCACTAATATCTACAACATTTCTGAAAAGCAATCCGAGAAAGTGCCTTAGATTACCTCTCTGGATCAGATATATGGTAAAGGTGTGTTATGAACATGGAGTTGTTAGCAATATGCCTAGTTTCTCAATGATCACATTTTAGCTCCATCTACCCATCATGTCACATGTAAATCAGCTACTGCCATGTGAATCCCTCTAGAAGTTCGACGAGGAGTACACTGCTCTAGATTGCCCAGGCAGATCAGTCGGAACTCTACAAATACCCCTCAACAAAGAGCAGAACAAATCAGACCCATTGCCCCAGACACGAGAGACCACTTGGCAAGCATCACCTTATTCATCTCCTCCAGACTAAGCACATCCAAACTATTGTCATCCTTGGAAAGCAAAGATCATCCTCTAGTGTAGAGAGTCATTATCAAAACTAACTGAACTATCAATTTCACTAATATCTACAACATTTCTGAAAAGCAATCCGAGAAAGTGCCTTAGATTACCTCTCTGGATCAGATATATGGTAAAGGTGTGTTATGAACATGGAGTTGTTAGCAATATGCCTAGTTTCTCAATGATCACATTTTAGCTCCATCTACCCATCATGTCACATGTAAATCAGCTACTGCCATGTGAATCCATGTCATTTCTGAAGATGTATGTGATATGACTTTTATTACTTTGCTTTCTACACTACAACGAGTTACAACATCCATATCATTTCTGAAGTTGTATGTGACATGACCTTGTACTTTCTACATTACAACGAGTCACAACATCTACTTCTTTCTCATCCATATGATAAGACTACCCCCAGATAGATTGGGAAGCTTGTAGTGAGTGGGCTTCTTGTTGAATAAACAATTTACATAGTCAGCATCAAGATATATGGAAGAGCATTTGGTAAAGACTAACCTCTTCCATGTAGTAGTCAGATGTATCTCAGATTCATCTTGTTACATCCTAGTGAGCCTGCACAGGTTTGTCCTTGAACTGACTCAATTTCCCAACTTCTAGGAAAAATGTTAGGCCCGGTAATCATGACGTACGATCGCTTCTTCATACGTCTACTATAATAGCTTCTATCTAGAAGTTGATCCTATCCCGCATAAAGGTGTACCTTGGGGTCTACTGCTATTTGTGTTGGCTTGGCCCTAAGCATGCATGTTTCCTGTAGAAAACCAGTAGCATACTTTCTTAGGGATAGAGAGAGAGAGACCTCTCCTTATGTGAGGAAGCGATCTCTAGGAAGTTTCTTAGTGAGCTCATATCCTAATTTAGGAAGTGATCAACAAGAGTATGATTTACATGTGCGTCTCATGTAATCATCTTTAAGAACAATAATGTTGGCATGAACATTCATAGCAACAACTATCCCTGTTTTCCTGATTATTATAGTGTGTATTGAAGTGGATCAAACAAATCGCATGCCCTCCAGAATCTGTGAACCAAGCACATGAACTTTGTATGAGACCAGAGATAGCTTTCTTCTGCACACACACACTCTGACACCCCCTGAACCTTGTACCTATGGAGGTGCAGATCACCTTGCGAAGTGATTGCATGTGTCGTCTGCATGATGATTCATAAAATAAACCAAATTTTAAGCTGAAATATGGAACCGGGTGAGTTAAGATTGAAATACAGATATTTGAACTTCGAATCCGAGGTTATAATTAATTAATCTAATCTATGCTGCTCCAGAGGTTAAGGTGAAACACAGGGAGGAACATCGAAACGATGGTCTTCTCCCAATAGCTACGCAAGAAATGCCTCAAAACCAGGCTGTACAATGCATTAAGCAAACAAGTTAAGACTTGAGGCATCTTATATCAACAGCAGCTTGCCGACAGTGTCGAATGACCTTTGCAATATATGCAGCGGAAAGTGCAGCATGCCTATGATTTGAACAATGAGAAATAACAATCTGAGAACATATAAACACGTCCATGAGGTTAATCAAAATACAAATGTTAGGGCTTCAGATATCATGGAATAGCCAGATGTAGTTTCACCACTTTTTATGTACCAATCTGTAGAATTTTTACTTGAACTGATGTTACGTTGTTTGATCAATTGTAAAAATGGCAGAACAGTCATATTATAAACACGCCAGTGATAACAACCACCTGTGCAGAATATAAATCCACAGTTTTCTCTCTTTGCAGACAGTCGATCTCAATTTGCTATTAACTGTGGTGGAAGAGAGTATAAAAATCCGTCCATCATTTATTATGGTGATAAGGAAGTCGAGGGAACAGCTTTCTCTTTTGTAGACTTTGAGAACCAGTGGGCTGTAAGCAACATAGGGCCTGGTGCCCCGGGTATAAGTGTGGCAACCAAACAGAAGATAAATGGAACTACAGATGAAGAGCTGTATAAAACAGCTATTATGTCTCCTAAATCCCTGAGGTACTTTGTTTTTGGACTAAAGAATGGAATTTATAGTGTTGACCTTCACTTTGCAGAGATAGATGACCCATGGCCTCAAGCACGTCTCTTTGATGTATATATTCAGGTAATTTCCGTAGTCATCCTTAGAAAAAAAAATACTTGAACTAAATGTCTTCACCCAATTGTTTGATATAAGTGTTATCTTAAAGAAGCTGTTTCCTGACTCAGAAGTTCTGCTTAATATCATCGTCTTTGTTCGTTTTTGTACTGTGTGTGTGTGGGTTCACATGAGCGTGTGTGTCTGTGTATGTGTGTATGTGTGTGCTGACATTTTTTATGTCAGATTCAATCATAGACATTAGCAACATATTTGCACTAAAATAGAATTACAAATTATTAATACATTGGATGAAAATGTTATTTACATTCAGGTACTATTTGTACCAAATATGCAGTATATCATTTTTTACAATGTAAAGTTTATTGTTTACAAAATTTGTACATGGTTCTACTAAACTGGCAGAAAAGACCCCACCTCATTTGAAAGGTCCCCTATAGGTGTGTGTGCATGCGTATGTGATGCAGCGTGGAACAGAAGGGCCACATTTTTATCTACGTTTATTTGAGTTGTTGAAATTTTTATTTAATTTTATTTACATTTATTTGAGTCGTCGAATTTTTAATTAAATAAAATAGAGATCGCCTGTGATCTCAATTAGTTGGAAATTTGAATTTCAAATTAGTCGGTTAGTCGGTTAGAGTCAAATTAGTATAATTAGTTAGAATTTGAATTAGTTGCTATTTTTGTAACCTCATCCCTCCTGTATAAAGGGATGAAGGCCTATTGTTTTAAATAGTTCAGTATTTATAAAAATTGAGATTTTATCTCCCTCTCTCTTGTCTCTCTCTCCCCTCGCGATCTACGCGTTCTTCTTCTCGAATCTCGCGCATACGGCGTGTTTTCTTTTCTCAACCCCTCTATTTTCTACCACCGAAAAATCCATCATTCAAAATATTAATTTTCGTCGACGCGCAATTTCCGTTTTGCATCATTTGGTATCAGAGCATGGCATCTAGGTCGTCCTCACAATCTGGCGATCCCTCTCGTCATTCACGCAGAAAGTCCAACGGATCTCGCCCCAACGACCGTGCATGGCATGCTGAGGTTGGACAAACACTATCGAATATGCTCCAAGTTCTTTCACATAATAGAGAATCATTGACGCGACAAATACAAGAACTCATTGTCAAAAGGGACGATGAAACTTTCGTCCAAGTTCCTGATGAAGAGAGCCAAGAAAACTGCACCGTCCTCAACAATATGCTTGTTGTCCAGGCGATTTCAGACTTGCAAACGCCACCGGAAACGACTCTGGCACCATCCACGACCCTTCCGCAGATTCCCGACGATATCCCCATACCCCCGGCCTCTCCCGTCACAACCCACACCCCGCCAACGCCTTCCCCACCCACTAATTCCCCCCGCGATCTTCCCCTCGCCCCCAGCGACCCCAGCCCCAGCGCCGCCCCTCCATGCGCCGTCACCAACCTCCCCTGCTACACAACCCCCACAACCCCAAACCCCATCCCCGAAGTCCCTGCCCCTGCAACCCAAAATCCCGTACTCCCACCACCCGCCGCTACCGCCCCCACCCCGCCACCCCCCCTCCTCACCATCCGAACACCCCCTCCCTCCCTCGCTGCCCCGCCTACCTGCGATCAATGGCGCCAAACCCTCTCCTTCCCTCACAGTCGCGGCCCACCTACCTCAGCCTCGACTACCCTTTCCCACCTCCCCTGCGGCATCCCCTCGAAGGACGCCATCGCCACGCGCCTGCGCGGTGGCTGCCCACCTCCGTGCGTGGGCTCGCCCTCCCCACGCCGCGCCCCAGAGCCCCGCATCCCGATGCCGTCGCTCCACCGCTCCAGGCACACGCGCCACCGCCGAGTCTGGGACGCCGCCCATGGCCCTCCATCCCAAGCATGCGCCGCCGCCTCTTATCGTGGACGCACCGAACCCTAGCAAGGGGTTTCTCGGCAAGTGAATCCCTAAAATTAAGGGATGAGGGATTGATTTGGAGAATTTGCAAAAACTTACCCCCCACAGAAACCCATTTATTTAAAGGTTGGAGTTGGTGGTAAATTAAGGAGAGATATCTCAAGTGAAGGGGTAGAAAAATTACACTTCAACCCCCTGGAGCGAAAATATTTTAAAAAAAGTGCTGAACAGCGTGGAACAGAAAGATAGGGCCACATTTTTATTTACGTTTATTTGAGTCGTCGAAATTTTTATTTAATTTTATTTACGTTTATTTGAGTCGTCGAATTTTTAATTAAATAAAATAGAGATCTCCTGTGATCTCAATTAGTTGGAAATTTGAATTTCAAATTAGTCGGTTAGTCGGTTAGAGTCAAATTAGTATAATTAGTTAGAATTTGAATTAGTTGCTATTTTTGTAACCTCATCCCTCCTATATAAAGGGATGAAGGCCTATTCTTTTAAACAGTTCAGTATTTATAAAAATTGAGATTTTATCTCCCTCTCTCTTGTCTCTCTCTGCCCTCGCAATCTACGCGTTCTTCTTCTCGAATCTCGCGCATCCGGCGTGTTTTCTTTTCTCAACCCCTCTATTTTCTACCACCGAAAAATCCACCGTTCAAAATATTAATTTTCGTCGACGCGCAATTCCCGTTTTGCATCAGCATGTGCGTGTGGGTGGATGGGTGGGTGTGCATGCGTGTTTTCCCGTGTGAGTGTGCATGTGCATGTGCTTGTATGTGTATATCTATTGTGTGTGTGTATGTATATGTATGTATAAACTCGTCTTCCTCTTTTCGTGTCTGACAACAAGACAAAAACCCCCAACCTCGTGTGTGGCCCCATGATTTCTCTAACACTTATTTGAAAAAGAAAAGAATTTCAAAATGACACAGTGAGTCCCCTTTCTCCATGAATTGGGCGGATCACTGATAAGCCAATATCAACAAAAATGGTGATAGCATGTTGCACTGATGCATGTATGCACTGTTGCTCTCATCCAGTAGCTCCCACCAGGTCAAGAAGTCACATTTATAACAGTGGTTCCATTTTTTTTGGAGAAATATTCATCGGTCACTCATGGAATCCTTTATCTTAGACTGAGATAATTTTCATGTGCATGCATGTGTGACGGCATGTGGTTTGATTGTTATACTGTAATTTGAACCACCCTCTTAAACTCTAGAATGTCACACTACATTTTTTATGTTTCTTCTGGCAAACTTTCAGGGAGAAAGGCAGTTGACCGATTTTGAGATTCTAAAGGAAGCTGGACGCTTCACAGCTCTGGTGAAATCATTTTATGCTCATGTCAATACTTCTTTTATCGATATTCATTTCCTTCAAGCTGCGCGCTGGAATTGCTGCGGTCCACGAAGCATGGTGCATGGCCCATTAGTTTCTGCTATAAATCTTACTCGAGGTTTGCATTGGTTATCACGGTGTTCTGTTACTATCATGTAACTGTCGGTCGTCATAAGTCCCACACCTGTTCTACGTCCATTTTACAGTTGAGGCGAACTCGAAGGCGCCAGCAAATCCAGAAGACCCTGCATCACCGGGAAGTCTATCACCTCCTGGTGTTGCTCTTTCAGGTGTTGATTCCAGCCGCGAGGCATTACGATGGAGAGGGAGGATATCTGGGATCATTCTCCTCTGTACTGCCATAATATTTGTAGCATCTTCTGTTGTTTACTTATGGTGGATAAAAGATTCTACCACCGGTCATATCCGAATCCGTACAGAATCTCCAAGATCATAGGGTGACAGATTCCATGTTCTATACACAATTTGTAATTATCAATGTAATGTTTGTTTTCTTCTCGCAATACAAGTTTCCCTTTTTTTTCAAGTAGCAACCATTTGTGTTTGCATTGGCAAAGCCGCTTACGATCCTATAGTGAACACATTTTCCTGTATAATACAGAGGATCTGCACCAACTGTTCAAAGTAACAGTTTTATGGACTTGTATCTCCATTCATGACATCTTCTATCAAACCTTTCCAAGCAATAACCCACTTCGAAGGAATGGGAGTTAGTAGAAGTAATTGGTAAGAATGGCAATACCCTTTACCATTACAATTACCTTGCACAATGTCCTGGCAATACCAACAATATAACAACACATTAGGAAGGAGCTGTGTCTTGCTGAACTTGCTAGTTAGCATTAAACCCTACCTATTTTTGTTTTTACAGTGCAACCAGTAAAAAACTGATACATTTACTCAGTCACCTATCTGAAAACTGTTTGGCCAAACTGTTGGATTCAGTAGTCAAGGACTGAAAGTAATAAATGCATTTACTAAAAGATCTTTAATTAAAATTTTGTTTACATCATGTTTATATCCTTCCTCCCTCCTCTCTCCTTTCATCGTCGCTCTTCTTGTAAATGGTATCAATGTCTACGTCGACGCTATGAAATAAAGGATAGGTGCTTCAGTGTAACAGCAGCCAAATCGTTGCTGGAGATTTCAGCCAAAAAAATAAGTTTCTCTTTTCTGTCAAAGATCTTCTCTTGAACTTGGATTTGATTTGAACTCTTGTTTAGAAGGTTGAACTCTAATTTCTGCTTCTGTAATATCTCGGGCTTAGATCTCAGGATTGTTGCAGAAGAAAACTTGATAACTTGTTAGGCACACAGGCTCAATTGGACTTGTTGGCAACCACCCAAAATGGTCAAGGTCAAGTTGTTGATTAGTAATCCCTCACTTTTATAACTCATTCTTAAACTTTGTAAGTTTTATATGTGGGGTTGTGTTTGGCGTGGAGTGTTACCTTCCATACTTATATTCGCAACGTCCTTGTTGTGATATAGCACATCACTTATTCTAAGTGATAATTGCGGTTGCACGCTCCAAGTAGTTGTTTCCCCCTATCTCTTTATTGGAGTGATTCCACCACTCAGGTAGTCATTTCCGCTATCAAAAGAAACTCGCTCTGGTACCATTTTTTAACATCTTGGGCATAGATCCTTGTAATGTTATAGAGGATGGTCTTGAAAACTTGTTGGGTTCGGATCCAATTAGATTCCTTGACAACCATTCAAAATGCTTATCAAGTAGTAATCCTTCTATTCTGAAATTTTGTAAGTTTTAGATGTGGAACTATGCTTGAGATGTATTACAGTATCAGTCAGACCTTTCGGGTTTTATCCTCTTTCGTATAAGCACATCGCTTTGATATCCTTGCTAGTTTGAGAGTAAAACAAAGATGCATGGAATGTGGATCGGAACTTTTATATAATTTATTAGGCTGTTTTATAAATACTATATAATGATTCAGTGCGAGAAACATTAATTCTTGTGAATTTACCAATGGGTTTTATGGTAAGAAAGAATTTATAAATGCAAAAGTTATAGTATATACACAAAAAATTGCAATTTAAGTCGCGTGCACTTTAGTCGAATTATCCAGGAGAAAATCTTCCCTTCATCATACATCTACCCTTATAAACTCCATTTTTCATAGGTTATCTCTCGTGAAAGTAGGATGGTAAATGTGACAACTTGAGGTGTTTTCATTGGTGTTATTAAAGATGGATTGATCAACCAGTTTAACATGAGAATCAGTGAATCGGACTTCGATCGATCTGATTATCCAATTCGTCGGTTTCAATCATTTCATTTTCAGTTGCAATTTGTTTCAACCATCAAGCCCTATACATCCACCATCAAGCCTACATTTTCACTTCATAGATGTGGCCCTACGAGAGAGAAGATCATCTTCTTCATCGTGTTTCGTGTATGTGTAGGAGGATTTGGTTGAGATCATCTTGATATCATCCTTACATGGATAACTTCAAGAATAGAAGGTATCACGGATCGTGGGAAGCAATGTGATACATCATCGTGCCTGCGAGAGGAGATTCCTCGGATCAGACTTCATTTGGGAGGTCTCTTTCTTTAGAGACCCGCGCTTCAAGAGGTAACCGGATCTCTTTTTAATATTCAAAAGGAATATAAGAAACCATGTTAGGAAATTGCTTCCTTAAATTTATGACTTTGCTTTGCATAAAATTTTTGTTATGCTAAAACTAGCGTTCATTCGATGAATACATTGACTTTGCAAATCGTTTGCTATTCTTTTCGGTGTATCCGTGATGCAAAGTTTATTACTTCCTTCAAGTCGACACTATGTATTCCGACCAGAATGGGAGAAAGGATGAGTATTATGTAGAGTATTGTAGGTCAGATTTCAGACTTTGCTTATTGGTTCAGAATCTACAGTTCAAGGCACACAGGTGTGCGTTCGTTGTTTGAAAGATCCCCATAATTGATCTAGTTAGCTCAGGGTTTTCATGTGGACCATACGGACTCCAAAGTAAGGATCACGTTCTTTGAGCCATTATGGGCTCAGGATTTTCACGTGGTTTCATGTGAACTCCAGAGTAGAGATCCCACTCTTTGAGCAAGTATGGGAGAGACCCAGTTCTCTAATAAGGAAACTCAGTCAGACTCCATTCTCGAGCGATGTGAAATCCGACAAGGATGTTTCCACTAATTTTTCAGTCTGATCCTTGCGAAAGGTAGAGCAGTTGCGGATCACAATTCTCCAGATAGTGACACGTTCCAATTTCAGTGACTTTGATAGACATAGTACAGAGCACACGTTCTCCAACGGAGAAACCCAGTTCAATTCACACTCCATCCCTTCAGTTCATCCTCACTAGACGACATGAGAAGCAACGTCCCCAGTAGACAGCTAGTAGAGTATGCGTTGAGTTGATATTGTATGTAGTGTCTAGTATTGTAAGTGAGTGATTTATTTTTATTTGTCCAGGATGAGCATTGCATGCTATGTCTTGAAAGGGAGTGTTAAAGTATGTGTCGCATGCAAAGATGGTTAATTGGATCTCTTCAGGGTTGAATTACCACATCCACATGTTTATCACCACATCTACTGTTAGTGGGACTTCGGTATGTCTGTGGGGCTACTATATAAGAAACCTCACACCCATTGTGTCAGTGGAGAGAAAATGAATAGAAGAATCGGTCCTTTAGTGGTGTTCTCGCATGGTTTCATCTCGCTCCTCGCGGAATAGGGTTGCACGTTAAATCTCGGTATCTTTCCACAATTCTTTATTCTTTATCTCTGATACACTTTTGCGCTATCCTTTTCTACAGCAACGAATGCATATCTTCTTGTTCGGATGGGGATAAGGAATAATGAGAGATAAGTAAGATTCATCATTCATTACTGTTTGATTGAATTGAGGAATGATGAAATGATATTTCAGGACAAAGTCCCCCTGTTCTGAGATGAAGAGATGTTATTTACATCCAAATAGTGATATTCATGTGCAAAACATAGGAAAATTGTTTTTTGTTTTCTTACAGGTGGAAGGAGAAAATGAAAGTAGGAATGATGAAAAAGCACAATTTAAAAATGGGATGATTAACAAAGACTTATTCCCTATTTTCTCACTTTCAATCCTTTTTACTAAAAGCACAAAGCCGCCAATAATAGTGTGAAATCGAGGAAATCGACTTATATGGTAGAGGAAAGGGAGCCTACTTTGTGAAGTAGGTAACTTACCTACTTCACATTTCATTTTTTGCAATTTTTTATTTTTTATCCAAAAATGCCATCATGGGTTTTCATAATTATATCCCTCTAATATGTCATTCAAATTTCGTCAGAAACAGAGACTCCTACGGCCTCCATCCAGACAGTCATTTTTAAACGGTCACAGATTTGTTGTATTTTACGTGTTCTGGATGAAGGCCGTAGGAGTCTCCATTTCTGATGAAATTTGAATGACATATTAGAGGGATATAATTATGAAAATCCACGGTGGCATTTTTCAAAAAAAATAAAAAAATTTGCAAAAATTGGATGTGAAGTAGGTAAGGTTACCTACTTCACAAAGTAGGCTCCCTTTCCTCTATATGGTATAATATATATTGGAAAATACAAGTATATGTGAACTTGTCACTTCCTATCTTAAAATAAAATAGAGTTACAATCCGTACTTATTGCAAGAAAAAAATTAAAATGGATTTGTAAAAGAAACATGGAATCGTAAAAGAGGTAATTACTGTCGAGAAAAGAAGAAATTGTAGAGGATGCAGAGAGCCCTAACCCTATGGGAGTTCATATACTACTCATGTACAAGCGGATCCCAAAAACAAATAGATCCAAATAACCCGAATACAAATAAACCGGTTAATAAAAATCTTCGCCCGCAAGGGGGAGTGCACCTGCTCCCCCACATACCCTCATCTTGTTGGAGGGGGTATACGACGGTTCTTCATCCTTGGTGAGATGGTTAGGATTCAGAGTATATCAATATGGAGGTGGAGGTTGGTGGTGGCATGTGGTACACATGCATGGCGTCATAATCGCGTTCGATTAGCAACCCTAATCTTCTTTCCTCTTCCATATTGTGATGCTACATTTAAAATACTTAACCAACTCTAATATAAAACTATTATTTAAATAGAGGGCCTTTCAAATAGGACGCAGTCCTTCCTGAGTTCAGTAAGGCCGGCCCTTTTTTGTATAAAATACGAGTACTTTAGTAGAATGCGTATATAGTTTGTATTATAGGTGCACGTTATAAATAAAAAACCGCATACAAAATTGTGCATTATAATACAAACATTAAAACTGCACATTATAATACAAAACTGTATATGTATTCTACTAAAGTCATCATGTTTTATACAAAAAAGTGGTTGGTCTTCCTTAACTTAAGAAGGAGTACGTCCTATTTGAAAGAAATCATATATATATATATATACACACACACATATAATGTGTTTCTTTCACTTACTTTACGCAAAATAGTTCAGGCACATTTGTTGAGGTATTGAGCAAATGCCTTGATGATTTTAATTATATTATCTTATATATATTTTAAACTAAGATTCATCTTCACACAATCGAATAATTATTTAGACATAATGACATGATAGATAAAATAACATTTTCTTTTGGGAAGACGTTATATGCATCATTTTCACAATCATAAACAAATATTTTTTAAAATTACAGTCCACATCAATTTTCATCCTATACATTAATCTAAACATTAGACATTCATCCAAACATATAACAATGCAATGAAAAAAAAGATATTCTTTTTGGCTCAACGTGGAACACCTTACATGCATTATTTAAAAAAAAGCTTATATATCTCCCTCCACAACCTTTTATTTTAATCAATCTAAATTTTAACTCCAAAAACTGTTTAGTCATTCAAATATATAATTGTGATGAAGTTTAGAGAAAAAAAACCAAGGGTTCGAGTTCGACGGAAAATGGGGACTCGTACACGAGAAGGATCGATGAATGGGGACTAAATTGTACTAATCGAATCGAACGGTAACGAACAGACCTATGCTTGAGTTCGATTTGATAAGAAAGTTTGAAGGTTCGAATTCAAGTTCGGTTCGATATAGGGTTTGTAGCATAAGTTCGAGCTCGATTTCGTTTGAAAAAACAACGTTTGAGTTCGAGTTCGGTTTAATAGTAGTTCTTTAATTATTTGATTTGAGATCAAATTTGTTTAAATGAACAAGTTCAAAACTACGACTTGATAACAAAGATTGATTTGACGAGAAGTATAAAAGTCTGCAATAGTTTACGTCAAGAAAAAGAGAACCCATTGGCGTGTAAGAAATAAGAATCGAGGTCAGATCACATGGCAACAATATCACAAAATCCGATAGTCGATCATCATCAAATTAATCCAATCATTTTCCATTTTTCTATTATTAGAATAAAAGGGGATTTACCTCATTCGAGAAGCAATTGCAATTAGGGATGAAAATGGTCGTATACGGATACGAATATATATATGGGATTGATGGGATGCCTTCTGGAGGCAGCCAAAATGGCTGTCCCACCTCATTTTTGGGCAATTTTTTTTATTCTTTTTGAAAAATATCATCATGTATATTCATCCCTATATCCCTCCAAAATGTCATTCGAATTTCGTCAGAAACAGAGACTCCTACGGCCTCCATCCATACAGGATCGATTTAAAAAATCCTATGACCGTTAAAAAAATGACGTATGGATGGAGGTCGTAGGAGTCTCTGTTGAGCTTTAGAGTTAGGTTTTTGGGGCATTTTTGGGAAGGGGAGGGTTGGGTTTTATGTTTCCAACCCAGATTCGGATCCGGG
This sequence comes from Ottelia alismoides, assembly GCA_037367405.1. Classification (NCBI taxonomy): domain Eukaryota; kingdom Viridiplantae; phylum Streptophyta; class Magnoliopsida; order Alismatales; family Hydrocharitaceae; genus Ottelia; species Ottelia alismoides. Next base: position 203,371 of record JAZKJV010010334.1, on the reverse strand, counting down.
TTCGGATCCGAACAAGACCGGAACCCAGTCTTGCTAAAATAGTCGTAATACGAGGGGTCTGGGTGGAGCATTGGGCTCGACCCGGCCCAACCCAGGAAAGCCTGGCCCGAGCCCATCAATTTTCCGTGGGCCTTGGGCCGGGTCGAGGCCCGCTTTTTTCAGCAAACTGAGGACCCGGGCCCGGCCCAAGGCCCGCGAGATCGGGCTCAGGTTCGGGTCGTGCTCGGGCTCGGGTTGGGCTCAACCCACATTTATTTTGATTTCATGAAGTTGCACTTTGATTCCAATTTATTTTTATGGATATAATTCATCCACAACACATGAATATTGGATGTATTGTTACTATATAATATTACTATTGATGGATGAAGAAAATATTAGATGTATTTTGACTATAAATCCGTGTCCCCTAATTTAGTTCTAATATGATTTTTTGAAATATGAGGGCCCGGCCCGTTTGTACTTTGGGTTCGGGCCCAGCCCGGCCCGAGCATAATATTTTTCAAAAATGAAGACCCAGGCCCGGCCCCCTTATACATCGGGTTCGGACCGGATTCGGGCTTTTGCGGGTTGGGTCAGGGTCGGGTTCGGGCCAGCCCTAGGTCTCACAATTTAGAAGTTTTTCTTACTTACCTTTTTGAAGTGCTAGAAGATATATAACTTTTCTGGTGTAATTTGAATATTGACTAATTTGTAGATCTTTGCAAAAGGATTGTGTGAATGAATTTATTTCCTCATAATAATTTATGATGCATGTTGACTAATCCTTTGTCAAAACTTGATCACGATGCTCTTAGTGGCAAATGCACTTAATTGTTTTTGTGATGTTTAAGATGGAATTTGGTTTTGCTCTCTTGTCATGATTTTTTTTTACTTGTAACAACATATATTAACTTATGTTATGCCCTGTCTCCTTTAATTTCTCTACATGTTCAATTTTTCTTTACCAGTATAATTTTCCTTTTGATAGCTTATATATAAAACCTTGTTGGATTGTTAAAGAAGGACCTCAATAATTATCAAAATCATGATGAAAAGCACTTAGGACCCGTTCGGTAGGAGAATAAGCAGGAATAAGGAAGGGGAATAAGGGTCTATTCTCCGTTCGGCTGGAGGATAAGAATAAGGATGGGGAAGGTGAAATAAAGGTAGGTAAGGTGGGATAAAGATAGGAATAAGAGTGAAATAAGATGAAATAATGGGGAATAGTCGTATCACGGGGAAGTGTGTTGGGGGCTTATTCCCCTTATTCCATTCCCCCTTATCCTCCAAACGAACACCCCCTTAATGATTTTAGGATTTTTACCCGCAGACCCTATAAACCTTATAAATTACCTCTACGGCCTTTTGCAAAAATATTATTACCCCATCGACCTTGTAAATTACCCCCAAGAATCCCCATGAGCTTCCAACAGATTACCCGGAGGGTTCATGGGGTAAGAGTTGACAAGTTTATGGGGTCGTTTCAAAGGCTGTTGAGATAATTGACAAAGTTTATAGAGTCTGTCGGGTAAAAATCCCAATAGACCCATTCGATTGGGAGGTTACCCCCAATTTGGGTGGGTTACCCGCCAAACCCCATATTCTTAACCCACTAGTGGATCCCACTCCCTTCCCATCAAAAAAATATATATTATACCATTATATCATCTAAAAATCATAAAATACTCAACTTCTACTAACTACTCCAAACTTCAATACAATCACATCACAACAACTACCCACTTTTTCAAATTTCAATACAATCATATCATAATAACTACCAACTTTTCAAATTTCAATACAATCACATCACACAAACCCTCTCAATCCTTAACCCATCAACCAAACACATAAACACAAAAATGAGTTATTCTCCCTCAGATAACCCACGAACTAAACGCACCCAATAAACTTTGTGGTGTTTAAGATGGAATTTGATTTTGCTCTCTCGCCGTGACTTTTTTTTACTTGTAACAAAATGTATTAACTTACATTATGCTCCATATCTTTTAATTTCTCTATATGGAATGAACTTTCAATTTTTCTTTACTCATTTATTTTCTTATAGTTCATGTATAAAATATTGTTGATTTGGTAAAGAAATATCCTATTAATTATCAAAATCGTGATATATTTAATATACCGAATCCTCTCCCACAATTTTCCTCTCACTGTCAGAAAAAATCCATATAAATATCTCACACCATTTATTTATTTTAGACAAAGAAAGATCAAATATAAATTCACACATATAAAAAAACAAACTACAAAGCCGGAGAAGATAGGAACACCCCCACACGCGTGTGCGGCTCGGGTCCTCTTCAGACATACGTGTCTAAGACAGTGCAAACGTGTGCCCTTGCATGTTCCCCCAGCCGGTAAACTCACCACCGCCCAACCTCACCGCCTCCCCCCACCACCCCCTCCAACTAGCAGTATAGTAACACCCTCCACCCCCAAGCGGTAACGTCACACCTCCGTAACGGCGCCACCGCCACCTCGCCGGCCCCGACCCCGACCCCGACCCCGTCTCCTTCCCTCGATTTAGGGTTCGTACGTATTTCCCTCTCATCTTTTCATGATTAGAGCTCTACTTTACTAGAATCCAACCTCTCGATCGCACACTCCGCTCCCCGCATTGAAATTGGTGGACTTAAAGCGGAAAAAGGCGAAGACTTTGACGTTGTTTTCATCGGGATGAAGCGATCGCGTGGATTTCGACTCCTCGAGCAGTTTACTGTGCTGTCGAGGAATCGGATCGTTTTTTGTCTGGGAAATGGATTGTGTTGTTGTGAAATCTCTGTCGAAAGATGTTTTATTACAATTTTAATGAACTTGAAAAAAAAGAGATGGAGATTGACTGGATTAGTATTAAAGATTTTAGATAAACCATTACTCTTAGATGCCGCTTATAAGAAGAAAACGATTTTGCGGGATAAGTTTACGTGGTTCATATTTAAGATGCCATAAGCAAGTTGAGCCATGTTTTTATCATCAGTAGATGAGGTTTCACATGGGAAAAAAGCTTGCAGTTTTTTGTCGTTTTATTGGGAAGTAACTTTATGAATCCATTTCAGATTTAGTTGGATCCATCAGATTTCCCTCACAAGTAAATGACTTGAAGATGTGATTTAGCAATCGAAGTTGCTCCCCTCTTCACTGGTAAATCATGGAAAAGATGGAAGTGGAGACAATAATATTAGATCGGCAATCAAAGCAAAGTAGAAATAGACAGAGTTTGATTCATCTTTATGACAGATCTCCAATATTTGTGGTTTACAGTGTTCACCTGAGTTTGGCCTTTCTACATGTTTATCACTCTAGTACCGAGGTTTTGTTCTAGAAATATGATTTACGAACCCCAAAGGTATTTTACGGCAAGCATCAACCTAGATGATGCATTTTTGTACCTTTTTGAAGTACTTTTTGTGTTAAGTTGGAGGGATTTAGATAACAGATATGTTGGTGAATCTACACGACATTTGGCTCGGTATACGCACTGTGTAAGGAAGAAGAACGTACATGATTCAGTTGCTTTCTTATTCTCTTCTGCAGTAATGCTTTTTATACTTTTAATTTGAATCTTATGATATAGTTTCATGATGATTTCCAGCCGGATTTTTTTTTACAATTGCTGCCAGTCATTTTACTTGACTATAGCAACGGTAGCTTGTAGCCATATTATTCGCTGAAAAAATTTACATTATGATATTTTGGGCCTTTTGGCATAGAATCATATCAAGATATTTTGTTATAATTTGTGAAAGATATCCTATCTCCGCTATTGCATTCTTGATTCTCTCATTAACTTGAGTCAAAAAAATTTTAATGTCTTGTTGTTGTCCTCCACAGGATCATGGCCCAGGAAACTGTTACTTCTCAGTCCTCGAAGGCTGTCGAACCATTCGAGTATATTGTGTATGAAGATACTGAGCGTGCCAATGCCCCAATCAGTCCCTGGATTGATCCTAATACTTTGAAACTGTCCCATCGTATTGGAAGGGGTCCATTTGGTGATGTTTGGCTAGCAACACAGCATCTCTCGACAGAAGATTATGATGAATATCATGAAGTTGCTATAAAGATGCTCCCTTATTTGCAAGAGGATCAAAAACAGGTCGTCTTGTCCAGGTTCCAAGAAATATTTGACAAGTGCCAGGGCATTGAGGGGGTTTGCCATCTGCATGGCGTCACTGTAAAAAATGAGAAGGTCTGTTCTGATTCCCGTGTCTGCTTTTTCTTTTAGTGCTGATAATTCTGTATCTTATTCTCATGTGATGTGCATCTGCTTAGTAAGTATTGTTTTGCTTTAGACAAGTTCTCAATTGTTAATATATTTGTAGATATGCATTGTTATGAAGTTCCATGAGGGATCAGTGGGGGACAAACTTGCTCGACTTGAAGGTGGGAGGTTTCAGCTACCTGATGTTGTAAGGTCCGGATTGTCAACAATTAGTTTTGATGTGGTGCTTAAATGATCAACACTTCATTAGATTATAGTGTTTTTTGTATGTCTGTGCAGGTATGGAACAGAACTGGTTCAGTCAATTGCTTCACTGCATACAAAAGAAGTTCTGGTTCTGAATCTCAAGCCTTGTAATTTCCTTCTCAATGAGGCCGACCAATTAGTTTTAGGGGAGTTTGGAATTCCTTTTCTATTATATGGAATATCACCACCTAGTTCTGAAATCGCATGGAGACTTGGCACGCCGAACTACATGGCACCTGAGCAGTGGCATCCAGAAATCAGGGGTCCTGTTTCTTATGAAACAGATTCCTGGGGATTTGGTTGCAGTATTGTAGAATTGTTAACTGGAGTCCAGCCGTGGAGTGGCAAATCGCCTAATGAGATTCAAAAGTTGGTCGTTACAAAGAAAGAGAAACCTGATATCCCAGGTGGTCTGTCTCCTGCAATTGAAAATATCCTTCGCGGTTGCTTTGAGTATGATTTGAGAGATCGTCCACGAATGGGAGACATTCTGGAAGCATTTAAGAGGTAGTCCTGCTTTATTTATTATTTTGCATTTTTCATCTTACATAAATCACGTCTCCTCTTTGATGCTAAATTCTGGTTCGCTTGGATAAGAACTTAAATACCATACAGATTGTCCTGCCACCAGTACCTAAAATAGATGGTGCGGGTATAGTTCATGCCATTAGTATCTGAAATTGATGTCACAAGTGTAGTAGTATAGGCTTATGATGAAGTTAAGATTTGTTAGTGCGAAAAATGAATCCTTCTATCGAAGGATCAAAAAATTTTGGTCCAGATCCACTGCATGAATGATTTGGAAGATCCAAAACTAAAAGATCTAACGGCTCATCCGTTGCTTACATTTTGTTCATAATTGAAATGAGCCTGTCTAACTGAATGTCCGAACCTTCGTGTATCTAAGTCGGTGGCAGAAAAAAGTAGCAAGGACAGATCTTATGCATAATTTGAGTATAATAAGGACAACTCTTCCTCATAGATTGAATATTATATTTGGTTTATTGTTAAAATGCTGACTGTCCACTCACGTGGACCACATATTCACAATGGAATATTTTAACTTTAGAGAGCGTCGTTACTGTAAATGCTTTTCATCATTTTGGATTAAATTTTAAAGTCCAACCATTTTCATGGAGATGCATCTAATATAATTAGATTAAGATATTAAAGTTTCTGAAATAATGAAAATTACTTGTCTATTTGAGAATGTGAGAGGTGGACTGTGGACACCCTAATGATGTTCTCCCATAAAAATTAATTAAAAACCTGAAAATTGGTACAGGTGTCAAGAATCAAAGTGTGAGCCAAAATGTTATTAACGTAAGGGTGTTCCCTCAATAGACTATAACATTGTTGGCTATATCCAACAAAGAATAAGGTTTCACATTCTTCTAGAATAAAAAAGATGAGCCAGTGAAAGATTTACAACTAGCTGCTTCCACTACTGTTAAACTCATCCTCGCAGATTTATTGGCAAGATGTTTGTTTCTACTAGTTTGTCGTATGATGCACCCTTCTCAGCTTCCAAGTCAACTTGTTTGTTCATCCCTATGAGTGTCATCCACCCTATGAGTGTCATCCACAGCCACAAAGGGCGTATTTTCAACATAAACAAACCTCCAAGGGTCATTCCTGAGAAGCTCACTTCGTGATTTTATTGAGAGTGTGTACAATTAACAAGACAATAGCACACTGATTGCACACAGAGATGATGGGCAATTTTGTTTTTGTATTACTTTTATAAAAGGAATATTTAATATTTCTTGAATCAAATTGATTGTTAGTTGTATAGTCTGGTTATCTGCTAATATACTTTACATATTTCCGAGGTGTATTATTTTCTCGTCAGAAATGCGTGGTTTTGTGGTTCTGTTCTAATATCAACTGCTTGTTTGCTGCTTGCAGCTATAAGACGGGAAGTAATGATGCCATAGGAAAGTGGGCTACTCGCAACGGCTACACTGATTGGTCCCTCTTGAAGGACCCTCTTGAAGTAGGTGATATCGTGCGATCTCGAAAAACAAAGTCCCACAAACCAGAAAACATGACAATCCCTGAAGGAACCATTGTTAGCTTAGAAGACGACAGTTTTGTCCTCGTGAGAGTGCCTGGCATGCATGGTCCTCAGAGGATCCACTCATCCACATTGGAGAGGGTCTCCTATGGCTTTGCAGCTGGGGACTGGGTGAAGATCAAAGGCGAACAGAAGAGCAACTCCTCTATTGGGATCCTGCACTCCATTGATCGTGATGGTAATGTCGCTGCGGCCTTCCGGGGAAAACCAACTCTCTGGAAAGGACACCACTCCCAACTTCAGATGGCCGAATCGTTTTGTCGGGGTCAGTTCGTCAGACCTAAGGCAAGCATCTCAAAGCCAACCTTTGAGTGGCCATCCAAAGCTGAAGGTGGGTGGGCGACAGGCAGGGTATCTCACATTCTTCCAAATGGGTGTCTTGCAGTAAGATTTCCAGGCAGGCTGGTGTTTGGCGAGGAAGGGGAGTACGTGGCTGATCCAGCCGAAGTAGAGGTGGTTGATTTCAGCACTTGCCAAGGTGTGATGAAGAAATACCAGCACTTGGAGGATTTCCACTGGGCTGTGAGGCCACTGGTGATTGCCTTGGGGGTGTTCACGGCGTTGAAGGTGGGAATCTCTGTCGGTAAAGGGGTAGGGAGGTCAAGAAAGAAAAGCGAGCAAGGTGAGGCTCAGCAGGAAGGCCCGACCGGGGGTCGCAAGGAATGGCTTCCATCTAATGTGGCAAACATACTTTTTAGGGAAGGTGGTGGCGGTTACGCAACTCGATGAATGATTCTGCCATCTCATCCTATGTTTACTATGTATAGTTACAGGTCCAAGTTTATGTAAAGCCCATAATATTTCTGCTCTCTGTGTACATATCAAGTTCATCTTTCAATTTCCAGGTACTTCTGTTCTCCCTATGTAAATTACATGTTGCTTCTTTTGATGTTGTCGCTTATACAATTTAGAAATACCTCAGTACTTATCTTTTCCTTCGTTATTGTTTTTATTTTGGTTGGCTGCCCTATGATTTCATAATGACAGCCAGTCGATGCATGATTCACATTATTCACACTGGAACACTTCCTGTTTGGTTGGTGGGTTGGGGTTGGGGTACACTGATGTATCATTCATTCCAATCCTCCTGACCCTCCTCACAGTCTACTATTCACAGGGGTAACCCAACCCAATCCAACCCACCAACCAAACAGGCGATTAGAAAACATATTTTACATTCCCTGTTTTGTTATAGGGTTGGGATGGAGTAAATTATGTGAAATGGGTTGGTAAGAAGCCCTAACCCTTTGAAGGGGTGTTTGGAGGGTTGGAATGGGATGAATAGCGCAAAAATAAGAAGCATCATAAAAAATAAGAAGCATCAGAAAAATAAGAAGCAGCTAGTGCAAAAATAAGAAGCATCTAGTGAACCTACCCAAACAATTTGCTGATATACTTATAAAAATGCTTACCACAAGCTTACACCCCTCGTTAACAGTAATGCTTAACCTGTATATTCATAATCCTGTATACAGTTAACTTTGATGGAATCGGTCAAATATTTACTATTTCCATCCTTTAAGTTCACAGTATTTACAAATGATGCCAAAAATAATAAGGGGAAAGTCTGCATTAGAGGGTCCTTCAAAGTTTTTTCTTCCAGCATTTAGATCTTTTTTGGGCAAATTATCGAACACCTTCTGTTCATTTCCAATTGTCTTCTCCAAAGATTTTTTGCTTGACATCTTGTCAAACACCATGACTGCACCTTGTACTCCACAACTCATATAGCTATTCGAACGAAGGTTTTAAAAACTGATTTGGATATGGAATCGGGCATATGTCGGTTTTTGGTTTTAATGTTCCAATCAATGTAATTAACTGGTCGAACTGATGATGATATCAGTAGTTCATAAAACATGAAAAAGAACAAACAATTGTATTGTTGGTTTCATTCATATGGTTCAATCGGGTCGTACCGAATTAGATCAGTATATGATACTAATAAATATGAAAATGGTACATCAATAAAGGGCTTGTACCCTAGTGCCCTTCCAAGTTTTTCCAATAATACTTCTACCTCTATTTTTTTTAAAATCACTTGTATGCCTTTATATTTTTACAAACGCATAGTAGTTGCCTTTTATTGGTACATTTTGGCTCCTATATTATACTAATATAAGAATAATATTCTGATCTTTTTAAGAATATAGCACAAGTGAAATTGCTAAAAATTTAGGGGTATAAATGATATAAACTCTAAGATGATATAATGGCATATTTTGTAAATGATATAAATACATATATGTGATGTATAAAATAAATAATTTTAAATCTATTTAAAATTTATTTCGACACAAGTATTGAATTTAATTCAAGACAAGTATTATTAATTTACAGCTTTTCATAGTATGATTATGACAATACCTTCCTCATTTGTTGTTGAAAATAAACATCATGCACAACGTCGGAAGAGAGAGAATGCTCGAATGGCAGGAAGGAAGAGGCAATAATAGGTCATTGGCACATGTGTAAGGAGAAGAGATAAAGGAGTAATATACCACTGGTTAGAATGAGCCTGGATTTTAAATAGTTTTTAAAAGTTTGCATTTTAATAAATTATTAGAAATTATTTTTTTATCAAAAAATGGATGGTTGAATGGGTGGTTTACTATAATTATTTTAATCAAGTTTAAGCGATTCAATCGTATTTTGATTAGTTTTTATTTTCTAAATAAAATTCTAGTGGCTGATCCGTTTTTCTTTCGATCTTGGTTTAACCAGCTGAACTGGTCGATTTGATTTGATTTTTAAAACCTTGCTTCAAATAATCCAAACCCAATGAAAGCCCCAAATCACTTAAAGGAACAAAATGCTCAACACTCTAGAGCCTCAGGATCGCACACAATCGCTTCCCCAAGCAACATGGATCACACATTAAGGGGCTGTTTATTTGCAGGGTTGGACAGGGTTTGGTTGGGCAGAGGTACCCTTGTGAATAGTAAACTGTGAAGAGGATTGTGATGTTTCCACACTCAGGTACAACAGCTCCAAACAGCAAGAAGAGCCCTCGTCCTCAAAGTCCAACCAACTCTTACCCCTCCAACAAAGATGAACTTGAAAGCAGCTCCTCCCACCTGGATTAGCAAGAACACCAGCATTGAACCTGCTTAGCGGAGCCCTAACAGACCTCCACAGCAAGAACACGCATTGATATCAACAACATGATATCATCATTCCTACAAACCCGAAAAAATCGAACCGGACTAAATTTACTTGTTGAACAGATTAAATCGGTTCTCTGAACCAAGAAAAATGGATATATTATATATAAGATTTTAATCAGTTGTGTCCTAAGATGTTGCAATTTCAGTTATACCCATCCCTTTTTAGGAATACCAGTTATGCCCCTGATTTGGAGATGTCATGTGTGAAGGCCAAATAGATGAACTCACTTGTGCTCCTACTACTAGGCAAGAAAGACAGCTGCAGGATTGAAGTGCATAAGCTCATCACTTGCAGATGGTAGAGGAAAACGTCTCATATCATGTTTTTAGAATCAAATACCTGCTTGCAAATGGTTAGGGGTCATAGCCTTACAAATATCTTTGATTTCTGACATGAACTTTCACTGCTTCAAGAATTTAAGCTGAGTCTGCTAAACCCACCCTGCAATTTGAGGATCGATCCAGTAAGCGATCCAGAGGTTTGCTAGATGATGTTATCATGAATGTGCAGGATATGCACTTCCCAATGGACTGTCATCCTGGATATGGATTCGCCTGCACCATTGCACCAGCCTCTATTTTCAAATATGCTCTCGCCAACTCAGTGCGAAAAAATATAAAAAAAAACTCAAAAAGATTTTCGATTCCTCATGGAACAACATTTTCAAATTTGCTCTTATCAACTCAGTTCCAAACTTCCAACTTCCTACATTCATGCAAAATAATACAAGAATACAGGAAAGGCAAAATATATCTCGCATAAAATACATATACCCGTGATCGCTAATCTAACCTGCCTATCAGTATTACATACACCATCCCATGTTACTCGTTGGTGATCAGTTGCAGGCTTTAGAGCCTGTTCCTTGCACATCCCTCCACTCGAGAGATCTCCAAGTAAATAAAAAAGACAAAATATATACATACATTGTTGTTCCTAATCCAAGGGCTATCATATTACACCTCATGTACACCAAGTCTTCAAACAATCACATATATAAGAAAATAAAAAGAAAGATACAAGTATAGTTTTTTCAAGGGGGGATGCAAACAAAATATGAAATTAATACAAAAGGCAAGGGGAGGTGTAAGGGCCACTAGAACCACGACAATACAGGAAAATTGTAGATTGTAAAGAGGAAACAGAGAGGGCAGCAGTACCCGCAGAAGGGGGCCAGCACCCGAATTGGCGGTACCATCGAATTACATCTAAGCAAGTGAGGAAAAAAGAACAGAAATATGAATATACATCAAATACTGCAATTAAGAGTTCGTCGGAGTGCACACCTGCAACTTCTTATACTGGCAATCTTGGCTACCGCGAAGAGATCAACAGAAGAAGCTACGGTCCTCTAGTCCGCCCATTAATCGATGGTCCATCTGGTGGAAATCAACGTCTATATGGAGAGGTTGTACTTGGAGGAGGGGCAGGAGGCAAGCGATTTGGAGTACGGCGGCTGCCCGAATTTGGGCCAGAGTTCCCGTTCTGTGCTGACTCGCTTTGTCGTCGACTGTAACCGTTGTCAAGACTGGATGACCTCGACTCGCCGCTAGAATTAGAGCGATCAACTGGTCCATTGGCTGCAGCATTAAATGCAGATCTCCAGTCTTCACCTGCAGGGGCAGATGGAGTCCGTGGACTTGGAGTCTCTGTTCATCGCATGACACCAAATGATTCAATTAGCACAAATTACTGGACTAAATCTAAAACCCATAACAAATCAGTCACTTCAAATTCGGCCTCACTTACAAGTCAAGGCCAGCTGCGCTTAAAGATCAACATGATAGGAACTAGGAAGTAATGAAAAGCAATAACCAGATGCACTTTCGAGTCACGACCAAAATAGTACAAACACTACTTGAGATTTACAATTTACTTAAATTGAAAATAAAATCAATCATGATATAAAACACAAAACCAATCACGAATATCCTATGAGAATGGACCTTTTCTAGAGGTGTAAGTTACTTTTGAATGCCATATGAAAAGTACTATAGCATTACTTACCGGCACCAGAACCAACATCCGACCACCCGCTGGCAACTGCTGCTCGATTATCTTGGATACTGAGCTGACGTGTAAGTTTCGAGAGAATAGATGATTGTCTTTGGATTCTTTCACGTCGGCGCTTTACATTCTGGTCCTCCTGTAACAGCTCTTCGATCCTTCCAGTGCTTTGTGAACTGGGAACAAAGAAAAACGGCAATCATAGATAACCTATACAAGTGCTGGAAGGAGACTAAAAAAATTTAACATTTCTTGGATCCACACCCAGGTAAGAAGTTTAAATAAATCTGCTTGAAGCAATGACACCATGTAGCCAATCCTACAACTGTGGAAGAAAAGCTACTGCAGTTTGTTTATAACAAACATGCATCCAAATAACTGAGTTCAGAAGAAAGCCCGACGTTCAATGAGATTAAGGTCCTACCCTCTCAGAAATAAATGTGTGCTAGATGTGAGCCTAAACGAGAGAGCTGTGGCAACTTCATTCATTAACACCTCAAACATTCAATCTCCTACAACCTTCTTCACAACTGCATCCCACTACATCTACTGCAATGTGAACTTCATCCGTATAACCTTCTAGATCGAATGATTAATAAATAACTATTAAGTCATGGCAAAACCCTACTCATATCAGATGGGGTTAGCTGAGAAATAGAACTAATGAGGGACAGCCCCACAAAAAATTTATAAATTGGCGGTTCACCTATCATAGCCCTTTCATACTAGCTAGGGCAGCAATTAAGGTAAAATCTTATTAATGCAATGTTGTGATAATAAAAACAACTTATGCAATAAAAACCACTCTAGAGAAGTTAACATGTTTTCCAAATTATCGACACAAAATGGATATGAAGATGTAGATCAGGAGTCTGGAAGTGATGACATCGAGGGGTGCCTAAGAGAGTTGAGCTCAATAATATTGGCCTGGGCTCAACTCACTAAAAATCTTGCAACAGGGCATGTCAAACCAAAAATATGACTTCTGAGACATGCAGCATGACAATCCAACAATTCCAACTTGGCATTCTTTCATAGCAACCATATAGAACTCTGCTATAAAGATCTTCCCCTAGATCCACGGTCCTTGTGACCAACAGTTTCAGCATACGTGCCTCACTCATCGTAGTCGGATTACAAAACCTGAAACTTCACATCGCAAAAACACATGATTCACGGCTACATCATCACAACCTACCAAGGAGATGTGACTGTCTCCTACCAAACCATCCCACAGAGTATCAATACCGGACATAAAGAAGACCAACAAAGCAGAAAGAATATCTTTCAACAGAAGACACATCCCCCTCCACGTAGAAGTTACAAAAACTAGCACTTCCACACAGCAAGCCAAGGACACAGGATCCAATCATTAAAATAAAATTAAGAATGAACCGGAAAGGGCTACAGGGCCGTACGCATCTACCCTCTCATCTCCACAGATAGAACTTGGGCAACAGGAACATGAAGCATCAAACGGGCCTATAAAAGCAGTCACTCCCCTCCAGAAACTCCTCACTGCTGCCAACTTTTCCCCAAGCACATCCCATGGAACTCATTATACAAGCAATATAGAAACTTAAACCTAACAAGCTCGCCACAACCCGCTTGTCCTCTAGGTCAGAAAACTAACTCGGCAAGTAAAAATCAGTCACCACCAAATCATTATTCTGCCGAAATGGGCAATGCCCCATTGATCTCCTCAGCAAGTATTGCTTGAAATCTTCTCAGGTATGACAAGTGGTATAAAAGAATGTTTTTCCCATTTATCATCAGTGTCCCCGGCTCAGTAAGGTAAACACAACTGAATATAGTTGAATTCTTCGATATTACAAGCGGAAAAAGGGTTGTGCAATTTATCAGAAGCCCATAAATACCACAGATATACTAGTCAACACCACAACATTCTTCATGATATGTTTACTCCTTATGAAGATGACATATCAACTTCTTGCTACCTAGTAACCACAAGTAAAAATTTGTTGAAGCTCCATAACCATAATGCAAGGCAGCTTTTTTCCTATTTGAAAAGTAAGATGCAAAAGGAGATAAAGGCGTCATGGCTAACAAGCACCCCTTGGTTTAAACTTGTTGAATCCATCCATGAAAAAATATCTTGATGACCACAACAGAGAAGTCATCTTCATCCGAAACCCACTATTCAGAAAGCCTTATAACCGAGAAGTCGCCAACATGGCCTCAAATTTCAGCGAAATTCAGTCGAATTTCTGTCGAATATCGATATCCAGTCGAAATCGAAATTCGACCGAAATGATCGAAATCCGGTCGAAATTCCACCGAAATTCTGTTTTGGTCGATACCGAAATGGTGACCGAAACCGACATTTAAGGCCTTGGTCGCCAATAATAGGACAAAGATAATAAACTATTTAGAAAGTAACCATCAACAAAAAGCTCTCATGACCCAAAATTCAAATAGTCAAAATCTCAAAATCATCATAAAAAAATCTCATGTAACTTCGTCAATCTGTTCACACAATGAAAGCATATTTACTGATAGTGTGTGTGTGCGTGTGTGCATGCACGTGCACGTACAAGTATAGATTAAATATGTGTTTTCTATTTAAAATACTATACATTCAAAATTGAGTATATTCTATTTTTCTTTGTTCAATGACATGACGATAGCATCACTTGGATTCCTTATAAAATATATAAGCCTTCTTTAACTAAAAGAGTCTTGACCTTAGAATCAGCAATATACACAAAAGTATCATCAGAATAAAGAAGAAAACCAGCTGCCGGATAAGACAAGAACCCATCAAGAAGCTTATTTCTCCGAAAATGAAATCAAAGCCCAGTCCAGCACTTGAGGAAGGAAGCATCAAGATAGTTTGCAACGGAATCATTTAGGTGTCCTCGGCAGACCTGTCGGCAAATTCTCAAGTTCGCTTTGCTTGGATTAGATTTATTAAAAGTTTAATTCGGAGTCAGTTCGATCCTAAACATAGATTTAGCTTCGTTACAAATGAATCAAACCTTAAACTAGTAGATTTGATAAAGTTCAGTTCGTTAAAAAACCCATACACATACACATACATATATACACAAATTTACAAATCCTTATAATATAAAAATATATAACAATTTTATTTTTCTAAAGAGAAGAATCCTTAATCTATTTTTATAAAGATGGACAAGAGTGAGATAAAGAAGAAAATTAAGTGAATACAATTCCAAGTACTTGTATATACCTTCTCCAATGCATTTCTTTTCACTCCCTCTCGTCACAAAATTCTCAAGTTCGATATTCAATTAAATTTGATTCCATTTGATGAAAATCGGATTCAATTTCAGTTTGAAAATCAACAAACCAAATGCTATAACACTAGGAGAGATGCCCACTAATGGAACATAATTCAGTATAGATGAAGCATGGGAAAGCATAGCAACTTTAAGAAAGCATTGAATACTAAGAAAGAAAGATTGATGTATAACTTTCATAAGCAAAAGACAGTTTCTTTCAGAATCAACCACAACCAGCTCCTTATTTGGCATGCACATGCAAAATCAATTCCAAAGTACACTGATATGATTCTAGAAATATTGTAGTTGGTGTATGTATGACGAACCTCACAGAGATATAAAGCTGATTTAACATATCTTCCTTTGCCTTCTCCACTTGGCAAAGAACAACAGCCTGTTCAATTGTACTGCGTAAGATTTTTGTTATTTACAAAAAAAATACAATGCATTAACAGGGTAATGAGTACTACTTTCGGAACATTTGCAGCAAGACTGTTCAAGACGGCCTCTACATAACCACGAACTTCTTGGGACATCCACCTAAGCTCCTCTTCAGGATCAGCTGGTCTTCTAGCCATTGTGTCCTATTTGAAAAGAGACAGAACCCAAGAATTCATGATTGACCTGACGATTCAGACAAAATAGACATGGAAACTGAAAATGGTCTGCAGAAAGTTATGCCTTTAATTTGCATATTTAGCCAAAAATGGGAGACACATATAGCTTACAATAATCATTTTGTTGTATTTGTATTGCAAATTGTGGAAACCATGGAGTTGGAGATGCCAACAAATATAGCCCATTCAATTAAGCAACCTTAATCTTTCTTGAGCAAACTTGAGTTAATCAAGTTAGTTAACTTCTCTACATAATAATGTTAAAATATTAGTTAAGAATTAATTGTGACAGTAACTGCTCATAAAAGATCGTATATATTGAATAATAGCTCGTCATGTAAAGAGCAACACATTAAATGCGACAAAATTTTCATCTTAAACAAAAAAGAATAATGGTAAATTCTTTAGGATCCACGGGGCCTATGTGGGCATGTGTATGTCGATGGAAAAACAGAAGTATCAACATTACAGATGCTGCAACTACTTGAAACGTACTTGACATTTTTTCCAGTTAGTATGACAGTTTAGAGAGCTGAATTTACCAGAGAACCATCTGAATGGCTTTGCCTCATGGAATGACCACCTTCTGATGTACCAGTCCCAGCAGGAGGACCTCCCTTTGAAGGCTGTATTACATTCCTCAACTTGTTTACCCATTCCGTTTTGTCAGCCATACTCTCAGCTTTCAATATAATATTGCTATGAGCTGCACCATCGTTAAAGAGATAAAGTAAACAAAAGATACAGAACAGCTAAATAGAGATGCTGAAGTAAATTAGAAATCACACCTTTGACTACAGTCTTATATGCAACTTTACTAGTGATCTTAAAAATTAGACTCGGTGTTTTTTCTGGTCCATTTGCTTTTTTTGAATCTTTGGAACTTTTAGCTGGGGGTTCCTCTTCATCTGAAACCTCTTCTACATTGCACTCCTAATATAGCAAGAAGACATAAACTGACTGCAGTTAAAAAACTAAAACATTTGACTGGTATACTTAGGCGACACATATAAGGGGTGATTGGGAAAATAGGCAGGCAGAAAAGTTTAAATGCTCCAAACCTTTATCTAAAGCAGCTGCTAAGAAAGTTCAACTTTGTTGGCGAAATAAATTTGATATAGTAAATATTCAACAAAAAAAAGAGAACTTAAAAGAGTAGGAAATTACCTCCAAGGTGATAACACCACGGAAATGCCTTTCCTCCTGCTTTTTAGTGTACCCAAGCTGAAATATCAACCAGGGTTACAAGCGCAATCACTTTCACAGATCACCAGGTCTCAAATTCCCACAAACAACATAAGCATTGATGTGTATGTATTACTCCCATTATGAAAAACGAAAAAATTCAGACTTGTCTTCAATTTTACATTGGCTATACTGGAGAAATTCATAAGAGTAACAGCATAAAGTGTTTGAAAAGAAATGAAACCAACCTTCCCACTCTTTTCGTTCAAGACAAACCATCGCCTACTCCAACCATTTCCCTTTGTGCTTTTCTTGAGCAACCACCCTAGACAAAATAAAGATCTTCAATGGAAAAAATTTGTTGTGTATTGGTGAGCATCAGCTTGGGACTTCCAAAACAACACCCACCATACTTGCATAAATAGCATGTAAATATCTTGACGAGTACCTGCAGTTATCTCCCCACCAGGTCCAGCAGTTTGCAGAGCCGATTCCTTCTTTTCGTCCTTTTCTGTCTCTTTAGATTTATCTTTCATTGATTTCATGCTGCTTCCACTCTGTTGAGTTCCTGTTTGAGGGCTAGTCGCCTGTGGAGCATAAAAATGTGAAACAAAATGCAATGCAATTTGATCCCTTTTTAGAAGAAAATCATCATCCACATGATAGAAAATTAAAATCAAAAGGACAAAAACTTACTCTGTTTAAAATCGCTTGCTCAGCCTCCTGAGCCTTCTTAGAGGATCGGTTCTTCAATTCGTCTTCACGCCTTTGTCTTTCCATCCTGGTAAACAAAAGCAACATGTATAAAGAGTTTTTTATAAAAGTATTAAACAAAGGCAACATGTATAAAGTATTAAATAATAATTGCAGTGAACTGGTCCTTTGATAGTCAACAGGAACTGAAAATTGTTCCCTATGTTCTACATCTTCTCCACCAATTCATTGTAGTTGTAAAACTCGTTACCAAACTAGTAGATCAGTGGAGAGAACTCAGGAAGTAGTTGGTAGTGTAGTTGTAAAAAAAACTCAGTTACCAAACTAATAGATCAGTGGAGAGAACTCAGGAAGTAGTTGGTAGCATGGAAAATTACATAGTCATATTGTTAAAAGAATGTAGCTTTTTTATCTCACATGTTTGGTAATGTATAAGCATGGTTTAAAAAACACACCTCGAGGTGCAAAGGCGCTCGAGGCGAAACGGGGCGGTGAGAAATCGCCTTGAGGCGACCGCCTCAGACCCCCTGGCAAAGGCATGCGCCTCTGATGCCTGAGGCGGTCGAGGTGAGGCGTTGAGGCAGGGCGAGGCGTTAGGTGAGGCGTTAGGGGCTTTTTCAAGTATTTTTTTAAAGAAAAAATAGCCCTATTCGTATTTACATATGTTTATAAAGGTCTTGTTGTTGAGTATATATTTATGCAAGATGAATGTTTAAATTTGACCTCTTTCGTATTCATATGCTTAAATTTGACCTCTTTCATATTCATATTTAACATTGACATGTCCAAATATTTCAATAAACTCTTACTATTACACCCTTAAACGTATAAGAAAGTGTATACGAATTCGAATACTCGTATAAGAAAAAAAATTGGACTCATCATACTGTTCTTTATCTAGTTCAGTAGAACATACGATTAGGATTCAAATCGTATGATCCAAATGAACAACTTGGATATCTTTAGTGGCAACTATAGCCAATCCCTTTTTGATAAAAAAATATTTTAGTGATAGTTATAGCCAATGATTTCTTTTTGATTGGGTAGAAATTTAGTAGAAAGATTTATGACATTAACATATCCTTTTTTTCGTGTTCTTATCTTCATAATATCATCATATATTACATTGTTATATACTATATATTGGTCAGAATATATTATTTCACCAATAAATACATTTATTATATATTCTATAATTATTTTTCTATACAAACTGACGCTTTACGCCTCGAGGCTACGCCTCACCTCGCTTCCAGGGAAAACGCCCTATTCCGCCTTTCGTTTTATCAAACCTTGGTTGCGCCTACATTGAACATCTTGGACGATGATAAAAATCGATTATGGGAATAATCTATGAACATTGTGTAGCACAAAGGGAAAGGTGAGGACATAGCAGAGGATTCAAGGCTCGATTGGACATTATTAGGGAGCCATAGTGCAAAATGACCTTGCATGTCGCATCTTCTTTACAAGGTTGATATGCACATTTAATAATATGTTAAAATGTCCAGCTTATTATTTAAATCCAATGTACTAATGCACGCACAATCTTGATATTAGCATTGACCTTTTAACAACCGTTTAGATTATGTTAGGGAAAACTTGTAGAGGATAAAAGCCACAAATATTTGTACATGACTAATGTAGGAAGTTAAGAACTTGGGATTGATATCAAATAATAAGTTTGAACATAAACCTTTGCATGGCATAATACGACTTAACGTAATGCACATCAAGAATCATCGGGAATGGGGACATTCAATAGATCAATGCTACTTTTTAAATAATAAGATCGTTATTTATTAAATTAATCTCTCTCTTTTGATTTTTCACAAAAAAAATGACGGTTAATATATGGGTTAGAAGCTCCTATTTTGTGAATAATTATGGTAGAAGTGTTGTCCCAAACTACATATGCTAGGATAGGAGATGCGAGAAAATTGGAGAATGTTTAACCTTGTATGTTCATTCCAAAATAGATTGGAGAATAGAAGCCCACCAATCTTGTCTACGTGCATTACAATTTACAGTTGAAGACGAAACGTGAGAGAGAGGGGCATGACAAAGAAGAGTATACATACCACATCGACCTTGCATGTATTTTAAAAATCTATGATGACAATGTGGAGGAAGATGCCCTGCAGAAGTGGAAGGATTTCGATGTACTCCAATTTTGATGAGGTGAGAGGACAACCAAATCAAGATATAAGTTAACAAATAGGGGCAGATGTTGACTGTTACATGGGAAAATCTCGCCATATGATGAACCCTTTTTTAGTGTAAGAAATTGACAATGACGATCATGATAATGATGTGGTTTTCACCAATTATAGAGCAATATCAAAATCAAAGGATGATGGTGGAAATGATGCGAATGATAATACACTTGGTGACATGGAATGAAATATCTGAAAAAATCCTTGATTTTTTTTTGAAATCACCAATATATCCTTGATTGATCAACCATATATCCATATCGACAAGTTCGAGATACAGATAATACCTCGGATATCCTTTTCCATGTTTATCGATCGATATCGAGCGAAATATCGACGATATGTCATCTTGTATCATCGATATTGATGAAATTTCAAACTTTCCATTATTTAGAGTTTTATCATTGATATCGTGTTGATATCAATGCTTTATCTTCTACATCAATCATGTTAGTTGACTCTATTGCTTGTTTTATGAGGAAAGAATCTTGTAAGGTAATTTTTTATTCTTTAAACTTTAAAAGTTGATTTGTGGAGGATTTCTTCGACACTCCTTATATTAACATGTTCGCAGACAAATCGATATGAATAAATAACCAAATTTCTGATTTTTAGGTGTTATTAATCACCAATATGTATCCAAGTCATGCTCCAATCGACATTGATTACTTTTAGTTCATGGAGAAATTATAGCTTCTAATATATATTAAATCATCGTTTCTTCCAATTTTACAGCTATCGTGAATAATGTTTATAAAAGTATGTTGTATACTATATTGTTAATGTGCTTAAATATACCTTCTTCATGTTTATAAAAGTGCACTAGTTGGATACCTCAGAGTTGGAGGATGGGAGGTTGTGGTGGGTTACCTCAGAGTGAATATCGCCTTCTTCCACAGAGTGAATACCTCAGAGTTGGAGGATGAGAGGAGGATGTTTATAAAAGTGACGGCTTTGCTTGATGAATTGAAGGATGGGAGGCAGTTGGATACCTCAGAGTTGAGAAAAGGGTTGCAGTAGAAAATCATTCTTGTTGGAGATAAGAACCGGGTGGCAGAATGGAGATAGAGATCCAGGGTTGCTTGGCTCAAGGAGGGAGATGCGAATACTGCCTTCTTCCACAGGATGGCAAGCGGGAGGCATCATCGTAACTTCTTTCGATCCTTAGTGATTGATGGGAACAAAGTGGAGGGGGGAAGGGAGATGGGGATTGCGGTCGTGAATCACTTTCGCGAATTTTCAAGCAGAGTTGTCGATCGACCAAGGAGATGGAGTGGTCAGGGTGCCTCCCGAATTTCTGACAAGCATGCTAGTCACTCGGTTCAAGGGGTCACCATGGAGGAGTTAAACTGTGCGGTGTGGAATTTGAATGTTGATGGCACCTCGGGACCAGATAGTTTCCCGGTCCTATTCTACAAGGAGTGATGGTCGGTAGTTGGGGACGATATTCTGGAGGTGGTGGAGGAATGCTACAGATGCAATGCTAGTATTGACAAGTTGAACATGACCTTCATTTTCCTTCTACCCAAGAGCGATGTTTCAGTGAGAGTGGAAGATTTTAGGCATATTGCTCTATATAACGCTATAAACTTGGTTGTTGCAAAGGTGTTCGCAACCAGGCTTACTAGGGTACTGGACCACATTATCTCTATGTCGCAATCAGCTTTTGTACCTAGGAGGCAAATCTCGGAGAGTCTGGTTATGGCTACTGAAATCATTGGGGACTAGAAGAGGAAGAAACGGAAGGGGTTTCATTGGAAGATTGACTTATCTAAGGTGTATGATACGGTGAATTGGTGGTTTCTGTGGGCGGCAATGTACAGAAAGGGTTCCCAGATATTTGGGTTTCCTGGATAAACATTGTGTAACTACAGCTTTGTATTCAATGTTAATCAATGGGTGTTCGGAAGGTAGTTTTTTCCAACCTTAGAGACAAGTTAGGCAAGGATGTCCCCTAGTACCATTACTCTTTGTCATTGCATCGGATGTTCTCACATGTATGGTTGACCGAGAACAGAACTGTGGAATCACAGTATGGTATTCTATCAATAGCATCTCTATCCCTCTCCTGCAGTACGTTGATGACACAATCTTCTTTACTGAGAGAGATACAAGTGAGGCAAAGGGCATGGCAACCACATTGGAAATTTTAGGGGAGATGTCTGGTTTGGTTCTCAATCGCAGCAAGTCTACATTGGTGCCTTTTGGTATGTCAGTTGAAAAGACTCTTTCCTATGGTGAAGAGTTGGGCAATGCTTGTGGTTCACTCCCTCTGCGTTACTTGGGTCTCCATCATGCTGCCGGCATAATTAAGTTGTCAGACTGGTTATCGGTTGCTGAGAAGATGGAGAAAAAACTTTCAGGTTGGAAGGCAGCTTCTCTTTCTTGGGAGGGGGGGGCTAGTAAAGGCGGCCCTTGAGGCTATTCCAATTTTCTTCGTGTCGTCCTGAATCATGCCTTATGGGATTCGGGTGAGGATGGAGAAGTTGATGCATCGTTTTCTCTGGCACAAGTCGGGAAAGGAGAGTGCCGACATTCACTTGGTTAATTGGGAGACTGTAACGTTGCCGAAATCTAAATGGGGTGGGTCAAAAGTCTGGAGACCATGAATAGGGCGTTGCTACTTAAGTGGGCGGGGAGACTTTGGGGGAAGAATGAGGACCTCTGTTGCAGACTCTTGCGATGCATCTACGATACGAGCCAACCTGACCGTATGATTCATCTGTGTGGCTTGCAGGATTCGCCCTTATGGAGGGAGATCATTTCGGTCATGTCTCGCTTCCAAGATCTTTTCAGACTCGTGATTGGCGATGGTAATTCCTTTGCTTTTTGGAAAGATAACTGGACTGGGAGTGGGGCAATGTCCATCAAGTTCCCTCGCCTCTTTTCTCTAACGGCCAACCGCTACATCCGTATTGCTGACTATTGGGACAATGGTAACTGGATGCCCTCCTTTGTTACGAATTTCTCTGACAGGCGATTGGAGGAATTCCTGTTACTATTGGAGTCGCTACGACAACTTGATAGACCTTCTATTAGACGGGAACACTGGGTCTGAAAAAACAACTATTTTTCAGTAAAGAGGATGTATGGGGCTATATCCAAATCGCCATCTTCAAGGACAGATATCATCATTAGAGATTACAATCTTATTTGGAAGCACGGGCTACCAGAGAAAGTCGACTTTTTATTTGGATTCTCAGAAGGAAATGAATTATGACAAGGGACCGTTGTGTCAGGCTCTTCCCGGATATGTCCAATACACAGGATCGAATTTCTCCTAAATTCGATCGAATTTCGGTTTCGTTGGATGATCGAAATTCGACCGAAATTTGGGGACCTTGGTTCAAACTGACCGAAATGGCCGAAATTTCGGTCAAATTTCGATCGAAATTCAGCCAAAAATTCGCTTCGGTCAATCACCTAAACGAAACCGAAATCTAACATATAAGGTGTTGGTCCAATATTTTCCACTATGCAATAGCCCGGTGGAGACTATTGACCATCTTTTTTTCCACAGCCCGATAACTTCGTAACTTTGGCTTGATTTTGGTCTGAGGTGGATTGATACTCAGAACTTAGAGGCATTGTGGAGCTCTCTTGTGGACGCCAAGGATAGGTTGAAGAATCATGTTAATCTGCCTTTGGTGTTTATTTTGGCAATCTTGTTAGCTAGAAATGGCGTCCTCTTTTCTTCGCAAAGCTTTAATTGTGAAAATGTACTTGTGGACTACAGGACTATTGTTGAATCATGGCTTATGTAAGTTATTCTTTTCATAACTTTTGAATAAATTTGGGACGGACACAATAGCATGCTACCCCCGCTTTTGGCTTCAAAAAAATAGAAGTGCACAAGTATGTTATTTATTGTCATAGGATTTAAGCTTATTTAATTTGCGAAAAAGTACCTTCTAAGTTATTTTCAATATTTTCACCGATATCTATGATATAACCCAATATATCATCAATATATTCATATCTAGACCTAACAATACGATATGGATATCGATATTCCAAACATTGATTGGTGGTGTGGGTGATAGACATACATATTCAAGAGAGGGTAGAGGTCATGATAGGCAATTCTAGAAAGGGCAACAAACAAGCCACGATTTTACAAAATGGTGAACAAAAAGCACATGAATATTTTGTCTCAGGTCGAAGCCCAGGTCCTACGTCGCCTACGAGTTACGAAGGATACCATCACTACTATAGTTACATTGAGGATTTGATATCTTTTATATATTCATTGAGAATGGATGTAGGCAATTCACATCGAAGTCATGGAACAACAACGAGCCCTCCAAGTAGATAAGAATCACACAAGGGAAGATTATTTGACATGTTCCCGGAGATTTTTTCGATTTTTCCTCCATAGACTCCTCCATCTTATGGCTACAGTTATAACCATGATCTATCAAGATAGCCAACCCCGATCAAAGCAAGACAAGCTTTTTTGTGTGATAGTTATGTGATCCTTCCAAACTATCGCTTGGTGTCACCTCTTCCTTGGAAAAGGACGTCTCCAACTCCATCCTCATCATCACAAGGTTCCTAACATCCTCTACATCACATCGTGCCACCTGTAATACTATCTTCAGTGTTTCTTATCCCCGCATATGATACTTTTGAACGTGAATGAACATGAATACATGTAGCATTAGGTGGATTACAAGAATATGTATTTTTATATGACATGGGGGAATTATCCTGTGTACATAGAGTCAACAACTCGATATGAGCAACGACTGGGGGAAGTTCATGTGGATCCGCCTCACAAATTTATGTTTTGATTGTATTCACAAGTAATAAGTTTTAATTTTTTTTGAAAGAATATAAGTTTTTATTTTAATACATTTTGTCATTTATTTATACAAATGAAGCATTGCCTAAATGCATATGTTTAGTTGTTTTTATAACATTTACATGTAGACATTTTATAATCATTCATTATTTCTTTTCAATTTCTCTCAGCAATCAGCAATCAATATTAATAGCAACGATATGGGAATGTGCATATTGTATAAATACACCTAACTCTTGCATAAATTTGAGTATTTCTATGTTATTAATTATTTCAAGAAATACGATGATCTTAATTTGAACGGAAATTGCTTATTTTGAGCCTTTTTGTCGATACCATCAATATGTCCCGATGTATCCCCTTCCAGACTGGTTGATACGATATTGATATCAATATCTCGAACCTTGCCTTAAATGCAATGACTACATTAAATGTAATTAACCAACATAGTCCTATCTCAAACCTCCCACGAGGTATGAGAGAAATAGTTCATACTTAAAAAAGGTAATAAAGAGAATATCCGATGATTTACAATATCATTGAGATATGTAAAAGGCAACGGATCTTCGATAATGCCGTGTATATGAATCGACATGTGAGGAAGGAGCATCAAGAACTTATGTGTCAATTACTCACTACGAACATTTTGAAGTCTATAAATGCATCGGACGAGGCACATGATGCATAATATCTGGCAACTTATTGCGGGAACGATGCTTTGGCCGATGCAGCAGCGGGACGACCATTGCTGACAAAATATCCACAAATACGATGAACTTCATGTGTCATTCATTCCATTGATCTGACTTTGGGAAGGTATATGCAAAGAGGTAAAGATGAAGAGTGCAACTACAATGAGAAAACAATCACGATTTTCATTTTATGCCCACACAGAGACCTTAAGCTTGATGTGAAAGTCAACTAACAAGAGAAACATTACTAGACTCGGGTAAACAAGGTAGGTTGATGTTCTCTTCATTTGAGTTGAGAATACAAATGGTCGAGGACCAAAAAAAGAAGAAGTGTCATCCATATTCTTCAACCATTATTTTCGGAACCACATTGCACTTTCAATCCGAGTTTTCAAACCTTTGATTCGCCTATTACATGCGATTGATGCAGATCAAAAGTAATCCATGAGATTTGTCTGCGGAAGGCATGAAGAAATCAAACAAGAGAAAATGTCAGCTTTTAACGAACCTGCTTAATCTTATAAGATATTTGTGGATGTAGTTATACTTATATTTAAGGACCGAAAGAAGCCTCGATAATCCTTTGCACCTTGCAACTTATTTTTTTTATCCATATTACTTAAAAGAGTGTAGTATGTTTAATACGAATACAATGGTGCATAAATATATGAATTGCATATAAAGATTTTATCGAGATTTGAATATACAACACATCATTGAAAGCAAGGAGTTGCTTGCTTATGTACATGCTCAAAAAATGTTTGACAAGCCATTAGTTGTGAGACAAAGGTCGAGAAATGAACATTTCTATTCAGGTATATAATACGTTATTTTCCTATTATGCCATTAATCTTCGAGTTTATTGACTTGACCAATTATTTATTAGTAGCGAATCAATGGTCTCTTCATGGAGATAAGACACCTCATTTACAATTCACGATCATTAAGATCTTAAGATCAAATTGTTCATCCTCTGAATGTGAATGTAATTAAAGCACGTTTGACTCGACAACGAGTCGATTAACCCACTTAATCAGAATACTAGTAATTGAAATATACTTGTAATGTAGCTTTCAGATCAACACAAAAGAGAGACAGATTGGAGACAAAGAGAATAAACAATCTTGCTCAAGTAAGTTTCAATTCCAACCTCAAGGAACGTTGACTTGAGCAATCAAGAAACCCTCTTTCTTCCCATAATCGTGCACAGTTAAGTGAATGGATTGGAGTATCAATGTACAAGCTCAAGAGGACGAGGTTTTTCCAGGTTTAGGATAAAGTTAGGGTTTTTGTATCAGATGCAAGTGGTGCTTAGAAAATCTTTGGAATCAAGAAGTCGTGAACTTGGCAACGGAGCTTCAACTTTGTGATCAAATAATGTGTCGATATACGAGGAAGATGAGGAATTCAATTCTGCATGAACAAAAGAAGAAAAGTGTGAAGAACATGTTGATTTAGAAGTCTAGAAGATGATAAAAAGGATAACTAGTGGCTATTACTATTAGAATTTATTTTTGTTAAGCATGTTTGTGAATTGATATGATTTGTACTGTTCTTAACCATTTTCCTATCATTTCATCAAGTATGTTTGGTAATTAATTATTTATAAAAAAAATATACAAGAAATATGTATTAAAATTATTTAAGTGTTTATATAATTAAAAAATATAAAATCGACTAAATTCCATTAGTCTTCCGACTAGCACGACTAACAATTAATCATTAGTAAGTACCTCAACCGACTGAACACTTATTAGTTATTACCGAAATTTGTAAGCTCACTAAAAACCACTATTGCAAGTATCTATTGATAATAATGCCACCACCAACCCTTCTCTTATTTAAAGGGTTGCATATAAGATACATGAATTGAAGACCTTTATACAAATAAAAAAATCAAATATGGCACAGACCTAGGTCTTAAGCTAAAAAAATGTATTGTTCTTAATAGATTCCATCCAAAATATCTTTGATCAAACCCTTTTTACAAAGCTCTTCATCCAGCCACTCATACATTCAAATCAACACCAGTAAACAATCAAATTTGAGACATATCTAAGACTAGGACTAAAGCGGTTGCATCTTTCATGATAAATTCCTTCTAAAAATTTGTGCACTCCCCCACCTCTTAAAATGCTTTTCTACAACTTTTTGCATCTTCAAATGGAGTACTAAAATGTGTTGCTTTGCACCGCTCGATCGATACTAAACAAGATAGTAATATTTGATACGATTGATGATACACTAACTCTTTCTAAATACTCGTCGTGAATCAATCCTTTTTTAGGTGGCCGCATATCAAATGACACATCATATCAATTCTAGACATCGTCTACATCTCAATACAATAATAACCAAATACTCGGTATCATAAAGCATTAAAAATATATGCAACTCTATAGTACATAGCTTTTCAGATAACACTCCAAGCTCTCCCCATGCCAACCACCTTACTACTTATGTGGTGATCTCTCTATTAAAATCTCAAATTAAAAAATACTTTTTTCAAATTTCCATATTTTCCAAGCTTTATGATTAGCGCAACATCAACTCTTTTTTCAAAAACTCATCGTGATTCTAATCCTTTTTTCATAGCCACATATCAAATGATGAACCTTCATATCAACTATAGACTTCATCTACATCCCAGTACATTAATAATCAAAAACTCAGTGCCATAAAGCATTAGAATTCTCCATGCACATCTATAGTTTTTAGTTTCACTGAATACTTCAAGCTCTCAGCATGTCAGCCACTTTATCATTGATACCTTCATCAACTCCTCAAATAAAAAACTTTTTTTTCGAATTTCCACATTTTCCAAGCTTTAAATTAAATACAACTCTAAATCACATCTCTAACAACCCCCCCTACTTGTAATATATTTGTTTTACTCAATATTCGTTTTGCTTAATCCAAAAATCCTCTAAATCACATCTCTAACACCCCCCCCCCCACTAGTAATATATTTGTTTTACTCGATATTTGTTTTGCTTAATCCAAAAATCCTTTAACTCCATTTTTTTAACCTGAGTAATCCAACATGGGTCTATGATCATCCATGTTTCATTTACAACAAGCTTACAGCACTACCACGCCTGCTTTTACACCTCCTAAGGCAACTTATCGGTCCTCTCCACAAAAGAAAGGCATCGACCATAGCAAGGCTCCAGAATTCTGCCACCGCCCACCCAGCACCGTCAAAATTCTCTTAATCAGCAAGGCGCCAATAAGGTGCCACAATTTCCTACCCCATCCTATCAGGTCAGCAAATCTCCTCCCACCTAACTAATACGCCTCATACCCTCTTATTTGTCCCCTTCTAAAGAAAACTGTGATGACCTCATAGACTGGCATCTCCTAACTTCAACGGCAACATAAAAAACAAGTAGAACAAGGACAAAGTTGACACAACCAACACACCGAGATCAGTCAGCTTCTCCGAGAAAGAAGCTTTGATCTCCTAAACATGAGGCCCCTCTCCAACTTAGGATAAGCCATATCGATCGACAGGTGACCGATATATGGTCGATGTTTGCCCTTCCAAGGTGATTTCCTTCACAAAATCGGGTCGATTTGGGCGAGATATGGCATAGATATATCGTATCGACAAGTAGTTGATACCGATACCGATATTACCTACCTTGATCCAACTTCACCACCAATGTCTAATTAACCAACGTATAGGAAGAGCTCATCAAAGGTATGCCAAAGTACGTAAACGACAATTGCACCCAATTCGTGTCCAACACTCTCCCACCTTCCATGACATCCACGTCATTCATGTTGATGGCCACCAAAACGAGCATTTGACTATTGACCCCCAAGCCCGAAACCTTCCCAAATATCTCCACAAACATCTTCACATGTTGCGCCTCTTGATCCACGTATAAAGCAGACCGGGCCATCTGCATATTGCAAGAAAGATAATTGGACCAAGTAAACAAAATTCTCCCAAAAACCAAAAAAGCAACACCACATAACATACACAAGCTATGGCATAAGCCAACACATCTATCATCAAACAAAATAACAATGATGCCAAATGTCAGGCATATGTCATAAACCTCCCAAGTTGTATCAGCACTGAGGATGTTGTAGTGACACACCATGCTCCTCTTCCTCACCATGCTCTAAAGAATGGCCAATACATGATGTCATAGGCCTTCACAAAGTCAACCTTCCATAAAAACTATTTCATATCTAACCTCTCCCCAATGGAGATCATCTTAGATGTCGTCAAAAAATTATCTAGAAAGGATCTTCCCATGATGAAAGCCAGGCCAACCTCACCATGTCACATAAAACTCCTAAAGCCTAAGGCAAGTTCCTTTGCAACCATCATGAACACATATCGAAACTTCTATCGCACCCTGCTTCATTCCTAAGAATAAAAATAACATGTTAAAAACCACAAGCATCACATCTGGGCCAACAAGTCCTCAATGAACCTCGTACTTCAGCTACTATGACACCCCGTTCAAGGACATGTTGCTTGCACCGCAGCTTGGCCCCACTCAGCATCCTTGTCATAAAGATCAAAAAGTTTATTGTCAAGTCAAACCATCCTCATTTTGCATGAGTACTTCTGCATCCTTTACTACCAATCTATCAAAGGCATTCTTCATCCATTTCTCAAATGCCAAAAAAATGAAAGAAATGGGTGTTCACAACTTCACATATCCCTCCACTAACTACATCTTTCGGGACATTTGGTTCCATTAAATCACTTCAAGTATTCTTTCGTGACCAGTTCAACATGTACTCGCTTCCACCTCTGCTCCTTTTATTTTCCAACATGTCCAACTATTCAGCAACATTCAATGCATCCAATCTCTATTTCCATGTCCTCTCTCCTAAGGACCATGAACCCAAACACGAAGAGTTGTAACAAAATGAAGCTTGTCATCAAAGTCCATGCGGTCATGTCCTCAACTCGCTCTACTCTTTGTTACTTTGCCTATTGCCAAAAACTTGGTTCAAGTACCGAACTTGAATAAGGTCATGTGATTCACATCCTCATTCAAAGACCAGATCAGCGGTTGACCCGAGAATGACTTCAATTTGGACAAGACGGACGAAACTAGGAAAGCCTCTACAAACTCCACAAATGCCATGCCCCTCTACCATGAGAAGGAGCTCCTCTACCATGAGAAGGACCTCATCCACGTGAACCTTCTCTGCCATGTGAACTTATACCTTTGGTTTTATTAACAGAGATAAGGTTAGAAAAATATAGGGAAACAATGGATCAAAAGTAGCTGCAGAAGCATGAAATCAAGGTAGCATGGTGTTAACGTGAGTAGATCAAGATGGACTGTGGTGTGAAAATCAAGACAGACTCGGAACAACATAACAGCAACATTTGCATAAAAGTAATATATGTTGAGATAGCTCACCTTCTTTGCACCAATCTGATGAAATGCTGTGGAGGAACAAAAGCTCGCTCCATGTCAACCAACGCAACTACCATCTTCCTAGCTTCATTTTTGAACCCATCCAAAGCAGTAGATGCAATTGCAATAACCTTGAAACAAGAGATAAATGGCTGATTACTCATAGCCCAATCTTGTCTGGTTAATGTGATAATGAGTTCAAATCGTAAACTGAGTCTTACCTCTCGTTTGAAAGGAGGGTACCTCCCAAGTCCAGGTGTGGCATTTGCGGCAGAAGAAACGATGTCAATTAAAACCCTATGCACCTATATTAAATCCAGAATTAATCAACAGAAATAGACTTACCATTTTCACCTATATCAGATACAGAATTAATCAACAGAAAATGACTGTTATATTCCACTAGTTGAAAGAAATCGTAGCAGCTAGCATCTCAGAAGAAGAAGAAATCATGATACTAGCTACTTGCTAAGTTGCTGCTGTGTGAAGGATGTTCAGTATACTAGGAAAAAAATCCAGCAACATGCAGTTAGGCAATACAAAATACCAAATTGTAAATTGCAGTACATATTAACATATAGAGAGAGGATCATTCAAATATAATCGTTTTTATTCAAAAAAAAAAGGTCATCAGTCCACAGCATCAATTATTGTTCCTATTGTTGCACTTATCCGGATCAACCCCTTCAACAAAAATAAAGTTGAATATAAAAATCAGTGATAACATTCCAATTATAATGCTTGTTAAATCGTTCTACAAAGTTATATTCCAGTTTTATAAGCTTCTGCCAGAGATGCACTTGTCTTTCAACCAAGTAAGCTACTGACCTACATAGTAACTGAGTTAGCTGTTGGACTTATATAATAAAAGGGCATCTTTGATGAATTTCTGGATCAAACAAGGGCGAACCTCATTTGAAGATTCCCCAATTTCCTCAACCATTACACTATACTATGAAAAATATTATAGAGAATAACTAACCCATATATTATACAATGAATAGATATAAATAAAAATCAAAACATGATCTTGTTCAACAAAATTTCTAAAACGTATATACATCTTAGATAATGCAACCACCGACTACCACGTGCAGCTTAAAAGATAAAGAAATAACTACTAGAAATTTTTAGATATTAAAATGTGCTATTAACTAATTTAACCCATACAGTTCTGCCCATAAACAACGTGTGTGTGTTATTTGGGGAACAAAAAGAAGGGTGGAGCACCTTGGTAGGTGTTCACTCAAAAACTCTACTTGTTAGCAACATAGTCACGTTACTGAAATACAAGTAGTTCAACCAGATCAAGGTTGCAAATATCGGTAGTCAATACTCGGTCGGCTAGATCATTGACTAAGGATTAATCGACAGTCAGACGACTAACCGGATTTAGTCGAGCTTTAATCGACTTTATTTTTTAATTTCTTAAACATAAAAATCATTTTTATACATATATTATTATATATTTACAATTTTATACTATCATCATGAAAGAAAAGAAGTAATCGAATTTAAATAAACATAAGTGTATTAGAATAAGTTTGCTTTTATCTTTTAGGCAGTATAGGACTATAAGTACACAAGACAAGCAGGTTGTTTCAAAGCATATTGGGCAGATTTCAAACAAAACAAAAATGCTCCCAACTTCTATCGTTTACTCCCCCATGACAATGAAGAACGACAAGCGTAACTTTTTGTGGGACGAAATTCATGACTTCAAAAACCAACCAGAAAAAAGAGAGAGAAAGAACCATTGACTCAAGAAACAAATATCAAAATAAATCTCAAAAAAGAGAAAATTCCAAATTAAAGAGCACCTCATCAACGCAAAGGCGCGATGGCTCCTTTGCAAGTTCCAAGACTCCTTTTATAAGAGATCTCAGACCTTTCTCTGGAGATATAAGATATGGTTGATAGCCATCAGCTTCTAGTACAACCTAGAAAGTAGTAGATAGTGAGTTTCCGCAATAAAGATAAACATTCTAGAAAAAGAAGAGTAAAGTTCTCAATACCCTCTTCACGTTGTTGATATCAAAATATCTATCTAAAGGAAGTTGTTTGATCCTATTGGGAAAGTTCCCCTCAAAGCTTGCGACAACTTTCCAGCCACCACCCTGTTGAATGGACTAGATAAAATGACTGAAGACACTGACTTTATAAAAAAAATACAGACCAGCCCAACATCAAGATAAGCTGCATAAACAACTGCAAGATCTAGAATTCAACTACACAGGTACTGCAAAAGAAAGCCATTTTAATTTTTCTAAAAAATGACAAAGTTCATGTCACAGGCATCAAATTCATATTTCCATGCATGTATCACCCTATTTGATCATTTAGAAAAGCTGGGATACAACAATCATAATTTCCAACTTCCAAGCAATTTCCTGAACAATGTATTTGTATGCAACTGAAGAATATAATTGAGATACCACCATCCAATCCAAGTCCAGAATTTGTAAGAGAACTATGAGACCAAGTCACGAATAGAAAATTCATACAAAAATAAGGTAACAAAATAAATAAAATAAACACCTCGCCAGATGAAATGTGCTGGAGAAATTTGTCTTCAAACTCTCGACAAAGCTCCAAAGCTATTGCTCTAGTTCCTTCTGAACTATGTACCATCTGTTCGCCAAGACGGACTAATTCATCTTGAACTATTTGAGACTTACCATGCAACCTAAAATAGACAAAGCACAGGAATAAGGCACAATTGTTTCCAAGAATGCAGCCAAAACATGCATATGCACTTGGGCAAACTCATGCCAGTAACTAATGATCCCCCGTGAGAATATGCAAATTTCTTCGATTTCTCTTTTTTTAATAGGGGAAACACGCGTAGGTGTCCGCCCCAAGATTTAAACCCTGGTCCTTTGGACGGTAGGCACATTGCACTACCAACAAACCATTGAAGTGAATCCAACTATTGATTTCTTGCCTAACTAAGGCTGAAAAAACACCGTTCCATTCTCACATATAAACCAAAACACCATCAACAAAGTGTTTGTATTACTATTTCTGAGTGAAGTGTTTACATATTGAGCTGATTGTGTGAATGGGTCTTCCAATTACCCATCTAACTTAACACAACATCAGTAAAAAATAATCAGTTGACTAAATCGAGTTGTAATTTTACAACAATCAAGTTCATTTTTGTAAAGCAGCGAGAAATCAGCCCATGATCATCTCATTCTGCTAGCTTGGGTAACTTCTCATTTTCTCACTTTGTTGGCAACATAATTCACCAATGTGTCTATAAAACCCATAAAATCAAGTGAATCAACATATTAAACCAATTGAACTACTGATTTTGTCTGAGATTGGACAAATTTGACCAAGGGAATTGAACCACAATCCATTATAAGCGCAAGCGGATCAGGGAAACTAACTGAAAATACAATCATTAACAGGCAGATTTTCCTTCATGGATCAAAAAGTTACACTATGGCTACGTGCTGCCTCATCCGTTCCTAAAAAATTGTGGGAATGTCTTGATATGTCATCAATATGTCCGGATAAACACCAAATAAATTAGAGCTAACAATGAAAAATAGTTATTTCATCAATAAGAATGTCTTGATACGGGAATTTAAAAAAATAGGACTCATTTTCAAACATCTGGTCTAACAAAAGAAAGATAAGTGTACATGCAACAACAAGTCGAGTTGAGATAGACAAAAGATGATCCCTGAAGAATATTTATAAATAAATCACAGAAAGTGGTCTCAATAGGTTGTACGACATTTTTTAATGGTGAGATGAAAAGGATTCAAGACAATTTTTCAGGTGACAAAAATATGCAAAACTAACTGGTTGTCACAATCAAAAGCGTAAACTCAAAGGTTGTGGCACTGATAAAAAGTGCAACAAGAACAATTGTTGATAAACATTGACATAAAACTGATTCAAATATCATCTTTTAAAGAAAAAGGGGCCCCACCATATAAGTGTGTGCTCAAAAACTTCACCATTTATCATCTCAATAAAAAAACTAATGTCTAAAATAGGCAACCATGAACAAGATTGACTTTCATCCCTTTATGAATTCAAAGACCATATAACAAGAATTTAAGTACTTCACCCGGATAATAGGTTTGGAAGCCTGACTTTCATCCTTTTACGAATCTGCCTAGCCAAGGTGTCGACCAAAGCGACTCTACCAAGCTTGCCTTGAGGAGCACCGGTAAGTAAAGATCGAAGGCTCTCGCTCTCAGCACGCCAAACATTCTCTAACGAATTTTCTCCTCCAACAGAACCAGATTGTGCAGAAGCAATCGAAACAGATTGCCCAATCAAAGCAACCCATGGAATATCAGATGTTTTTGTCGGACCCTGATTTAATAAAAGAGCCTGTACGGCAGCAAGCGCTTTCTGATCTCCAGCAGCTTGATCAATTTTACTTACAACACCAATTGTTCTGGTACCTACAAGAGGACGAAAAGAAAAATGCTATCAACATATTATAAGATCAAAATAAAACAGAAGGCGTGTTAAAAAACCTCATATCTAAAATTTAGTAGAACTGAAATTAAAGACGGCATGATACCTACCATCAGCATCAAACTCTTTAGCAAGTCTTAATGCCCTAGAAGAAGCAATTTCAGGTGTTTGTCCAGCAGGTACTATCACTAACAATATAGCATCATTATGTGCAGCATATTCACTGATCTGAAAGAGGAAATAGTAGAAATTATATCAAAGGCTGCAAGTATAATCTGATTTGATGGACTGTAAAATTCAGATCATTAAATAATCAAGGCAGGTACGAAACTAAGCAACCCAATGGGCCAAATCCAAACATCCGCATGCCACGTGCAAACACAGGGCATAGACATATACCTATAAACCATTGTCATGCATGAATGAAATGCATGCATAAACATGTCATAAATGTACATATTTAAGCATGCTTGTTTACACATGCATAACTAAACGGACTTAAGAATCCAAACTGATAAGAAGATGCACTGCTTTGCATAAAATCAATACGCTTTAATGCAAATTAATAGTTCAAGCTCCTGCTGAAAAAAATGGACAATGAAAATTAACAGTTCTGTACAAGTTATATTGGATGTATGTAATGTGGTGTACATAGTATACCTTTCTTATTAGATGGCAAAGAATGGAATTGAAATTCCCACAATAGTGATTGATTTATTGCAGGTTTCCCTTCCATGTTTCCACGGACCAGTAGAATATAAAATGAAAAGAAGTAGCGGATCAACTCCCAGATGAGAATAATTTGACCATTTGCAGTATATTCAGTGATAGCTTGAATCAAGTTCAATTAAAACTAACATGTAGAATCTGAGCCTTGATCAGCAGTAATCAGATCCAAGGTTTTTAAAAAACATGAGGAGTATCGAGGCATTTTTCCTGTGCTGCCTCGAGGCGTAAGCCTCGCTCCAAAAAGAAAAGATTTCATAAAACATGACAATTAATCGTAATTACATTTTGAAAGCTATAGAAATTAAATAGCTTCGGTAAAAAAACATAACTACATGACATTCCAAGGCCAATTTCATGTTTCAAACATCTAAGTTCGCACTACATTTGAGCTAAACTATCTTAAATTCCCAACAGCAATGATAAAAGTTCAAAAAATAAACAATTTGACCACTAAAAGACATGAATGGCTAATAAAGAAAATTAAAACATGTTGGAGTATTTGGTAGTGCGCCATATTGAGTTGTAGCAGGGTAAATGGATCCTGGAGAAGATCCATTTACCCCATCATGTGTTTAGTCCCACATCGCCTAGTGGTGGGACTTGGAGGCTCTAGAGAGGCTATATAAGGAGCCCCAGACCTCCTGTACTCATTGAAAAAGTGAATAGAAAAACACGCCCCTTTGAGGGCTTCTCCCGTGGTTTCATCCCGCTCCTCACAGAGTAGGATTCCACGTAAAATCCCGTTGTTCTTTCTTGTTCTTATTCTTTTTCCATGTTTTTGCTTCCGCTTCATATTTTATAACATGGTATCAGAGCGGGTTTGATTCTCAGAGTTTTCATGTTCTTATTCTTTTCGAGATTCGATTATTCAATTCTTCGATTGTTTGATTAAAGTTGGAGGAGTATTATTAAAATATCAAGTTACTGATCTCGTGTTCTTTCAAGTTCCAGGGTTTCAGAATGAAACCCTAATTTCTGCTCGCATATCAAAAGTCCCCGGACGGTGGAAAAGTATTCAGAGTTTGCGCATCGGATCTACGCATATGGTAGCACCCAGGTCTGATCCCGCACAAGCACAAAGCGCGAGCACTACGTCGCGTGAAGTCCTCCTGCGCGCTCCCGCTTCATCTCTTCCAGCATCGACTCCCGCTTCATCGAAGGTGCTGCAGGAGCTCTCCAAGACCACCTTGCACGAATCCCCCAGCAGGGCGGCGCAGCCGTCACATCTTCTTCAGCAAGGCGGCGCAGCCCCTCTCTCCAGTTCGTGCTTCCTCCATATCCCTCACGGCGCCCGCGCGAGTCCATCCCATCACGCAACACCAGGCGGTGGCGCATCGTGCGCACACGCCCGCTGTTGGCGGAGTCGTTCTTCATCGATGCCCTTGCGCAGGCGGCGCAACGCACAGCCTCCCATCGCGCATCAGGTCTCTGCGGCACCGAAGTCAATCCCACCAGGCGCGAAACCCATCGCGCGTCGAGCAGGCAGACCCCCGCGCATCTCCTCGCGCAAAGCGCGCGCGAGCCCCGGCGACATGCTCCAACAGATCCAGATCCGAGTGGCGGCGCGGCGCAGTTCGCTCCTCCAGATCCAATACCGCTTCAAGGATAGCGAGCCATTCCAGATCGTGACCTCCTCCAGGAGGAACCCTTCTCGCGCAAGGGCACCTCGACGCGATGAAGCCCCTGCACGCGATCCTCCAGGGGCGGGGGTGCTCCTCTCCCCACGCGCCCCCTTCCAGAACCATGTGGCGACGGTAAACGAAAGGCCCTACAGGGGCGGCTGTTTCTTTGAAGAATGGGTCCTGCAAACCCTAGGGCATAGGGTTATTTAAAAAAAAGGGAAAATATCTGTTGTATGCTTCGGCCTCCAAGTGGGCCATATGATGTAAAGGGGGGGCGTAAATGTAGAAAAAAATGAAGGGAGAGTCTGCAAAGTTTTTAAGAAAAAAAGGTGCGAAAAAAAACAAAAAAATCTGAAAAAGGCGCGTACAAAAAAAAGAGGGAAGAAAAGCCGTACGCAGTTTCAAAAAAAATGAGTTGCAAATGCCGTAAAAAATGATTGAAACGGCTTTAAAAAATGTTTAAAAAAATGTGACGGCTTAAAAAAAAGGAGAGAGAAGCCGCAAGAAATGTTTCGAGAATTTTCTTGTTTTCCCCATTTATATTGTCTTCTCCCAACTTGGTCGACGTCCATATTTTCCGACAAGTATGGGAGAAAGGGGAAGTATATATGTAGAGTCACAGGTCTTGTATTCCAGATCCATATTCAAATACCAATCTCCAGACCAGCCAGTTGATCAGACTCTACAGTTCGGTTTCAAACTCGACGATCATTGTTTCCAAGTCTCCAGTTTCAGACACGCACGAGTGTGCAGTCATTTTCAGATAAGCATATGTTGCCATCATCAGTTCGTGGTCCCCATCATTATTGTTGTTGTTCAACCAGAGTTTTTATGTGAGCCATAGGGACTCCAGAACAGAGGATCATTCCCTTGAGGATAAGGGTGTTCATGTGGTATCATAGGTACATCAGAGCAGTGCACCATCCTCTGAGCCAGATGGGAGAGACCCAGTTCTCCGACGAGGAGACTTCAGGCGCAGTTTCAGACTCGACGGTCAGATTCCGAGTCTTCAGTTGACTCACACTCCAGCCCGTTCGTCCTCCTCACCTGCACGGCATGAGAAGCAACATCCTCGACTGCAGCATGTGCGCGTTGGGTTGATATTGTCCGTAGTGTCCTGTAGTGTGAGTTGAGTTTCTTTCTGTTTGTTTGTCCAAGCTGAACATTGAATGCTCCAGCTTGAGGGGGAGTGTTGGAGTATTTGGTAGTGCGCCATATTGAGTTGTAGCAGGGTAAATGGATCCTGGAGAAGATCCATTTACCCCATCATGTGTTTAGTCCCACATCGCCTAGTGGTGGGACTTGGAGGCTCTAGAGAGGCTATATAAGGAGCCCCAGACCTCCTTTACTCATTGAGAAAGTGAATAGAAAAACACGCCCCTTTGAGGGCTTCTCCCGTGGTTTCATCCCGCTCCTCACGGAGTAGGGTTCCACGTAAAATCCCGTTGTTTTTTCTTGTTCTTATTCTTTTTCCATGTTTTTGCTTCCGCTTCATATTTTATAACAAAACATAAACAAGTTATCATTGCATCTC
Source organism: Ottelia alismoides (assembly GCA_037367405.1). Taxonomy (NCBI): domain Eukaryota; kingdom Viridiplantae; phylum Streptophyta; class Magnoliopsida; order Alismatales; family Hydrocharitaceae; genus Ottelia; species Ottelia alismoides. Next base: position 164,427 of record JAZKJV010010334.1, on the reverse strand, counting down.
TAAAAATCGATGTCACGTCTCTAAACAAGCACGAAAATATTAAATTTACGCATAATCTGTTGTGGGATGTTAAATTAATCTCTTCGTTTGGACACTCAAACTGTAAGGAGTCAAGTAAATATGGATGTGCAAGCACAACAATGGGTTAGTCTTAGTAATAGTAAAGTTCTGAATGAGATTTAACTAAAGGAACTTGATGTACACACCTTTTTTTACAATTTGGTTAATGTACGTGTGCCAATCCATTGGGAAAGACGAGAGTAAGCAGTTACCACTTTTTACTTTACGATAAGGATTGGACAATAAAATACTTGAATATTGCATGTTATGATAGTCCTTGTTCATGAATGCTTTGATGTGCATTATTTTGATCCCGACTAAATAGACGCAAACATGAGACATGTTTACAAAGCACTCTTCTAAATTTAGGTCCAAGTAGAAGACTTGCATCCAAACATTTCAATAAAGAAAACAGTTATGATTGATTCATACTAAAGGGTAAAGGCATTAAATTCAAGGAATCAAGACTCAACTCTTTTTTCATGTTGATTTATAAAGAACATGTAGAACGAAGTAAAAATAAGCTTGATATGTTAATAAACCGTAAAAAATGGAGTAATTTTTTTCCATGTTGATTTAAAAATACCCGGGTAAAAATGAGCTTAGTATGTTGGTAGACTGCAAAATAAATGCATTAAATACACGAGCTTGCCGATGATGAGGTGTTAATTAAATGCCTTTCGGTGAATCGCAAGTTAAAGGACTTGAAACTACTTATCTACGAAAGACGGAAGGCTCACAATCAAGGAGAAGAGAAGAATATATAGCATAAAATAAATAAAAAATCAGATGAATTCTGAGGCAATGCCCCATATGCCTCGAGGCACGTGCCTTAATGAGGCTGCTTGAGGCTATAGCCTCGAGGTATTTTTCCTTGAAAAACACCTCGAGGCATACACCTCAGCGCCTCGAGGTGTGTTTTATATAACAATGATCAGATCATGCCTATGGTGATAGGATCACAAGGATCCCACTTATGTGAACACACACAAATAAAGCACGCATGGGGAGCTATGTATTAAAATGACAAAACCGATGCTGTCAAAGTTGTGAGAACATAGCCATAAAACCCAAGCTTCTCCCCACCTTAAGTGGATTCCATACAAAGATTTCTTGAATCCAATAGATATACTCCAAGCCATACCCACCTAATGTGCAAAGTTCCAGTTATATATCAAGTCCTATGCCAGAATAAAGAAGCGTTGCATATAGCTGGCCAAAAAGGAATTATACACTCAGCTGAACCTTTTACTACTAGAATGTGACCAATGCATAGAGAATGCCAAATTCAGAACTAAAAGCTGGGAAAAATACTCACCAATGATTCATCAATTGCCCGCTGGTCTAACCCAGGAAGATCAATCAATTTTAGTGGAGGAGCTGGGCAGAAAAACAAAAAAATTAATGAATCAACAATTCCATAAAAAAACAGATGCAGCATTACTTCCAGCAAAAGCTGGGAAGAGTAGCAACTTGTGAGGCACAAGAAAATAAAATTTTATATGGGCAAAATTGCATGTATGACCTAACAAGTCAAATATATTGACTTTGTATTCACAAACAGACATAGTTTATATGGGATGAAAACTGATTTAATATAGGTATTGTAGGCATACATTATAAACTCGTGCAAATCAATTTGATATATGCCTTGATATGACCTAAGGAGACAAAAAAATTGACTTACTCGCAACTTGCCAAGCATTTATATGGGACAAATTTTGATTTGATTATGACTCGCAGGCAAATCTTATAAACTTGTGTAAACCAATTCAATCTCCAATTATAGAATAAAAAGGTAAAAAATGGATGCATATAGCATATATGATTACTAATTGCAAAAAAATAATGCAGATATCAAGTTGATAATCACCTACTTAAAGTAGACAATGGAGGTGCATATAAAAAGAAAGATGACTATATGAATTTCAGGAAAAGGCCAAAAGACAAGCTACATTTATAAAGGTTTATTGAACCTTGATAAAGAAAATAACCACTAACCAACCACGGCCATATTTTGGCAATTGGTGGTGACCCCACTTTTAACAGGAAGTCCCCATTTGCAAGTCTCAAACGACCAGTGATGATGGAAGGTAGTATGTTAGCATCTCTGTTGTAAAAGTCGGCTGACTAGTCGGCCCGACTAGTCGAGTCAGGGGGTATCCAACTCAACTAGGCATAATCGGCCAATAATCGATCAACCCAACTAATCATGCCAACTTTTTAATGGATATTTTTTACTTTTTTATTTTTTTGCTTTTTTAAAAGGTAAACTTATTCTAATATGCTTAAATTTTATTTAAATTCAATTATTCCTTTTATTTCAATGTGCTAGTATAGAAAACGTACAAATATATATATATATAAGAATATATGCATAAAAATGATTTATATATTTAAAATAATGAGAAAATTCAAAATCAGCTAAAGGATGACTAAATCTGAGTAGTTGCCCGACTGTCGATTAATCCTTGGTCAGTGATCCCGGCGACCGAATACTGACTACCGATTTCTGCAACCTTGGTTAGTATTACATCATTGTTTATCATAAAATTTATGGATTGCACAAATACACATATACTACTAAACAACTAAATGTATAAAAATTACGTTCCGTTAAAAATAAACCAGTGAAGAAAATTATGCAGTAATGTAAGTTACAGAAAGCAGATGAAAAGATTTGCTTTTATTTTTTATCCTCCCAATTATGTCTTGATATCAGAGTCATTTTATGCCAGAACAGCAGACAATAACTTCCACTAAATCATAAATCACCGATTATGTCAGGAGCTTTGAAAGAAGTGTTCATCCTCGTCTAATATAATATTACAACTAATACAATATAATTATATCCAGCTCAAATTGCAAGAGAAAAGTAATTACAAAAAAAACATGTTGAAACATGCTCATCGGGTGGGTGGCATTCATTAATTCCCAAATAAAATTTGAAAGTAAAGTGATAAAATTTTCAGTCTTCACTTTACTTTCAAAATTTATTTTTTGAGAGAATTTTACTTTTGAATTTTTTCTGGTAGACATTCTGACATTTCACTCTTTCCCAGTTTGTGGCAGTGAACAGATTGATTGAAAGGCACCAGGTTGAAGGTAGCAATTGTTGTAAATCTAGCAAGTTGCCACGGCTTTAGATGAAATTTGCTAACATTTCCCAACTAAAGGTTTCAAAATTTCTGTCAACTGCACAGCTTTACCAGTGGATAGATTTATTCCATCCAATGAGTTGGCCAGATTTTCATTCAGTTGAAGTGCTGAATAACACATGCCACGTCACATGGTATTAATTGGACATTTTAGTATAAATTAAAAAAACATATTAGAGATGTCCACATCACATGAATATTGCATAGGCAGAAATTTTGGTCAGAACTACAATATTAGGCCGGTTTTCATCCATTCAGAGATTTATAGCTTGACAACATTTGCTGATTCCTAAAAAAAATATAAACGTCAGACTTTATACTAGCATTTCGTAGATATTATTATTATTCAAGTTCCAATCTCTTCCTGCATATTCATTAAATCAAAACATTCTTCTATGATTCTTTGTCATCTGATGTTGTCGAAACAAACATGTCGATGATTGCAGTGTTTGAGAAAATACTGCTATGTCAAAAAAATGGAAGCTAACCTGTGCTAGTACGTAGCTTCAAATATATCTCATCCGCACGACTCCTCCCCGAACCCTTGCTAAGCCTATCCTGGAGAGAATGTCTAAGGGCACCTGCAGAAGTAAAAAATCCCAAACAACTCAACCAAGGCTTATGAATAACCAGATGCTGAGCACATATATCAGAATGACTCACTTGCAGAAACCTGCTGGGACTTGTTGTCTATCTGTAGAACAATGGACTTGCTATTGAGAGAACTGTCTCTCTGAAGATCAATACTAATGGGTGCCCGCGTCGCTCCATTCTCTCCCGTCGGCTGACATGCCGACCAAGACAAGAATTCACACATTGAAACAAACCAAACTCAAGATGATGTGTCTGCAAGAATCACGTACCAAAACCGGGTGACAGATCAGGCTATTCAGCACAGCTGACTTACCTGCACCCTGCCACAAACACGCAAATGGATTATAACAGCACGCACAACTTCGTCACAGAAAGCTCCCTTCTTTCGCCGAGGATTCAAACTACCCGGCAATTCCTCAACAACCCAAGTCCCGAAAATCCGCAAAATCCAATCTTTCGTAGAAAATCCCACTAATCTCCCTTCAACAGATACCAATCACCACAAGTAACCAATTGCATCTGTCAAATCCAACTCCCAACGCAACAAACGCATCAGGGGAGGGTACTCACGACATTGCCGAGGGAAACAACGTTGAGGAACGTGGAGCCGCGTCGCGACCCCGATCCCGAGCCCTCGTCCACGTCCTCGTCAGCGAGGAGGGCCTGCGCCTGGAGCATAGACTCCGAGAGCTGGACGAGCTCATCTATGGCATCCATCGCTGCCTACGAGATCCGATCACGCTCCTCCTCGAAACCCTGAGATCTGCCGACTCCGAGATCTAACCCTAATCGGGGAGGGCGGGAGATGAGATTCGAAATGGGATCACCGGCGCGGTCACGCGCTCGTGGCGTCACCGTGGCCTCCGCCTCGGGTCCCTCGGGCGGAGGTCGCCGTGTGGATAATTCGACGGGGCGGTGACCGGATCGGGAGATTGCGAGGGAGCCGGAGAAGGGGTTAGTGTGTGTTTTGGGGAGAGGAAAGGGAGGGAGGAAAGAGAGACCTTACAGCCTCCACCAAGTAATGATTAAAATAAAAAATAAAAAATAAAAAAATATCAAGATGTGATGAAGTTCAAACTTCTTCATGGGTTTTTTTGGTTGTAGGTGTGTTTTTTCCTTTTAGAACTTTTTTTTAATTGTATGATACAATCAGATAATCTACATGAAAGATTTAGAATGGTAGAAGTTTTTAAAGAAGTCAAGTTCCTATTTTGTATCCAAATATAGTTGTGTTCTATCCATATTTAGACAAACAATCTCAAGATAACCTAACCACTTCTTCATTTTGCATTTCTCCCGATATAATCTTAAATGATTCTCTTCAATTATCTTCTCATGACACTCGAAAAATACTCCAAACGACACCTAGAGCGAAAGAAATATCATGCCTTTTTACTAAACAGTCTATATCTTCTTCTGAAGATGTGCATACGACCTTTGCAATGAAAACTTTCTTTTGATGAATTCTCACGAGATGTTCCTACAGCAACATGGCATTCTCAAACAATCATCGTTACAAGAATATGAAGAGCAACTTTAACATCAATCTTCGTCTTTATAATCAAAGTTGCCTTATAAAGGAATCAAAACCAAATAAAAGAATGAAAAAATCGAGGATATATAAATACTTGAAATTGAAATCTTCAAGTGGACAATCTGAATCTTTTAAAAGATGGTGAAGATAACACAAAATAATGTTAGTTATTTTTATACACGTGAGAGGTAGAAAATAAATGAATTAAGATTACATATTCTTCGATATATGGCCCTTGATGTATTGGATGTTCATATGTTTATTATAAAAATATGAATAAATTTTTAGTATGGACGGATGAGTCCTCTATGAATTTTGATCAATCACTCATATGCATGGAATATGTTCTGATACGCTGAATATTTCTAATAAAATTTGAAGAATACATGAAAAATCTAGAAGAACTCGAAAGTAATGTGTATCTTCTTATTGAGCATTTTTGGCATTCCCATATTGAATTTTATTTAAGTAAATAATTTCAGTGATAGATTAATGATAATTTTTTCCTTTTGCTTTGACAAACAGTGGAGTTGATATGAATATTGTTGATGTTTGAAGCATGTGTGACTTCTTCTATACGCTAGTCACACATCCATACTGAATTAACATTAATAATTACCTTTTTTATTCTTAAAAATTATCATTATATTTGAAAATGAAATAATATTTTCAGGTTTAAGGAATTGTGGAATGAAGATTAATACTTAGTACTTAGTATCATTATTGTTTTTCATAAATACGATCAGAGAAAATTCCTTTGTTATCTTATATTTAAATTTCATTCACAATTCATAAATTAGTTCCCTTGAGTTTGAATACGCCTAATTATAGTAAAATATTAGGTCCAACGATGAAGATGGAGATAAAGGTTTATTTGCTCAAGAAATGAAGCATTTTTATGACGTTTTAGAATGTTTGTAGCAAACTTGTGTGTGTCTACGTATATGATTGTGTGTTCCCATGCATGTATGTATGTACATGGACATGTGTGTGTGTGTGTCTGTGTAGTCTGAAAACACATGGGAAGATTTAGTCTACTCGATGGTAACATATTGTCATTCAAATATCGTACAAAATAGGCACTCCTAACTTGTCGATTTATAAGGGGTCAATATCAACAATCTTGAAACCGATAAATTTTGACAGGTAAGGGTGTAAATGAACCGAACCTAAGCAAACATACATGGATTTTGTTCGATTCGTTTAGTACATATATAGGTTTGGGCTCATCTCAGTTTGATAAGATTATAGTCATGTTCAGGTTCGGTTCGGTTCAATTAAGGTTTGTGAACGTTTGGTTCGGTTCGTTAAGGGTTCGATTATATACAACAAATTAAATACAACCATATTCTTCTCATTTTTTATTTTGATTGACTAAAAAGGATTAAATATTCTGATAATGATTTTTATTTAAGAAATTAATTAATTACATAAGCAATAAATCCTTTTCTCAAATAATTCTAATTGTTGTGGGTACAAAATGGGTGCATAACATTTGCATATATAAGAACAAAATGGATCAAATATGACATGAAGAAACAGTGGAAAAATTATTTTGAACTGATAGTTTATAGCAGATTAATACTGGGATATATTGGAAGGTTTAATTACTGACATACCTTGTGCATGATGGGGCGACTGTTAAGGGAGAGGAAAGGGAGGGCGGCGACAGTGTTAAAAGGAGTGGGGGCCGACGAGCTTGTGCTGAAAGGAGAGGAGGGGCACTATGAAGATGGGGCAGGGCAACCGTCGAGGGAGAAGAGGAGGAGGCCAGCGTATGTGAAAGTAGATGGTTGCTGTCGAGGGAGAGTCGAGGGAGGGAACCGACGGTCGTTGTGAGGGTCGATCGACGTGGCTATCGACGGAGAGGAGAGGGAGGGGTTGCTGTGAGGGCGGGGGCATACGATTGTTAGGGGTGAGTTGCTGAGAGGGAGAGGGGTGGTTATCGAGGTTGAGAAGAGGGAGGGTGACGAGAGTTAGGGATTAGTGGTTTAGAAATTTGGGAAATCGGTAAAATTTCACATTCCTTCTGTCAATACAATTGAAAAAACATTAAATAACCCTTCTTTTTTAGGTATTGAAACTGAAACATGATATAAGGATTGTGGATTTTGTTATTTTTATATAAACTCCAAAATCAAAATATTATATAATTGTATTTATTTTTATCGAACTATTAACGAAACGAACATGAGCGAACTTACCATTTCAAGGTTCTGTTCCTTTATATAAATGAACCCAAACCTATGTCAATGTTCCGCTCGTTTATGTTAGACTCTTATAAAATCAAACCTGAGCGAATATCGAACTTGTGATTTTTCTGAGCCCTATTGACAGGGTTGATATCATGGATTCAGATTTCGCAAAAATTCAACGAAATTTCGGTGAAATTTCAATTTCGACAAGGAACCGAAATCTCGAGCGAAATGACGATATGAGGGTATTTTTCAGTCATTTATTCACAAATGGTGGTCGATATGAGCGAAATTTCGTCGAATTTTCGTATCGACCGGGTATCGATACGATATCTGAACGATATTTAAACCCTTGGTTGATATATGGGTTTACGGGGTTACTTCCAATGGAGAGCTAACTTGGCGACTCCACCCTTTGTTGTTTTGATTTCTTAAGGTAGTTTTGAGGGATATTTAGATCATAATATAACACCAAATTCTCATTTAAATTTCGACTCAATTCGAGATTCCTATCCCATCCAACAAGCTTGTCAAATTTTAATGATATCATAAATACTAAAATCACCCCCTTATAGATGGAAGGGTTAAGAGTATTTATTTTACATGAAATTTGAATGACAATACATTATCATCTAGTGTATTGAATCCCTCACCTGTTTTTAGACAATACCTTAGGAAATAAAAAAATAAGGGTTGAGGTAGACAAGTTGGCTCCCCATTGGGGCAGCCCTCTATATAGGATTAAATGAGCATGCTTCCTTAGAGCATATAAGAGCATGTCCCACCTTTTTTACATTTGTTTATTTTTTGAAATGAAAACCTAGATAATTTACTTTAGAATAACAAGTGAAATATGTGTTTTAAATTTTGCGTAAAACAGACATTCCTAACATGTCCATTTGGATGGATCAATTTCAATAATTCCACGACCGTTAAAATTTGGTAGTATTGATGGAGGGGATAGAAGCAGGGGCAGAGGGAGAGGGGAGCGGGTAGGGGCCATGCCCTCCTCCCAAATGGGTACATTATTAAATGACCCATGCTATTTTCCATTTCTAACAACATTTCCTAATGGTAATAATTCCTCTCTTTTTTTAATTTTCATAAAGTGTCACGATCATTCCTTTCTTCATTTTCAAATTTCTATAAAAAAGCGCACCAATTCTATTAAAGATGCAAAAAACGTATAAATGTATAGATGTTACTATATCGTTGTTTATTTTTAAATACGAATACAGATGTAGATACAATTATTGACGGATATGAAAAGTATATTACTATATCCTTAAAATATGGATAGAGATGTAAAACATATATTTATCACATGCGAATAATGTTATAAATATTGCACAAATTAACTTAATATATACATGTATTAGATAGATGCACATCATTTGAATGTATTAAATGCATTTATATCATATTATTTATACTAAATAGGTGAGTGAAGGTATGAAATTATGTTATATATACTTAAAAATAAGTCTACAAGTATATTTATATTTGAAAATGGATAAACATATATGGATACATAGGTTTACATATATCAAAGTGATATCCATATCCGTATACGTTTTAAAACAAATACGGATATCAAAATATGTATAGAACAGATACGACAGCTATCGGATACATATATATTTATATCGATTTGAATTCCTAATTCATATCCCTCATTTTCAAAATTTCCACGAAACGACTCAACTTCTAGCCTTCCACTTCTCCTTGCCCTATTATTTCATATTGAACCCAATCCAACCTCATCCTCACCATTCATGAAAACTTGTTCTCCATCACCTCACATGAAAAATAATTGGTTTAACAATATTATCACGATAGCAAGCACACTTTCTTTAGGCAATGCTCGCCCCCACTAAGTCTGCCTC